>OZ012615.1:6788406-7407951 GCA_963942555.1 Aleiodes leptofemur | reverse complement strand
GAATATATAATTTATTGTAATTGATATATTATTGATATATGAAACGACAGAAAAATGTGAATAAAATTCCTATTTTTCTTCTGAATTTATCGACTTTCACCTTTTTTGCTTCCGAATGGAAGCTATGTAATCATGAAAATTTTCGATTGTAATTTTTTGTAATAGAAGATACATAAAATGGTTTAAAAAGAGAGAAAATGATATCTTTAGCGCATCTGTGTGTGTGTGTGTGTGTGTGTGCGTGTGTGTCTGTATGTGCATGAAAGTCTCAACTACAGCAAAACCGTTTTACAGAAAAATTTCATATTTTGTGGAGAACTTCTTCTCGACGAACTCTATTTTTTAAGCTTTATTTGAAAAGAATCTGATTGGTACTTTTTGAGATATGTCCATTTTTCGAAAATCAGTTTTTAATGGAATTCCTGGAAACTATTCAACTGATGTTATTCATTCTCATATATTATCTCGAGAGTTGTATTCGTTAGATGCCTGTCAATTTTGAGCTCATTCGCATGAATAGTTCTCGAGTTATCGCTGTTTTAGTGAATTTTACCAAATTTGATATTTTGATGATGGTTTCGAAAAAGTTGTATCAGTGCTTTTGAGGGTATTGAGGCTCTGAGTGAATAGAGAATGGAATGTTACATTGATTGAAATCACTAATAGTCCTGCCAGATCACTGGATTAGAAAAAAATGCATGAAATACACCCTCCTGAGAAACTCCTGTTTTCAGCCATTATTGAGTTCTATACTTTGAATAGATGACGAATTCATAAGCCAAAAGTATCTATCGCTAATATATTATAATACTTGAGTAATGATATATTATATCATTTGTGTATCAATGAAAAGTCACAGTTGTAATAAACGAATCGTCATAAACAAATGATCTCTGAAAATAGAGAGCAGGAAGAAACGAATAACTTCAACCAATTCGAATAACATCTGATTATCGAATAGTAAAACAATGGATAAATACGAAAAAGACCATTACAGAATATCTGAAAAATCAGATGGAAACATCCATTAAGAATTACACGATGATTGTTGACAAATTGAATGAATAACTTCCATTCGGAAGCATATTGCTAAAGTATTAGCAGAAAAAGCTATATCAGTTAGAAAGCAATACTATTGGTATTATCCACTTGTTTCATTCAGGAATTATTCCATTTTTATTTATCACGAGGCTGTTCCGCGCGCTACGCGCGCGTGTAGCTTTGCTTGACGGTACTATATGTCATATAATGTATGCATAGCGTTTCGGGATGACATGAAAAAAGGCCATGCTTTTTTTAAATTTAGGATTAGGATATTTCATTTTATTAGAATTGGTAGAGATTGTATATTCTGCTTCTTCTTCCATTCTCTCAGTTTTTTCCCATGAATTTTTGATTTGGTACTTATATAAAATTCGGTAGTGAAGAGATAAAATAGGGTAAATCAATTCTTTTCGCCAATTGTTTTCAGGGTATATCTCGAAAATTTTGAAAGCTACAAGAAAGGATTGAGATGAAATTGCTCGATCTTACTTGGTTTTAGAGACAGTCTCAAAAAATGATCATCAAGGAAAATCAGCTTATCCGGTTCTAGCTCTTCAATACGACCTGCTGCTGTCAGTTCTTTTTTTCTTCAGAGAAAAAAAGAACTATTCGATTTATTATAAACAGAAGGTATCATGATAAACGTTTCCGCAGCAAAAAAAGAGAGAAATCCGATCATCTATCGGAAAACGTGAAGCTCATCATGATTACCATGAAATGGACGTAGCAATTTCTTCTCTTTCCGATATAGAAGAAAGCGCATGGAAATTTTTCATTGATTGAGTCATTCTAAAAATTACCAAGTTATCTACAGTCGATATTTGTCTGCAAAAAAGTTCTTTTTGCCCATTAACGAATACGGAATTCCTGAAATTTTTCCATCGGCAGAAGTTTCGTCATGATAAAAAAAACAAGCAAAAGCCCGTTCTTTAGGCGTTATTTGAATTATAAAATTTAACATTCTGTCAATACAATTGTCAGAAAGCTTCCGAATGGAATTTTCAATCTCTAATTCGATAATGACCTTTTTGATTGATTCGAATTACGTCAAGTTACGAGATTTTTACAAGTTATAATAATGACTTCTTAAGGTTCTAATCGTCATATTAGGATAAAAATGGTCTTGTTTTATGCGAAAAAGTATATACTTTAATATGATCAAATATAAAGTATATGTGTTCTCAAGAAAAATGAACAAAAATTAAAATTTCTGATTTTTCCTAAAAATATTATTTTTTTCATAGCAGGAAGAAAAACTTGATCAATAAATTAGGAATCTAGAAAGTTCATTCTCTTCATTAGAACTATTTTTTTGAGTACAAACTGGTATAAATCAACCCAGTAATATTTGAAAAAAAAAGCCGTTTAATATTTTTTTTTGCGAAAATCTCAGAAACTGCTGCACCAATTTCGCCCAGACTATATACCGAACTTTGCGTCCATAAGATAGCTGAAATATTCGTTGAAATATCGTGCCGCCAAGCTCTCAAATAAAAAATCACTAAAATTGATATAATTTCCAGAATAAAAAATCGGAGAAAAATTGACCACGCGTGAGAAATGGATGTTTTCATGAGATGGATCTCATAGCTCAAACTGGGGACTATGAATTAATTTTTCATAGAGAAAATAAAAAAAAACGCATTTTTTTCAAATTCCATTTTTTTCGGAAACTATTCAACCGATTCCGGTGAAATTTCGCAGACAGCAGTTTGCATACAGAGGAAAAATACTCACAAATTTCTAGAGCGCTAAATATAGTCATTTCAGGGAAAATGACGATATATGTCAAACCACTCAGACACACACACAACCAGACATGTTTTGAAAATATGATTTTTCGATGTTTCGGATCATTTGTGGTCATATTCTGATGAAACTCGGAATCGAAAAATGTCGCGTTTACAATGCTTCCATTCGGAAGCAAAAGATGATATCTAACGAATACTCTCTCCTACGCATAGCTTTCCCCATATACTCATACCGGTACAACGGAAGTTGCGATATCTCGAATTTAAATGCAATTAATGCAGCGCGCTTCCAATTGCTAGTCCTTTCAACTAAAACTGGTGAAATGGAACTATCAAATCATATGCGATCTCTCGAATTCAATGCAAGATATAGCAGCGATTAATCGATATTTAGAAATGATCGATCCATCAAATTATGTTAAACATGAATACTTTTTTCAAAATTGTTTTCAAAAGGAATTGATGTGAGCGTGTGGAGCATGCTTTTAAGAGGCCATGATGATATAAGAAAAAATCATTTTTCTTTGGCTCATCCTAGAGTAAGGACAGTTAAAAATATGCTGATAAATTTTTTAGCGCGAAATTTTAAGTATTCCCATCGTTACAGCCTCCCTTAGAAGAAAGGATTCGAACAGTTGGCATGGTCGGCGCATTAGATACTCTGGCTCGTTCAACCGTGATTTCTTTTGCCCCGTTCGTCCCTGCCGGGACACATCGAAGCTTATAAATAATATTTGATATTCACTATCTAATGTGTTTTTGTCATGGTTTCACTATTTTCCACGCTCGAACTTTAAACGCTTTTTTCTCGAGACGTCGTTTGTCAAAAAGGTGTCTGCTGTACAAGGCAGAGCTTTCAAGCTAGGCGTCTCAAATTTCGACATAACATTCTTCACGCCATTCTGTATCGTCCTTTGGGCCTCTTTTCTTTCGAAATCCCCCCACGAAAAAAATTCTATCCTGAAATAGAGCTGAAAATATATCCTCGAATATGAGTAAAGATAGATTTTAGATTATAAGCAGAAATAACTCCAAGATATACGATATTTTGCCGTTTTCAGATATTTTTAGGATATAATTTGGTCTTCTAATCTGGATTCTAAGACCAAAATCATAATTTTTTATTATAATTTCTATTATAAATTCTGAAATTGAACTTAAGTCTTAAACCGAAACTTAGGTGATAAGAGAATAATCTCAGTTACCACTACCAAAATACAATTTCGTTTCCAGAATAATTAGAAATTTTGGTTCATCACATTTGTAATGGTATCACAAGTATCATTTCCCCCACCTTGATAATCATCGAAGGGAAAGGGAAGACACGTGACTTTCAATTAAGGAGACGAGGTCCCGACGAATTTCTCGCTCTCTTGCTTCTGGACTTTTGTACTGTACGCATTCTTTTACATTTCCTTATAATTTACTTGAATTAATTGACGCGACTATTCGATCGAATTTTCTTATTATTATATTTGAATAAAGTTTTTGATATTCTCCATCAATGGATGAATGATAAAGGGAGCAAGAGTTATTTTAAAATTAATTAATTATTTATGATTTGACGAAATTATATATACTTATATAATATTGAAATATTTGGGTTTGTATGTGTAAGATTGTGTGTTGAGTGAGGTACGTACCGACAATTAAATTAAAACAAAAGACTTGTCAAATAACGATCGATTCAAATTTCTTTAATAATTATATTTTTTTTATGATCATATTTATATCTCTTCTGATTCAATTATTATACTGAATTTACAAATTTAATGATACGGAATTTAATAAAATTTTTCTGCACGCTATATTTTATATTTATTTTTTTATTATTTATCTTGATATGTATATTTGGTCGAATTTTAATTTATATAAAATTGAATAATTTCGTAAAATTTCTATAATGTTACACATTTGCTTGATAGCAATTACTATCCTTCTAAGACGCTTCCCTACCCGAGTCAAAATTTTTGGGCCCGTTCACCCTACATTTCAACTTCCAACCTACTTTCAATGTACATTTCTTTGATGTCCAAGAAGTCCCGCCAAAATCTCACCTTCCTTTCGCCGTTTTTCGACTTTACTCCAATGTAAGGCGAAATGTAAGGTGAATGAGTTCAACTTACCTGATTCACCTTACTTTTGACGTCCACAACTTATCAGAAATCGAGTGTAGGGCCAAAAGTAAAGTGAATAAGTTCAACTTACCTGGTTCACCTTACTCTCAGCTTCTTGAACTTATCGTCAGACAAAAAATAAAAATGAATGCTAAATTTAAAAAAAATATCGATTTTATTTCCGGGAATTTCCGGGAATTTTTTTTGTTAATAACTCTTTTTTCATCCGATTGATACTCCTTTCGCGATCCGATGCATTTTTGTGGTGCATCATGACCGGAGATGCATCTGTAATCGCATGATAAAGGGTTATTTGCGCCTCTCCTCGATTAATTCGTTCAATTCTTCTATTTCTCATTTTTGGCCAATATTTCGAAAAATGGGTGAGATGGAGAAATTTTGTTCCGATTGCATTTTGGAGAATTTCAAGAGCTACGAAAAAGGATTCAGGTGAAATTGCACTATCTCGCTCAGTTTCTGAGACATATTGAAGAAACTGATGGAAAAAATTGGCCTCTTTGAATTTTCTATTTTTGTTCACTTTCCATTTTTGGCTAATATCTCGAAAAATGAATACGTGAAGTAAGAGAGAATGATTTCACCCTCATTTTTAGGCAAGTGCCCATAAATAAAAAAAAAATCTATATTTTTTAATTGAAAATTCTGTAACTTGATCGCAAATGATAGGTATACCTCTTCAGAAAAATTTCACCGCATCACCTCTAGAGCTGAAGATGTTTTGAAGCCGTGAATTGCTCAAAACAAAAAGAAATCTCAAAAGTAAAAAAAAAAATTGGTTCTGGCGCTTCTTCTCCAGCTAAAATGCATTTTTTATGAATTAATTAATTTATCATTATTTTAGATTTATTATTAATTATTATTATAAATTCGATTCATTATTATTTTTCTTTTTTTTCAAAGAGCCTAAAAGGTGCAATGAGGATCGAGATAGTTATATGTTTCAGATTAGCAGCAGTCAACGAGAGAACTCCAGGCGGTCACCGAAGTTAAGCAGCATTGGATCTGGTCAGTACTTGGATGGGTGACCGCCTGGACTATCTCGAGAACTACTAGACCGAATTCCTTCTTTTTTTTCATTCATTTCATTGAAAAAAAATTAGAATAACCGTTCTGGGGGGCTATTTTTAATTATACAATTGACCGCGAAATCAATCAAAAACGCGAATTTAGGGGAAAAAAGGCATGAAGGGAGGGGATGGAGGAGAATTTGTAGAAAATTTCGACTTCCTTTGAACTTACAAAGTGGAAGAAACTCAACTTACTTTGAACTTACAAAGTGGAAGAAACGCACATTTCGGCCGTTTTGTAGGTTCAAAGTAAGTTTAAAATACACGGCGACCCTACGCCGTCCAGCTTCCTTTCGCTTTCCTTCAACCTACAATTTTTGTAGGTTGAAACAGGAATTGAAATGACCTAAAAATTTTGACTCGGGTTATCTCCTATTCCATAAACAAATCATATACCACAGAAATAGTTATGTATAATTTTTTTTTATGAATGATGTTGGAAAGAAGAATTACTTCTCCTTCCTTACATCAATACTTCATATTGTTAAAATGCAGAAGTTTGAGAGATATTTGTATCCATTAACTTCATTAGTTATAAGTTATAATAATAATGATTATAGTTTTTTCTACACTGTTTTCTACTGTACATATGTAAATAATATCTTTTTATAGTGCCAATAAAAACTGTTGTTAACAAAAAAAAAAAAAAAAGCTCTCCTTCAACCTACAAAAATTGTAAGTTGAAGCAGGAATTGAAACCACCAAAAATTACGCACGCCATTTTAATTTCGATCACATGAACTGCCTACATGCATACAAATACTTTTTGTATGGATTCAACTTTGCATGTATTCAATTTACATTAATTGTAACGAAATGTTAGATTAAAAATCATGTAAATTACAATTTTTTTATATTTAATCATTTCCGAAATGTATTCTTTTTCTAAAAGAATATAGGACTCTCCTTATTTTCTGCTATTTTTTTTTCATTGGAATCCTATTTTATATAAAATTTTATCAATTCCAATACATTTTCTTCAAGTGCTCTATTTTTGATAATTTTGGATATATTCTGAAGATCTATCTGCGCTTAGAATTTAATTTTAACTCACAAATATATAGCAGCATATATATTTTTATAACTTGCGTTATATTCTGCAAATCTATCTGTGGTTACATTTCAATCATGAATAATATATATATCTCAGCATATATATGTATTGTTATAATTTCTTTTATAATCAAAGGATCTAACCTCGATTATAATTTGATTATCTTAAGCAGATATATTTCATCTTATACCTTTACATATTGTGAGACATATTATCAAAGATACACATGAGGATATATCTTGTTGTTATAATTCTAATTATATCATAATATAATTTTTATTATAACTGGATATATTTGAAGAAAAATATAATTTGGAAGATATAACTGCACATATCATAGGAATATGAGTGATTATAAGAAATTATATCTGCTTACATTTTAGATTATAACTTTTTTCGTGGGGGTCTTCCTACTTTTTCTTATGAGAAATTAAGCTGTCATTTTTATCACTTTGAAAGAAAAACTGTCCATATAGTGATAGCCGTTTTCGTAGCGAGTCATAATCTTTTGGTCAGTCCGGTTTCAGATAACATTCACGGCCACAATCGTGTGCATCGTTAGGACATCTTTTTCTTTTTATATTTTCGACTTCAGAAAAAAAAGGTGAGAAAAAATTGAAAAAACGTTTAAACAAATGCTCTATTCTTCATGAGTGCACTGATTGCCCATTTAAGATCAGACTAGAATATTTTAACTACCGAAATTTCTCTGCAAAAATCAGCTATTTTTCGAGCCATCGCACTGTGATAACTCCTTGATTGTTAGACTAAAATCAATTGAAACTCTTTTATGTTAAAAATATTAATCAATATCATCAAAGAATTAGTTTGAACATTCAGTGTACACGAGGCCTTCTGTTACACTTCATTCTAAATACTAAATTTAAAAAACATTCAATGGCCACGAGTCTAAGCTGATAACACTGCCAGTGTCATACGTCAAGGTAAACAAACGGCTAGGTAAATATTTAGAATTTTCAGCTACTGTCGGGAAATGAAAATTTAATCTCATTCGCTGAATGTCAACATTTTTCTGCCTCCGAACTTGCATCACTTCTTACAACTTACGATAAGAGTTGCGATTTTTCTTGATGCAGACAGCTTGAGTAGAAATGTCGTGCTCTAATGGAAATCATCAGTCCAAATATTGCGTCAGAGCTCAATATTAGTTAATCATTGGTAGTTGAAAAAAATGAGTAACGAATATTTATTACAATGAAGGATGAAGCTTCAACTCGAATAGAATGAAGTGAGAGACAGTTGCGGATAGTGTGTAAATATCCAATAACGAATCAAGAATGTGTGACAGTATCTCGGTTAATATTTCCACTCCAAAATCATTTCATTTTCTTTTTTTGAACAAATTCTTTTCAACGTAGAGTGAAGAGTAAGAAATTGAACTGATAATTTAAGTGATATAGCAATGAATCTGCGAAAAAGAAACGAATGTATGCACGAGTAAATGTTTTTTTAATTAAGTAGTGAAGGAAATTTATGCATGAAAGATTGGATTCACCGCATATGTGATGCTATCCAATGGCATAGCTCTTTCACCTTCCATTAGTTCGTCTACGATGGTTGTCATGATCAGACGTTTAGTCCACGAGACCTGTTGATTTTTTGTTTCTCATGAAAAAAACTGATTCTTTTTAAATCTATTGAGCTCAATTATGATTGAATATTCAGGAATCTATTATTCATCGCGATCATGGCTGTGCAAAGTAGAGATGCAGAGAAAACTAATGAGAATGTTGCACAGGATCTTTTGAATGAGACAGGTGCAGTAAATTTTTTTTTAGATTGAATATTTGTGTAAAATTCGAGGAATATAATTATTCTATTTTCATTGTAGAAATCGGATGGTTTAATCTGAAGATATTCGCAGTTTGTGCACTCATATGTGCCAATGGTGCATCTAGTGTGGGCAGTGTTGGACTTATAATACCATCTGCTGCTTGTGATTTTAAAATGTCAACAATTGACAAAGGCCGAGTTGGAATAACGCCAATTTTAGGTAAACAAAATTAACGTTCGTTAGAGTGATCGAAATTTTTTTGTGAAATTTCCATTCTTATATCTATTTTTCAAGAATATCTCGGAAACTAAGCGAAATAGCGTAATTTTTATGTTTTCACTGCTGGTTCAGTTTGTGGGGAATATCTCGGAATGGGGAGATGCGTGGATTCTCGTAAGGGCTTTTCTCGTGGAGGAAATTCAGTACCACAAAAAGCGTTTCCATGAAATTTCCTCTATTTTTCTCCGATTCAAAAATATTCCAAAAGAACCAAAATTTCAACGAGAATCCAATCGATTTCTCTCTTTCGTTCATAATCTTTGCCTGAAAAAATCGAAAAAAATAATTATTTTATCACTTAATACTGGTTCCTGGGACGGGGATGGACTAAGAGGGCCTTAGCGGGATCCGAGGACTGCTCCCAACCCTGGGATGGTTGAATGCCAATATGAGCGCGACTTCCAGGTGACGGATGGGAGGGGGGCCGATTTGTCGCGTGCTCCCGGGAAAGAGATTGCGTGATTTTCAATAACAGCGTGCTCCGCGGAGAAAGGTTGCGAACAAGAATGGCCTGCACTTGCAATTTATGCTCGGACCTAGGATGAAAGCTGGGGAGAGGCACGAAGACGCTGCCACAGACCAACTCCTCTAAACCAAGGTGAGAGCTATCGTGCCGAGGGCTGCGTGGCATTGAGGGTTAAAGTGTCTCTACGATGTCTTTGAGTAATCCCCATTGAAGACGCTCCAAGGTTCCCCTGCTGGAGTGCGTCGAGTTTGTCTCTTTGTGTTTGCTCTAGTCCTCTGACGGCGGGTATCTCATAGAAGCACATGTAAGTGGGGCACGGTATCACAGGCACAGACTCGGTATCCTGAAATGGGGAATAGACTCGCTATTAAAAAAAATCGTCGCTTTAGAAACAAAGGGGCGTAAGTGCTACACTTGTAACAGGACTTACGCTCCTTTGACTCTGAGGTGATGGTATGTTGGAGGGTAGAGCTTGCTTAGCCCGCTACACTGAGGGAACGATTCATTAACAGTCAATTCACGGATTGAGTTTCACTGGAAAACTTCACCTGTTCGTTCCAAAATCGTATTTTATTATATTCAGCGAATATTATGTGTCCTCGAATACATGAGCCGGTTGATTCAACAGCGCATCAATTAACTATTAACTAATACGCAGTTGAGATGTCATGCGCCACCTAACCTATTTTTTTTTGAGATTTGATCTTGACAAATGGTCTAGCGGAATAAGTACGGACAATTGGCCCCCATTGAATTTTGTAGCGCCAATTTTTTCAAAGATTCATTACCGAAAAAGAGAATTTTCTGCAAATTTACAATTTTCTATATTGACTCCAACCAATTCTATCTTGAAAAAACGCGTTTTTTACCATAATTTGATTTCCATGCAGCTAAATGTGTCATAAAAATCTGAAAAAATTCTGAAAAATTGGAACTCCTTGGAAGTTTATAAAAAAAAAATTCCAAATTTTTTACTCATAAATTCGATCTTTTATGATTCAATCTCCATTTCAGATAATCATTTCAATAGGCATCGACTGGCCTACTATTATGGCAAAAATTGATATAATTCTACTCCTCATCTTCAGTACACTGAAGAAAAGAAAATGTCCAAATTCGACCTGCAACATATTTAAAAAAAATGAAAACTCGTAAAATTTCACAGATTGCGTTCAAAAGTTATCAATAAAGAATCCCTTGCATCCAATTAATAAGTCATCATGGCTGGAGTGGTTAATAAGACATAACACAGATATAAATCATCATTGTTTATTAATTATTTTGGTTATTACAGTCTTTAAGACTGTTATAATGGTTAGAAGTTCATTAATAGTGCACTCTGAAACTAATATGAAACTAATGATCAGAGGCAATCAGTTCAAGAACTCTCTTATATCTCAACATAGGAGTCTATCCACTTTCATTTCCACAAATATCAGTAATTGGGCTATCTTGAATGAAAATCCTTCCCGGGAAAAAATCGTCATATGTGAACATATATGTACGTATATGGGACATATATGAACATATGAAAAAATGCTCACGCAATCCATATAAGAACGTGAAAATACTAAATTTGGATAATTAATCGTAAATACACGTTCTGTTAGCTGTTTACCGCTTACTTTGAGAATTTAAAATTCTGGCAGCATTCGAAAATCAGTTTTTTCCGGTATCACTAAATTATTCCCAATGATTGAAATAATTCAATTGAATTCACTTTTTCCAAGTCCGAAAGACATTGATCACTATATGCGGATTAAAATTCATTCAGCAGGGATGTGAAATGAGAATAGCGAAGATGGTAGGATGATTGACTCATCATAGGACGGTCCCGGGTTCGATCCCGGCTGGATGTTTTTTTTTTTCAATTGAAATTCGTTATTAATGAAAAATTGAGTGATGAAGGGAATTAATACTGATGTATTATGTCCATATATTAGAGCATTTAGATAATATATCCCGGGAAAATATCGACATATATGATCATATATGCCCATATATGATCATACATGCCCATGTATGATCATATATGGGACTGTCATACCCGGGAAAAAATCGGCATATATGGACGTATATGTCCATATATGCTCATATATGTTCAGATATGTACATGTACGGTCAATTCGCATATATGTCCATGCATGGGAAGTTCATATATGATCATATATGATCATGTATGAACATGTATGATAATTTTTTTCCCTGGTTTCATCAAGTTTCTAAACTCCGAAAGGATTCTTATTCAAGATAGCCCAATTGCTGATATTTGTGGAAATTAAAAGGGATAGACTCCTATATTGAGATATAAAAGAGTTCTTGAACTGATTGCCTCTGATCATTAGTTCCATATTTCAAAATTTCAATGAAGTCAGCAGTTGCTCCTTGTCAAAGTGATGTTTCTCCAGAGTGCACTATTAATGAACCTCTAACCATTATAACAGTCTTAAAGACTGTAATAACCAAAATAATTAATAAACAATGACGATTTACATCTGTGTTATGTCTTATTAACCACTCCAGCCATGATGACTTATTAACTGGATGCAAGGGATTCTTTATTGATAACTTTTGAACGCAATATGTGAAATTTTACGAGTTTTCATTTTTTTTAAATATATTGCAGGTCGAATTTGGACATTTTCTTTTCTTCAGTGTACTGAAAATGAAGAGTAGAATTATATCAATTTTTGCCATAATAGTAGGCCAGTCGATGCCTATTCAAATGATCATCTGAAGTGGAGATTGAATCATAAAAGATCGAATTTATGAGTAAAAAATTTGGATTTTTTTTTTTATAAACTTCCAAGGAGTTCCAATTTTTCAGAATTTTTTCAGATTTTTATGACACATTTAGCTGCATGGAAAGCAAATTATGGTAAAAAACGCGTTTTTTCAATATAGAATTGGTTGGAGTCAATGTAGAAAACTGTAAATTTGCAGAAAATTCTCTTTTTCGGTCATGAATCTTTGAAAAAATTGGCGCCACATAATTCAATGGGGGCCAATTGTCAGTACTTATTCCGCTAGACCCTTTGTTGAATAATATTAATTTTGAATGATAATATAAATAATATTAACACATGAATATATTTATATGAATAATATATTTTTTCCTAATATTAATTTCTCTCAATCGATAGCTCTGTTATTATAGATAAATTTAAATTTCAGTCAACTGATCCTCCTCTTGAGACTACACATCATTCGTTAACTATTAACTAATGGTCCATTGGTCTCAACAGAAGCCCCCTGAAGGAGCCATTCATTAAATATTACCGAATCTAGTTTAGGTACCACCTCAACTAATATTAGTTAATAGTTAGCGAGGTTCGTTGCAGCCAAACGAATCGTTTTCTCAGTATAGGCTCGGGGACTTGCATGGGACACGTGTAGCGGCAAAGGTGAATCAACTCTGTTGATCAAACACCTGTGATCCTACAGAATCAAAGAATTACATAGATTATTATACAATCAAATTTGGAAGAAGCGTTGTACGGGGTTTCTGTGATACGAAATCGGGTTGGAACCATTATGGTAGTTTCCCTAAAGTCTCGAGAAAACTGGTTCGTGACAAAAAAGCTTCCCAGTAAGAAGTCCTGTCATCCAAACCCGAATACTGAAAGGGCTTGATTACAGTGGCCCATGAGACTCAGTGCTCGTTAAAAATCTTAAAGTCAAGTCAAGTACTTATAACTTAATAATACGAGATATGTTTCTTACAAGGAATGCTATGTGGCTCCTATTTATGGGCAGTTGTTGCGGAAATGAAGGGTCGGAGAATTGGATTGATTGCAGCACTTCTGCTTCATGGTGCTGGTGATTGTATCGGATCATTAGTATCGAATTACTGGGGCTTACTTGTTTGTAAATTTGTTGTCGGATTTGGGTAAGTTACTTTATCACAATTATTTAAAAAAAATTATTAATTGTCATGGGTGATTCTCGAAATTCTATTAAAATTTAACAATAAAATGGAGGAAAACTGGGGCAAAATGGACCTGCGGGTCAAAATGATTCGGGATTTTTTTTTTAAGAGTGAAGACCTCATCGAACAAATTTTAAAAATTTCACCAACAATATTCAAATTTTCAAAGATTTTTTCACCATGACCTTCACTTCGAAAAAAATTAATGAAGTTATCCTGGAAGTTCATTTTGCCCAGTATCCCCTAACTGTAATTTCCTGTAGATGAATTAAATTTTTTCAGTATTCTCAAATGTTTCTTAAATGACTCACTGAATCGATTGATTCAACTATGAATTGACAATTGTGAAACACTCAATTACAGCAAAATGTGAGGGGTTTTCTCAGTTTACAATTTTCAAAAAATCTTTTTTTTTTTCGAAATTCGCTATTTCAGATGTGAATGAACATTATGAACAAGCAGAACTCTATGGTGCAGATATCGCTGATTGAGCACAAGTAAGATTTACTGCGATTTTTCATTTAAAGAACCGTTGACTGCGTTTTTTTGAAAACAACGTTTTTCGACAGCTTGTTGATAAACTCTTTGAAACTACTGAACCGATCCTTATGAAATTTTGAGCACATATTTTTTTTGAGCATTATAATTTTTCTAAATTTTGATATTTACCATTTTTTTTGCCACGAACCGTGAAAAAAATCATGTTTTTTTTGGCTCTTTCTAAAAGTGTCCACCATTTTATCATTTTTGCTTATATCGAAAATCGTATGATGTGCGCTATAGCTATAGTAGTAAAGAACATGTGCTCAAAATTTCATGAGGATCGGTCCAGTAGTTTCGAAGATTTTATCAATAAGCTGTCAAAAAACGTTGTTTCAAGAAAAACGCATTTAAAGGTTATTTAACTGAAAAATTGCTGAAAATCTTATTTCTGTTCAATCAGCGATATCTGCGTCTTAGAGTATGCTTTCTACTTATTCATAATGTCCATTCGTATCTGAAATAGCGAATTTCGAAAAAAAAAATATTTTTGGAAAATTGTGAAGTGAGAAGACCCCTTAATGCAGTCATCTGCCCAATTTGTTTTCTGGTTTTCCGGTTCGACGATCACTGATGATTCTTTCACGGCATTCATTTACATTGAATTCTTGTTTCTCCTATTGCATGAACCTGCGAATATGAGTATCGAAAACAAATGAAATCGTGATTTTTTTAATTCAACAGATTCATCGGACAGCTCCCGATAGTATTCACGTATTTGGGAGAATTCCAACCTTGCAGAGTGAGAGATCGATTGTTGGCATGGCTTGATTTAGCATGGGCCTGCGGGTTGATGATTGTTGCAGGTAAAATTCTTAGGAATTCTATTGGATATGAATAATTAATAAATTTCCTAATTAAGTAATCCAAGGAAAAACAAGCAGGCGTTAACTCCGTGTGGGTTATTCGAATTCTTAGATTTAATATTCTGCCAATACACTTGGCAGTACGCTTCCGAATAGAATTTTCAATCCCCAATCCAATGATGACCATTTTAATTGACATGAATCACGTTAACTTACGTTAACAGACACATAAAATATTTTCAAATCGTCATATCAGGATAAAAATGATCTCATTTTATGCGGAAAATTATATATTTTATTATCATGAAATGAAAACTATATGTGTTCTCAGGAAAAAAATGAGGAAAATTTACATTTCTGATTTTTTCTAAAAAAGTTAATTTTTTTCAAAATGAAAATAAATACTTGACCAATAAATTGGGAATCTAGAGAGTTCATTCCCTTCATTATAACGAATTTTTTAAGTACAAGTTGGTGCAAATCAGTCGCGTAGTTTTTGTGAAATACGCCTTTAAATAAAAATCGTTTCTTTGCAAATATCTCAGAAACGGCCGAACGTATTTCGCCTAGATTCAATAGCACACTGTACCTTCATCAGATATACAAACTGACAAAATTTGAAGTCTCTAGCTCAAATGCTTATCGAGTTATCGTTCCGCTACAATATGAACTGAAAATCACTAAAATTGAAATAATTTCCAAAACTAAAAATCAGAGAAAAAGTTACCAATAGTGAAAAATGTGAGTTTTAATTAGATGAATATCATAGCCCAGACTGGGGGCAACGAATTGATTTTTCATCGAGAAAATTCAAAAAAACCCTTTTTTTTTAATTCTTTTTTTCTCGGAAACTATTTAACCGATTTCGCTGAAATTTTTCTGACAGCATTGTGCACATAGAGGAAAAATACTGTCAAATTTTGAGAGCGCTAAATATAGCCGTTCCAGAGAAAATGACGATACATGGCAATACACTCAGACACACACAACCACACACACATACATACAGACATGCTTTAAAAATATGATTTTTCGACGTTTTGGATCATTTGGAGTAATATTCCGATGAAAACTCGAAATCGAAAAATCCGACGTTTACAAAGCTTCCATTCGGAAGCAAAATTGAAAAATTAATTCTTCGGAATTTCTATCTGGATATTATTTCTATGTTTGCATAGTCAAATAATGATTAAATTGTTCTAGGTTTGGGTTGGGCAATTGTTCCATTGGATATAGAGTATCACAGTAAGACAACTCATTTCTTCTTCAACTCGTGGAATTTATATCTCCTACTGTGTTCGTTATTATCACCAGTGCTAGCACTGTGGTTAATATTTCTTCCTGAAACACCAAAGTATCTTGCTGAAACTGGACAGCACACGAAACTTCTTCAGCTTCTTGGGGACATTTATCACGAAAATACAAAATGTCCACGTCAGGAATTCTTGGTAATTTTTAGAGGATATCTCTAAAACAATGAGGCTTAGGAGAATTCATCGAGGATATTTTTTTTGTAGACCATAACATTGCCTTTGAATAGATCTCTCGACATTCCCTCTAAATCCAGTCGTTTCAGAGATTTATGCAAAACGATCTGCAAAATGCACTCAATTATTTTTCGATGATTAATGATCAAGCCGAGTCGGAGCTGGATACCCCAAATTAACTACTTCTCTAGCGTCTTTTCGGCAGACTCTATTTTGTTGGTGTACAGTTGTTAGAAACAATTGGTAAATGCAAAAATTTGATAATCCCACCATTCATGCGATATTTATTATTCTGCCAATAACATGAGTAGACCACTCCCAAAAGTGCTTTTTTCAAAATGCTTCTAGAAGAGTTAAAAATTATTTCCAAGATTATTTCAAACCCAGCTTGCATCGCAGGAGTCACTTCAGGTTTTCTTAATGATAAACTTGAAGAGTGGCGAGTTAACAAGTTTTTTTCAACCCTACCATTTTGAAGAGGATGGGCTTCTTCATCTTTGTTCTTGCCAACTCGCAATAGCTCAATTGGTAGAGCATCAGACTGGTAATTTGAAGGCTGTGAGCTCAAACCTCGCTTGTGCATTCCCTAATTTTCTGAAATTTGATTCCTTGGCAATTTCTCAGGTGTAAGTCTGGTAATTGTCAACTATTCTGAATGACGAGGAGGTGAATCGAAGGCAAGTTCTGTACTCACACGAGTCTGGAAATCTCGACCGTACGAGTTAGGTCCATTTTTTGATGTACACCGCACTGAGAAAAGGATTCGTTAACAGTTAACTTACGGATTTAGTTGCATTGACCGAACATTAGATGCCCTTACATACTTGAGCCGGTTCACTCAACAGCGTATTCGTTAAATATTAACGAATACGCAGTTGAAGCACTACGATGAACAAATATAATGGTCATTTTTGCTTGGATGTATTCTCTCTTGTTAACGTAATTTCTTTTAAGTATTTTCATAAAAATTCATTTTTTCCGTCAGAAACGGTACATTTTGAGTAATTCGAATTATTGAGTTCACTTGCCTCAATCGAAGCCCACTAAACGAACCATCCATTAAATATTAACAAATATTAGTTCGGTTACCATTCTAACTACCATTCGTTAACAGTAAACAAGGCTCGTTTCAGCCGAACGAATTAGTTTTTCAGTGCGTGTGAGATATATAAATTGAAAATATAGGACTAGAGGTGCGTAGTTGCTCACTTGCTACGCTCGCTCGTGAATAGCGGAGGGTGTTTTTGCTCGCTCGCTAGCAAATGAAGGAGTGCGTGGTAGCTCGCTCGCTCGCAAATATAGGAGTGTGTTGTTGCGCGCTCGCTCGCGAATGGAGGAGTGCGTTACTGCTGATTAGGAGGAATTAGTGAGAATGTATTGTGATGAGTGCAACTCTTCGAGCCGCACTAAGAACTTCCCGATAATTTCTCTCAGTTACTATTAGGAAAAATGATGAATAAAATAACGAATGCAAACAACGAAGTTGAGGAGAAGTTTCTCAAAATATCTTCCGTTTCATTGGTCGTAGTATAAAAATTCTGAATGGAGATGAGAGATGAGATCATTCGGAAGTTCCAACCCCTAATCAGGAAGTTAAAAAGAGTTAGGTGTTAGAGGTACGACTTTGTTTTCAGTTTTTTTAATTGAATTTCTCTTTATCATTAGAAAGATAATAATAGCAAAGAGGCGTGTCTTCAGCACAGACCTCTCTTTATTCTCTCCCTAAGGTCAAAAAAAAATCTCAAAGAGAACTATAAGAATCTAGAGGCGTAAGTACCATAATTTGAATAACGAATTGAGAAAAAACAAAAGGACGTTATTCCAAATATTTTCAGATGGAGTGCAATAATTATAAAAATATTTGATCATAGATTTTCAAAAAAAGTCCTGGCTATTCGCACAATAACGTACCGATCAGAAAAATAGATAAATAACAACAGACTTAGTCGTAAAAACTATCAAAAAATGTTGGGGAGATCTCAAAATATGGAGATCAATAAAAAAAATCGATCTTTCCTTTTCGGGGTCAGTACATAGACTTCACTTATTGAGAAGTTAAGAAAAATTTGATAATGTTTTCCTTAAAAAACTAAGAAACCACTGTATCGGTTTCAATCAAAAACTAATCGGATCGAATCTATATCGAGATGCTTCGATTGCAACATTGATCCTCTCGATCACGTTATTGATTAATGAAAAAATGTGAACGAAGAAATTGGTCACATACATACACAGAGAGAAAAATATAATTTTAGCAACAATAAAATTATAGTTGAAGAAGACCTCGACCATTTAGATTTGGTAATGCTAACTTTAGACATTAAAAGTTAGTATCATCATGTCAAGTAGTGAATCAAACCATATGAATCTACTGCAACAGAAGAAGATGATCACAATTTAGTGATTACAATTTTTGCATAGTGAAAAAATGGTTTTATAGAGCCTTTCCATTTCGAATCGTACAAAAGAAGAGATAAAAATAAAAACACTCGATCAATACTCAGTCATTATTTGGAAAAAAATATAAAATAAACTATAATCTGTCTTAACAATGCATGTCGTACATACGACTTTTTTGTAAAATCGCAACTTTCTGATATTATCATTCGTTTATTGATGAAATGGAATACCCAATATTGCATCCAGGCTTTATCAATCAAATAAACCTAAAAAAAAAAAAAAAAACAATTTTTGCATAGTGAAAGTATCAGTATGATCATTTGTCAATTATAGAAATTTTTATACTGCATAGAGTCACGAAAGTAACAACGAACGAATTGGGTTATTTTTGCAATAGAAAATCTAATATCTTTGCGATACTGAAAATAGTAAAATTTCAACAACATTAATAGAGTCGTAGTCACATTTGGCATTGCTGTTTTAACGTATCAAAATTCTCGCACGAGGACTTGATGACATCTACTAAACATTTAGTACTGTTTACTAAAATCAATTGTGATTATTACGGAAATGACCTTAACAATAGGATTTTTGTTAGGTGTACATACGAAATTTCTCTCTGTGTACACACACACACAAACACATACAGACATGATCCTAAAATCTATAAAAGAAATGTTGGGGAGGTCTTAAGACATGGAGATCGATCGAAAAATCGATTTTCCATTTTCGGGGCCATTACATAAACTTCCCTTCTCGGGAAGTTAAAAAGTGCTCCCATTATCAAATAACACACTTTCTGAACTAATTTTGACAATCCTACGCTAAAATTTTAAGATCTGACAATTGAAAGTCGTGCATCGAGGAGCTTGCATTATTCTTTCAACCATCAGATTGAAATGACGATGGGCTCACTTCATAGGTAGAATTGTCTGCTTTCAGATTTCCAATTCAGATATGTTTACGTTCTCAGGAATAGATCAAAAACATTCACACTGATTAAAAAATAGATTTTCTGAATAGTTCAATAGAATCATTCCTTCAAAAAATCTGAAACTTATAACACAAATTACCCAAAGTAGAGCTTTCCTTGTGAACTCAACTCTAAGACAATCGATTTGATAGCCTTGGAGATATAGCCTGTTTTTTTGGAATCGTTCTCTGCAAATATTTCAGAAACCACTGAACCGGTTTTGCCCTGATTCAATACTAAACTTTGTGCTCATCAGATATATGAACTCACAAAATTTGAAGTCTAGCTCAATTATTGAATAAGTTATGGTTATAACGAGATTTTTACTAAAAAATTCTCAAAAGTTGTATGTTGAACTAAACAAAAAATCAGGGCGTCCGCCTGCCCGGGGATTAACTGTGCATCCCATGAGCGCGCATCCCCTCACTGAGAGTAGGCGCTGAGATTCGATTTTTCACCGAAAAAGTCGGAACAACAACTTTTCTACATTTTCATTTTTCTTAAGAACTACTACTCCAATTCAGATCAGATTTCGGTGAGCACTTGGGGCACCCATAGCAAACATACTGTCAAATTTTCAGATCGCTAACTAGACCCGTTTCGGAACAGAGCGAAAAATGCGTCATTATACACGCACATACACACATGCACACACACACACATTTTTGAGAAACAGCAGTTTTTGCCGTTTTGAGTCATTTGGAATCATATCATGAAAAACTATCAAAATTGAAGATAATCACAATTACATAGTTTCCATTCGGAAGCAAGGACACGGGTAAACCCTTTTTGGGCTATGCCATGAACACAATAGTTTATTTGAAGCTATTTCGCCTTGAATTGGCCTAGGAAACAGCGAGGTCAGCATCACTTTTAAAGTTGAAATTCTTTATAACGATTTTACACCTACAAAATAGAGTCTGACAAAAAAAGGCTAGAAAAGCTTTCTCCTTGATGTTTTCCATAGAATTGAACGGCGCTACTTGTTTTTCATGACGACAAAACTTTTCTACAATTTACTGAAATAAGTTTTTATAAACAGTTGGAAATACAAAGAGAAACAACACAAATTATGATTTCTGGGTTCTGCCATGAGTTAATTTGAAGCTATATAGTCCAGATTCGGCTTGAGTATTAATGAACTAGTTTTAATATCTCAGGATAAACTGACGGCTCTGGACAATCCAGGAATAAAGAATTTCCTAGCTGAAGCCAAAGAGAATCATGAACCAAAACGCAAAACATTTGGTCAAATGCTGAGACAGTATTCACATCAAACTAGAGAACTCTTTCAATTTCCTCATTTGAAGACAACAATACTTATTTCAATATGTTCTTATGCAGTATTTACCTCTTACTTTACATTGATTTTTTGGCTACCAGAAATATTCCGGAGATACTCGAAATTCGAAGAAGTATTTCCTGGAAAAGCTGCCAGTGTTTGTACCATTTCTGATGTATTATACTCATCAAATGCTACTTTGGTAATTAAATATTGAAATATATATATATTTTCATTCCGCGAAGAGGTGAAGGTAGAGGATTGCAAATATTTGCAATCGATAGTTCTTCCACATTTTGGGGGAAAAAAATTGTTTTATGATAAATCTACTCTTATCATGAAAATCAGAGTTTTTGACAATATCTCGGAATCTTTTTCAGATTAATTTAAGGTAGTAGGGTTGAATTGGTGTTCACGTTTAATACTATGATTTTTTGCATTTTATCGAAAGAGCTGACTTTGCTCTATATGTCTGCAAAATTTGGGATTGATTCTCCGTGCAGGTTGGGCGTAATTGATTGATAATGTAGTTTTATACCTATAGCGATATCTCGAGAATGGTTCATTCTACAAAAAAAAACCTAGAGACATTTTTCTCTCACAATTCAATTCCCTATTTCTTCATCCCAAAATTTTTTTTCACTCATCAATATTTTTCGAGTTATTGCGTTCGAACGCACAGAATTCTCTATTTTTATCTTCCCTCGCAAACGATCAAAAAGTTATCTCCAAACCGTTCGCGGAAAAAGACAAAAATAGAGAATTTCCTGCGTTCAAACGCAATAACTCGAAGAAAATTGATGTGAGAAGAAAAAGTTTGGGATAAAAAAAATATAAAATTGAATTTGGAAGAAAAAATATTTCCATTTTTTTTTCTGTAAAGTGAACCATTCTCGAGATATCACTATAAGTGTAATCCTACGTTATCAATCAATTACACTCAAACTACACAGGGAATCAATCCAAAATTTTGCAGACATATAGAGCAAAGTCAGCTCTTCCGATAGAATGCAAAAAATCATGGTGCTAAACGTGAACCCCAATTCAACCCTACTACCTTAAAAGAGGACAGGTAAACTCTTTTTCGCCTCCAAAAAAATTTTCTGTGGAGAACTCTGTTGTACACTGAAAGAAAAACGAAATTTCGATGACTAATTTCCATATGAGTCAAGAATATTTCCATGAAAAAACTATCAAAGAAAAAAATTCTTGAATTTAGGTGGGTTATGTTCAGATTCAGTATGACTATCTCATAGTGAATTATAATGCTTTTGTCCGAAATTTTGCATGGAATTTCCTTCAGGCTAATAGTTGATGTCTGGATGTGACAATACATTCATTGATACCGAAAAGGTGTACTCTCGTTTATGAATCTAAATATTCCGTTCTTCAACGAAGAATATATTCCTTCGGAAAGAGTAACATATCTTTAAATCGAGCAGATCATCATTCATAAGAGAAAATGTTACTGCTAAAATATACAGCGTGAAAAACATGACTAGAAGATATTAAATATTTGGTAAGACGTAGATTTTTTGAGGATTGACTTTTCAGAAATTCTAGACGAGAACACAATGTATCAATCTATTAAGGTATGACCAGAGGCTTGAAATACGAAAAATCTGAAAAAATTCAGAGATATTCTTCACAGGAAACCCAACAACTTTTCCTCATGGAGAAAAATGTTCTGACCCGTAGAATCCGAGATATTGAATTTCAAGAAGTTCATTTTCCCCATAAGAACCCGTGTAAATTGAGTCGCGATTCAATCATTATAAATTTCAAGAAAAACGGCATTTACGGGGCTTCTGAAAAAATTGTAGCCCATAATCACCATTTTTAAGAATTTTTTGAGACCAGAATCAGTTATTTCTGACCCATAGTTTTGGAGAAAAAAAAATAAACGATTAATGGCAGGCCAGCACCGCTGTGTACGTACACGCGGCCGCTCTGTATGTGTGTACAACTACAGGAGTATTCTCTAGTGTGCGTAGGCAGGCCCGTATCAAAATTTAAAAAAATGGTTCTTTGAAAAAAAAAATCAAAATATTAGTAGATATAATTATTTTGATTAAATTATGCTTTCATTTGAAAGCAAGAAATTATTGAGGCTGAATGGCATTATAGGTTGGACAATTTCTCCCTCCTTTGGTTGTTCCAAATGATTTTTTCCTAACCTCCCTCGCCCCCACTCTTAGTGGTGACTTGAGCGATAGTCTTACCTTAAGTTCTGATCATAAATTTTGAATTTTCCACATTGGCTAAATGCGTAACAGCTCAAAGAAAATGGCAATTCAACCGTGTTGTTATTTTTCTACAACCACATCCCAGGTAGGAAAAATTAATCGGGACAATGCTGGCCCAGCGCCGGACACCAATGGACCAATACTGGCACCCATCAATTAGCCATGGCTGGCCCAATATTGACTGAACATTGGATGATAACATTGTACCAATGCTGATTGGCGGACACGGCCAAGCTTCGACAATGAGTATCGGGTGCTATATTTGCCCCAATGTTTAGCCAATGTTCGTTTAATTGTAGATTTTATGTTCATTACATGAATTAAGAACATTCGAGTCTTCTGAAGCACGGAAGAATGAACAAGATTCAACGTTATTTGAATAAAAATAGAAAGAAAAGCCGGCACCTGGAATTGAACCCGGGACCTTCGTAATACCAGACTGTGACCTTAGCGTCCTAGCCGTTAGGACATTTCATACTTTAAGAACTAAATTTGATCCTCATAACTTTATCGCCGTTTACCTTCTTCGGGGAAATGGAATTCGATCGGAATTGTTCAGAAGTTACTGGTAATGTAAAATAATTTAATCATGTCAAAAGATTTAAACAAATGGAAGCCTTGGTAGTACATTATCGACCCGACGAGTGGCCAATGCTCAGAAGCCAAGCCTTGCGAGTCCAAGTTTCGAACAACGCTCGGCCAATTCGGGCAGGCCGAACTACGGTGTATCGCTGCTCAGCCAATTCTGAAGGCCCGAACTACGGTGAACCGATGCTTGGCGTAGGTTTGGCTGAGCCGTGGCTGCCAGGCTTTGGCACCCGAATTCTTGGCCGATCTCTGGCCAAGAGTTGAGCACTGGGCGATTCCTATCCACGATGCTCTTATTTTGGAGCAAGTAAGTAGTATTTTATTGAAAGATATTTCTACTCGGAAAGGTGTATAAATGCTCAGAATAATTCAACATCAATAATTTTGGTTGAAAAGAAAATTTTTTTAGATCAATACTTGTAAATTTTTTTTTGAAAACATTATTGACAATTCCAACTTCAAAGAATTTTGTAAATGAAGTATTTTGAAGCTTACTGTTTCTAAAATAAAATTATTTTAATTGAATAATTTGAAAATCATTGCCAGAATAGAGCAGATCATTCCAGTAATGAATATTCCAATAAACCTGAGGGATTAATACTCTCAGCCAAGTGAATTTATTGTGGTTTCGAATCGTTAGAAACTGCAACCAATGATTTCAGGCATTAAGACAACTTTTACTTTTTTCAATATCATATTAATTTTTCTTGTGTATTTAAAGAATAATCGTTCTAGGTGGAGTTCAGGGAATAGTAAAACGAAGAAGAATAAATTGCAAATATCTAAGTGTTCTTTCCTTTTCCCACTGAATAACCGGTCATCGAGATAAGTAGTGAATTTCTTATTTCAGAATAATTCCTATGGCAGAAAGAGTGATTTTTCTAAATGTTCAGATAGATTCAATCTCACTGTGAAAAAATTCATTTCATAATTCAACCTTTTATATTTTCTTTCAAAAAAACCTTCCACTTATGTGAAATTCCATTGATTTCAGATGCATTGCAGAACTTCCTAGTATTCAGAAATAAAACTATTGTAAACAGCTGTAACAAGCTGTTAACTTGTTAAATTAATTTTGTATCACTGAGATTATTCCTATAAAATATCATACAATATTGATAGCAATAATTTGTAATCAAAATAAATTTACGAGGAGAATAAATTGTATTATTGTGAACAATTTTACATTTATAAGGAAAAATCGTTTTCAGTTTAAAATATTCATTCATCGTGAGTGCAATAAAAAGAATCAGAGAGAATTAAAACCTCCTCATGAACATTCAAAAGATATTTAACATCAATAATAAAATGTTCAAGCCGACTCAAAAGACAATAATATTCAAATCTAAATTAACATTATCAACATTGCACTTACCTGAATTTGCATAAAAAATCCAAGTTCATCGTACACTGCGCTCAATGGAGGCCGAAATTATTTTATTGAGAAACACAATAGAGTTGTAGTGAAGAGGGAATATATTTAGCGCAAGATTCCATCAAGGAATACACATCATTTTGCAGTTGGTATTGAAACTCTGTTTCATCGATGGAATATCAATTGATATGCTTTTTTTCAATTCATCTAATAATGAGATCATATACTCTAGTTCAGGCATTGCTTGAATTATAATAAGAATTCTTCTCTCGAAATCAGAAAAGTTCTCTTTACGATTGAAAATTATTATATAATGATGAAAAACGTTGTTCTTTAGCTGACATTTTTTTCCTACGAGTGACAAGCATAGTTTCACTCATTTCAAGATACATTATCGTCGATAATTCCTTATGAAAATTGTCTACGTTCGAGTAATTTTTGCTTGTCAAATTTCGTTTTTCTCTCAGTGTGAAGAACAGTCAGAGTTACAAAAAAATTTATTGCAAAAATATTTCTATCTCCAACGGATCTCGAAATATTCCGTGAAAACTGGAATTTAACTAATTTTTTTATATTTAATTCCAGAAAGTAGAAGTGGATTATTCTGACTGCAGAAATATATTCAATGAGAGTATGTATTTCTACAATACGATATTGGGAGCAGCATGTCTACCAGTTGCATTTTGGTTGCCTTTGTTTGTCGATAAATTTGGATATAAATTGCACTTTGGTAAATTAAAATTTCTTCATTACACTGAAGGAATTCTCCATACTAGATTTACCAGATCTGCAGATAGTAAACAATTAATTGTTTCCGGATAATACGTTTCAGCAATAGACCCAATATTAACAGCCAGCTTCACGAGATTATAGAGTCGAGGTCAAATCGAGCTTTTTTTTTAGCAATTTTTTATATAATTTATTCTCATATACACAATGATAAACAACTACTTAGTTGAGACATACAGTATGAATGTGAGAGTCCAGTTACCCAAATCCACCTTTACAATGTTTGTTCCATTGAATATTTTCCTACCATAGGAATATCAATATTTGTTACTCTTCTATCACGAGAAATTCATTCACTTACATGATATCGTACATGTGAATTTATGGCAGCCGGTAGTATAATATTTCTAATTTTCTTTAACCCTTCGAGTACGGCACATATACACCGTGGCCTATTCCCATCGGACGGGAAGTTCCTCAAAGACAGTTTCATCATCGATGCAAATCATTTTTTTTAGTATCCATATCTGATAGTATTTGAAGAAATGATTTTTCATTGTTGACGGATTTGTTATTGTGGCCACACGAAGAGAGATTTAGTTGAATTTTTGACCGAATAGTAGATAAAAAAGTACCCTGCCGGGGAAGAAACGTCCCGAGTCGAAAAATAAGTCTTCATAAGTCTTAGAATCTACCTCTTCTCTACTGAATTTCTTCTCGATATTTTGCCAATAATACTAATAATGCTATTTTGTTCACAGTTGCAGCTTCATTGTCAAGCGCAGCACTGGCCTTCGGTTTATTTTTCGTCGAAACATCAACACAAAATCTGATTATTGCCTGTTCATTTGACGCACTTGCGTCAGTGTGTCTTACGATTGTTCTCTGCATGGTCGTCGAATTATATCCAACTCATTTGAGGTAAGGGAGGATGGAGCGAGGTGGAACGTCGGGGCAATGTGGAGTGGTGGGGAATGTGGACCCGCACAGAAAAAATATATATGCGAACATATATGTTACATTTATAAAAATCATACGAAATATATGTGCGGCAAAAAATTAAATAATTGACATATATTCCTGCATATATATATTTTTATGTGCAGGAATATATTTCACAATATATGCCTGATATATATTAAATATGTTATACTTATATTCACTATATATTTCCAATGCTCTAGGGAAAAATGAAAATTATCTGATAAGTTCAGCTGCATATATGCCACATATATTCAAAATATATGCGACATATATGTCAAAAGGATGTTCAATATTGTATTTTTAACTATATAATCGATTAAATACGTTCACTGAATTTTTAAATATTATTTTAGATTTTCAATATTTTATTCCAAAGCCATGCGTTTCAATTCAACTCGGGCATTTCCGATTTTTTTCCGAGTTTTTCTCCTCTAGAAATTGTAATTTACTATAATTAGCTTCAGAAAGATAGGCGGCGATAAAGTTATGAGGATCGAATTTTGCGTCACTAGCTTTTGTAAAGGAAATTGGTTCTTCCCAAAAATTCAATTTTTCAAGGTTTCCTTCACAATTTAACATTTTTCATGTCATTTTACACATTTTCCAACATTATAAATTAAATTCATTAAAATATCTACAGTAATAAAAAATTTTATTTGAGAAAAATAGAGTCAGTTTCATCCGGTTTATCCCATTGTTTTGAATTGTAGAGGGAGAGGGAACGCGGTGTGTGGTGCGAAACAGCGTAGAAAAATATCGATTATTTTTTGCGAATTGAAGACATTTACATGAGTAGGACAGAGACCGTTGGTGTTGGAGGGGGAAATATTGGGAAGAAGAACCTTTATAGCCTTCTTCTATCCAGTGAGTCTTCTGGTGTTCCTATAATGGTTAACTTTGTTTCTTTCTTTTGGAAAAAGGAAAAGTGTAGTGTCTCAATGGATTACCGGTGGATTTATAATTCCAGATAGGTAATTTTCGAAATTTTCTAAATCTGAATTAAAATTATATGCGTTTTTCAATTAAATTAAATTTTTTTTACGAATATATATGATTAAATTAATCGGTTGATATTATTCCACGCGAAGCATTCACGTTATTGACTAGGGAGAACAAAGTACGCATTTTTATGCTCTATGTACTTGTTTCCTGAAAATATTAAAAATTAAATTTTTAAAGCTCAAAGAAGGTGAGCGGTGGTTTTTGTCAATAAAAATTCTTCAACAAAATCCCGTGAGTCGCATTAGGGTAGGTTGTGTAGGTTCTTTTGAGGCCTATGCACCACTACGTCCCCGTCGTGACCTCGGGTAATGCAAAACGTGGTGATAATCTCAATTGTTTGTAGTTTCCGTTTTTTCGTTATATTGGGTTATTCTTCCCAGGAAAAAGTAGGTTGTAATCTTCTGAAATTTTAATTAGGATGTTGTTTTCGCTCTGCGCTGTGTGACCGACCCCTAGACAATTAAAAAAACATCAAAAAGTTCAATTATTTATGTCCAAAAAATTTTTAATTTTTAGAACCAATCTCCTTTACTGATACCGCGTCACTAATATAGAATCTCTTGGTGGCTCGGTTGATAGAGTACCAGATTCGTCATCCGAAGGAACCGGGTTCAAATCCTACTCAGTCCCATTTTTTTCCCGAGATTCTTCTCTCTAGAAATTTCAATTTTAATTTTTCTTATTGTTATAATTATTTACGATCACATGCTGATTTTTTTCTCTCAATTTCAACTGACTTATAAATGGCATATAATTCAAATGAACAAAAAAAATAAGCAGCATATAAAATGACATACATGTCGATTATACGTGTAAATATATAAATGCGGCAAAAAATGACATTTCCGAAATATAAAATACATATATGTCATTTATATATCACATATATGCGCATATATGTGAAATATATTTGACATATTTATTCTTTATATTTTCACATACAGGGTGACGTTTGCACTGTGGTTACAAAATAAGTGGAAACGTAGAGTAAAAAATCCTGAATATGCTGTCGTTAAAATTAATTTTTTCTGATAATTCACTTTTAAATTATCAATGAAAGAATTTTGCTATTTTTCGGCCAATAACAGTGGATAGAATGGCCGCCATAAAGATGAAGGATCCGTGACATTAACGATTGTCTATAATACCGGCGTTCAGAGTCAACGAATGACATTTCTACGTTCGAAATTTAGCCTCTCAACCTCTCTGCTGTCATTCGATATTTTTGATGTTTGATCAATTCAAATATCAATAGGAAAATAGAAGTGATTGAAATTAAAAAATGATTGAAATAAATAGCAAATGAGAATTGATGCCCCCCTTTCCAATCTTTAATTTAGAATTATTGATTTTTCTTTTCATAATTATTTTCCATAGAAAGTATTTTTTCATTTTTTCAAAGATTAATACAATGAATGCGACAATGTTTGCAATAACTAGTGCAACAATGTCTGCAACAATGAATGCGACAATCAATGCAACAATTTGTGCAACAATGAATGCGACAAGCAATGCAACAATTTGTGCAACGATTAATGCAACATTCGGTGCAACAATGGATGCGATCGTTGCATTGATTGCCGCATTCATTGTTGCAGACATTGTTGCACTAGTTATTGCAAACATTGTCGCATTCATTGTATTAATTTTTGAAAAAATGAAAAAATATTTTCTATGGAAAATAATTATGAAAAGAAAAATCAATAATTCTAAATTAAAGATTGGAAAGGGGGGCATCAATTCTCATTTGCTGTTTATTTCAATCATTTTTTAATTTCAATCACTTCTATTTTCCTATTGATATTTGAATTGATCAAACATCAAAAATATCGAATGACAGCAGAGAGGTTGAGAGGCTGAATTTCGAACGTAGAAATGTCATTCGTTGACTCTGAACGCCGGTATTATAGACAATCGTTAATGTCATGGATCCTTCATCTTTATGGCGGCCATTCTATCCGCTGTTATTGGTCGAAAAATAGCAAAATTCTTTCATTGATAATTTGAAAGTTAATTATCAGAAAAAATCAATTTTAACGACAGCATATTCAGGATTTTTTACTCTACGTTTCCACTTATTTTGTAACCATAGTGCAAACGTCACCCTGTATATGCGTGTACATATATAAATTTTCATGCGGGGAAGGGGGGACATGTAGAACGTAGGTGTAATGCACAATGATATTACAATATGAAATGTACGCAGTCACATATCATCGCCTTGGAAATACAGCAGTGTGAATGCTGAAATTGCTCGATTCTGAAGTCAAAGAGACGTATCTCCAAAAACCATACTGAAATGTGTTTTATATCTCTAACGTTATTTGGGTGACTGGAAATTAGAATAACGAAGTGGCGTTATGACTCAATTGTATAGTTAACATGAAAGGGACGTATTTCTGCACTTACTTTACGTTGTTTTTTCATTTTCTACGCTGCGTCTTCGACTTACGTCTTTTCATTATCTGGATTTTTTATTCCAACAAACATTCTAATTTGGCACTTTCGTCTCTTAATTTTCATTAAAGAATAATGATAACGAACACCTCACTGACGAAAATACTTATTTAAAAGAAAAAATTTGAGAATTAGAAGCAGCCCAATTTTTAATCTGACGGTGTCAACACCGAATCTCTGCCCGCCTGTGCCGTGATGGTTTCATTTGTAACTTCAAATTAGTCCATTTAATTCTATCTGTATTGAGTCAGGGTTGCTCCAAATGAATTAGAACAATTATCAGAACAACAAAGTAATAGAGTCAAGAAGACCAATTTGTTGATAATTCCGGTACTATGTGGTAAAGACACATTTCTTTTGAAACGACTCAACTATTGTAAGTTGGAAAATTCATGTCTATGCGATTTGTAGAATTCAACCTTGGGTCCTCAAATATAGGTCAATCAAGCCAGTTCAAACAAAAACTGTAATGCTTTCCATTTTCATTCATTCACAACTGAAGCCCTTCCGACATTTCCTCAATCTAGTCTACTAACCGAAAGGTTGTGGCGAGAACGGAGGCTGAATCGCATCTCTAAATACCCCTTAGTGTTCGGGGCCAATAATTATCACTCCGTTAAATTCAATATTCAATTGTAAATACCCCCAACACTTGGACGTAACGATATAATGGATATAGTATCGTGCGCATTGAGCATTGCTCATGGCTTATTTCAATTTTCTCACTGAGAATCAATGAATTATCAGTCTGAGCCTTGAGGGATGCTCAACTAAGTTGAATATTAGTCTCCCGATTCGTGGTTCTTACTGACGAATTTTGAATTGTCATTCCATCCCGTATTTTTCTTAAAACAAGCAGGAGTCCCATTCTTTGTGTGTTATTCAAAAACCCCATTCTTTGTGCGATTAATAAGATAATAATATTTAAAAAAAGAATTTATTGCGATACTTCAGCTCAACTTGAGAATTGAAACCTAGGGCTAAATATTATGTCTTTCACTCGAGTAATCCCACTTGATACGAAAAAATTCAGTATTACGCCAAAATTATGATCCCGTGATGGAATTCAAAAATGCGAAAATTGAAGCTTAGTTTCCAAACAGTATTTATATTTTCTATTATTTTCAGACTGAAATGGCAGTAGGCTCATTTTATAGAAAAAATCGTTCACTTTTGAATGGTAAAATAAAAAATACTAGTGTTCTCTTAGGTAAAAAATGGAGAAAAATTGTGATTTTTGAAAAAACTAATTCTTGCAATACTCTTATCAAAGACTTACTTTGGATAATATGAAATTATCAGCATTAGTAGGACTCATTGAGATGAATCTTCTAAGCTAAACATGAATGTAATCGATTGAATAGTTCCGGAGATATAGCTTTCTTTTCAGCAAAATCATCTTTTATGAATATCTCAGGGATTACTGGACCGATTTTGTCGAAGTGCGATATCAAACTTTTCGTTTATTAGATTCGCAAACTGACGGAATTTGACGTCGTTAAGTCAAATATTTATTGAGTTATCATGGCAACAAATTTGGGAATTGAAATAATTAAATCTGAAATAATCTGCAAAGCGATCATTATTATAATAAATTGACAAAATAAAAAAAAAATAAAAAAACCACATCAAAATTCCAATATTAATTTTATGAATTTATCTCTTGATTTCTAGAGTAATGGCATCTGCATTTGCTTCATTTTTCGGTAGAGCTGGTGCTCTTTTGGGTATTTCCATGGTCGGTTATCTTATCGATGAATACTGTCTATCATTACTTCTCATGATTGGAATTCATTTAGTAGGTAATTCATTTTGAATTTATCTACATACAACATTATTCATCAAAGCCATAAATGAATGAATGAATAACTATTTATGATGTTTCAGTTGCTGGTATTTGTGGAATATTCATACCCATACGCAAATCAAAAGCAGAATATGAAAAGCGTCAAAAAATTGAACGAATCGAATAGGCCAGTTCAATTCAATTATTTTCATTCCGTTGTATATAAATGTTATTTTATCATATGATTTATTGGAAATAAAGAAGCATTTACTCGTTTATTTTTCATTAATCAATCAATCCAGTAGCATGAAGATACATCAAGATAAGTTGAATCACTCTTGCAAGCATCTCTTATTAAGCGTCTTGAAAATTACGGAAGATTTTTGTAGAGAGCCTTTTGTAGCTGTTATATTTTTCTACGCGACGGTCTCAATGAAAAAATCAGTATAAATGAGCTTTACGCGAATTTATCGAGAGACTGATCTTGTTGAACAGCAAATTTTGTACGAAGAAAGTTTCTTGATTATCTTGTTCAAGGAAGAACTTCTGCAACTCAGAAAAAACAAAGAAATGTAACAGACTGTTTAAGGTAGTACCGCTGGTACTAGATTGACCGTTCCGAAAATTCTGAAATTTGGTACACTCGTAGATTATGATAAGATAATGATCAAGTTAAATTTTTAGAGGACTAACGAGATCGAGTCAAAAGATATTGACACTTGAAATTTAACGATTTTAACATTGAGCATTATGAGACGTCGCACAGTTTCTCATATTTTACAAAACTGACCGTTCCGATTTGAATAAAAAAAAGTGCAGTGATATAAAATTATATCTAAAACATTTGAGAACCTTCAAAATACAGGTTCCGAGCGTGTGATAGCAGTAATTAGTGAATAACTATGAAAACTGTACTTTTTATATGCTCTTTCTCTCTCTTACTCATTCGGAACGCTATCTAGTGTGTAAACACTGCATGATTCAAGCGAGATACTATACCCACTGATTAGGGCAGTACCGGCGGTACTACGTTAAACTCTCTGAACACATTCATCTAGTGATTAACAGTATACGCTAATTTTTTGAAGTTGAGTTACCGTTATTATGAGGGAAAAAAAAATTATTGAAATGAACTTTTTCGCATGAGGTTATATGGGTGATGGGTAATTGTAGCACAATTACGTTATTATTGACTGATCGGATATGTAGAATTTCCACGAAATTGACCAACCGCCTATATAACCCTATGTAAAAAGTTCGCCTTGGATATTTATTTTCTCCCTTATTCTACAGTTCCTCAATTCCGAAAAATTAGTATATATTTTTTAATCACTCAGTGAATTTATTTAGAAATTTTCAGGACTTTGTCACATTTCCTTTGTTTTGGTTCAGTTATTGCCAGGGCCCGGAACTTTGTAGATCTAAAAGTATTGCCAGCCCTGGCTGATACCTTGGTTACGAGTAAACAAACTTCATCAAACTTCAAAAAATGTCAGTTTTAATACCAATTTTATTTAAATGTTTTTAAATAAATTTTCTAAATTGATAACTGTGATGGGTGCAAAATATCTTGATACTGATCAAGCAAAATAATGCAGTGAATTGCAAAGGAGAGTGAATCCCAGAAATTTCATGAATAATTGGAAAAAGTCAAGCCGAGATACATGACAGGAGAAAAAAAATCAATAAAGGAAAACTGGTATGAAAACAAACCTTGTCCGTACCTGTTTTTTTAAGTCTTCCTCATGTATTTTGGAAATCTCCCCGCTGTCTTTTCCAAATCTTATGATTATCTTTGTATTTCTCAAGTCTTTTTGAATTTTTCCCTTTTCAGGACTAGGAAAACTAGGAAATCAGGTTAAGTAATGGGAGGAATGTATTTGGAAGAAGAGAAAAATAATTAACTCAGATGGAGAGAAGAATTGTCTCATTGTTCTCATGAAGTCTTTCTTTGATCTTCCCTGAATCTCCCTCGAATCTCCTCTCTTCCACATTCATCAATCAGTTCAAAAGAAGATGGTGAAGATGTTGAGTCATTCCACGAAAGAAATTAGAAAATTACTGTTCAAGAGTATTTTTTGTTAACCCTCAATAACTAATATTGCTACACTGAGAAATAAAATCTTGTGACAAAAATTTCTTTATAAAAAATTTTTCTCCGCGATTTTCATATCCCTATATATCTGAATTTTCTGGAATTGAGAAGATTTTCATGGCACAAGAAATTTTTTTAAATATATCTTTCAACATGTGAGTAATACTCCTATTCAATAAAGAAATATTCAGCATTACTGTATTAGAAAAAAACAATTATCAATAAATAAAAAATTTTCTTTTTATTAATTGAACGTTCATTAACATGATGGAAATTAATTTATCTCAAAGTTGTTGGAAACCATAATGCAATTAAACAGAATTGCAATATCAATGAAGTTAATGAAAAATAAAAATGATAATTCCATCCAATTTTTGTGCCCTCCATTAGAATACAAGGAATAAATTATTCAACAAACTGTCTCCATAGTGTCCACGTCTACACTTTGTGAGGAATTCGTGTAGTTACCAGACATTTTAACGATGTGTTCTGTTGTTGAAATTGATGGACAACCAATGGCTTGTAGCCCTTCCACGTCCTTCTCTATAATAAAATTTCAATTTAAGAATTTTTATTACAATTAACTGAATTGTTTTCCAATCCAGTACAGAAAATCAGCCTCATTTCAACGACAAGCTGATATTCTGAAAAATCTAGAGAAATGTTTACGAGCAAAAATTCATAAACTTCGTCAGCAACGTGGATATGCTGAAGCATTCCCATAATTTTTTCGATTTGACGATAATGAATTAGGATTCATCTGATTTTGGGGTCTTATTACTTCTAGGAGCAGGTGTACACATTGGATTTTCTTTTTAACGATGCACTTGTGACGTATCAACGGCGCACTTGCGACGCATCAGCGACAGCAACTCACATTTTCCAAAATCTCTCCGGGAGCATTTTTCCTTCCTTCCACCACGACAAAATATCCAATTTCACATACTTAATATACAAATTCTCACTCCAAAAACTGATTCAGAAATATCACTTTGACATTTCAGAATGGAAACATATATCATCCTATGCGGCTAAGTTCAGACTGGTTCAGTCAGGTCAAAAGCAAGATCAAACTTCTCGGCCCCAGCTATAAGTAATTGAAAAGTCGATTTAAAAAAAAGCAGACTCAAAAGATAGAAATTGATTAGAAATAAGCCCACCTTCCTTTGAACATAACACCCAGGTTGCTGCGACTAATAGAACCGAAGATATGCCCGAGAAGGTAAATTTTTTAATCTCAATTTTTCTGTTGGCAAATATCGACTTTTCCGATTTTTTTGAAGAAGATCGAATAACTCGAATAAATGAACGCTTGACCATATTTGAAATTGTTCATTCGGAAGCATACTGCTAATGAATTAGCAGACACCGCTATATCATGTAATGGGCAATACCATTCTCCACTTGTTTTCTCATCCAGTAATTAATTTTTTTTTGTAGAATTGAGAAGGAGAAGTTCTCAACTTAGAGAGACGCCTTATTGCTGCAGTGTTCCCAAGTGTGGGACGCGACGATGTTTACAGACGCTCAAATTGGAGGCATAAGAATTCGGCCAGGTAAGAGACTCTATGACAATTATGAGTATACGAGAGAAAAACTGATTCAAGACGGACTTTTGAGGCTTTCACAGAGCTGGACGGAAAGCACAAGAAGAACCCCCGCATTTTATTCCAGGTGAGATTATTCATCAAAAAATAATTTCGGTGAAAAGCACGAGAATTAAAAAATATGCAAAGGACCTCTATTGTATTTTTTAGTCAAATACTTCAAAAAATGATTGGATTCTTTTTTCATATTACAGAAGATGAAGAAAGGCTATTTAAGTGGCTGCGCGATCATCTTGGTCCTGCAGACCAAGTCATGGATTATTGGCAGCACTCGTATCGTGCACGACGAGGATTATTCAAGACGTTGAGAGCTCACGTTTACTATGAACGGTTTCCCCGTCTTACCCCGAATGTTGTGGCAGCTGAGCTGGTGGGTGGTCAACATTCTTCAAGATAAGAAATAAAGATTCAAAAGATAATTGTATTGTTTGTTATAATAAAAATTGATTGCTCAAATATGGCTGTGAATTATTTCTGTTTTCTCAAACGCAAACGAATTTTGAAAATTTCAAAGAAAAAGAAGTTATTCTAAAAAAAAATTATCAAAAAAAAAGAATTAAAAATCGTTTATCAAAATTGATAAACGGTGAAGTAAATTTTCGTTATTTGAACACGTTTGTTATTTCATCTACTAAACGAGATTTGTTGACTGAATTCAAAATTTGCTTACCGTCTTTTACTTTTTATGTTTAGAAGGAATAAATTTTAGGAGAAGATGATATTATAAATTTTACTGTACTACACTGATAATTTTTCTTCAACCTGTGGTACACGTTTTGAATTTCGCTTCGTAAATTTTCAATTCCAGATTTGAATTCTGCTTGTTCATTCTTTATATCCCAAATTTAGGCGACAGTACAGCAAAGTTTACTTGATTATTCACAATATTTTTTATAGTTTTTTCCTCTCCGTGTAAGAACATAGGAATCTCTTGAAACTACGAGCATTTACAGGGAAAACCTGACAGACATTCTATTAGATTTTGGGACAGACAAGGCTTTTATGCTGTAGTATGATTTTTTCATGGTAGGCTTAAGAATAGATCTCTGTAGGGAATCGCATTCATTCAAAGGTAAACATTTTTCTATGGAGGGAAGACCGGGCAAAATGGGATAGCATTTTTTTGAAAGCGTTTTCGCAAGTTCTTTTCTTTTAATTTTACTAGTTTTAAGAGGAATAAATCCATTTTAAATTGTTCGTTCGTATATCACAGTTCCTTCTTACCCACAAACAAATGCCATGTATTTTTTTGATTCGCTCAATCTAATTTTCCGAGAATTTTCAATTTTGATGAATATATTGGCAAGGCTGGAATTGCCATTACCGAGGTAATGGCGTTACCGTTAGATGGCTCTGATGCGAAAAAATCCACGCTATTTCGGATTTTTCGAAAGGCATATCTCTACCTGCACTGGATTCGTTTGAACAGCATTCAGTTGTCAGAGATATGAACGATATTTTCACATCGGATGTACTTACGTTGGTAACCGATAGCTCATATCGCTCGCAATAGTACGCGATGGTTTACATCGGATGTAACTTTTTTTCAATGGTGCATCGGAGGAGTTATTTTTCCATCCTTTGCACGTTCCCACCAGTGGAATTCATCCAATTCTCTCGAGTCCGATATCTAAAGTGCTTTAATTCTTCATTCACAACCGATGAGATTGGGAGAATGAAGGGTTTCTTTGACTTACTACCGATGATGTAGAGAGTACTATACCTTATCCATACCGTATCTTTCGTTCCGGCTCGGGGGAACCCTTGTTTATTTTCCAACGAATTAGAAAGATGTATTCCAAATGTTATTCATAATATTTTTATTTCAGGAAAAAATATCAATACAATTACTCTTCAAAACTCAACTTTCTAACAATGAAGAATATGAAAATTTCAGGAAAGCTGAATAAAATGGGAATTCTCATGGAACGGTTCGAGATTTATTCTTTTCAATGATTCCCTTAGAAATTTGTGGAAATTGCAGGCGGAAAACATGTGTGAAAATTAATTTTTTGAAAATTTTCCTTTTTTGGCTAAGTTTTGAAGCGGTCTCCCTTTTGAAAATCGAGAAAATTCACTCTTTGGGTGATATCTCCGGTCCTGTTGGTCGTAGCGACCTAGGTTCGATCTCAAATGAAAGGTGAGCTTATTCCTCATCGATTTGTGAGGTTCAGATATTTTTCCTTATCAATTTTTCGAATACTTATAGGCCATTTTATGAAAATCTGTTTTTGCCCGATGAATACTTGAAAAAGTGGTAATTCTTCTTTTTAAACCACATAAATCGATGGGGAACGAGCTTGCCTTTCATTTAAGATCAGCTCCAGGCCGCTGATCAGCGACTGAGCTGAGGAAGATTTGAAGGTGAAACTCTTCTGTTTTTGAAGAAACTCAGTTTTTCGGGAATATCTCCTGGTTCTTTCAGTCGCAGTGACCTGGAGCTGATCTTAAATGAAAGGCGAGCTCATCTCCCATCGATTTATGTCTTCAAAAACCTGCTGATTTTCCTTTACCTTTTTTTTTTCTAAAGGTGGATTAGAATGGTTACGTGGAGGAAGTGGAAGCGAGTCAAAGAATGTTGATACACTGAATTCGTCAATTATTAATGTTTATAAATCGTTAGTGCACGATTTAGTCGATTTACATAAACGAATTGTTCGCGTGATTAATATGTTCAAAAAAGACGAGTTGATGCACTTCAATTGTTTGTTGAATGTCTAAATTGTTAAAGTCACAAGAAGTCAAAATTGTCGGAGATACTAATTAACAAACTGTAAACGTTGAATCTCGAAAAGAACTATGTTTCAATGATAGACCGTTGGTGTAGCGAACCGTCCAGTTGATAAACGCAAGGAGATGCGTACCCGGTGAGAGTCCGATAACGGCTGAATACAGTGCTCCCTCTACTGATCGTCCCTCGTTTGATCGTACCACTCCTATTCCGCTGTTTTCCCTTTACCCTCACTCTTTTACTTATCTCGAGTGCGCATGCGCGGTCACCATGGCAACGTGCCTCGAGTATTTTTGTTTACATGCATGGTCGTGAAAACGTGATCCGAGTGGGAAAATTGTGGAAAAAATGGGTGAAAAAACGAAGAAAAGAAAATATGTGGAAATTGAAGTGAAATTAAATGCATTAAGAGAAATGGAGAAAGGTATATCTCCACGTGACATCGCAAAACATTTAGATATTAGTGAAAATACTGTACGAGGATGGTTGAAGAATGCAGATGAAATGAAGAAATGGGAAGAGAAACAAGTCTGCAATTTGACAGCGAAACGACAAAAAATGTCAAAACCAAAAAATGAAGCAGTGGACAATGCAATGTGGCTATGGTTTAAGCAGAAAAGAGCAGTGGGTTGTCCAATCAGCGGCAGCATGATGATGGCTAAAGCTTCACAATTTCGAGAACAATTGGGTGGACCTAGTGTTGGAAGCAAGGGATGGTTGGACAAATGGCAAGAGAGACATGGTGTTCGTTCCGTGAAAATTTGTGGCGAAAAATTATCAGCTAATTCAGAAGCAGCTAACCAATTCAAACAGAATTTTCCTGATTTTATTGCTCGTGCTCAGCTCACACCAGACCAAGTGTTCAACTGCGATGAAACTGGACTTAATTATAAGATGTTGCCAAAGACAACCCTATCTGCTAGAAGTGAGACAGATGTATCAGGATCTAAGGGTTATAAAGAGAGATATACCGTGCTGGCATGTAGTAATGCATCAGGGAGCCTCAAATTGCCTTTGGCACTCATCGGCAAGTCTGCTAAACCACGTGCAATAAAAAATCTCACTTCGTTACCTGTTATATACAGGGTGTCACTAAATAAGTTTAAATCCGGTTAGCTACTGGTGCAGAAATGTACCTAGAACGCTAGAAAAATATTGAAAAAAATCATTTTTCAATAGATTTTGAATAATTAATTTTTTAAGTAGACCAATGAAACTTCGTGTTTCATCGAGTAGAAAACCGTGTGGAGGGGATACATAGAGTACGCGCCATGATGTGAGTGACGTGAACATAGCGTCTGGGTTCACGTCTGTCATTCATGTTTGGATGAGATAATTTCGCGCGTAATTTTTTCAAACTCAATTCAAAGCTAGGCTCTGCGCTCCAAGATGACTCAAATTTGCCCTGATCAATCATGGCTAACGTAATTGATTAATTTCCATTTAATTTCATTTTCGTGCTAGAAATTTGATTTTTGTAGTACGAAAATTTGGTTTGGTGATCATTAGAAGATGATTTTTTCGTTAATTAGACAGGGCAAGTCCTGGGAACCCTGAAGTGCAATTAAAGACCTGATCTCGAGCGAAGTGCATAGCATGTGAACTCTCGATTCATAAGGAAGGTACTTCCAGTGCACAGAACGTGCATTCCCGCTGCACAGAGAGGGCACTTCCCACAGCCACTTTTGGTACGCAAAGTGTGCAGCTCCGAAGCCCACAGTGTGTACGTCTAGTCCACTGTGTACTTTCCGGTACACAGCGTGAACTCCTGGTGCACTTCAGATACGCAGAGTATGCATTTCCGGCGCACAGAGTCTGCACTTCTAGTGCGCAGAGTTGCACTTCTTGTACACAGAGTGTGCACTTCTGTTACACAGAGGGTGCACTTCTGGTACGCGAAATGTGCACTTCTGGTGCACAGAGCATGCACTTCCGGTGCATTTCTAGTGCACAGAGAGTGCATTTCTGATGCACAGAGTGTGCACTTCTGGTACGCGAAATGTGCACTTCTAGTGCACACAGTGTGTACTTCTGGTACGCGAAATGTGCACTCCTAGTGCACACAGTGTGCACCGGAAGTGCACATTTCGCGTAGCAGAAGTGCATCGAAAGTGAACATTCTGTACATCAGAAGTGCACACTCTATGCACCAGAAGTGCACACCCCGTGTACCCGAAGTGCACACTCTGTGTACCAGAAGTGCAACTCTGCGCACCAGAAGTGCAGACTCTGTGCGCCGGAAATGAACACTGTGCGTACCTGGAATGCACCAGGAGTTCACGCTGTGTACCGGAAAGTACACAGTGGACTAGACGTACACACTGTGTGCGTCGGAGCTGCACACTTTGCGTACCAAAAGTGGCTGGGAAGTGCACTCTCTGTGCAGCGGAAATGCACGTTCTCTGCAGCGGAAATGCACCTTCTGTACACTGGAAGTGCACGCTCCGTGCATCGGAAGTGCCTTCCCTATGAATCGGGAGTGCACATGCTATGCACTAGAAGTGCAAACGATCACGCTCGAGATCAGGTCTTTACTTGCACTTCAGGGTTTCCAGGACTTGCCCTGTCTAATTAGAGAAAAAATCATCTTCTAATGACCACCAAACCAAATTTTCGTACTACAAAAATCAAATTTCTAGCACGAGGATGAAATTAAATGGAAATTGATCAATTACGTTAGCCATGATTAATCAGGGCAAATTTGAGTCATCTTGGAGCGTAGAGCCTAACTTTGAATTGAGTTTGAAAAAATTACGTGCGAAATTATCTCAACTAAACATGAATGACAGACGTTAACCCAGACGCTACGTTCACGTCACTCACATCATGGCGCGTACTCTACGCATCCCCTCCACACGGTTTTCTACTCGATGAAACACGAAGTTCCATTGGTCTACTTAAAAAATTAATTATTCAAAATCTATTGAAAAATGATTTTTTTCAATATTTTTCTAGTGTTCTAGGTATATTTCTCCACCAGTAGCTCACCGGATTTAAACTTATTTAGTGACACCCTGTATATAAATCAAAAAAGTGCCTGGATGACTGGAGATTTATTTACTAAATGGTTCACTGATGATTTTGTGCCAAAGGTGACTGCATTTTTGAAGAATAAAAATCTTCCTTTGAGAGCAGTTTTGTTCGTTGACAATTGTGCTGCACATCCTCAAGATTTGTGTTCAGGAGGAATTAGAGTAATGTTTTTTCCAGCTAACACCACCGCTCTCATTCAACCGATGGATCAGGGATGTTTACAGTGTTTAAAAATGAACTATCGTCAAAATCTCATGGAGCACATTCTGACTTGTATCGATAATGAAGATTCATTGACAACTGCTTTGAAAAAAGTCACGATTCGTGATGTTATGAATTGGTTAGCAGGAGCTTGGAATAATATTCAGCCTCTAACGATTCAGAAATCTTGGTACCAGGTAAAATCGTAATAAAAATTGCAATTTACTCTTGGGAAATACTCTTAAATTTTAATTTTATGTTTGATGTTTCAGGTTTGGCCAGATCTATCACAAATTTTATCAAACACTCAGAATGTTGATAATGTTGGAGATAGTGATTTGAGTAGAACGAGAGAGGAAATGCTGCAGCTTTGGCTTGGACACATGGGCAATTTCATAGAATATTTGCAGGCACAAAGTAATTTCAGTGATTTAAGCCAAACAAATGTCCAAGACTGGATCAATCCACCAACTTCAATTATTCCCGAGGAATGTCTCAACGACCAGGAAATTGTTGAAATATTCAGGATCGATGGAGAGCATGTAGAAGATAGTGTGGAAGCAGGTGATAAAGAAAATGGTGAACGTTTCGTGGATAAAGCTACTCAGACAGATGAGTTTTCAGATTTTCATCCGAAAGAGAAGTTGAGAGAGGTGATTGATTATTGCAAAAACAATAATTCTTACCCAAGCAATATTATTGAGATTTTAGAACATACTGCAAGTGGTATGTGAACACAGAATCTTATCAGTGATACTTTTAAGGGATTACAGCTATTTGAATCATTAATAGAATATTATTATAATTGAGAAAAAATTGATATTGTGATATTAGGCAGCTTGACGGATTATTATGTGAAATCTATATTATGTAGAATCATAAGTTGTTGCGGAGAATTTACTATTATCACAGAAAAAATTATTATAAATGAATCTGTTTTCAAATAAAAAATAATCTGTTCACAGAATTAAAAAAAGAAGTTTTTTTTTCGTATACTGAAAAAAAATATTCGAAACATAATAGTAGACTAAGGGACAAACGTTGAGGTTATAGTTGAATTTTAAAGGGAGAGCGCGCGGACTCTCACTCAGATTAAGCCCCGCCTCCTGTAAGGAGTGGGGGCCGCTCTACTGATCGTTTTCCATGGAATTAGAGCCCCGTTCGGCACGATCAGTAGAGGGAGCACTGTACTGACCAAATTGATCAATGAATACTGACCAAGGATTTTGGCTCATCGGCCCAAATTTGACAGACTGCTTAGAATTTCCGCCCCAATTTCCGAACATTACGTGGTTTCAAACGGAAAATGATCAATTTTTCAAGTATTCACAGGGCCAAAACGGATTTTCATAAAATGGCCTAAAAGTGTTGAAAATTCAGGAGAATTTTTGGACGTCCAACGAAGTATTTATCGTGTGGACGTGATGATGTCGATGATTTTTCAATAAAAGTGGACTGTATAATTTTGATGTTAAATTGCCCCTTCTTCGTCTGTCGGTAAAGGCAGGAGTGAAGGAAGTTGCGGGGTCGGGGGAATATATTTGAGAGATGAAGAAATAAATTCCACTCAAGGCACGATATTTTTTATAAAAATATAACAAACTTTAATGATAACTTCACTAGTATTTACAGTATTTACACGGTTAAATGCATGAATAATTGTCTGATTAAGTTCACTGATAATTGTCTTTGATATATCTCACTGATGATTCTAAACTAGCCGGTTGTAAATCGGTTTAGATAATTAATTGAATTTAATGATAATCAACTGAAGTTAATTCTCGATGATTGTCTGAATTTATCGTTACTAAATAACACTAATTTTATTGATGATGCACGTACTTCGTTAAGGGGAGGGGGGGTAGCGTCAGATCGGTGAAAGAACAGCATATTTTCAAGAATTTTTCCATACGATCCTGGTAATGCTGGTTCATTTAATTAACTTTCATATAATAATATAACATCTGAACTATGTTCTCCCAAATTTTCATCGCAAAATATTGATAAATAAGCCGTTGGCAGCAAATCTCCGCAGGCGCCTAAAAAAAGTGGTTTTGCGGTGTGCACTAGAACTCTTCACTGGATCAACAGAAACGAAAAAGTCCAAGTGCGTTGATTAGGTAAGATGTTAGACGAGGTAATGACGTCGAGTTTTTGTTTTTAATCGATTTCTCAATTTTTGGTAGCACTTGGAAGTCAAAAATGCGATTTTGGTTCGAAAAAATCAACTAATTTGTTATTGTAAAATAACAAATAATTATAAAAAAAGAAAAAACTCGACGATATTACCTCGAGAAACATCTTACCTAATCAACGCACTTGGATTTTCCCGTTTCTGTTGATCCAGCGAAGAGTTCTAGTGTTCACCGGTTTTTTTTCGAGGTGCCTGCAGATATTTACTGGCAATGGCTCATTTATCAATATTTTGCAGTGAAAATTTCGAAAAATATAGTTCATATGTTGTATTATTGTATAGAAGTTCATAAAATAAACCAACGTTATCTGTATCGTCTAAAAAAATTCTGGAGTACGCTCTGATAGGAAACTGGTCGTTGGCGAGTGGCAATGGGTGGATGCGAGGGGAACACTTTTAGAAGGGATTGGAGTGGTTGGCTTCTTTAGCGAAGCCAATCGTGGAGAGTCCAATGGCATTGGTCCTGGACGGGAGTCATATACACTCTTACAATCTAGAAGCTCTGGAGTATGCCAGAAATCATAGAATTCATATAATATGTTTACCACCCCATTCCACACACAGAATGCAGCCTCTTAATGTGAATATGATGAAGCTAATATTAACGGCTCATGGGTAAGAAATAAAGATATAGCAGCAGAAACATAGAGACTGCAATTCGTCAACTGCAGAAGCTGCTGCGCTTTTCTTCAGAGCTCTGCTAAAAGTTGGCCGTGAGGTATTCATACCGTTTGTGAGCTATTCATTCTATCAGTGACTCATCAGTTGTAGATGACGATGATGATGATGGCAAACCTGGCGTAGCAGTGGAAGATGTTTCGTTCAGTGCTGCGTCCTCGATGGAGCATGATATAGCAGAAGATTTTTCACCATGCTCTGTCAATTTTTTTGGATCCTCAGATCCTCTCAAAATCGTAGAGGATCTGCAACTGAATCTGCGACGATTACCCTAGAACCCACAAATGAACTCAGAATCGCAAAAGTCTTCAAGACATCGATGGGATTCATGCGTTGATTATTAGGTTTTGAGAGTAATATTGCTGATGAAACTTCTATTACTTCGGGCAGTGAAAGGATCATCCCGAGAGAATCAATTCCACCCCTTGCGATGGATAGGTCAATGGTGGATAATTTTGGAATCGACGATCAAGTGCATTCTGATTAGAAACAGAAGATAGCATATTTAGTGATTATCAATTATTGAATATATTTTTATTAATTATAAATTCAATTATTGATTATATTATTAAATATATCAAAAAATGGGTAATGGGGTAGTTTCACTCAGCCAAACAAAACTAAATTTTTTCAGGATTTTTTTGAATTTTCCGTCTACAACATGATGTGTTTTGATTGATGAGAGGTCAGTCACAAGATTTCAAGACAAATAGGCGAAATCAATTGGATTTTCCAAAAAATCAACCAACTTTTTCTGGAAGTATCTAACCAATTGAACAAAAAAGCACTCAAATGGAATTGAGATTATCACTACGTTTTGCCTAACCCGAGGCCAGGACGAAGACATAGGGGTGCATAAGCTTCGAAAAAGAACCTACCAGGACCCATCCTATTAACGACACTCGGCATTTTTGTTGAAGATTTTATTGACTCAAACTCCCCCCACCTCCATCGGGCATGAAAAATTTTAAATTTCTTATTATCACGAAAATAAGTACTTTATGCACGTTGTGCTTCGAAAAATGTACTTTTTTTCTTTTTGTCAATAACTTGTCCACATCGCGTTGAACAATATCAATCTAAATTTGCATCATACGAATTAAGGATATCCTTGTGGTTCGGGCAATCTATTTTTTCTTTTCAATTTTGGTCACTTTCGATAGAAGAGCATGAGTAGATTTTTTAAAAATTTTGTTTACTCCATGTTACCGGACAAATAAGGCCAAAATTAATTTTTGAAAATAATTAAATTAACATTGAAACTCTATAAGCGAGGTTCAGTTTAAGTTTCACTGCAAAAATTCATGGTCACAGACCTATTTTTTCTTCATATAACCTTATATATTTTTTGTTCGTCAGAATGTCTACTTTTTTTGAAATCGTGAAAAATGTATGTTACCGGACATATACACTGAGAGAAAAATTTACTTCTGCCAAATGAATGTATTTGGCAAAAATCAATTTCTCTGATTTCTGCTATATAAATCAGAGAGATTGATTTTTGCCGAATACATTCATTTGGCAGAGGTAAATTTTTCTCTCAGTGGAGTGACGATTAATTCAATTGATTGCATGAACACATCAATGGCGGCCATATTGGTATTTAAAATCCGAGATTCCTCCAATCCCAGTCCTCGATGCTGGGACAGCGTGAGTCAAATGCGGAACCATATTGAATATTCATAATATTATTTATTAACAATTTATCATCGTGGACATCGTTCTAGTATCAGTAAAATGTTGAAAAATCGAAATAATTATAGTAATTATAATAACTAAAAGGAAAAAAAATAAAAATCGATCATTTGAACCTGCCACAAGGATATCCTCAAAACGAGAAAAAGCGAAAAAAAACGTCAATAAATTTGATACGAATTAAATGAAAAATCGAGAATACTCATCTTGAGTTGGAATATCCAAAAAATTACACACAGCAGTGGCAACAGCCTTGTAACAAAAAACACACTGTTTTTTGGGGTATTACTGTAGACAATCAAAGTTATACTGGCCAAGAGCAGGCTCATGTGGTTGATTCACCAAATTTCCCATTCCCCTAAGACCATTGGTCTATGTTTTTCTTCATGGCTTCCACCAACTGCCTTCGGCAAAAAAATATCGATTATTTTCATTACTTTTTCACTTTTCATCAAGTTCCCTTTCCCTTTATTCAATCAAAAAATTGGTACTCTACTCTATTTAAATGAAAATATTATTCTTATATTATTTCTGAAGCTAAAATTTTGAAAACTGTTGAAAGTTATTCATTGATTTGGTAAAATAAATCAAGTACTTCAAGCTGTTTAATTCAAAGCAAACTACTCAACAATCTTATTTTAAAAATTTATAAAATCAAATTTTTTTCATTATCAAAGTCAATTTGACAGTTGAAACGAACTATCGCTCGAGAAAAATCAAAAACCACGGATTAGAAATGTTGGAATCATATATGCGTTCAGTTGGCAGATCTGTACTCCCCTGTTACCCAAAAATGCCACACGATGTTTCCAATAGAATGGGAGATGAAAAAAAATGATAATGATGGCCGAGGACGTATGCCTGTACAGTAGGGCTCCTGTGATTTCGACTCTTGGGGGGACTCGATTTTGGAAAGTCGAAAATAGCCGACAGGCCAGCGATTGGTCGGGTTGCCTGGCGAGAAAACAAACTGATATAGCGTCATAGAGGAAGGCCTAAGAGTGGGGGAGACGATTGCTCCTCCTGTCGAAATTATGCAACTCGAAATGACAGGAGTTCTACTGTAATGGTTGCACAAAAAAATTAAGAATAATGTCAGTAATCATGGATATAGCATCAAAATGAAATGTAATTTTTCACATTATTAGCAATTCTTCCCGTTCTTTCATTCATTTATGCGCCTCTATCAGTTTACCCATAAAATCGTAAACTCAAGTTTCTATGATTATGCATAGGGAATGACGTGGCCAAAAGTCCGTGCTATTCTCATAAAATATCGCGATACATATTTTTTTAAGAGATTCTATGATTCATTTACAGCAGGGTGGTCAATATTATCGAAAATTCTCGTGTGTACGAAGTTTCTAAACAATCAGTGCATTTCTTTTCAAAAAATCGCGGTCAGCGACTTTAAAAACATAGTTTCGAGAAAAACACGATTGAATTCTTGGCTAGCAATAAACTGGAAAGAGGATTTTTTTCAGCTTACATGGGGTTCTCGATTCCAGCTCCGTAAAGGAGAGGTCCTGCTGCAGCTGTGATGCCCAGGACATCTTCCTGCTCTTGCCTGAGTTCAATTCGCGCCTCTTACGTCCTAGCCTGAACGAAATTGTTCAACGGTGACCTCTAGAGCAAACTGATTGGAGGGGGGGGGGGGGGGGGAGTTTCAGCTCTATCTCATATAGTCGGTTTCTGGTCGAATCGGAATTTTAGGACAATATTCTTGACAGAATGTAGAATGAGAAAAAAAATTCAAAAAATTAATTTTTTTGAAATTTCAAGACCCATGTAAACCCTTAAACACTTTTTCTTCTCAAAATGTCGTTTTCAAAGCGGAGTACACCTTACAAGGCAATATTTTCGAGCTATCCATTTAAAATTTGGACACAACTTACTTCACGCCATTCTCTATCGCCCTATGTGGTTTTTATCGCCGAAATCTTACTAATTTGTCCAATTAAGAATTATCCGGAAAATTGATCTAATTGAAATGAATACTTGTTTTTATTTTCCAAAATACCACCATTTTTATAATTTTGAAAAAAAAAGTCTCCACATGATGATAGTGGCTTTCGTAACGAGTCATAATCTTTTTGTAAATTCGGTTTCAGATAATATTTACGGCCACAATCGTGTACAGCGTTGGGACATTTTTGTTCTTTTTATGTTTTCGACATTTAAAAAAATGTGAGGAAAGATAAAAAAAACTTAAAATTATTTTTTCCATTCGTCATGAGTGCTTTGATCGTCCATAAAAAAATCAGACCAGAGTTATCTAACTGTTGAAAGAAATAATTGTGAAAATCAGTAATTTTTGAAGCTATCACACTGTGATCACCCCGTCATTTCTTGCAATAATGCAAGAGTGTCAGACGGCCGAGAGTTACGTCTCGGTTAAAAATTCTCACATACTCATCATCCTCTCAGTGTATCAGTGCTCAGTGTTCGGTCCACATTACTCAACAAGCAAATATATTATTATCAATAATAATATTTAATTTTCTAAAAGGACATTGAACAACAAAAGATTAATCAAATATACATTCAGTTAATTTGAATTGAAAGTTCGAGAAATGAGAAGGTAGAAATAAAAATGGAATATGTTACTAATATGAAAAACCAGTTAAATTGTCCGATTGTTAACAAAATTCATAAATTCATTTGATTCAACTCAGAATCAATCAATTAATTTTCTATTTTCTATTGAAAAGTTGTCACTGAAATTTCTCATACAATCTATTGAAAATTTTTTTTTTATATATATACCCAAAAAAAAAAGTAAAAGTAAAGTAAATATTATACATAATATTATATATAATTTATATAGAAAAAATGGCCCTATATCATTATATATAATTATACGTATTTATATAAAATTATATTTAATGACGTGGGCTATTTTCTATATCTATATATTTTTTCCTCCCCTGGGGTATAAGCTGGAGACCGAGTCTTATTTCGACCAGTTCCTATGCATAATTAAAATTTTCAAAGCAAAAAAAATTTAAAAAAAGTGCGTCTGAGTGGGATCGAACCCGGGACCTTTGGGATATCAATCCGTTACTCTTTTAAGTGCGCCACCGGGATTTTATATAATATAATAGTGTAATTCTAATGCTGATAATCTCATTTTCACTTCCTGTTCATGAGCTGATTGAAATAAATCAAAGTAGTTCGATCATGAGTCCTTGGAGTCGTTTAGTGTCTAGGCAGAAATAAGATAGAAATCAAGAATCTATCCAGGGTGACTCTATTTTTCTATCATTCGTTTTCACTGAATATCTTGGAAATTAAACAAGATAGCGCAACTTTCTTTCTATCCTTTCTTGTAAAAACTTTTGAGAACTACAAAAGAATCTGGAAATAACGATGGTGGATCTCTATTCATTTCCAAGATGTACTCAAAAAACGAATGAAGAAAAAATGGGAATTCTCATAATTTACGTCTTCACACCTGAAATGCGATTTGAGAATTAATGAAAAGATTATTCCATTGCGCACTGAAAACAGAAGGTCGTATGTCCTGCACTTACTACCTTTTGCCACAGAAATGCCCATTTTGGCACATACGTCTAAGCCCTTAATATATTTGTTACACGCAATTATAATTATAATTCAATTTATAAAATTATAATTTTTGTTATTATATATGATTTTATATAAATATATATAATCATATATGATTACATATTTCTTTTTCTCTAATATTATATATGATTATGTACAATTATATATAATAGTATATAATTATATACACTCAGCAAAAAAATTAAGGGAACGCTAAATTTTGTCCGTTTTTTGCTTGATTTTCAAATGGCTGTAACTTCACCAAAAATCATCGTATCAGGATAAAAAAAATGGTTGGAAAGCTTGAAGTTTCTACTCTTGAAATTTTGAGAGGAAAATCTTTTTTGACCATCCGTTATAACGAGATAAGAGGGTTGAAAGCGGGAAAATTTTTTTCTTTTTTTTTTTTTCATTTTTTCAAATTGTTCCACGAACTTCAAAAAATTTTTTTCGACTCAACCCTCACTAGGATCGTGTAGCCTGATCTTTCAGCTTCAATTTTCTTTTTTTTTTCCCTACGACCCTTTGTTGTTGAGATATCGTCGATTGAATCAAAAAACACCCTTTTGTCTTTAATCGTCGATATCTCAGGAACTACTGATCGCACAGCGAGCGGGTGATGAGATTCGTAAACTTGAATAAATTTCCTATTAGATTCTTGCACTGTTTAATTAGAAAAAAAATTCTTTCCACTTCTAAAATTGGTTCGGAAAAGTACCGAAAAATGGAGTTTTTTTTCTTTTTTAAAAATTGCCCTGCATTTCGCGAATTTTGTGGAAATTGCAAATGTTTTAACGTTTTTCTTTAGTTCAACGGGTGCTGAAACACCCCCTAAATTTTCAAGCCAATTGGCCTGACCGTTTTTTTTCCCGAATGAACAAAGTTTCCGCAAAAATTAAAGAAACACTTTTTTGTTCCTTAAACACCAATTAAGGATGATTAAGGCCGAAAATGTTTTTTCTCCGTTATTTCTTAGTGATTTTTTGGGCAAAATTTGTTGAATTCCATCGGAAAAAATAAAAAAAAAAGCAAAAAAAAATCACAAAAAAAAATTTTAAATCGAAAAAAAAAATTTTTTCTTCGATTTTTTTCAATGATTTAAAAAAAAAATCGATTTTTTTTTTATTTTTTTTTTTTGATGGAATTCAACAAATTTTGCCCAAAAAATCAAAAAGGAATAACGGAGAAAAAACATTTTCGGTCTTAATGATCATTAATTGGTGTTTAAGGAACAAAAAAGTGTTCCTTTGATTTTTGCGGAAACTTTGTTCATTCGGGAAAAAAACGGTCAGGCCGATTGGCTTGAAAATTTAGGGGGTGTTTCAGCACACATTGAACTAAAGAAAAACGTTAAAAAATTTGCAATTTCCACAAAATTCGCGAAATGCAAGGCAATTTTCAAAAAATAAAAAAAACTCCATTTTTCGGTACTTTTCCGAACCAATTTTAAAAGTGGAAAGAATTTTTTTTCCAATTAAACAGTGCAAGAATCTTATAGGAAATTTATTCAAGTTTACGAATCTCATCACCCGCTCGCTGTGCGATCAGTAGTTCCTGAGATATCGACGATTAAAGACAAAAGGGTGTTTTTTGATTCAATCGACGATATCTCAACAACAAAGGGTCGTAGGAGAAAAAAAAAAAGAAAATTGAAGCTGAAAGATCAGGCTACACGATCCTGGTAAGGGTTAAGTCGAAAAAAATTTTTTGGAGTCTGTGGAACAATTTGAAAAAATGAAAAAAAAAGAAATAAAATTTTCCCGCTTTCAACCCTCTTATCTCGTTATAACGGATGGTCAAAAAAAAATTTCCCCTCAAAATTTCAAGAGTAGAAACTTTAAGCTTCCCAACCATTTTTTTTAAATCCTGATACGATGATTTTTGGCGAAGTTACAGCCATTTGAAAATCAAGAAAAAAACTGACAAAATTTAGCGTTCCTTTAATTTTTTTTGCTGAGTGTATAATTATACATATTTATATATAATATGATGAAGGATTAAATATGTGATTATATATAATCGTATATAATTATATATAATTATATATATCCATACACAATCATATATATTCATATATAATTCTATATAATTCGATATAAGCATATACGATCATATATAATCACATCTTTATTTCTTTGTGATATTGTATATAATTATGCTGAACTATATATAATTGAATATAATTATATATATATTCTATATAGATCATATATAATCATATCGTCACCTTAGAGTGAAAGGGGTGTAAGTGCCATTCTTCCCTATTTTTTTTTTCAAAATAACAAAAAGGCGTATCTCCACTAATATTGCTCCAATAGGCTTTCCAAGGCCTTTTACGCAATATTAGTAAAAAAATAAAAAATAATAACACATCGGCGTAAGTACCACTGACTAATAACAAAGAGGCGTAAGTGCCGGAGATACGCCTCTTTGTTTTTAGTGTTTTCATTGGATTTTCCCTAATTATCGGGAAAAAACTAATAACAAAAAGGCGTAAGTGCCGGAGATACGCCCCTTTGTTTTTAGTGTTTTCATTGAATTTTCTCTAATCATCGGAAAAAAATTAAAAACAAAGAAGCGTAAGTGCCATAGTTTAGATACAAATCGCTAAAAACAAAAAAGCGTAAGTGCCAAAATCCAGATGAGAAAACCTAAAAACAAAAGGGTGTAACTCCGAATATTCTCATGAGATAAAAAAAATTATAAAAACAAAGAGGCGTAAGTGCGGAGATACGTCCTTTTCACTTTAACTTCAACAATTATTTAACGTTTGAAAAGGAAGTAACAAAAGGGCGTAAGTGTGGAAATACGTCCTTTTCATTTTAAAATTGGTAGTTACGCCACTTTGTTATTTCAATTTTCAATTATCCAAATAATGTTCCAGAGGCCATAAAAAAACATTTTGGAGTGATAAGTGGACATACGCCCCTTTCACACCAGAATTTCGTGTTTTTGGCACTTACGCCCCATTCACTCTAAGGCGACGATATATAATTATAAAGAAATGTATATAATCTTTTTTCCCCGGGTATAAAGTTTTCACAAACTGTACATCACACAATCATTTAGTCATTCACACAGAAAACACTGAGCGTAGAAGACGCACAGAAGTGCGTAATCACTGCACATGTGTGCATACTTCACGTTCTCACAATCGAACGTGATGTACGCACACTCGGTGCGTGATGCACGCACTCTTTTTGCGTGATCTACGCACACTTGTGCGTGATCTGCGCACACTTGTGCGTGATCTACGCACACTTGTGCATGATCTACACCCTTCTGTGCGTGATCTACGTACAGAAGTGCGTGATCTACGCACAGAAGTGCGTGATGTACGCACAAGTGTGCGTGATCTACGCACAGCAGTGCGTGATGTGCGCACAAGTGTGCGTGATCTACGCACAAGTGTGCGTGATCTACGCACAAGTGTGTGTGAACTACGCACAGCAGTGCGTGATCTACGCACAGAAGTGCGTGATGTACGCACAAGTGTGCGTGATCTACGCACAGCAGTGCGTGATGTACGCACAAGTGTGTGTGATCTACGCACAGCAGTGCGTGATCTACGCACAGAAGTGCGTGATGTACGCACAAGTGTGCGTGATCTACGCACAGCAGTGCGTGATGTACGCACAAGTGTGCGTGATGTACGCACAAGTGTGCGTGATGTACGCACAAGTGTGCGTGATCTACGCACATCAGTGCGTGATGTACGCACAGTTGTGCATGATGTCGACACATGGTAAATAAGCAAAATAGAGCGAAATACACGTTAATATGGGATCAGGAGGGAGTTTTTACAGTTTTTCGTGAGTATCTCGGTGAATAAGCGAGATAGAGCGAAATAGATATCAATATTGAATCAGGAGAGAGTTTTTTCAGTTTTTCGCTATCATCTCGGTAAATAAGCGAGATAGAGCGAAATGGACGTTAATATGGGATCATCGGGGAGTTTTCCAGTTTTTCGCGATTTTCCCGGTGAATAAGCGAGATAGAGCGGAATGGATGTTAATATGGAAGCAGGAGGGAGTTTTACGTGATTATCTCGGTGAATAAGCGAGATAGAGCGAAATGGACATTAATTTGGGATCAGGAGGGAGTTTCGCCAGTTAATCGCGATTATCTCGGTGAATAAGCGAGATAGTAGTCCAATAAAGAAAAGTTTTAATTCTTCACTCGCCTACCAGCTTAATTTTTTTTTTTAAGAATTGGTTTTGATGTATATTTTAATGATCTCTAATTGAAAAATCCCAAGAGAGTGGCAAAGGGGTAGAAAAAAATCAAAACCACCCCAAAAATGACGTTTTTGGCAATATCTCGAAAATGGAAAATAATATGAAAAAAAGTTTGAAACAAAAGTTGAAGATTTCAAAATTATCCACAAAATGTTTCTGATACTTTTTTTGCGTATTTGCAAAATCAACCGAGATATGAACAGTTGAAAATTTTTGTATACAGCTCAGCCGCGAGAAAAATCCCAAAATCTTTAAAAAATCGTACAAATATGAAAAATTCATATTTTTTAACATTTTCTTTCTTAAACATATCTACAAAATACGGCGAATAATTTCTGACACACCGATTTTTTTTCGTAGGCTCATTTAAAAGTTATTGATTAATTAATTGTTTAAACTTATTATTTTACTATTCAAATTGTATGTTAATTTTTTTTTTTATATTTACATTTCCTGCTTACTTCAAGGAATGTAAATATAAAAAGAAAAAAAATAACAATACAATTTGAATAGGGAAATAGTAATTTTAAACAATTGATTAATCAATAACTTTTGAATGAGCATACGAAAAAAAAATCGGTGTGTCCGAAATTATTCGCCGTATTTTGTAGATATGTTTGAAAAAAAATGTTAAAAAATGTGAATTTTTCATATTTATACGATTTTTTAAAGATTTTGGGATTTTCCTCGTGGCTGAGCTGTATACAAAAATTTTCAACTATTAATATCTCGGTTAATTTTGCAAATACGTAAAGAAAGTTTCAGAGCAATTTTGTGGGTAATTTTGATATCTTCAACTGTTGTTTGAAACTTTTTTTTATATTATTTGCCATTTCCAAGATATTGGCAAAAAACGTCATTTTTGGGGTGGTTTTGATTTTTTTCTACCCCTTCGCCACCCTTTTGGGATTTTTCAATTAGAGATCATTGTAGTATAGATCAAAACCAATTTATTAGAAAAAAAAATTAAGCTGGTAGGCAAGTGAAGCATTAAAACTTTTCGTTATTGGACTATAGAGCGAAATGGACGTCAATATGAGATCACCAGGGAGCTCTTTCAGTTTTTCGTGATTATCTCGGTGAATAAGCGAGATAGAGCGAAGTAGACATGGAATTATGAGGAAGTTTTCACATGAAATAATGTCCTCTTGATCCCAAATTAACGTGCATTTCGCTCTATTTCACTTATTCACCGGTATAGTCGTGAAAAATCTAATAAACTCCCTCCTGATCCTAAATTAACGTTCACTTCGCTGTATCTCGCTCATTCGCCGAGATAATCACGAAAAACCGGGAAAACTCCCTCCTGATCTCAAATTAACCCTATGACTCGACCGCCGAGTCCCCACCACCGACCAGAGCGCAAGGAGGCATGGCGAAAGTCACGTGACGGCGCTGAGATACGCGCGGCAACAATACCGTACGATCTTTCACGGCGCTCCCGAATACTAATAAAACCGTTAATCCTGAACACTTAGGCTCTGAATTCTCATCATTGATAACTTTTCTTCCTTTATTATTCATATTGCAGAATTCCACGAAAATATGTCGATTTTTTGAAACATTGATAGTATATTACATGCCTAGGGCAGTAATGTAACAAATGTCTCAGAGCACATGTAATTGTTGGCCGAGGCGAAGCCGAGGTCAACAAACATGTGCTCTGAGGCTTTCTTACTTTCTGCTCAAGGTGTGTATACGATTTTTCTGCACACTGGGACAGAAGTGAGCTTACGCCCGAGCGCAGCGAGGGCCGAAAGTCTCACTTTCGTCCCAGTGTACAGAAAAGAAATATTTTGCACTCGATGGAGCCCCAACCGTTTGTGTGAATAACTTCGTACCTGGATTGTCGAGAGTGGGGGCCGCCATCGTGACGTCACGCACTACTACAATCATACAGGCGGGCACGATTGGCTGGCCCCCTCTCTTCTCACACCGATACACTTTCGTGCGTTTGTCGAGTCAGAGGGTTAACGTCCATTTCGCCCCATCTCGCTTATTCACCGAGATAAGGACGAAAAACTGAAAGAGCTCCCTGGTGATCTCGTATTGACGTCCATTTCGCTCTATCTCGCTTATTCACCGAGATAATCGCGATAAGCTGGACAAACTCCCTCCTGATCCCAAATTAACGTCCATTTCGCTCAATCTCGCTTATTCACCGAGATAATCGCGATAAGCTGGACAAATTCCCGCCTGATCCCAAATCAACGTCCATTTCGCTCTATTTCGCTTATTCATCGAGATAATCACGTAAAACTCCCTCCTGCTATCATATTAACGTCCACTCCGCTCAATCTCGCTTACCCGACTAGAAATTTCGATCCGGGTCTCATCCGGACCTGATCAGGCTGGCCTGACTCCGGACGTCAGGCCCTTACTTGGATGCCTTATCCGGTCCAAATCTGAACTGTAAGGCTTTGTCAAGTCAGGGCCTGACTTGGATCTCCAACTCAGAGCCTGACTTGGATTTCCAACTCAGGGCCTGGCTTGGATCTCCAACTCAGGACTGGATAAGGCATTCCAGATCAGTGCCGGACGAAAAATTCTATACATGATCCAAAAGACTATAAACATTAATTAATAACAAAAAATGATTCATTCATTCACTTTCAATTAATTCATCGTTGTATTTGTACATGAGCGGATATTTTTCACTGGAATTAGACATTTTAAATTAGGAAATTAATTTGCACCTGGGTGGATTCGATCCGGGAACCTTCTGCTCACTAAGCTGACCCACTAACCACTAGACTACAGCTCAGTTATAGCATTAGTTGGTCTGATCATTTACATAAACTTCCGCCATAGGGATATTCATAATTTTCAGAAGTAGATAATGAATCTGTGGGAATGTCCGAATGATTCATTAGCTGTTTATGATAAAGTTGATAGAAATTGATAAACATCCGGGGAACCTGATATGGTCCTGACCATTTCCGGATCAGAAGAAATTGATCGGACTTGGATTTTTTCACAATTCTCAATCAGGTTCTCCAAATCTGTAAGATGTCAGGGCCAGATCAGGACAGTCTTATTCGGACACTCCAGATCCGGATTTGATCAGGCATGCCTATTCTATACCGGATCAAGATAGTCATACCTACTCTGGATCAGGATGTGATCAGGCGTAACCATGGCATGCCTGATAAGGATAGCCATATTCATTCCGGATCCGGATTTGATCAGACATGCCAATGCTATGCCGGATCAGGAGAGCCGTACTTACTCCGGATCCGGAAATGATCAGGCGTGCCAATGCTACGCCGAATCAGGATAACCGTATTCCTACCGGATCTGGACTTGATCAGGCATGCCAAAGCTATGCCGGATCAGGACAGCTGCACTCATCCCGGATCCGGATTTGATCAGGCGTAACCGTGGCATGCCTGATCGGGATAGCCGTATTCCTACCGGGTCCGTACCAAGTGTGACAGCAGGCGTTCCAGACGAAATTTCTAGTCGGGTATTTACCGAGGTGGTAGCGAAAAACTGAAAAAACTCTCCCCTGATTCAATATTGATATAGTCGCCTTAGAGTGAAAGGGGCGTAAGTGCCAAAAACACGAAATTCTGGTGTGAAAGGGGCGTATGTCTACTTATCACTCCAGAATGTTTTTTATGGCCTCCGGAACATTATTTGGATATTTGAAAATTGAAATAACAAAGTGGCGTAACTACCAATTTTAAAATGAAAGGGATGTATTTCCACACTTACGCCCTTTTGTTACTTCCTTTTTAAACGTTATATAATTGTTGAAGTTAAAGTGAAAAGGACGTATCTCCGGCACTTACGCCTCTTTGTTATTAGTTTTTTTCCGATAATAAACACTAAAAAGAAAGAGGCGTATCTCCAGCACTTACGCCCCTTTGTTATCAGTCAGTGGTACTTACGCCTACGTGTTATTATTTTTTATAGCAATATTAGTGGAGATACGCCTTTTTGTTATTCTGAAGGAAAAAAGTCGGGAAAAATGGCACTTACACCCCTTCCACAATAAGGCGACGATATCTATTTCGCTCTATTTCGCTTGTTTACCGTGTGTCGACATCACGCACAACTGTGCGTACATCACGCACAGCTGTGCGTACATCACGCAAGGCTGTGCGTAGATCACGCACTGCTGTGCGTACATCACGCACATGTGTGCGTAGATCATGCACGCATGTGCGTAGATCACGCACACATGTGCGTAGATCACGCACACATGTGCGTAGATCACGCACACGTGTGCGTAGATCACGCACACAGAGTGCGTACATCACGCACCGAGTGTGCATAGATCACGTTCGATTGTGAGAACGTGAAGTACGCACACATGTGCAGTGATTACGCACTTCTGTGCGTCTTTTACGCTCAGTGTTTTCTGTGTGATTGTTATAATACTATATGTATTTTCTCGGCTATATGGGCATATGCCTACAGTCGTTAATAAACAAATCTATCTATCTATCTATCTATCTATCATTTCTAGTCCCAAATTAATTGAAACTCTTCTATGGTAAAACTATTAATGAATATCTTCAAAGAATTAATTTGAAAATTCAGTGCACACAAGGCTTTGTGTTACACTTCGTCCTGAATAGAAAGTTCAAGAAACATTTAATGCCCATGAGTCTAAATTGATAACGGTGTTAATATGATAAGTCAGTGTGTACAAACGAATAGGTAAATATTGAAAAATTTTCAACTACTGTCAGCAAATAAAAATTTAATCTCATTCGCTGAATTTCAACATTTTTCTGCCTCCAAACTTGCATCATTTCTTACTACTGAAGATAAGAAAAAAAAAAAAAAAAGAGTTGTGATTTTTCTTCGTGCAGACAGCTTGAGTAGAAATTTTGTTCTCTAACAGGAATCATTAGTCCAAATACCGCGTCAGAGGTCAATAGCAGTTAATTGATGGTAGTTGAAAACAATGAGCAACAAATGTTTATTACAATGAAGTATGAAGCTTGAACTCGAACAGAATGAATTGAGAGACAGTTGCAGAGAGTGTGTAAACATCCAATAATAAATTAAGAATGTGTGAAAGTATCTCGATTAATATTTCCACTTGATAATCATTCCCGTTTTTTTCTTCTTATGTAAATAAATTCTTTTCAACGTGGAGTGAAGAGTAAGAAATTGAATTGATAATTTAAGCGATAGCAATTGATCTGCCGAGAGAAAAAAAAACGAATGTATGTACAAGTGAATGTATTTTAATTAATTAGTGAAGGAAATTTATGCAGGAAAGATTGGATTCACCGCATATGATGTGATACAATCCAATCGTATATCTCCTTCACTCTACAGTAGTTCATCTACGATGTCGGTCATGATCAGACGTTTAGTCCACGAGAACCGTTAATTTTTATTTTTTTTCGTGAAAAAAACAGCATTTTTTTAAATCTACTGAGTTCAGTTGTCATTGAATATTCAAAAAGTTACTATTTATCATGGCTGTGAAGAGTAAAGATGCAGAGAAAACTAATGAGAATGTGGCACAGGACGTTGTCAATGAGACAGGTGCAGTGGATTTTTCGAAATATCGAATATCTGTGAAAAATTCGAGAAATGTAATTTTTTTATTTTTATTGTAGAAGTCGGATGGTTTAATTTGAAAATATTCGCAATTTGTGCACTTGTATGTGTCAATGGTGCATTTGGTGTGGGCAATGTTGGACTCATAATACCATCGGCTGCTTGTGATTTTGAAATGTCAACAATAGCCAAAGGCCGAGTTGGAGTAACGCCAATTTTAGGTAAACGAAGTTAATTTTCGTTAAAGTGATCAAACAATTTTTGTATTCATTTTTTAAGAATATCTCGGGAACTAAGTGAGATAGCACAGTTCTTGTTCAGATGTTTTTTGTAGATAATCTCAAAAACTACAAAAAATGTATTCACATACATTTCACTATCTCGCTTAGTTTCCGAGATATTTTTGGAAAAGTAATGACAAAAAAATTGACTTATTGTTTTAAATTTCCAATGCTGATTCAGTTTTTGAGGAATATCTCGGAATCTAGAAGAGATATGTAAATTTTTGTAAGACAATTTTCTGTGAAGAATATTTAGAGCTACAAGAAGGGTTTCTAAGTGATTTTTTTCTATCTCTCTTTGATTTGAAGTATTCCAAAAGAACCGAAATGTTAACGAGAATCTAATCGATTTTGCTCTCTGCTGATAATTTTCAAGTGAAAAAATCGGAAAAAATAATTATTTTATCGCTTAATAACTTGAGATATTTTTCTAACAAGGCATGCTATGTGGCTCCTATTTTTGGGCAACTGTCGCGGAAATGAAGGGCCGAAGAATCGGATTAATTGCAGCACTTCTGCTTCATGGAGCTGGTGATTGTATTGGATCATTAATATCGAATTACTGGGGTTTACTCGTTTGTAAATTTGTTGTTGGATTTGGGTGAGTTACTCAATCACATTTATTCACAAAAAATAATGAATTTCCGAAGAGTGATTCCCAAAATTCTATCAAAATTGAAAAATTAAGTCGGAGAGACCGGAGAAAAGAGACTTGCGGGTCGAAATGATTCGGAATTTTTTTTAAGAGTGAAGACTTTTGCAAAAAAATTTCAAAAAATTCACCAACAGTATCCACATTCTGGAGCCTCATCTCAAATTTTTTCATATTTCTCCACAATGCCCTCACTCCGAAAAAAATTAATGAATCATGTTACTCTGAACGTCCATTTTGCCCCAGTCTTTCTTATCTGTAATTTCGTGTAAATAAACTAAATTTTCCCAGTATCCGCTAATGTTGATCAAATGACTCATTACATTAATTCATTCAATAATGAATTAACAACTGTGAAACACTCAATTACAGCTAAAAATCAATGCAGTCGTCCTCCCAATTTGTTTTCTGGTTTTTCCGGTTTCCCGATCACTAATGACTCTCTCGCAATAATCATTTACATTTAATTCTAGTTTCCTCCATTGAATGAACATGCGAATATGCGTATTAAAAACAAATGAAATTGTAATTTTTTAATTTAACAGATTCAGCGGACAGCTCGCATTAGTATTCACGTATTTAGGGGAATTTCAACCTTGCAGAGTGAGAGATCGATTGTTGGCGTGGCTTGAATTAGCATGGGCTTGTGGGTTGATGCTTGTTGCAGGTAAAATTAGTCAAGCACTTTTTTTTAATCAAATCCCTGGGAAATGATGGAGCTGGTATTTTTTTTGTGCATTGAGAGAAATGTTGATGTTTTGTCCAGAAAAATAGTTTTATTGTTGAGGTCTCTTCTTAGAAAATATCTATAAAATTTTAATTCTATGAAATTCTATCAAATATAAATAATTAATGAATTTTCTAATTAATCAATTCAAGGAGAAAAATTAAGAAATTAATTCTTAAGAATTTCTATAGAAAAAACATCAATTGGATAAAAACAAAAATTCACTGATTTTTTTTATTGAATATTTCTAATTTGAAAAAATACTTAATATATTTTTCAAATGAGAAATTGAACAAAATTTTTTCATGCGGACGTTTTTATTCATTGAAATTCAAGTCGGAATAACATGTTTGTACAATGACGTCTTTATCTCTCTCAAATTTCGAGATACTACCAAAAAATATATATTTCACCTCAAATTAATAATTTTACAATGTTTACATAGTCAAATGATAAGTAAATTTTTCTAGGTTTGGGTTGGGCAATTGTTCCACTGGATATAAATTATCACAGTGAGACAACCTATTTCTTCTTCAACTCGTGGAATTTATATCTACTACTGTGTTCATTATTATCACCAGTGCTAGCGCTGTGGTTAATATTTCTTCCTGAAACACCAAAGTATCTTGCTGAAACTGGACAACACACGAAACTTCTTCAGCTTCTTGGAGATATTTATCACGAAAATACAAAATGTCCACGTGAAGAATTCCTGGTAATTTTTTGAGAATATTTCTGAAACAATGAGGTTCAGAAGGATTTATCAAGAATTTTTTTCGTAGGCCATAAAATTGAAAAGAAAAATTTTCTTGATTTTTTTCTTTAAATCTATTTGTTTTGGAGATATATGAAAAAAAAATTTGCAAGATGTACTGAATTATTTCTGAATGATTAATTTTTAATGTATCAGGCTAAACTAACTGCTCTGGATAATCCGGGAATAAATAATTTCCTAGCCGAAGCCAAAGAGAATCATGAACCAAAACGCAAAACAATTGGTCAAATGCTGAGACAGTATTCCCATCAAACAAGAGAACTCTTTCATTTTCCTTATTTGAAGACAACAATACTCATTGGAATATGTTCTTATGCAGCAACTGCCCCTTATTTTACACTTATCTTTTGGCTACCAGAAATATTCCGAAGATACTCAGAATTCGAAGAATTATTCCCTGATAAAGCTGCCAGTGTTTGCACTATTTCGGATGAATTATACTCATCAAATGCTACTATGGTAATTAAATGTTGAAAAATTTCTATTTTCATATTATCAAGGGGTAAGGATGGAGGTTGGCAGATGCCTGCAGTCGATAGATCGAAAAAGAATGAGCAGAAATGAGGAAAAAATTTGACTTTTGATCCAGTAGATCAAAAGTTCCATCGAAAATTGGATTTTTCGACGACAATTTCGATTGCTGAACTCCGATGATTATCGACCGAAATCAATTTTTTCGGCAATTTCGAACGATTTTTCGATCTATTCAATTGCATCATTGGCACCTTTCTCCCTTAACCTGGAAAAAAAATATTATTTTATTATAAAGTAATTTTTATTATGAAAATCAGAGTTTTTTCGGATTTCTAGATATTCCGTGAAAATCGAAATTTGACTAATTTTTTTTTCTTCAATTCCAGAAAGTAGAAATGAATTATTCCGACTGTTCAAATGTACTCAATGAAAGTGTTTATTTCCACAACATGATATTGGGAGCAACATGTGTACCAGTTGCATTTTGGTTGCCTCTGTTTGTCGATAGATTTGGATATAAATTGCACTTTGGTAAAATTGAATTTCCTTATTATTTTCAACGCAATTCAGCAGTGAAAGGAAAAAAAATTCTCAATCAATTTTTTTTTTATTGATCATTTTTCCTTAAATATCTCGAAAAAAGAACGAGATAATGTAACTTTGATCAATCCTTTTTTTGTAGCTCTTGAAATTGTCTACAATAAAGGGTTGAAATAAACTCATCTATCTCGCTTAGTTGCCAAGATATTCCAGTGACAATGACCACCAATAGAAATCAATTTGTCTTTCATCTCTTCTCTACTGAATTTTCTCTCCATATTTTTCCGATAATACTCATAATAATCTTCTGTTCACAGTTGCAGCTTCATTGTCAAGTGCAGCACTAGCCTTCGGTTTATTTTTCGTCGAAACATCAACACAAAATCTGATTATTGCCTGTTTATTTGAGGCACTTGCGTCAATTAGTATTACAATTGTTCTTTGCATGCTCGTCGAATTATATCCAACTCATTTGAGGTATTAAATTAAAATAATCATTATCATAAGATATTTACTTACCATATCACAATTTAAATATTAATTTTATGAATTTATCTCCCGACTTCTAGGGTAATTGCATCTGCATTTGCTTCATTTGTGAGTAGAGTTGGTGCTTTTTTGGGTATTTCCATGGTTGGTTATCTTATCGATGAATACTGTCTCTCATTAATTCTCATAATTGGAATTCATTTAGTTGGTAATTAATTTTCCGTTTATCTACATACAATAATATTGATTGAAGCCACAAATGAATGAATGAATAATAATTTATGATTTTTCAGTTGCTGGTATTTTTGGAATATTTATACCCATACGCAAATCAAAAGCAGAATACGAAAAACGTCAAGAAATGATGAAAAAATTAAACGAATCGAACAGACCAGTTTAATTAAATTATTTTTATTCTATTGTACATAGATTTTATTTTATGATTTATTTTTTAATAAAAAAAAATTGACTCGTTTATTTTTAATTAATTACTCAATTCAGTAGCGGAAAGGTAAATCACGATAAGTTAAATCATCTTTGCAATCATTTCTTATCTAACACTTCAAAAATTACGGAAGATTTTTTCAGGGAGCCTTTTTATAGCTGCTATGTTTTTCCACGCAACGGTCTCGATAAAAAAATCAGTTATATCATAATTATTACGGTAAATCGAAGAATTATATGTAATTTATTTTTTAAATATCTCGGAAAAAAGAAGGTTTAGGCGAATTTATCAAGAGACCTTTCGTGTTGAACATCAAATTTTCTACAAAAAAGTCTCCTGATATTTTTTTATAAGCATACTTGTTTCGAGAATATCTGCGAAAGAATGCGAGAAAAATTCTTAGGTTTATCTTATTTTCCTGCTTATCACTGAAATTATTTATTTCGATTTCTGTAAATATTTTGGGAACTGAAAGAGATAGATTTTTTTTTTACCCAAGAATATTCATCGGCAAAAATGAGGACTAAAAAAATGTGTAGTGAGCTTGGGAAGAATAATGAAGATACTTTTTATAATTTGAAGGTCATACATCAACGCCCTTCGCATGGAATTATCCAAAAAAAAAAGGTGATGGAAATATTGTCACCCATAAATCAAAAGAATTAGAAAATTAAATGGAGAATAATGGAATAGCGAAGGGCACATGAAAAATCATGCATATGATTAAGAAAACAAGAGATAAGAAAAAGAAAAGTTTCGTAAGATGTACTAACATCTAACTGCTGGTTTTAAATTTCATTATAGGTATTAGCTTCCATGAAAAAAAAAAATTAATGATATCTTTTAATGTCCATTTACATGTATAATAAAACGTCTAAAAAATCATTATTCGAATGAATAATTTAATTTTCAATTATGCAAAAACAGGAAAAAATCACAATTGCAACAATGTATGAAAAATTATTCAGAACACTTCTGAATAGAAAAATCGAAGTATCTCCATTGAAATTGATATCACATACACTAACGTAATTTTTAATCCATAAAAGTTCTCAGAAACGTAACACTTGTACTGTCCTCGCACACGCTTGAACACATATGTTCTCTTACTCAACTACAATTATCATTACCAAAAAATTCTCTTCAATTTAAAGACTCGAGTAGATCGCACGTGTAAATACACATTTCCCGTAGTTGTCAATTTAGGTAAAAAATAAAATTCTTTGATTGAAGTGAATGATTATTGTGAGTTTTTGTAGTAAATTAATTGAATTTTATTGTGCGAAAGTCAATGCTATTCATTTAATTGACACAAAAAATTGTGACCGTGAAGATATTAGTGTTTATTGTCTTCAATAGTTATATTGACATTTATATTTTAGATGATTGACAGTTCTTGGATGAAAGTGGGAACTATTACGAAGTGGTGAAGAAGAATCATTTTCGCTAGTTATTATTTGAAAAGTTCTGCAGGAATTTACGGAGGAAAAATCGGTTGAGAAGTTTTCGCACAGTATTCTGAAGTTCCAGTGAGGAAAAATGAAGACTGAGGAATTACCGAACGGTAAGAGATATTTTTTTATTTAGTGAGAAAATGGTGAAGAAGTTGATTGGTCCAGTTTACGGTTCTTCTATGTAGAATCTGAGAAGATGAGAAACATGAGTTATTGGTATTCTATTTATTTAAACGCGTACAGAAATTAAATGAGTCAAGTGATCGGAAAAAAGTCAATCGAAAATTGTTGACTTAGATGAAGCAAATAGAATGTCATTTAGATGTTTCAAAAATAGCCGTATTAGCGAGAATTATAAAAATTTTCATCAATTCCCGCGCTTTTGCGTTCAAAAGCAGATATTATAAGACACGAAAAATCTGTTGATTTTATACTTTTTTGAAAAATGAAATTCAACGCTATCAATTCAAATTCATTTTGTATAGAATTTTTGCGATAAAATTTATCAATTGTTATTTTCTCAATCCTATTATTTTTATTGATTCACACTATTTTCGCTTGGACCAACTAATTAAATACACCTTCCAGGTGATTTTTCTCTGCAAATGTATAAATAGGCTTATTTATCCCTTCTCATGAAAACCAAAGACTCCCTCACGTGTGTCCTCATTTTATCAAGGGCTCACATACCCCTGCGTGCATTGAAAACCAAGTAAATTCAAAAATTATCATAAAGATCATGAAAACCGAGTCAATTTGAGAAGTTATTATGAAGATCATATGGTGAAAAAAAATCAAGTTGTTGAATTCACACTCTTTATTAACTTCTCGACTACGAGAATTTTTTTTCTTTTAATTTAACATCGACATAATTTTTCACAGGTATAAAGAGATAACTGATGAAAATCATGGCGCCTCTTTGTCGACAACATAACTCCACCAAAAATTATCTAATATGTAAATAAGAAAAGTCTTTTTAAGTAATGTAGTAGTAGTAGTCTGATGGAGGGATTTTTTTTTCTTCAAAAATAAAGCAATTACAGTATTTCAAACTTTATTATGTAATTTTAAAAAAAATAGCGTTCAATAATTTATAAAAATTAGTTTCTTGAAAAAAAGATTCTCTTCGTCAGACTATTACCACCACATTATTTTACAAGATTGATTTTTTTTACAGATTGGGTGAATTTTTCAAAACCCTTCATCCATCCGGAGCATTATATCATTAACTAAAGATACCCCCTGTTTTGTTGGTTTCGGATGATCCACAGCAGCGCGAGAGTGATCACCACAACACTTGTTTTTTTTGCAAGCCTCCCGACCATTGCTTCCCACCGGCGTATTTTTAAATATTTTTCTTCGAAAAAATTACATCGTTTACTTTCAATATATACTTTGCATATAGAAAGACCGTTGTTATGAATTATTCCATCCTCTCGCCTAAAAAAAACGAGAATAAGGCCTTTTTTCGAAGGTCTAACTAGGTCTCCCCCCTTAAGGAGGTTCCTCAGTTTCTCGGCAAAAACAAGGAAATATGCCAGACTGCTGAAAATTTATGAACAGGCTTATTGCGTAATTACCATTATATAGTAATTTTTTGGAATTTATTTTCCATGAGAATAAAGGAGAAAAAAATTATGGAAGTTAGATATTATACATGGGGTTATACGGAAAGTCGGTAAACTTTGACGAATACCTACGTAGCCCGCTCGATCGGCAATGAAGTAATCATGCTACAATTCTCCACCGCTCATATAACCCCATGTATAATATCTAACTTCCATAATTTTTTTCTCCTTTATTCTCATGGAAAATAAATTCCAAAAAATTACTATATAATGGTAATTACGCAATAAGCCTGTTCATAAATTTTCAGCAGTCTGGCATATTTCCTTGTTTTTGCCGAGAAACTGAGGAACCTCCTTAACGATTTAACGACTCAGGCCACTTTTCCGGTGAGCGACGTTGTCAGATACTCACTAAAAGGGCTTGGGCAGTGAAGAGTGGATTTGGCAACGTCGCAGCCCGAATAACACAGCAGGGAATCCCTCATCACTCGACTAAAGTCGCTAGCTTGCGCATGGGGACAAGTCTAGGGTTAAGAACGCGGATTTTTTCTGCAAATTATTTTACGATGCCTTCTGGATATTTACAGATTCTCAGAGAATCGAGGACCTTACGGAGACAGGAGTTGCACTGACAGGTAAATAATTTGGAAAAACAATGTGATTGAAGGTTGAGTAATTATTTCTTTTGTTCAACAGGATTTGGGAAATTTAATATCAAAATTTTAATTCTCAGTGGATTAATTTATCTCAATACTGGAATCGGCATTGGCAGTGTTGGCTTCGTTTTACCATCAGCAGCATGTGATTTTGACTTGACGACGATTGACAAAGGGCGTATGTCAGCTGCAGCTATGCTGGGTAAACCTTTATTATTAAATTCTTCAGCAGGTATAAAACGAGATGACTCGGTTCTACGTTGGAGCTGGATCTTGGAAAATATCTTGAAATCCAATGGAGATACGAATTAAGTTATGAGAATATTTTTTGTAGGACTGATTTTCTTTATGAAAAATATTCACATAAAAATTTTGGAATCTTACAATTCATTTTTCTTGAAGAAAGAATTTTTTTTAAATTAAGAAAAAAATTAACTTCGAGTCTATGATAGTAAAATAAATTTTCTGTATTTACCTCAAGGAATGGTCATCGGAGGATATTTTTGGGGAGTCCTAGCTGACTTGGAAGGGAGGAGAAAGTCTCTATTCATATCATTATTCTCGTATTCAATTTTCGAAATTGCATCCTCTATAGTACCTCATTATTGGGGATTTTTGGTACTAAAATTTCTTGGTGGATTTTCGTAAGTATTTTCAATTACTTTAATGGAAAAAACATCCTAACACAAGACTAATCTGAGTATCACAGATGAGATATTTTCTGAATATCTCAGGAATTAAAACTCAGAAAAATCTGTTGGAAAGCTTTTTTTGTTGGTTTTCAAATTTTCTGCAAAAAAATATCTTCTAACGCATTTCGCTAAGCTTAAAAGTTTTTGAGATATTCGAAAATTATAAGAGAATCATTCTTGATTTCCTCTATAAGAATTCAAGGTTCGAGTGGAACAGTTTTTCCATATCTCGGTGAATTTCAATCCGATGAGATTAGAGAAAAAATGATGTGCTGGATGGAGATGGCTTGGTCAATTGGATTGATAATATTGCCACGTGAGTTTATAGTTTTCATTATTCTCTAACACGTTTTTTAATACTGAAGTGATAGAAACATTTGAGTCGATTTTTTTCGATTTAATTTTTTTTTCATGGTAACCGTTCTTATAAGTCCAATTTGCCTCTAAAAAAAAATATCTCGGAAAATTCTTAAAGAGAAAAAAGGAGTAAAATCAACAATAGATATAAAATAGCCGAATTCCATATCAGTCTCGATTTCATTAGGGTCTTTCCTTAATGGGGCAAGATGGAGCTCCCTTGCAACGTGATCCAGGTTTTTTTTCGGAGCGGAAGATTTCATGAAAATCTGAAAAAATTGAGAATATGCTCCAACATATTTACATTGTTCTACAATTTTTTCCAATTCTTTCGTAGAAACCTTCAATTCTAAAAAAATGCCGGATCATGTTGGCCCGCAGGTCGATTTCACCTCAGTCTCCCTTATACTAATTGCAACAAAAAAATTGAGTACTTGAAATAGAATGTTCTCGATATATCCAATGAAAAATATTTTTTGCCCAAAATTTTTAGGCCATATATAAAGTCTCTACAGACTTTATCATCAGTATATATATACTGTTAGCACGGCGCATGACGTCCAAGCGCAGGTGATCACCATTAGACGATCATGCCCTTCGACGACAAAATATCGTCAATCATGACGTATATTCACGTGATCAGCTGAGTATATAAGCCTCAAATTTACTCAGTATTTTAAAAATTAAAGCTCTGTAAATATCCGAAGAATGAGAATGAATGTGTAACTATTTCATCATTGTCTGGGGACAGAGTGTTTTAAGGATTTTCAGATTTTTCAAGAAGTTACGTGTTTTGGGAACAGCAAGCAGTTTTTTTATGTCATCATTTCTGGAAGTCATGATCCCTTGTGGAAATTGATGCATCAGAATTGGTCAGAAAATTACGGAATCTTATAAAAACAACAGACTCGGTCCATAAATGGCAAATTTTTACATATTTCGATCATTTTTTTTTCAGATAATGAGATCTAGAATAGTTACATTATATCAGCATTTATCAGGATATTTTCCGATTCAAAAATGTTTTTTAAATTCGTGACAGATAATGCGTAAAGATGAATCATTTCTACCAAATTTCGTCGGCAATTTTAGTATTAAAAAATGTCAAATTCTGTTAGAATCTCATAATCAATTCGAAGAAATGTAATATTTCCCATATCAGATCCGATGAAAATTCGAGAATCAATGAGAAACAATCATCTTTTTTCGTAGTTTATCATTCAAATAGATTAGAGGAATGTCTCCTTATATCAAAATCTGACGAATTGTGTAAGATTCTGTTAATCTTCAGTATTTTCATTCCGATTTATTTAAAAAATGTTGCTATTCTTCGAAAATTAATAGCTTTGTCAAAAGTCAAGGATAAGAAGTAGATAATTACAAAAATGTGTAATTGCAATATTATGTCCATTTTGTCCCACTTTCCGCTATCTCCCTTAAATATTAAAATATTTCATGAAACTTAGAGTTAAATCGAAGAAAACCCGAATCGTTTTACCACTTCCCAGTTTACTTGATATGCATTCATTTCTTTTAAAGTTATTGGATGGGCAATAATACCTTTGGACATATCATTTGTGATGGATGGATTTTCATTCCATTCCTGGAATTTATTTATAATTGTCTGCGCTTTACCTTCCCTACTTCTGGCCGTGTGGCTTCTAACATTTCCGGAAACACCCAAGTATCTCGCAGAGACTGAGAATTATGCGGAGCTTGCAAAAACACTCAACATCATGCACAAGGAAAATACTGGGAAATCCTTTGATGAATATCTTGTAAGTGGCTCTTCTCATCACTCAGGGTATCGAGGGTGATCGGGGCAAAACGGACCAGTGGAGTTTATACCATTAATTGGATTTTTTTTCGGATTTTACGTTTAAAAAAAAAAATTAATTATCTAGACATGCTGGAGCATTTTTACATTTTCTTCAGATTTGTTTGTAAAGACTTTCACGCTGAAAAAAATGTTAATTTTATCTCGTAAATCCCTTTTTGCCCTATGCTTCGCTGTCTTTTGCTGCTCTGAATTCGTTCATGAGTCATTAAATTCTTAATATTTAGGATACTTTAACGAAAAATGGATGCCATGAGCTGAGCTTAAAACTTCAGAAGGCACAAGAGAAAACTGATGCTAAAAATAATCCACCAAATAAGAATAGGCATAAGGAATTATTGAGGAATCTTTCCAAACAAACAGCTATGCTCTTTAAATCACCATTACTAAAAAATACAGCAAACATGTGCAGTATTTCATTCTGTCTTGGTTCATCGTATTATGCACTGATGCTGTGGTTCCCAGAGGTGTTCCAAAGATTTATGGATTTTGAAGAAAAATTTCCTGGTAGTTCAGCAAGTGTCTGCAGTATCTCACAACAAAAGTATCCAGCCAATGAAACGGTACTGCTTTACTATATTTTTCATCACTCTTTTTCCATTTTCATAATACACGTGGACCAATGAAAGTCGATATTTTTGTCATGAAGAGGTAGAAAATGAGTTTCAAAATTTAATGCATAGTATTTTCTGAATATCTCGGAAATTATTGGATTTGAGCGAATCATCGAAAAACTTTTTTTATAACTAAGAAAATTTTCTTTAGTAAATGTCTTTTGATATTTTTCTCTCACTCCACTTGTTTCGGACATATTCGCAATATAATCTGTATGAACTTAGCCGAATTATTACTTTTTATAATTTCATGACTGTAGAGCACAAAAAAATTGAAGTTTTTTCAATGACAATTCATTTCTTCCAGGCATTTACTGACGTATTCAAATACTTCCGGTTATATATTTTCAATTTCCATTAATTTCAGCAGATTGATGAGTGTCCAACAACCGTTTCAACGGACGTCTACGTGCATACATTAATTCTTGGAGTATCATGCCTTCCTCTTAGTCTACTACTACCAATATTTGTCAACAAACTTGGCTATAAATTTTATTTAGGTAAAATTCTCACATGTTTGGCAACTATCAATTTTTATCAATTTCTTCATTCATAGAGCAGAATAAAAAAAATTTCTTCAATGGATATTTCAGTCGTTTCGGCCCTTCTTGCATCAGGTGTATCGGTTGGACTATTATTCGTCGACTCATCAAACAAAAATCTCATTCTCTCCTGTGTCTTCGAGGCCACTTCTTCCATAGGCATGAGCATCGTACTTTGTATTATTGTAGAAATATTCCCAACAAATACCAGGTAATTATTAATTCAGTAGCGGAGAGGTAAAACAGAATAAGTCGATTTTTTCTCCCGATAATTTTGTGAGAATATTCCGAAAGCTGAGCGAAATAGCGCAATTTTGCACTAATTCCTCTCTCTTTGTAGAGAATTTCATGATCTACAGGAAAAAATTCAAGTGAAATGACGCTATCTCGCTTAATTTCCGAGAAATCTTGAAAAATTAGGCTCAAAAAACGGTTCTAGGCGTTTTTTCCCCCGGAGATATTTGCCCGGAAGCTAATCCTCAGAAATGATTGGCCAATAAAATTACATATAAAATTTTTTGATACATATACGACCTGGAAGATTTCAATGAATTTGTTGGATGGGTGGCCCTTTAGGTCTCTGCTAGGTTGAAAGAAATTTACAAGCAAATTCTACGTCTCAGTGTCGACGTTTTAGCTTCTTTGTGAAGTCCTCTTCAGAATACTGATTTTATGTGTCTACAAATTGATCAACATATATTACAAGTTAAATTATATAAATTTATATTCAAAAAGTTTTACAAAATATTGCCAGTATAAATACTTGATATTATACTTCAATTGCAAATCTAATCTAATTGGAAAGAATCGATTTTGAAATCTAATGATACCTAATCTTAAACTATCTCCTTTTCTTTTTCAAGGGGAATGGCAGCGGCAATCTGTGGAATTTGCGCAAGAATTGGTGCTTTCGTTGGTAACTCTATGTTCGGATATCTTATCGATGGTTACTGCACAACTTTGATTTATATCATCACTGGCAAATTATTAGGTAATCATTAAATAATCTTATTCATGAGGAAAATGGGTTAGACTAGACATTTCAATGAAAGAGTCTAAGATAAAATTTTTACGATGATTTCATTGGAGAGCTGGGAATTCTGAACATTTCCGGGTTTTTTTGGTACATAAACAAAGCAGCTGAAAAACTTCTCCCAAGGATCTTTTTTACGTCTCATAAAAAAAAAAAGTTCTATGGAGAAATTTCTCTATTTATCTCACATTTCGAAATATCTTTCAATAACAGAAATCGATATCAATCATTTATCGCTAGATTCAATTTCTAATTTTTAAAGATAACATGTTCTCTTATTTTCTAGTTTGCGCTGTACTTGGATACTTATTACCCATCAAGAGACAAAAAAAAACTGCGTCGGAGGATAACACAGTATTATAGGACTCTTCGAGTACACATGATTTCCATCATTGCCTCCACATGCACTCGCCGAATAGAAGATCCACATGTTCAAATTTTACATAAGTCAAAACTCGACGAATTCACTGGAGTGTTTTTGTATCAAAAATCCAGTGAACGACAAAGACACTACGAAGATAAAAAATAAAATGATAGTTTGACAACTCTTGAGAGATCAATAAAAAAGAAGTTAACATTTGACTTCATACTTTTATGAGTATCAAAACTCCAGAAATCTGCACATTAGTTGAAATATAAATATTTAATAGCTAATTGCCTTTTTCCTTTTAAAGTTCATGATTAATTTTATGTAATAGTGAATTTTTATAACCAAATGTATATTTTTAATTTTCAACTGTTAATTAGACATTCATTTTTTAATTGACAGGACGTTACCTTGAGTGTTGGAATTTCCAAAGATTATCGAAATGAAAGAATGAGCTTCGTCTTTTCCTAAGTTCTTAATTTTTATTCATTTTTGTATTGTGAAAAAAAAAAAAATTAATTGTTTCCAATTAATTTTTCAGTCATTTTAACCATTGCATCTGTATTTGTTATCAATACTGAAATATTACTAATAAGTTCAAACTGACTACCAGCATTGAATCTGGAAATGATGCTTTAACCCTATGAATACACGGTCCATACATCGTATCGACCCTTTGCGACAACAATAAAAATAATTTTATCAAATACTATCACAGATATCGACTCTGTAACAATTTATTCACATAGATGATGAAACTGTCTTTGCAGTGGAGAATTTTTTTTTCATCGGATAATTTCCAATATATTTTTTGTCATTAACAAACACTGACAACGGAGTCAGACAGGCGGGAACCTCCCGGTCGGTGAGAACAGATTACGGCGTATGGGCGCCGTACTCGAAGAGTTGATGAATTCTAATGATGCTTCTTTTTTATCATCGAAATCATAAGCAAAATTAATAAAGGAATGAAAAAAATCAATAATTGATGAAGTATATGTTACATACCTGTTGAATATATTTGACATATTACATTTCCATTCCACTCATGCATTTGTATATATATCATTGCATTCGAGTCAAAGGGGCGCAAGTACTAGGCACTCTAGATGTTTGCAATGAATAGGCAATTCGATTGCAGAAAAATGCACTTAGCCTTTGAAAATAAAAAAAGTAACACTTACTCCATTTTGGCGATACTCAGATAACATATTTTCTGATGCCGATGAAGAGACGAGAAGAAATTATCCCCTCTAAAAAAGTAAATAACACGTTCTTTTTTATCAGTGATTCATCCAGTATAAGATGTCATAGAACTGTATATGTCGATAGCTCTATCAACATATATACAATTGACTTATATATATTGTGGTCAAGAAAAAAAAATTTATCCCTAAAATTTTCCACGAAAAATAACTTTACATGACACGTGGAACAAATATCCCAATTTCTTCTACGTGACTCACGAATTAGAAACATATTCTCACCTTCGGATTTAGTGAAAAAAAATATCGTCATAATTATCTATTATCTTTGTACAAACAAATTCATTCCAGCTACTTAATATGCAAACCTAATTGACGCCATTGATAGTAAATAACCGTTTTCAATTTAACAGGTGTTAAAATTTCTGTTTGTAAAAAGTTTAATACATTTTTCTTTCAAATTAGAGGTCGTTGAAATTGAAAAAATTGATTGTCAATTCTTGGAATTTCCATTCTCATTTTTTTTTTGTTGCTTTTATTTTTTATCTATAAAAAAAAACTCCTGTTTCACCTCTTCACTATCGAATATAGTATTGAAAAGGTAAATCAGGAAAATTTTATTTTTTTTACCGATAGTTTTTTGAAAATACCTTGGAAATTGAGGAAGATAGCACAATTTTATCTTGATTTTTTCATTATAACTTTTAAAATTATCGGAATAAACGGACTCGGCCAAAATCAACATGTTCTATTTTACGTCCCCCCTAATAAATTGTTCTAACTGCCACTAATTTCTTTTTCTCCATTTTTATCTATAGATCGTTGCCCTAGAGTCAAAATAGCGTAAATACTATGCTCATAGACTGCACTTACGCCGTTTCGTTTCTGAGGCAACGATATATATCGTCATCTCAAAGCGAAAAAGTCGTCAATACTAGACGTTTCCTATCTTGTTACGCCCTTTTCACTCTAGGACGATGATATATAAATATAATTTATTCACCTCGACGCGCAACCACACACGTGCTAGAGTTTCATTTCTAGTTGCATTACTAAATGCATCAATATTCAGATCAATTCTTGAAACTACATCAGGTATCAGGAGAGTATAAAATTGAAAGAAGCACGTTGATGGAAGTAGAACATGTACATCATGAAAATTGCATTATACATGTTTACCACTGTCATCATATTCTGGCAATGCATTCTGTGATGAAATAATCGTAAACTATATAACTGAATTTTAACACGAATTGGCAGTTTCAGCTCGTAATCAGAGGCTTCACTCCTCTTTTGGATTTCGCTCGTAAATTGATGGCAATTCTTCAAAAAAACAATTTTCTTGAGCATCGGGTCTCGGGAAATTTATATTTTAAAACTATTCATCCATAAGATCATCAGCAGTGATTAAAGAAATAATAGGAAGTAATTCCGGAGGGGAGTGGTAATGGCAGGAGTTGATATTTTTCTTGCAAATATCTTTGGAGTGAGTGAATTTCAAGAACTTTCTTGTAGAGAATTTCATGGGCTATAAAAAAAGTTATTTGATGCATTTGATTAAATCCAGTAGTTTCGGGATAATCAAAGGAGACCGGGGCAAAATCGATCTCCAGGGCAGATTGATTCAGGATTTTTTTTCAGAGTCAATTTATGAAAGAATCTTAAAAAAATCGAGAAGATGCTGCGATATATCTACATTATTGGGTAATTTTCTCAGATTTTTCGTACGGTCCTTCACTCTCAAAAAAAATGCCGAATCATTTTGCAGGGAAGAGCCAATTCCCTGTAAAAAAAACACTATTAAGATTGTAGAAGATCACTTAATTCGTTTTAAATTTATTTTGTTACAAAATATCTTTGAAACGAGTGGATTTTGCGAAAATTTCAGAAACATTTTTTTATACAGAATTTTCATGAGCTATAGATAAGTCTTCTGATCAATTCTCTTGAGTCTAACAGTTTTTGAGATATTTTTCACTTCCTCCTTGTGTTATTTTGCAAATATCTTGCAAGCAGTGAGGTTCAGGGGAATTTATCGAAAGACCTCTTTCGAGGAGTTAAGTTTTCCTTTGAAAAAGGTCTCATGTTAATTTTCTCTGAATCTACTCGTTCCAAAGATTTTCGCAAGAGAATTCGCACAATGTTTTTCACTCATCTTCATTTAATATAAAAAAGAACATTAGAAGATTACAAGAATGAATAGATTGAAGTTGATTGATTAAGTCGCATCTTCAACAATTCAACGACACTCTGAACACAAGAAAGATTTAATGAATATGAAGGTATGAGTCATATTGATCGTACGAGTCTGTTCCTCATTAGCATAATTCATACTAATTTTCAATTAAACTTAAGCGTAAATGTACAATTAAACCCGCGAGACTTTTACTTCCGTGTATCTGAATTTACTCTTCTACTATGTTAATTATTTTGAATAAATCAAGTGTGCTTAACTAAGTTCAGTAGTGTACTTTTTACAACAGGATAAGTCAATTTTTCTGTTCTTCATTTTTGAAGAATATCTGAGGAACTAAGCGAGATAGCACAATTTTTATTTGATCATTTTTATAGAGAATTTCAAGAGCTAAAAAAATATTCTAACTAAAATGACGTTATTTCACTCAGTTTTCGAGATATTGCCGAAAAAAAGACCGAAGAAATTGACTTATCCTGTTTTATCTTTTCATCATTACATTTATTGGTAAATGAGTATCATCATTATATACTCGGCAGGATATCGATAACATGAGATTCATAATTTAAAAGCCTCTAATAATTTCGATAGCTTAAATATCAGTCATTTGCAACGTATTTCTTCAGTGAGAAAGTGCAAAGGTACGTTGATGGAGATTCGCTGGCATAGTTTGTTAACTGATTTGGGTGATGCATAAATCTTCTAAAACGATTTTCAAAAGATAATTGTACCCATGAACAGAAAACAATATTTATCAATTTCATAATTGTAAATCAATTTTTTTCTCAGAAAAAATCGTGTGGAATGATCTTATACATTTTTAAAAATGACAAAAAAAAGTTTCTCCTGAGGATAACTTTACATTTTATTATTCCTCAACTTGATCAGAGGAAACAGTAATTTTTATCATACTTGTTTTGCGCAAAAAATTAAAGTATTCTATAGGAAGAATGACAACGTTTTATTTGATAAGAATTGAAAAATTCTACCGATAATTCTTAATGTTACAATATATCAAGAATACTTATGTAAAAGGCCAATGGGACACGTGTATTTGCCAAATAAAAACTCATGATGATGATCCATTTTCAAACCTCAACACAACTTAGTTTTATATTAGAAATTTGGTATTGAAAATTATTGAATTTATCTGTATTTGCACCCAATTAAGCAAATATAGAAAATATCTACCTTGAGACTAGAACACGGTTTGCCTGCGTATCGCCTGGGAGTATTGTTGAAACATGTGGTCTAGGTATGATTTAAGTGAGAAGTGGTTAAGCCATAATACATTAACTCCACATTGAAGTTGAGGTTTTTGTGAGAAAAATTAGTATAAAGCGAGCGTTAAAGTTGGAACTCGAATATTCCACGCAACGAAAATCGCTTTAAACGAGTAAAATTTCGATGATTAGCTGCACGAAAGACCTTGACTAGTTTTTATTTCTGGACAAATAGTATGAAACGAATCTGCGAAGGAGGAATGAATCAGGAGTTTTTTTAAGTGTAAGACTAAAAAATTTGAAAAAAGATCAGTAATGAGGGGAATCAGTAAAATAGGATAACTCGATTTTTTTAGTCCTTTATTTCTATTTCCATATCTTGGAGAGTAAGCGAGATAGTATATTTTGTCCTGATCTTTTTTGTAGCTCTTGAAATTTTTTACAAAAAAGAATTGGGGCAGAATCACCGCATCTTGCTAAGTTTCCGAGATATTCTCGAGAAAAGATCGGGGATGAACAATTTTTTTTATTTTTTCGTATGGCTCCATGATTAACTGATTTTTCTGTCAAAACATTCGGTTCATTTCGCCTCACAGATCCACTTTACCCCAATCGAACAAGAATATTGAACAGATTTTTTAAATTTTTGGACCACTTCAACTTCAGAAATGAATTAATTAATAATTCAGTAGTGAAGAGGTGAAACAGTCGTCATTAATTTTTTTCCTCGATCTCTTTCGGAGAATATCTCGGAAACTGAGCAAGATATTCTCCAAAAAGTTCAAGGAAAGGAAAATCACTTTATCCTCTTTTACCTTATTGCTCTTGAATGGATACTGAATTCATCAGACAATAAATGACTTTTTAATTCTAGAAAATACTACCAGCTATTATTATTTTTTTTATTGATCTCAAGTGGTCATTAAATTAAAACTAGCTGGTAATGAGATTTGCAACTGTAATACGAATTCTCAAGTACATGAATAAAAATATGAATGGAGAAAAAAGATTATAAAAAAAGAAATAATCCATCGAAACGTAACCCAAGTGAATTGAAAAGAAAATTAACTTCTGTCAAATAAATATATTTAGTAGAAGTTAATTTTTTCCATTTTTTTCTGAATAAACATACTAATATTACTACTATTACTTGCCATCAGTAAACCTCATTTCGAGCAAGAATTCTTTTTCTTCTCAGTGTAGCTGTTGAAAACTCAATCGCATCAACCAAATACCACCAAAAATAAAGATCAAACACGAATCAAGTACAAGGAAATGACCTGCGTAATTCGTTTCTTGTGATGAAAACAAGTGTTAAAAGTGATAAGGTGTCTGAAGGTATAAATTGGCTCTTGTAGATTCAGATGGTGATGTTTTCTAGAAATAGATATCATAACAAGTAGAAAAATAAAAGTTATTTGAAGAGAAATAATTTTAACATCAACGTAAGAAAAGAATTACATAACAATAACAATTGTCAATATTTTTTTCATTTTTTTAATATTCTTCATTTTCCATCAACATCAGTCAATTGTTTCCAATTACTAGCTATTGTCGTAGAACCTAGCTGAACGTCAATTGGATTGATCCATACTACTATTTACATAGATGTGAACGAGCAGTGGTAAATAGTGGAAGGAGTGGAACCTGTTCTTTCTGTTTCGATTTTTCCCACATAGAAATGATAGAACTCGTTGAGTTTGTGCGCAAATCACAGTGAAGACTCGAGAAAGAAGAAGATTAAAAAATTAACAAAGAAATATTTATGAAAAATTGTGAAATATGTTGGAGCGAAAATCATCTATAGGTGATTTTTTTAAAAATTAAATTCAAGATTTGGGTATTTTATGGAAAATTTTGGCTTATTCGATTTTGTGATCTTATTGCAGATGTGCAGACAGAGGAGCACAATGTAGACACTGCCGTGGAATTAACAGGTGAATATTATCTAATTTTTTTTGTAATTGATAGAAATCAGTAGTGAAGAAGTCAAGCGAAACAACTCATTCCTGTGAATCATTCTTATTGCAATATTCCGGAAACTAAGCGAGATATGGAAATTTTCGTCATTACTTTTTTAGTAGACAATTTCAAGAGCTACAGGAAAGATTTCTTGATATTTTCTTCTAAGCTCACTCGTTTCGGGAAAATTTGCAATTCAATCTAAATTTGATTTTCTCACTCATTTCTCATCATTTTTTTGCTTCAAATTATTTTTAATCAACAATCAAATTCAATTCGATTAAACCGATTTTATAAATGCTCCATTCATTATAATGAAAAAGCTTCAATTCTTGGCATAGAATCAAAAGATTTGATGTCAAAAATTGAATCAGTTTCTAATCGAAAAATTACAAATAATCTCACAATATTTTAATGTTTATTCACTAGGATTTGGTAAATTTAATATCAAAGTTGTGATAGTGAGTGGATTAATTCTATGCAATACTGCATTCATCATTAGTAATGTCAGCCTCGTACTACCATCAGCTGCTTGTGATTTTGATTTGAAGACAATCGATAAAGGACGTATGTCAGCGGCTCCAATACTAGGTAAATAGAATCATTAATTTAAATCAGTGGCTGAATGAAACTTGATGAATCTGAAAATAACATCTGGAGGATTGAGTAAGTATCTTGGAAACGAGCAAATCTAGAGATATTTACATGGAAACTTTTTTTTGTAAAATTCAATTTTCTTAAAAAAAACGTCTCTTTGTAAATTCTTCTAAATCGAATAATTTTCAAGATATTTATAGGAAATTGGAGAAATTCAGAATCATCTCGTTTTCTTGAATTAAGAATTTTCATCGAAAAATCAATTAATTAATTATTCCAGGAATGATAGCTGGCTCATACTTCTGGGGATGTTTGGCAGATTTGGAAGGACGTAAATACGTTCTTTTATTGACACTATTTTCCCAAGGAATTTTTGAGGCAGTATCATCAGTAACTCCAAATTATTGGGGATTTTTAGTTCTAAAATTCTTCAGCGGTTTCTCGTAAGTTATCTTTTTCTCGACTTTCAAGAAATCAATTATCAATGATAATCGAGTACCATGTATTATTCATTATTACCATATTAATCAATGTAATTATCATTTAGAGTTAATGGTCAGACTGCAGTTGTATTTACTTACCTCGGTGAATTTCATTCATCAGGAATAAGAGAGAAAATTCTTTGCTGGATGGATTTAACTTTTTCACTTGGATTAGTCGCAATGCCACGTAATTTTCCGCATTTATTAATTTTTTTTCTTCTTGGTATTTTAATAGTGAAGTGATGAAACGCTGCAACTTGATTTCTGCTATTATACAGTCTTCTGAGAATATCTCGGAAACTAAATGAGGAAGAAAATTTCGTCAGGACCTTTTTTGTAGAGTTCGTTTAGTCCTACAAAAAAGATCTCAATGAGAATTCCGCTATCTCGCTTGCTTTCCAAAATATGCATCAGAGTGGAAAAATGCAACCATCACTGAAAAATCGTTTCATCACTTCTTTAATTATTTTATTTCTAATTACCATAATTTTTTCAGTTGTTGGCTGGGGCATAATACCATTCGAATTTGCCTACGTTACGAAATATTTTTTTTTTCGCTCATGGAACCTATTCGTACTCGTATGCTCATTACCAGCAATTGCAATAGCACTTTGGCTTCTGACATTTCCAGAAACACCAAAGTATCTTGCTGAGTCAGGCAAAGATTTTCAACTTGCAGAAACATTAGATATTATGCATAAACAAAATACTGGTGAAACATTTGATGACTATCTGGTATTTACAAACTTTCTAAAAATTATTTATTAATTAATTCAATAAAGGAGAGGTGAAACAGGATAAGTCAATTTTTTATCTTTTTTCTCCGTAGATATATCGAAAATTAAACGAGATAACGCGATTTTGCTTCTAATCCCTTATTATTGAAAATTTCAAAAACTTGAAAAAATGATGGAGGCTGAATCGCCTTATCTCGCTTAGTTCCTGAGATATTTTCAATGAAGTCAGTTTAAAAAAGGACTTTTTCAGTTAATTTTTTTCGACAATGTTTATTCTACAAAATTCTCTGCAAAAAAAAAATTTCGACGAATTATTCGAAATTAAGTAATCGAATTTTTTTTTCAGAAAAAATTAGAAAAAAGTGGTGTTTACAATTTGTGCTTGAGGCTGAAGGCAAAATCAATTGGTCGTGAAAAAGAACCAATCAGTAAATTCCAGGGGCTTAAGGACGTTTTTGTAACGGTTATTACACAAACAATAAAATTATGGCAACCACCATTTTTACGAAGAACACTTGTATCATGCGGTATAATGTATTGTCTTGGTTCATCATATTATGCATTGACCCTTTGGTTCCCTGAGATATTCACAAGATTTGGTCAATTCGAAGAGAGATATCCAGATGAATCTGCCAGTGTCTGCAGTATTACGAAAATACTTTTATCTAATGAAACGGTATTTATCCATTAATAGATTCTGAATAAATTCAAACGGTTGTTTTATTCAAATTTTCTATTTTTATATTATAGGAATCAGCGAATGTGTGTCCATTGATAATTCCGCAGAGTGTTTATATGCATACGCTGATCCTCGGTGCTGCCTGTCTGCCGCTGAGTTTTATGCTGCCGCTATTTATTGATACTCTTGGATATAAATTTTATTTGGGTAATTAATTTTTCATTTCAATAAAAACAATTTTTATGAAATTTCTATTATTAATTTTTTTGCGTGAATTTTCAGTTTCCTCGAGTACAGTTGCATCGGCTATTACCCTCGGCCTGTTCTTCGTTAGATCATCAACTCAAAATCTCATATTATCAGCAATTTATGAGGCATTTACATCGGTTGGCATGACAATAGTTCTTTGCATTGTTATCGAGATATTTCCAACGAAATTTAGGTAAAATTAACATTAATTTCTATCCCTGAAAAATCGGGATAAATTAAAAATGCATTTCAAATTTAAGGGATGTGGTGAAACTGGATGAGTCTATTCTTTTGTCAGTTGATTTTTTGAGATAATCTCAAAAAATTGTCGACTAATCGAAATAGGACGAATTTGTTCGAATCCTTTTATGGAGGAATTTTTCAAAGCTACAAAAAAGGATTCGGAAAAAATTATCCTATCTTGCTTAGTTTCCGATATATTCTCGATCAAATACTGATAGAAAAAATCGACTTATATTTATTGCATTCATTTAGCTTATTCCAGTTGTCAATGTTTTTTCCAGAATATCTTGAAAACTAACCGAGATATGGTGGTTTTGTCTTGGTCTTTGTTTGTAGCTTTTGGAATCATCTACGAAAAAGAGATGAGAGTGAAAAGAGCGCATCTCCATTAGTTTCCGAGCTATTCCACAGGAAATGGCCACAAAGGCAATTTGTTCTCCTTTTAGCTCTTCACTACTGAATTAATGAAAATTTGATAATTTCAGGGGAATGGCTTCGGCATTGTCAGTATTCTGCATAAGGATCGGTGCACTGAGTGGTAATCTACTTTTTGGTTTCTTGATTGATAATCATTGTGCGCCTCTCATCATTGTTCTTGCCGTGCAGCTTTTCGGTAAATATTTGAAATAAAAATTTATTGGCGGAATGAGCGATTGAAAAATGGTTTTGGCTCCTTTTGAATATATCTCAAAAACGAGTGAATTTAGAGGAAATTTATTGGGCTTTTGTTGTAGAAAATAAAATTCTCTCCAAAAAAAGTCTCTTGATAAATTCTCCTAAATCTCATTGTTCCGCAGGTATTTGCGAGATAAGCCACGCGTAATTTTTTGACTCACTCTTCAGCAATTAGTTACTTGATTAGTTCTTAATTATTTATTGATTAATGCATTTTTAAAATTATTCTGCAGTCTGCGCAGTTCTTGGTATGCTAATTCCTCTGAAAAGAAAAGTGAAGAGGCTTCCAGTGGCTAATGAAGTGACATCGCTCTGATATAATTGAACAAAAAAAAACAATTGAAAAATTAATTTTAATGGATTAAAATCATCTAGTCATAAGACTTCATAATTCAATAAGAATTCATGCATCATTTTTTTATATTAGAGACTTTTGAATTTTCAATTCAACTATATATAATTGCATGAAAATTGTAATATTTAATTGAATCAAATTAATTTATAATTTTTATTATTTCAATGAAATAAAGAAGATGAGTCTTTATTTTTCCTGTTTTTCTATTCAAAAATCATTATGAGTTTCCCTATAATCTTTTATCCATTAGTTTTCTTTGAATTTCATTATTTTCCTTCATCCGTTATTCTTAAGAGTGACGACACAATGATTTTACCTGATATGGCAAGGACGTGTTAATGCAAAAAAAAACCTGTAATTTTTTTTCTCTTTATCAGTTTTAATAAATTTTAAAACGTAAGTATAGTACGATATTTCAATTCAATGTGCTCACTCAATAATCATGAGTTGACGCAAACGATCATGAATATTTTTGTTTTCAGTTCTCAGTTTCCTTTTTTCTTTTCTCACGATTATGGATTCTCTCTATTAATTCACGATTAATTGATTGCACGTGATTTTTATCGTTAATATGAACGTGACGATCAGAGGGGAATTATTCTTTTTTTTTTTTCCTTGGAAAAAAATGAAATTCTAATTGTTGTGGAGTGTGATTCATTATGTCAGAAAAGTAACTTTATTCATAAAATCAGAATTTGTATTTTTTCTTTGGAAAATTTAAAAGTTTTATCGATTTGAAGATTCTATCAAGAAAGAAATTACATAGAAATATCTCAGGATTCGAGGGAATTACCGAAATTTCCATGGGGAGCTTTACATAAATTTGGAAAAATAATTGAATATTCACAATTAAATAACAAGAAGGTAAAACCAAATAAGCCAATATTTTCGCCCATTTTTTTTCGAGAATATCTTGGAAAGTAAACGAAATAGAGTGATTGTGCCCGAATCTTTTTTCGAAGCTCTTGAAATTCTTTACAGGGAAGAAATTCCTCAAAATCACGCTAACTTGCCTAATTACCGAGATATTAAAAAAAAAAAAAACAATAAAAAAATCGCGTTATCCTGTTTTACCTCTGCACTATTAGATCGAATTGATTTACTCCAGAACTTTAATTTTTTACGGTGCGTACATAAATCAATCAAATTCATCGAACGTATCAACAAAATTGTGTTCTCGCCCATCATTTCCCTGTACCTGACCATGAAAAAAAAATGGTAATAAACCTTATCTTCATTTATCAATAGTAACTCCATATTTCTCATTGGAAATGATAACAGAACTATATTTTCGTATTATTCATTCCAATGACGATTCTATGAGGCAATTGAACTGCCCTGACCTCACCAAAGCTGATTCAATCCTGACTATAATTTTTCCCTTCTACTTTATAATAATGCATGAACAGAATTTCCTATTAATTGAGATTGAAGTCATCATAATTTGACATTATATCTGATAATTTTAACATCAGAAATTTAATTAATCGTTTGCTTAGTTCATTTCCTCATTGAGTATATGACAAAATTTTGATTATAAAACCGGTTTTTCCCGCGTTTTTTCTAACGAATTAATTTTTTTAATTTCATCATTTCCATCGATTTCATCAATTCAAAAAGATTGGTGACACTTGAACAAATGATTTATTCCTCGAAATTGAATTACACGTTGAAACATTTTTTTCTTTATTCTTCTTAGAACATCAAAGTGATATGTAAATATAACTAATTAATCATACTTAATTATCTTAAAAATTATTTAATTACGCAACAGCTACACAATTTTACTCAAGTGATGCGTATTAATTACCGGTTTTTCGGATGGCAATTCATGCACTTCATTAAGCTTCTTCTCTTTTCTATTAATTTCCCTTCGTCAGTGAAATTGTAGAAAATGAGAAACTTTTTCTGTACATTCTTTTGCGAATATTTCGGAAACGCGTGAGCTTTGGGAAAATTCACAAGATATATTTTTTATAGACAATTTCAAGAGGTACAAAGCAGCTCTCTTGATGAATTCACCGAAACCCATTGGTTTTCAAGTTATTCCAATTATAAAGGAATAAGATGAATGAGTCTAAAAATCACGTTATCTAATTCTTAGAATATCTCCAAAAAAACGAGGTTCACGAGATTTGATAGAAAAACATTTGTTGTAGCCCATATAATTTTCTATAAAAAAGGTTTTCCGCTATCTTTCCTTAAATCAACTCTTTTCAGAAATATTCGCAGAAAAATGCACAATAAATTCTTCAACTTATTCTATTTTACTTCACATTCTATTATCATTATTTAGAAAATATCTTCGAAACCATGAGGTTTGCGGGAATTTACTACGAAATCTTTTTTGTTGGTGATTGAATTCTCTACAAGAAAGGTTTCTTGATAAATTTCCATAAACACGATTTTTTCGGAGATATCGTCAAAAAAAGATAAACCTGATGAAACTTCTTTTCACTTTTGACTTATCTCTCTTCATTTTTCATCTCATACTTTATCAGAATTTGTCACAGCTGCTGCTGATATTGTTTCCTCCGTTGTTGATGAAGTAAACACAAGTGGTCCAGCATAATAAGGCAATAATGGATACTGTGTTGATGAAAAATATGCTGGTGAAAATAATCCCTGTCTCTGAGCAATTTTTAATCTTGTTGTTAATTGTTTTTTCCATTTTGTTCGACGATTTTGAAACCATGTTTTTATTTGTACCTCGGTGAGATTCAAGGTCTTTGATAACTCCATTCTCTTGCTGACACTTAAATATTTATCCACCTGAAGACATAATAAATTGACGTCAAGAATTGATTGTTCAAATTTTTTACTTCTTTATTGATTTATTTTTGTTTTTACCTTAAATTCAGCCTCGAGTCTTTCCAATTGTTTTGCGCTGTATGCCTGACGTGGTTTTCTGTCGACGCCGGGCTTCCTCGACCTTCTGCCACTCGGTTTTGGTGCTGGAATAAAAAGGCAGTTGGATAAATATGAATTATCATTATTATTTTGGAATGAGATTTTCGTGAAAAGGAAAGTATAAAACTTGAATCTGTCGTGAAGAAGTAAAACATGATGAGTAGAAATGGGCGATGTCTGAAAGAAAATCGATCTTTCAAAAATACGATTTTTTGAGAATTAATCTTTCCCAAAGAAAAAATCGGAATGTGCAAATCGACGGATGGATTTTTTCGTTGAGAAGAACAATATTACATCTACTTCTGATCCATCATTTTCAATATCGATTACTAGATGCGATGGCTCGCATTAGATTTGAGGTATCATATGACATTCGATAGTTCCGTTGCACCCATTCTGATTTGAAAGAAAGAACAGCAACTTCTCATCGATCAATTACAAATACTCGATTAATCGATGCAATGTCTCGCTTTAAATTCGACATATCGCATTATTCGATAGTTCCGTTTCACCAGATTTAGTTTAAAAGGAAAGGAAATAGAAATAAATCCTAGTTTCATCATTTTATTTTTAGAAAAAAACACGATCCGATTTTCCCAAAATTAATCGACGGATGGATTAATCGAGTTTCTTGAAATTGCCTGAAGAAAATCGAATTTTGAGAAAACAAAATCGATTAAAAATCACCCATCCCTAATAATGAGTCTATTTTTTTTGTTCCTTTCTTTTAAGAATATCTTGGGAACTGAGCAAGATAGAGGGATTCCGCCTGAATACCCTTTTGTAGCTCTTGATATTCTCTACAAAAAAAAAACGTCAGAGCCAAATCGCTCTATCTCGCTAAGTAGTTGACTTTCCATGAAATACAGTAACCCCTGTCTAACTGTCAGCGTTCCAGGATCTCGATTCTCAGTATTGGACACTTCTAAAAGGTCCTTCTCCACCATTGAGAGAGCGAGAGCGTTGAATCGAGAAGAGAATGTGTATATACCCGACTCCAAATTTTGATCGGGGTCTCATCTGGACCTCATCAGACTGGCCTGACTTCGGACGTCAAGTCCTCGCTTGGATGTCTTATCCGGTCCAAGTCGGAGCTGTAACACACTCGTCAAGTCGGGGCCTAACTTGGATCGCCAACTCGGGACTGGATAAGGCATTCCAGATCAGTGCCGGATGGGAAATTCCATACATGATTCAAAAGACTATAATCATTAATTAATCAACTCAATAATAAAAAACATATTACTTATTCACTTTCAAGTAATTCATCGTTGCATTGGCACATGAGATGACATTTGTTATGGAAATTAGAGATATTAAATTAGGAAATTGATTTTGCACCTGGGGGGACTCGATCCTGGAACCTTCTGCACACTAAAAGCTGACCCGCTACCTACTAGACTACAGCTTAGTTATAGCATCAGTCGGTCTCATCATTTACATAAACTTCTTCCATGGGGATATTAATAATTTTTAGAAGTAGATAATAAATCTGTGGAAAACTCGAAATGATCTATGAGGTGTTTATGATAAAGATAATAACGATTAATGAACATCCGGAGAACCTGATGTGGTCCTGATCCTTTCCGGATCAGGATAAATTGATCAGAATTAGATTTTTTCACAAATCTCGATCAGGTTCCCCAGATCTGGGTCATGTCAGGGCCGGACCAGGCCAGTTCTATTGGTGTTAGCGTTCTTTCTGAAATTCTCCAATCAGGCTATCCTGATGTAATACTGATCAAGGCCATCTTTAATCAGGCGTGCCCATGCTATACCGGATCTGGATTTGATCAGGCGTGCTCATGTTATACTGGATCAGGATAGTCATACTCATTTCGGATCAGGTTTTGATCAGGCGTAATCGTGGCATGCCTGATTAGGATAGTCATATTCACTCTGGATCAGGATTGGATCGGGCGCAACCACGGCGTGCCTGATCAGGATAACCACATTCTTTGTGGATCCGTACCAAGTGTGACAGCAGGCGTGCCAGACGAAATTTCTAGTCTGGTAGGTGATGGTTGAGGAAGAGCCGGGTCGGGATGTAAACAAGATACTATTGCAGGAAAATTTCGAGCGCATCGCACTGAAAGTGCGAGAAAGCAAAAGGAGAGGAGAACAACTAATAAAAACGAAAAGGGAGAGCAATAGTGAGGAACGTCTCTCCCCACAGAGTCGACTGACTGACAGTTGGATCTACAGGCACTTGAGGTAGCATTCCAGTACGGTCAATAAAACAGGAAAAGAAGAGAATTTATAGGTAATTTTCTAATCAACTGCTGATAATTCGGGGAGTGACTGCTGATACTTCCTTCAATTAACCCGGAAAACTGATCAAAGCTCAAAGATCTTAGCTCCGACGCTTATAGGCTTTTTCATTCGAATTGACCTACTTTACGAGAGAAATCCAATTTTGATTCATTTTTTTACCATCAAAAACTAGTTAATTCGAACCAACGATGATTGTATTCGAAAGTACATTGTTTTATCTACAAAGAAACCTCATAACATAAATTCCGAACAAATGCATAGTTTTTGAGATATAGCACTTAGAAAATGGAGTGGGGTCAATTTGACCCCGTGTGTGCTTCAAACTTCTGTTGGGAGATGTGAACTCCGAGGCTTAATCTTCTCCCGAAGATTTCTCTTGAACCATAAATTGCATTGATGCGTAAAATTATTACGTTTTTGGTGGCATTATCATTTACCAGTTCACAAGATTTCATTACCATATGCTGATTTTTCCGTTTTCATGAAAACGTGCAAAAACGCAGAAGAATGGGTGTACGCTAATGAAACTTTGCGAACCAATGAATAATGATGCCACCGAAAAACTTTATATTTCTACGCATCACTTAGATTAATGGTTTATGAGAAATCTCCAAAAAATTATGAAAGATGACACATAGCGGTGGTACATCCTCAACTAAATTTGACTATATATTGGTAAATGAGGAAAATAGGAAAATTTTCGGCATAACCCTTCTTGTACCTCTCGTTTCCCTCTACATGAATTGTCCCCTTTAAAGTTTTCCTAGCTTTCTTATCTACAGAGATATCTCGTAAAAAAAATTTCCAGCCTGAATTATTCGTTGGAATTGCGTTTAGAACCAACAAACAATCAAGGTCTCGTGACTAATTACTAAATCAACGTTAAATACTTGTATTCACCACAATGTAGTCCTTCATTTTGTCTTAATGCACTTTAAAGTTCCTAACCGCTAATAATTTGCAATGCAGATCCAAAAAACGATAGAATTCACAAGACAGATGATAATTCTTAAACCAAACAATTTATAATATTCCAATTCCTGTCTATTGTACACAAAGAAACGCTCTATCACGCTCTCAATAATAACCATGAAACCAGAGTTTCCACGATAATCATTGAAGAATAATAGAAAATTATTTGTAAGATTTTTAAAAAAATTAGTTTCGGAAATATTTGTCAAGTCTAAAAATATTTTTTGTCAATAACAAAAGAAACGAAGGAAAACACAGTTTAATGGTTTCTTTTCATTCCTTTTTTTTTCAAATATTTTTATTTTACTATCGTAGAGTATATATTAACGTGGAAACGATCACTTTGACACCTCGTTCTCTGCATTGTTTGCGTCAATAATTAACCAACTAGTGTTTCGCACTCTGTAAACAATTCAGATGTCTTGTGTTTGACCAAGACCTTAGATATTTTTATGAGGCTCTTTTCCTCGTGGAAAAACACATAACTCTTGTAAATAAAAACTTCAGTGTTCATTAAATTATTTGAATTAATTTAATAATTTTGAAAAATATTAAATTTATTGCGGAAATATATTTTAATGAGTTTTCTATGAAAAAAAGTAAAAATGAAAATAGTTAAGAGGAAATAAGTGAATAATAAAGGAAAAAGCGGTGAAGAGAGTAAGGGGATAAGATTTACGAGTGTGCTGAGACATTTAGCACCTCAACGGAAGGTGGTTAGAGCAGTGACGCTGATAAATGGCCACCTAACAGCATGGCGGATTGAGGAAAAGTATGACAATGGCTGGATCCATTCGTTTTCACGACTTTAACGTGATTTTTCATATCCAGGAAATTGGTGCTTCTTACGATTATTTATTTCTACGTTTTTTCCCTTTGGATTCGTTGCTATATTCTCATAGTGAGAGATGACAGGAGAGGGTGGGATGAAATGGACGTTGGGTTTGGTATTTTTCTCATGTTGAAATATTAGTGAGGAAATAAGAAAAAAAACATGTCTTCAGGATAATTCAGTAATGAAGAGATAAAACTGGAAAAATCAATTTTTTCAATAGATCTTTACTGCAAATATCCCAGAAACTGAGCGAGATAGCGCAATTTTGCCGTGATGTTTTTCGTCCAAACTTTCAAAAGAGCTGCGCAAAAGGACTGGAGCAAGATTACTCTATCTTCCTTACGTCCCGAAATCTTTTCGAAAAATGATCAACAACAGAATCACCTTATTTGAAGAAAAAAATATGTTTTTTTTCATCAATTGAATTTTATGTTCATTTCAAACATTTTACGAATCACGGCTCTTACGCCTCTTCGACTCTATGATGACGATATAATGAAATTAATGAAAAAAATTAACTGAGAAATAAACCATTTCAACAAATTCTTTTGTAGAATCAATCATCTAAATTCCTCACGAAGAAAAAAATAGTTCAAAAATCATTCCTATGACAGCGACTCACCGGTCAAAGTATCTGACATAAGTAATTACTCAGTAAATAAGTTTTTAAAAAAGTCAGATGATTTTTGTTCTCTGTCTCTTCAATCGTCTTCGAGGTTAAAATTTCTGCCTTTTTTCTCTGAGAACTTCTCTCGCGCATTCACTTTCATAGAGAGAATTACTCCAATTCATCCAGAACAATTTCCGATTTCGGAAAAATATTTGATAATCCGAGGAGAAAGGGGGAGGAGGGATTCTTCGGTATCGTCCACTGATGCTGGAATCGCGTGTCAGAAGAGCGTTAACTAATTTTCACACCCCTTAATATCCAATATTCGTTTTGATACGATGTACAACTAGTCTCAAAAGACCCTCTTCTCTATTGTATCCAGGAAAATGGAATAACGGAGATAACAATTTATAAAACTGCACGAATTTATTTTGGAGGGTGAAGATGATTGGCGTCTCTTCTCTCGCCGGGTGAATCGATATTACAATTCCTTTTTTTTCTTTTTTCGTGGAATAGAATTTTTTTTATGAGTGATTAATAATTACCTTGTAGACCAAATAATTGACTGGGTTTTGATTGGGTGAACCAACTGCTGTAGAGCAATGAGGCTGAGGCAATTGAGGCAGCCGAGTATCCTGGTGATTCTGAAAGCCCCTCTGGTGGATATGGCAGTGATCCTGGGCCATAAAGTGGGTTTGTATCTAAATTTAATGGAGATAGAAAAGGAATGATTTAATTTTTCTTTGCAAGTGACAGAACTGTTGAAATGTACAGCTCGAATTTTATTTTGAGATTGACCCGGAGATTTTTAAGAGTACGCAATTTTTTGTAAAGGGCCAAATGTACCAGATTTTTTTCTCGGGATGAAGGCCTTTATGAAGAAAAACTGAAGAAATTACAGTAATGACGTTATGCCGAAGTTTTCCATAATTTTTTCAGATTTTTTCTTACGAAATCTTGAAATTGTCAGTCCTTGCGGGCTCTTGTTAGAAATTTGGACACAAAAAAATTGAAAGTAAGTTTTTCTCTTCACTACTGAAATGATCCAATCCGATTATTAATTGAATCTTCACCAATAATTCTATGAACAATTGAAATTATTTGAAGAATTCAAAATATTCCAATCCTTCAATTTTTTTCCGTCCAAATGTCTAATGGCAAGAATTTACAAGATGATTTAATTTTTCGACCTAAGAACTTCTGGAAAAAAATCTCAGAAAGTAAGCGAGATAGTGTGATTTCGTTCTGATCTTTTTTTGTCGAGCATTTCCAAAGCTGCAAAGAGAAATTGGCCGAAATCGTGTTATCTCGCTTATTGCCCGAAATATTTTAAGGACATCGTCTCATCCTGTTTCACCTTTTCGCTATAGATTTGAGATAAGTTCTTGAATCATTCAAATTTCTGAATATTCGCCCAACCCCAATCTTTTCCATAGCTCTCATTTTCCTTTACTAAAAAAATATCCCTCAAAATTCCCGTATTTCTTTTCATTCTTCAGATATTCCATAGAATTCAATAGCAAAATGGAATAAATATATGGAAAATTCCGACCAGAGCATAATGATGAGGGCAGGATTTTTTTTCGTAGTAAGGGATTTCATGAAAAAAATCTGAAAAAATTGAGAAGCTGCTTCGGCATCTCTCCATTTCCGGGTAATTTTTTCAGATTTTTTCATAGAGTCCTTCACTCTCAAAAGAAATCCCAGATCATTTTAACCCACAGATCCATTTCGCCCCCGATCTCCCCTAACACTTACGTTGATCATAAAAATTCCCAGAATTGATCGGCAATGCAACTGGCCTAACAAAGTAATTATTATCCTGCGTAATATCATCATCATCACGATTACTATCACCAATTAACTCATTAACACTTCTACTACACTCTTTACGTCCAAGTATACTGTCAATTGAAAATGCACTCGACACTGAGCTCACTGATGTTGTTAATTTACTATCTGGTATTATTAATCTGTCTTCATCACTAGTGTCACTTGTATCTGAACCATAACCCGTTAGTTCATTCGATGGATTCGAGTACTCAGAGTCCTCTTTTATTTCGCGATTAATCAATTCCATTTTGTCGATTATTGAGCAAAATTCTCAATAGCAACAAAACATCTTCAGGTGATTGATTAATTAATTCATTAATTAATCAAATCAGTCATCGTTGGAGCAATGCTTTTTCCTTTTTTGAATAATTATCGATCTATTCGAAGGAGATGATCTCACATCACGGGCAAATCTCCCACTAATCCTCTCATCACGAGCGGAAACGCAGTAACACCGAATCTATGACAGGTGGCACGTGTCCGTGGTCCATTCCATTACCGTTCTACCCCGCATCATTCTATCCCCACCAATTTTTCACTTCATCCCTCAGTATTATTTCTCTCTACACTCTCGCATTCTATACTTCCCCACTTTATCTTTCGGTAAATATTTACAAGGTTATTTGAGACTTAAAAAATTCATGTGGGTCCCTCATATTCGAAGGATTTTCTCTATTTTTTTTTTTAAATTCAGTGGTGAAGGGTTAGAGGAGGGACTAGCGAAAAAGTAGAGGAGACTGGGGTGAAATGGACCTACAGGTCAACATAATTCATGACTTTCTTTCGGAGTGGAGGACTTGGCGGAAAAATCTGAGAAAATTTGAGAAAATGCTCCAATATGTGGATATTGTTAGTGAATTTTTTGGAATTTTTTTGCATAGCCTTTCACTCTCAAAAAGATTCTAAATGATTTTGCCCAGCAAGTCCATTTTGCCCCAACTCATCTAAAACAGGATAAGTCAATTATTTTTTTGAGAATATCTCGGAAATTAAGCGAGATAACGCGAATTCATCTGAATTCTCTTTCGTAGCTTTTGACATTCTTTACAAGAAATGTTCAAGGTAGAATAGCTTCATCTCTCCTGGTTCCCTCGATATTCTCGAAAGAGGAGTGTCAAAAAAAACCACTTATCTCGTTTTTTCTCTTCACTACTGACTCAGTTTTTTTAATTGCAATCATCTCCGTAATGGCTGATTCTAAAGGAAACAGTCAAGATACTTCGTTTACAAAAAATCTTATAAGCTACGAAAAAATCTCTTGATAATTTCTCCTGAACCCAAGGCTTTTCCAGATATTTTGATTATAAAATGAAAAAGAAAACTCCGTCTGAAAATCACTTGCGGATCTGTTCTTGAAATATCTCTGGAATGATGAGATTTACGAGATTTTAGAAAGATAATTTTCTTGTAGATCACAAAGTTCTCTACAAAAAAGGTTTCTTGAGAAATTCCTCTAAACCCACTAATTTCAAAGATATTCACCAAAGAATTATTTATCCCCTCTTTTTGGGAGAAATGTGAGATAATTGCGTCGCTTTGAGTGAATATTTGGAAAAAGTACGAGGATGGACGCTGAGGCGCTTTTTTATTGGCCAGAATTTGCGCATGGGCAGACAATGTCCCGCCCATTTCCGAACACCACTAAACCATCCCCTTTCAACATTTCCTCGTAAAAAAACAAGGAATGAATATAATGGCACAACCCCTAACACCTACGCCAGTAGATAAAATCCTCCGTTTCCACTCATCGTTTACGAGAAATGATAAAGGATCAGTGGAAAAATGTATTTTCAGTCTTTCATAAAATCTTAGGTGTCTATAAATTCCATTACAACCATTGAAGACTATTTTCTTCTTTACTTCAAAGAAATTATTAAATTTTTTTCTCACAATTATTTACGAAATTTCGAGCCATAAATTTCAGGTGAATAATGCGTCACTAAATAAATTGAGAAATAAAAATAGTAAAATGTTTGAAGCTAGGTGCGAAGATGTAAACGCTTGGCTTGCTTCATCCGTGTCGTTAACTTCCTGGAAACTCATTGAAATATTCTTCTAAAAAACTTGGAAATCCGTGGGCTTGTAGATGACAAATATCTCATACTGTCGAATACGAATGAGTAAATAAACTTTAAATTTCTGTAAAAAAAAAACGAAATGAGATCAGTGATTGATTAAATATCTCGAGAATTCCTCTAAATTCAATAATTTCAGAGATATTTTACTTGGTTTACGATTTTTTCCGATTGATTCAGTAGCAAAAAGGTAAAATAGGAAAAATCTATTTCTTTTCTTCATTCATTTTTTGTAAATATCTCAGAAGTTATCCGAGGAAGGGCAATTTCACGAGAATTTTTTTTTGCAGCTCTTGAAATGTTCTACAGAAAAGGATTCATGCAAAATTGCCCTATTTCGATTAATTTCCGAGATATTTCATTGAGGATGATCCGAAGCCGTTGAAAATATCTTTGTAACGGCTGGATGTCGAGGAAAACGTCAGGAGACTTTTTTTTGCAGAGAATTCTAAAAAGTACAAGAAATGATTCGAGCAAAATCATGCTATCTCGTTTAGTTTCAAAAATATTCTGAAATACCTTCTCGTCACTGAATTGTGAAAATATAGAATACAATTCAGTGAAATTAGGGAAATTCGAATTCAGTTAACCCCTAATTTTTTTGATATAGCCGTATCAAAGATGATATGTTTTTACATTTTTCTGAATTATTGGAATTATTGGCCGTGTAAATTATCAAAGTTACTGAACATATTGACAGTGAAGATGAAACGCCCTAAATCCGACAGAAATAACGAAAATATCACACAGTTGACCCATTATTTAAAAACTATTGGCGAAGAGAACGAACTTTTAACTAACTAATAGAAGAAAAGAATATTCAATTCCCCGTATAGTTATTGAGGAATTTTAATTAGAAGGTAGTCATAATTATTCACCTCACTCTCTATCTCATGCATATGATACACTGAGAGAACGATTCGTTTGGCTGTAACGAGCCTCGTTAACGGTTAACTAATATTAGTTGGGATGGCAACCAAACTAATATTCGTTAATAGTTAACGAATGGCTAGTTCAGGGGGTTTCTGTTGAGGCACGCAAAAATTGCTACATTTTCCTCATTTTTCGAGGTTAGTTCGAAATACAGAAAGCAGTTTCTGTTCAAGTGTTATGGAATAATTTTCTTCTCTGAATTTCAATTGATTTTACTAATTGATTTCACTAAAACACAAAGAGAAAAACGTTCAGGCGGAAAATTTGCGAATTTATCGGTCAGGTGGCGCACGACGCCTCAAATGCGTATTAGTTAACAGTTAACTAATACGCTGTTGGGTCAACCGGGTGAAGTTTTTCGGTTCAACTCAATCCGTGAGTTAACTGTTAACGAATCGTTCTCTCAGTGTAGGAGATTCTTCGTCTAAAAAAAAAAATGGAGAAACAGAAAAAAATTATATTCACAAGCTGACAATCCAACTTTCAAATAGTTTGATCACTTTTTCGAGTAAATTGACGCACGTTTTACAAAATAATCAATTGGAAATTAATCTAAAAATTCTCATTCTTTTTTCTGTTTTATCGACCGTACTTTCGGATACTACCTTAATCGTAATAATTTTCATTGTCATCACATTCATCGCTTCACTACCGAATTCACACGAGAATTAATTGGAACTATCAATCAACCTGTGAGAGCAGTTATCCCCATTCAAAAGCATCCACATAAAAATAAGAAATTTTTTATTTCCCCCACACCAACTGTTTCCAAAGTATCCCTTCGACACGTTACGCCCAATTTCCTCGTTATTTTATTGGTCATGGTTTATCAGAAAGAGGAGAAAAAAAGAATTAAGCGAAAAGAATGAAAGGAAAAAAAGAGATGGGGAAAGATGGAAAATGTGAAAAGTGGGCTATGAAGCACGAGTATACTCACGCGTGATATAACCACTCTTCGCCGAGATATTAGACAGGTGAGTTGGTTCCCATGGTGAACAAAGGCCCCATTACCCATCTTCCTCTTCGTAAACCCACTATCTACTATTTTCATTCAAAATCCCTAAAACATTCATGAGAGCTGTGGGAGTGTTTTTTTTTTCTTCGATAAATGTATATTTAATCATTGGTATCGCATTGCAATGTTGGAATTGATAATTGAGACTTTTGAGGACGGATATTTGGATTTGATTTGTTTGCATGTGGGTTTCGTGGCATTATATATCTCCTCGTCTTTCTAATTCGGTAGCGAAGAGGTGAAACAGGATAAGTCGATTTTTTTTGCTGATCTTTTTTTGAGAATATTTTGGTAATTACACGAGATAACGCGATTTTGATTAAAATATTTTTTGTAGAAAATTTTGAGAGCTACAGAATGGTGGAAGACAAAGACGCCTTATCTCATTCAGTTTCCGAGATATTCTTAAATGAATTATTGGCAACAAAATCGATTCTTCCTGTTCATTGCATTTATTTCTGTAAATTTTTTGCCAATCTTTCTCTGAGACTATCTCGGAAATTAAGCGAGATAGAGCGATATTGCCCGAATCCTATTTCATAGCTCTTGAGATTCTCTACGAAAAGGAGATGGAAGCACAAACGCCTCATCTCACTTTGTTACTGGAATATTCTTGAAAAATGATTGATAAAAAAAATCAATTTGTTCTGTTGTACCTCTTTAATACTAAATTTATATTGATAAGTTGAGTTTTATTGAAATTTTGATTCTGTCGGAACCATTGTCATCGAAAACTTACTAATTTCTTGGTACCCTGCCTCTTGTTTCCAACAAATTTCATGTACTTCCCTCTTTTTTTAGGTTTTATAAAGTTTTTCGACCTAGAGAGATAACACACGGATTTCAGACGACAGTTGTCTCATTTTGTAGATAAGAATCAAAGCCTGTTGACTATAAAAAATCAGGTGGATTAGACGTGATGAGCCGATAATAACTGGTTTCAGCGGCACTTGATATTGAACATATTCAAAGTTATTGATTTTTTTGTCGTATCACTTCTGATGATAATTATCAAAGCGGAAACTGATTCCAGGAAACTGTGTCTACAGAAATTACTTACACCTATTATCAAAGGATGCAAAATTAAGGGTGAGTTAATTCAATAATTTTTTCCTATAATTATTAGAGGGGATTTTTACCTCCCGAGCAAAGCGAGCTTTACTCCCTGGATGCAAAAAGGATTTTTGCCGGAGTGACACATTTTACGGAAAAATATGAAAAAATTTGTGAAGATGCTCCAGCATGTCTGGATTATTAGGTCATTTTTTAAAGATTTTTTGAAAGACATTCAGTCCAGAAAAAATCTGATTGATTTCTCCAGAGATGAAAAAAAAACTGAGAATTTTGAAAATGAAAGATTTTTTCGAAAGTGAAGGGTTTTGATAAAAAAATTTGAATAAATTATCTCATATTGGCGCCATGTTGGAGCAGTTTTGGCAATTTTTTCAGATGTTTCTGGAACGTCCTTCTCTCTGAGTTCTTCTGCGATGTGTTAAACCAGTTCAGTCACAGAAGAGATGTCTCAATAAAGCGATTTTTACTGATTTTTTTCCAAGAATATCTCGGAAACTAAGCGAGATAGCAGGATTTTACCTTCATTCTCTACAAAAAAAAAGTGAAAGCGAAATTGCGCTATTTGGCGTAGTTTTCGAGATATTCTTGAAGAAAGATCGGCAAAAGGTATGGACTCGTTCTATTTCACCTCTTTACTACTGAATCGAAAGAATATTGACCTATCTTCTTCTTCTATCCCTATATGGTTATAACCCCTATGAGAGGGGCGAATACCAATTCTTCTCCAAATAACATTAAGCGTTATTTAAATTTTACGAGAAACTGATATTAATGTAACTATTGAGAAATTATTTCATGATTTCAGTTTATGATGACATATTCAGCATTTGGGACGCTGATGAATGCGCTTATAGAGAAATTGGACTGGTGAGATCAATATAATGAAAAACACAGATATAAGAAACACCGGGACAAAACGGAATTAATTTTTTTAGGGTGATAACCTCCACAGAAAATCTGAAAACAATTGTGGAGATGCTTCAGCCTGTCTACATTATTGACATTTTTTCGAACGAGAGCATCCGTGCCGTTTTACCCAATTGTATAAATAATACCGATATCGCATCGGTTTCATTCTTAGGCTTGGACTGTTTCGGGATATCAAAATATTTTGATATCGATATCCTTTCCTTTCTATGGTAGGATCAAAAAGAGATTATCATTCGTGATGATTTTCTACGAAATAACCTGACAGGAATAGAGACTGGATTATTGTGGATGTAACTCCTCGCCCCTGAGACCTCAAATCCTAGAAATGAAGCATCACCTGTGCCTGAATTTTATTTTTCTATGAAAAATCGATCGATTTCTGATCTCCGGGTCCTGAACTTCCTTCTATCAAAAGAAAATTATCATTCGTGATCATTTTCTATCGAAAAACCCGGCAAGAATAGAGATTGAACCATTGCGGAAGTAATTTCATGATCCAAGAACCTCAAGGCATGACAACAAGCAGGCATTCACCTTCGAAAAAATTTTGATTCACCTTGCTTCACTGTTTCGTTTTGTCCTATAGTCTTCAATAGTTTTTTTCGATGTCAGAAATTTCGCAGAAAAATCTGGAAGAAATTGTAAAGATACTCTAGCATGTCCACATTGTTGGCTATTTTTTTTTTCAATTTTTATGACTCAAAATTTCATAATTTTTTTAAAAAACTTCTCAATTTTTTCTGTAATGTTCGACTTTTGAAAAAAAACTTGACTAACAATTAGAATCCTTCTCTATCGAACAAATATTTTTTATTTTTCAAAAAATCACTCTGATCTTAACCCTTGCATAACACCTCCATTATTATTCACCTCCAGTTTTCTGATAATATCGAAATTTCCACAACAGCTGGGCGACGATGATGAATTACATCCAGAGAAATTCATCGAATTCCTGGAACCTCATTTACCTAAACATCACAAGGATACCTTTCTTCAGTTAGAATTTCAGTTTTGTCTTAAAGAAGGTAAAGTACTAAATTTAGAAGACTCTTTTCTCTTCATCAATAATTATTTCAGTAGTGAAGAGATAAAATAGGATGAGTCCATTTTTTCCAAATATCTTTAGAATCAAACGAAATAGCGTTATCTTAGCCTTAGCCTTTCCCGGAGCTTTTCAAATTTTCCACAAAAGGATAAGGACAAAATCGTGCTATTTTGCTTAGTTTCCAAAATATCTGCTAAAAATTATCGGTGAAAAATTGACTCATTCTGTTTTACCTCTTCCCTACTGATTTAATAATTCATTTGTGAACTCTATGATTAATTTCACCAGGAGCTAACCTTCCCGCACTTTCTCAAAATGTGGACAAAGTTTACCGATTCATAAATTGTCTGTGGGAAGACGAACTTTACTTCGATCGGGTCTTTGGATGTCCATTGCCGAAGCACTACAAATATCCACCGTCTCATGAAGATAAAGCTATTTGAGGGTATTCAATAACTGAATGCCGAGGAGAAGCTACTTATTATATGACAAAATTTAGACCTTAAATATTGAGTCTAGTATAATTTTTATGGAATTTGGTTCGAGAATATGTTGATTTATTCGATGCTGTTATTGGCTTTACAGCTGTTGGGTCTCGATGAGAAAATAAATAAATGAAGAAATGAACGAAAATGGATAATGCTGTCCACGATTAAAAGAAAAAGGAATTATTATTGATAATTTTTTGTTATTCATTAAAAGACAATGTAATCGTAATTCAACTTTTCGTATAATATTAATTGGTCGTTATTACAAAGAAATGAAGTCAAATTTTGAGACCCGGAAACTCACATTGAATCAGTTTTTACTGTCTTTATTCATTCATTTTTTGGGCAAGAAGTGAGAAGAAAAACATGGAGACATTTTTTAATGGAAAAATTTTCTAAACGAAAAATTTTATAACAGAAGTTTTATTGCCTCAATTATTTACTGAGATATTTCATAAAACATGAACTCATACCATGAGAAGGAATTTAGTAGTGGAGAGATAAAATAGGATAAGTCGATTTTTCTAGTCATCCATTTGTTTTGAGAATATTTCGAAAACTAAGCGAAAAATTTTGGTCCCATGCTTTTTTGTAGTTCTTGAAATTCTCTGAAAAGAGAGGATAAATGCGAAATCGCCTTAACTCACTGTGTTTCCAAGATGTTCTTGAAAAATGATTGATAGAGGAAATTGACTCATTAAATTATTAAATTATCAAAATTATTAAATTATCTGTTGGACCTCTTCGCTACTGAATTCTCATTGATAAATTAAATTTTCTATGATAAGTTAGTGGAATTAGTTTTTTTATTCAGATTGGATTTTATTGAAATTGCCTCTTTTTTTCAACTTTTTTTTCATGAATTTTTTCCTTTTTGGGCTCTATATTTTTTTCCAGGCCTAGAGAGATAAAAGAATTTCAGAAAAATAGTCTTATCTTATAGATAAGAATAAAAGCCATGTTGCATATAAAAACAGGTGAGACGTGATGACTCCAGCTCAATAGCAACTGGTCTCAACGGCATTTAATATTGAACATGTTGAAAGTCATTGATTTCTTTGCTATATCGCTTCTGGTGATAATCATTAAAGCGGAAACTGATCCGGAAGAACTGTGCCTGGAAAAATTACTCGTACCTCTTAAGGAAGGATGCTCGAACAAAGGTGAGTTAATTCCATCAGTTTTTTTTTCTTCAATTACTAAGGGAGATATGGAAAAAAGGGAGCTATGGGGTGAAAAGAAGGATTTTCTCCAGAGTGAAAGTATCTACCAAAAAATCTGCGAAAATCCGCGAAGATGCTTCAGCATGTCTGGATCATTAGATATTTTTTTCAAATTTTCCCGGAAGGCCTGCATTCCAGGAAAATGTGATTCATCTTTCTAGATGTGAAGAAAATGAGAATCTCAAAAATAATTTTTTTTCATTTTGGAGTGAACAGTTTGAAAAAATTTGAAAGAATCATCTAACAATGTAGACATGCTGAAGCAGTTTCAGAAATTTTTTCAGAGGTTTCTGCAAAGTTCTTCTTTCTGAATTCTTCCGCGATTTGTTAGACCAATTCAGCAGCGGAAAGGATGTATGGAGGATTCGATTTTTAACCGATCTTTTTCCTAAAATATCTTGGAAACTAACCGAGATAGAGAGATTTTACTTTCGTCTTCTTTTGTAACTCTCCAAATTCTCTACAAAAAAAGCTGAAAGCGAAATTGTGCTATCTCACTTAGTTTTCGAGACATTCTTGAAAAAAGATCGGCATGAAAGATCGACTTGTTCTATTTCACCTCTTCACTATTGAATCGAAAGAACATTGAGCGTTCCTTACATTTCATAAGAAACTGATATCAATGTGACTATTGAGAAATGATTTCATACTTTCAGTTTATGACGACATACTCAGCATTTGGGACGCTGATGATTGCGCTTATAGAGAAATTGGACTGGTGAGATCAATATAACTAATAACACAAATATAACAAATATCAGGACAAAACGGAATTAATTTTCTTTTCAGAGTGAGAACTTATTTATATTATCGACAAGATTTTCCAAATTGTCTTAAGAAGGCTTTCACCCTGGAAAAAATTTTGACTCATTTTACGTCACTTGTCCCGTTTCCAGGATTTGTTTTCAAAGTCAGCAATTTTTCGAAACGATCTGGAAGAAATTATGAAAATGCTCGCACATGTTTCCATATTGGCTGATTCATCCAAATTTTTATAAATCTTACAATTTCCTATAATTTTTTTCAGAACTTCTCATTTTTCTCTGCAATGTCAAACTTTTGAAAAAAAAACTAGATAAAAAATTCGATTTTTTTTTCTAATGAATAAACATTCTTTATTTCTCCAAAAATCACTCTTATCTGGACTTTTGCATAAGACCTCAATTATTGTTCACCTTCAATTTTCTGATAATATCGAAATGTCCATAACAGCTTGGCGACGATGATGAGTTACACCCAGAGAAATTCATCGAATTTCTGAAACCTCATTTAACTGAAAACCACCGGGATACCTTCCTCAACTTAGAGCTGCAGTCTTGCGTCGAAGAAGGTAAAGTACTAAAATTAGAAGACTCTTTTCTTTCCATTATTAATCATTTCAGTAGTGAAGAAATCAAACAGAATGAGTCTATTTTCTTCTGAATGTCTTAGAAACTAAGCGAGATCACGTCATTTTGTGCTCAACTTTCATCGTTGCTCTCGAAATTTTCTACGAAAAAATGTCAGCTCAGCATCGCGCTATCTCGCTTAGTTTCTGAAATATCCGCAAAGGATGAACGGTAAAAAAATGGACTTATACAGCTTTACCTCATCCCTCCGGATTTAGCTATTTATTCATGAATTCTATGATTAATTCCATCAGGAGCTAACCTTCCTGCGCCTTCTCAGCCCGTGGACCTTGTTTATCGATTCACAGCGTGTCTGTGGAAAGACAAACGTTATTTCGATCAGGTCTTTGGATGTCCATTACCGGAGCACTATGGATATCCTCGGTATGAAGATGAATATTTTTGAGGGCATTTAATAACTGGATGCAGAGATTTTCATACCGCTATCTACGATAATAGAAGGAAAAAAATTATTATTAATAATTTGTTGTTATTCATTTTGAAATAATGTAGTTAAAATTTACCTCCCTTATGATATTAATATGTCACTATTACGAGAAAAATAAAGCCAAATTTTAAGATCTGGAAAGTGAAATTGAACCCGTTTTTACTGTTTTTATTCATTTATTTTTCAAAAACAAATGGGAAGAAAAAGTGGAGAATTTTTTAATGATTCCAATGTTGCTCAACGAAAAATCTTCTAATAACTTTTTTGTAGCGCTCGAAATTCTCTACAAGAAAGATCGCTTCGAGAATTTCACTATCTCGCTTGATTTCAGGGGTATTCTTAAAGAAAGATAGGCAGAAGGAGACTTATCTTATTGACCATTCCACTACTAAATTTAAGATAGTATCCCGGAATTCGGTCGATGAAACAAAAAAAAATGATAATTTAATTTTTGTGGTTTCCTGATTTTTTTGACTAATCTCCTATCAAATGCATGAGCTAGAGAAAGAAGTAAATATCTGTAAATAGCTGCAACTACCTCCTAATTAAAAATTCTCAATAACTATACGGAGAACTGAACATTTTTTCGTCTTCTATCATGTCATTAAATTTTTGTTCTTTTCACCAATACTTTCTAAATAGTAGGTAAACTGGGGTTTTTTCTAAGAATAATTTAGTAATTTCCGTCCGACCGAGGATTTTTCACCCTCACCATCGCTATTTCCAGTAACTTTAATAATTCAAAAATTATGAAAATATTCAGAGAAATTCGGAAAAATATTCTCCTTGATTCGGTATGAAAAAAATGAGGGATTGATTGTACTCGAGTACGCTGGGATACTACCTTAATTGAGGAAACATCCACTGTTATATGAATTTTCCTAAATTTTTCGATTCTTATCATAAACCAAGAATATTAATAGCGAATTCAGGCTTGAAGAGAAACAGAGTGGACACTTTTTATTACGGTAAGTATAATTATACGTAGCGGATGAGACAATTATCACAAGCACCAGCATGTCCGTTGAATGACCAGAGCAGAGGACGCTCTTCAGTACTCCTCCAACACCTGAAGACTCCAATTCTGTAATGATTTTCCTCTTCTTAATTGCACTGAATATTTTCGAATCTGCTGCGAAAGAAGCCTGTTACTACGACGGAAATGATTTTTGTGTTAGTCAAGACGATATTTTGTCAGTGGATCTGTTACCAGGTACTTTTCTACTCGATTCCTATCAGAGTGATGATGGAATTGGGCGGGAAAATGCCACTCCGAATGCTACAGTCGGAGGAACGTATGAGGAGGCACTGAATGAGATGGATTTTCACAGGTAAATTGAATTATCGAATTTTTTAAACAATAAAATGACAAAATTGCTCATTAGACATTTTTTTGAGATAATTTTCAGTAGAATATCTCGAACACGAAGCAAGATGGGTTAATTTAGCTTCAATCCTCTCTTGTAGCAAATTTCAAGGGCTACCAAAGAGAATCCGAGCAAAATTGCCCCATCTCGTTCGATTTCCGAGGTATTCACTAAAGAAAAGACTTATCTCGTTTTACCGTCTCGTTCCTAAATTATCTCCACGTATTTTACATGACGAGTGTGTCCGTAACGAATAGGTTAGCGAATTTCGTCAAGGGACCTTTTTTGTAGAAAATTTTGTCATCGTCAAAAGAGATCTCTTCATAATTTCTCGTGAACTGAATATCTTCCAAGATCTTTCAATAATAAAGAGGTAAGGGAAGGTAAATTGAAAAATCGAAACTAATTTCTGATATAACTCGAAAAATATTGAGTTTAGGAAAAAATATCAAGAGATCTTTCTTACAGATCATAAGATTCTCTACAGAAGAAGCCGCTTAATGATTTTCTCAAAATCCACTCGTATCAAAAATATTCATAAAAAAACCGCCACAGAAATGACTACTAGTTTATGAAGTAATCTTCTGATTTCTCTCGATTCCAGAAAAAGAATGAATGAGTATTTGTGCCACGGATTCATGGCAGAAGAGATATTCCGTGAGGTAAAGTCCATAAGGGTCAAACGTCTTCCGGAATCATCAATGATGAACTCCCTGCCGGATTTTCTGGGAGATACGAATGTTACCGTTCATGATAAACTTCTATCGGACGAAGGGAGCAGCAAGTATAAAGAATGGTTACAGAGGTAATTGGGCATGAAACAAATTGGGACTGTTGCATGGATTTTTTTGAAATTTTCTCGTATTGAAATATAAATAGAAATAAGCATAGTCTATTGGAAATTTTTTGTGAAATTACTATTTTTGTTATTGATGAAAATATTCAGTGTCGAAGAGGTAAACTCTATTTTTGAGAATATCTGAGAAGCTAATGGAGGTAGCGCTATTTTGCAGTCATCCTTTTTCATAGAGAATTTTCAAAGCTCCAATACCAAACTCCTACGAAATTGCCCTATTTCGTTTGATTTCCAAGGTATTCTCAGAAAATGATGGGCAGAACAAATCAACTCATATTTTACCTTAATTTACTGAAGATAATTAGCATCCAAAGTGGAAAAAAAACATGCACAAGGAAAAATTATGTAACTGAAAATAGTGATGTTATCCTTTTTAATTTTTCCAATTTTTATTAATCAATACTAATGATTATAATGGATAAAAGTGTAAATTTCACTTACTCTCCACTTTCCTAAGACTTGAATATATTATGATCATTATCCTGTAATCAGAAAATTCATGCTGCAGCTCATTCCTAACTTCTTGAGAAATCATTAATTCAATCGTTATAAGTCTAATCCGCCTCCATTTCATTTCAGAACAACTACTCTCGATGATGTTTATCGTCACTACATGCCAAAGCCAAGGATAACAAAGAAAAAGGGGAAATTCGGGCATTTACATGATTTTACGGAATTTGATGGGGAAGTTACGGGTTACGCTGTGCCTGCACCAATCGCCCCAGATAAAACGGGTTACTTCTATGATGACATGGATGGTGAGCACCAAGTTAATAACAATTTTTTTAAACATGAAAAATATCCAATACAATGGAAAAATTGCCGTAAAAATACTTCATTTTATCGGTTTTCCACGAATATTTCGGAGACCATGAGACCTGATGAAAAACTTGTCATCACTTTTTTTCTATAGAAGATCTCAAGACCTACAAAAGGGATCTATAAAGAAAATTTCGGTAATTTATCAGTTTCACTCTGCCAAATATTATAAAAATTTTAATTATTTTTCCCAAATTTTTTGAATTGACTTGATGTGTTATGATGTAGCGGAGGTCGGTGGCAAGACTTCGAGGCAGGCAGACAAAATCCTAATTAAATTTTTGCCAAAAAACAACGAACTTTTGTTGGAAGTCCCTAACCACTTGAACCAAAAAAAAACAAATGAATAAAATTGAGATTATCACCACGTTTTGCGTAACCCAAGGCCACGACGGGGACGTAGTGGTGCATAGGCCTCAAAAAAACCTATCACGACCTATCCTATGCGACACTCGGGATTTTGATGAAGAAATTTATTGACTCAAACACCGCTCACCTTCATTGAGCATTAAAAGTTTTAATTTTTCAATTTATTAAGAAAACAAGTACATAGAGCATTAAAATGCGTACTTTTTTCTCTAGTCAATAACTTGTACACATCGCGTGGAACAATATCAATCAAAAATTACCTCATAGAAATTGAAACGAAAAAAAAACAAAAAAGCGAAAAAAAACCTCAATAAATTTAATACGGATTAAATGAAACTTCAAAATACTCATCTGAAATTTGGATTTTCCAAAAAAAACCATTCGCAGTGGTGGCAACTAACTTTTATTACAAAACACACAGTTTTGATGTTCCACTGCAGAGAACCAAAATCATACTGGTCTAGAAAAGGCCCATTTGGTTGAATTACCAAATTTGCCGTTTTCTTAAGACCATTGGTCTCTGTTTATCATTGTGTTTTCACACCAACTGTCTTTGTCAGGAAGAAATCGATTATTTCACGACTACCTCACCTCTCATCGTACCCCCTCTCCCACACTCAATCAAAACAGTGAACTCTACTCTCTTTTAAATTTAATATTTTTCTCTATTACTCTAAAATAAAATTTGATTAAGCAAGAATGTTATATTCATTGAGTTGTTGAACACAATGAATAAAATTCAAGTTTTTTGACTCGAAATTCACATCTCCACTTATTTTGTAAAAAAATTTTTTGTAATCAAAATTTTCAGAAATTAAACTCAATGCGAGCCTAGGATAGGCGCACTGAACATGACGGATGAAAAAAATCGCAAAGAAAACCCTCAAAACACTAATTTTCAGTTGGCAGAGCTATACTGCTAAATTACCAAAATTTCGCTATCTCGCTTAGTTTCAGAGATATTCGCAAAAAATTAATGTCAAAAATATGGATAAACATAGATAATTCTTTTCCTCGAACTTTTTTTTGATAATATCTAGAAAAACTAATAGAGATATGCCCGTCTTGCCTCAATTCTTTTTTTGCAGCTCCTAAAATCTTTCACATAAATGGATTAGAGCAAAGAGGGCTTATCTCCATGAATTTTCGAAATTTTTTATTATTTTTTTTATAGTGTTTATTTTTAGAAGCCATGTACATAACATTTATAGATTTCAGTTACAACAATAAACATTTGTATAATTATTTTTTGGAGCTAATGTTTTGCGAAAAAAAGTCAGTACGTTTGGAGTTAGGTGTTTGTGCCATTGTCGTATTTTGTTTTTATTTCTGTTTATCTTTTTTTCTTTAAATTCTTTTTAGGATATTGTATCCGCAATGGAAGGCTTCTTGGAAACCGTTTCTTTATTGGAAACCATTTTTTAATTTTCGAAATACTTCATTACAAATGATCACAAAGATAAACTGATTTATCTTGATTTGTCTAAACACAATTAAATTTTAATTTTCCAGAAATGCCATCATCTCCAACGGGACATCATTCATACGGTCATCATCCTCCTCCCACACCTCATTACAGTGAAATAATTCCAGTCCATGAAGAACACTATTATCACGAGCATGATCATGACGAAGGACCCTGGCACGAGATGTCACATTCAAAGGGAAAAGGCGAATTAACGATAAAGGATTTTTTCGAAATGGCTCTAACTGCTCTTGCATTTCTGGCATTTGGAGCTTTCTTGATACAGTTACTCCTGGCAGTTTCGGTATTCAAAATTGATATTATTGGAGGAATTAGTTGATGACATTTCGGAACGAGATAAGACAATTCGACTTTGTCTTGAGTTTTTACAAAATATTTCAGAAATTATGGTAGATAGCGTAATTTTTGTAGAAACTTTTTTTGTAGCTTTCAAAATTCTTTACAAAAAAAGTTTCTACAAAAATTACACTATCTCCTACAGATTTCAAGATATTTCATGAATAAAAGAGTTGAGCATAATTAATTTGTATCGTCTCGAAACTTTGTTTGGTATTCATTTCTGGAAAATATCATGGAAACCAAGCGAGATAGCGCGATCATGCCCCGATTCTTTTTGCAGCTCTTAAAATTATTTACAAAGGAGAAGAATAAAACAAAAATAGCCCTATCTCACTTAGTTTCCGAAAAATTCTCGAAACAAAATCGGCAAAAGATAGATTTATTCTATAAATTTATTTATTCCAAAAATAGTTTTATCCATTTCCTAAAGAAATAAACCCATTGAAATTTTCCAGCAAAAAGCGGAAGAGCCTGCAACCGTTGTTACAGATGAACGATTGAGATCAAAACGTAATGCGTTCACTTCAAAATTTGGATACAGAAGTGATGCAGAACTCAATGAACTTTCTCATCGTGTACTTCGTTCAATCGAGGCTGTTATGGTCGCATCTCACGACAATGGACGATGTCTGAAGTGGACATTGTGCACTGATAATCAATTCTCGAAAAATACGAACACAGCTCAGAGAATATGGATACCCGTTTGGAGGTAATAATCAATGGAAAAAATGTTGAAGAAAGCGAAAAAATCACAGGCAGATTCTTTTCGGGATATCTTTGAATCGAGTAGGTTTAGACGAAAATATGAAGAGATTGTTTCGGTAGTAAATATTCAAAAAAAAGTATACATGTGATTTTCCAGACGTATCGCTCCACCAATTTTACTGATAATTCAGGAAGGAAAAGGTATAACAGGATAAGTTGATTTTTTTTGAAAATATTTGTTTGAGAATATCTCGGAAATTGAGCGAGATAGGGTGATTTCACCTTAATCCTTATTCGTAGATTCATCAATACCTAAAAAGGAGTATGAGAACAAAGCGGGTGTTTGTCCATTGGTGCCTGAGATATTCTGAAAGAAAGGTCAACAAAAAAAATCGAATTATCCGGTTTCCCTTCTTCGCTGCAGAATTGGATAATAAAAGTTGCATTTTTCATGACTTCAGTATTTTCTTCTAGTGTTGGAATGAGCTGGCTAGCTGGTCGAATGGTGAAACAAGCCACTTGGCATACTATGTTCGACACAATTAAAGCATCAGCATTTGGACTCGGTGGTGCTAACTGTTCTGATATTTATCCCGGATGTAGCCTGGTTAAGGAAAGGAGAAAAAGGAGGAAACGTCGAAGAAGATAGGAAGTGTGTGGAAATTAGGAATTGGAAATATTATTTTCATCTCTCACAAATTGATATCCTTCTATTTGTTATCTTTAGAAATGTATGCAGATAAATCAAAAAACTACCGAACTGAATCCAGAATAGCCCTGAATTTTTTCAGTATGCTCGGATGATTATTATTTTACATTGAAGATATTCTTCAGTGTCTTGATGATGCTTTTGTTAGAAGGGAATCAATAAATATTTTTCCCGCAAGAATATATTTGAATATATTTCCGGAAGTATACTCCATCAGTTCTTGGAAGTGCACCTCTAGATGTTCCCACCTTGGAATGTAATACACTTCAAGATGTTTCCAAAAATGCACCTCAAAACTCACTTGCATCTTATAAAAATAATATTTTGCTTCATGTAATTATTCCTGAAGCAGAATATCCGAAATAGCACTAATCGAACCCAATGAGACTAGCTTCCGGTTCGTTTTGCCCCGCAAAACCTATTTTATCCCGGTTTCTCCTACACGTAGAGGATTACTCGTCTTTCAAAAATACGTCGTATTTAATTAGTCAAAGTTTTTCTTGTGTGTCTACCTAAATGATTATCGAAGAAATATGTGTACAATGAATAACATATTTCTTCGAAAATTCAAATTACTCTCAAATAATACACGATTTAAATTTTTCCAAGAAAAAAACACTGCTCACGTCGTATAAAATTTCTTATCAACGAGCACGGAAGTCATAATAGACTATATATATAGAGAGACATTTATCGGAGCAAAAAGAAGTATTCCTCGTTCATCGAGCTCAAACATGAAAAATAATTTGTTGGCTGTTATATTGGCAGTGGTATTAGCCAATCAATTGGCTATTTCCGAAGGAGGAAAGATTAAAACAGTTTTGAAAGTGATCGATATTATTTTCGAGCTATATGAAATATTCAAAGCAATTTACGATAAAGTCGTTGGGTTTCAAAATCCACAACCAACGACAAGTGAGATTTTCAATGCTCTCAATAACGTGGCATTGAAGTTGGAGGCAACTGAAACGCAATTCGTTAGAAAAATGGATGTTATTCTGAACACATTGCTGAATCGTTTACCTGAAATTATGGAGATTAGATCTGATATGCAACTTTTACGTGGTTATGTGCAGAGAATTGACTCTTTATATGATACATTCCGAAGTTTCAGTACTAATTGCAGTGATTGGAACCCGTTGACACTCCTGGATTTTTCTGAAAGTGTAACAGATTATAGTCCTGATTCTGTTGCTCATACAATGGATTATATTTCTTCAATAATAAATCCAAGCAGAACAGCAGTTCTTTCGAAAGGTTTACTATTGCGTATCATTAGAAATTTCAAGGTATGTAAAATTACGTGATATTTTCATCAGATTCATGAATTGCTGGATCATGTAATACGAATCGTTCAAAGTGATGGGAAGTACGTGAGACATTTTTCATTTTGCCATTGCAAAACTGGAGGAGTTTATGATAAAAACCATGTGCTGAACTGTTCAAGAAAATATTATTTGGAATTGAACGAGAAAAAATTGGAAATATTTTTTAAAAAATTAGTTACCTTTGAAATTTTATGATTTTTTTTTTCTCTTCAATTCTACCCATATGAGAATGATCATATATAATTATTTTAATTTCCGTTAAATTATAATTTTTCATGGAATCTCCAAAAATTTCTTTTGCCACATAACTTTACAATGGATTTTTCCCGCATTTCTCTCGTGTCTTTTGAATATGGGACACTATCTTTTCAAATTTTTTAATTTCTTCCTTGAACTACTTCAATCTGGAAAATATCCCCGCATAATTATGCCTCGGTCTCTTCTATTTTTTTTACAATATTTTTCAGGAAAGTGAATTAGATGCATGTGATGAAGAGAAATCTCCTCAACAACAAATTTACGACTTCTATACAACAATTCTCGCAACAGAATTAAGAGGATGGATCCTCATATCCTTCGCTTATACCTTCCGTAGTTCTTTCAATAACACTAACTCGAATTCCACGTGTTTTATGCCCTACGAAAATGCATTTATAGGGGAACAACGTCATACACTCGAAAGATTCTACATGCGAGTTGACACTTATCCACGCAAGTTTCATGAGGCTATGTCTTTGGCATCGAGAGCTCTGCGACGTTGTGATCCATCGAACGGCCATACTCGAGGTTCTATTCTTCTTCCTTTAAAATTATCCAGAAGCTCATTATCTTGCTCTATTGCTCCATTAATTCCAGGTCAAACATTTCACGAATTTGAAAGATTCATTCATGGTTATATCATGGAAGAAAAGAGGATGAACTCTCTTAGTCAATGTACACAAACATGTGAATCTGTGATACCTGTCTTCAAATATGATCCTCTTGGTTGTTACCCGGGCATCGGAGCTGGTGGAACGAATGCATGCTGTTTTGGTGAAATTACCGATTGCAAATCTATAGGATCCACGGAAGTTTGTACTCACCCACTTACGAATTTAGAGGTAACGCACATTCTGTTATATGGGGTGAAAAAACTCTGATACGAATTATAATTCTATGAATAGTTCTGAAAAATCTTTCTTTTTTGAATATTTTTTTGAATTTTTTTGGGCATGAAAAAACTTTCTCTTTCTTTAACTGAAAAAAATAGATGAATTTTTTTTTTTTTTTTTTTTTATACTTATTTAACGTCGCCATCTTTACGCTAAGATTATGCCAATCAGCGACGGAGGTTCATGGTGTGTCTGTGGACAAAGCACTTGTAAATAATTTTTACAGTGGTGCTTGTATCATTCGGCAGAGACTAGGATTTGAACCCGGGTCTACGAGTTGGCAATCCGACACTCTACCGAACGAGCCACCGTTCACCTCTAAATAGATGAATTGCTGTACTTTTTCCTATGATTTTTTTTATGATTACCACATAAGTACTATCAGGAGCGTCACTTACCGTTCTAATAGTACAATTGAAAGAAAAAAGAATTCAAAATTCCCCTTTGATGATCCATTCTGTATTATGTTTACTTACCAATCATGGTAATTCGAGAATCGTGCACCATCGAGGCTTTATGATTGGTTCAAAGATGAAAAAGGAAATGCATATGGTAACATCAATGCAGAATGTAAAGGCGAAATGCATCACCCACAAAGTACATATGTTACTGTCTATTACGCTAGGAATTATTGTGATATCTGTGTATGTACCTGTATAGAAGACTTATATGACAACCCTGCTCATCGTTTCGTCAGTTTGAGAGAAGTAGTATCGGACATAGAAAATAACAAGTTGAGTACTATTTTTGCTATATTGTTGACAGCGTTAATAATTCTGCTTCTTTTTTTAGAATAGTTACAGGAGTCAAATTCATATCCACAAAAAATGTCATACAGATACAAATACAAGAGGGTGAACTTGCAGAAGATGGTACGATTGCAAAAGGTTCTGATTCTTGGAAGGAACCAGAACAAATTCATTTTTCGCAATCGTTGACGTTAAAGGCTCAAGCGAGTGTATTCGAAGTGATCAGACCATTCGAAAATTCAAGGATGAGTTTTCAAACTAACGATGATGATGTCGCAATTTTCAGCCGTCGACGCCGTACAATCTATTTGGACGAATTACATGTACCAAAAAATCATGTGATGACCGGTAGTATTTCTTTCCACTTAGTCCACCATTCATGAAGATATACCATGTTTTTAATAGCTGATTGTTTCAGGTATCAAATTTGATCGAATTCAAGTAGGAAGATGGCGCAGGTACTATTCTATTAAACTATCAATACGTGCTACACCTTTCGATTATGCTAAAGGTACATTGGTGAACAAAACTGCCAGCATTTGGATTACACCAGAGCACATGAAAGATATTCTAGCTCCGTACAAGAGGGAAAGGTATAACTTTTAGGTTCAACTAATTTGGACGATATAAGGGACGATGAGATATCACGGATATTGCTGATTCCATCAGAGAACTGAAAAAAAAATTTAGGATAGAAGATATGTATCAGAATTTTTTCTAGATTTTCATTTCTTGAATTTCCAAAAATCACTTATTAGTCAGAAATCTCCACAGCTTCTCAATGGGATGAGAACAATTCCATCTCAAACCCTTTTATTAGATCGATAATTCTACCTCTCTTCCATAATAATCCTCTTAATCTAGAATGGAAATCGTGTACGGCGATGATCTGGAGAATCCAATTCAACAAGGATTGAAAAATAGACCAAACTTCGAACCCAACAAATTTATAAAAATTAAAAGAACGAGTCTTAGGAGTGACGCGGGACAAACTGTAATACCACTTTGGGATGGACTCGGAGTAACGGCCAATCCAACAGTACCATTGGCTGGGGTCAATCTTTTCTACAAATCGGCGGACAACTATGGCGGATTCCTGAGCTTTCAAATACTAACCCTCAATAGAACTGAATATACAATAGAACGCCGATTATCCGAATCAATTGGGAGCGAGCGCTCTTCGGATAGTTGAAAATCCTGATAACCGAACAGTAATATTCCATCGGTGAAAAAAATGTTGATTTTTCAATATCATGAAATATATCTATTTAAAAGTATAATGAACATTAAAATGTTAATAACACAAGTACATTTTTAGTGAATTTGGTTCTTTAGGCAGATTGACTGAAAATTACGGATATTATTATCATTCAAGTGTTCGTTAAATTTTCAATTACTTCGTTTTTACTGGAATTACTCATTGTATTATACAGAGAATTAATTTTCGTCGTGTGATCACGTAAAAATTACATTGACAATTTTAATTCATTTTATGAAGTGTTATTCATTTTCCTATTGATTTTTCCTGTAAAAACTCATTCAGCTTCTTTTGCAAATGTATTTGAAACAACTAGATTCATCGGAAAATGTCAAGAGATCTTTTTAAAGGTCAATAAATTTTTCTACAAAAAGATCTCTTAATAAATTTTTTCAAACTGCGTCGTTCATGAGATAATTCCAAGATAAGGTCATCGATGAATAGTTAGGAAATTTCTCTGATAAGGAAGATGAGAGCAAAAAGTGGAAAAGATGTATCAAGAGAGACTTGTGGTAACCGATCGGTCGTTCTATTCTATCAATGGCATACACTGTAAAGAAATTATATCAGTAGAAATCGCAACTTTCATATGGTTAAGGAGGTCCATCACTGCCAATATTAAGTAGAAAATATTAGTTCTTTGATAGTTTAAATCGTTACCTATACCATTGCGGAACATGTTATTGAATAGAAGCCGAATATTTTCGAAGATCCCTCTTTAGTCAATACAACTGGAAGATTAACCTGCATTAAGATAAAATCAGAAAGTTTGACAAGATTCTATTCAATTATTCTGCTAAATCATTTTTTTTATTTCAATGATAAATGCATTCCAAACTATTCACCCTTCATTTGACTCATGTGCAGCAATTGAATCCTTCCTTCTTCTTCTTCTTCTTTATTATGGCTCCGACCATTTGGTCATCCGGCCGTATCCTTTCAAATGTTTCGCGCAAAATCTCAAAGGATATTGTCAGCTGTCAAAAGAAATACTGTGAAGTTTCCACCAGTTTTCGATGCTCGTCGCTAGATGCCACCTCATGTATATTTCGCTGCTCCGGAATCTTGTTTACAAACTAAACTGTAAGTATTATTAACAAAAAAAAAACTCCATAAAGCTATTCAAATTGTTTAAAAAATGGGAAGAAGTCGTTCCACCTCACCAAGACGGAGAGAAAGATCCAGGGATCGGTCACGGGAGAGGGATCGGGACAGAGACAGAAGAAGGAGACGTTCGAGAGAAAGACGAAGAAGGTAACCTTCATTTTTATTAAATCCAACTAAAACGTTTTTGTGTGTATTTCTAAATTATGAAAATGTTAATTGAAAAAATTCGTTCCAAGATCTGCGGATAGGGATCAAGGGAAATTGAGGGAACATGAGAGGAACAGGGAGAGGGAGAGGCACAGGAGATCGTTCTCACGATCACGATCGAGATCAAGGGATAGAGAACGTCAAAAACCAAAAAATAAACCCACTACTAATGAAAGACCAGTTGTGACAGGTAATTCAGCAGTAGAATAAGTAAACGAAATTTTTATGAGGACCTTTTTTGTAGTGGGAAACGACCGCTAAAAAAAGGCCATGACCAAAATTTCTGTATTTTTCTTGAATTAGGAGGTAAAAAGATGAATCACAATCTAAGAGATATAGAAAAAAATTGTAGTAATGAAAATTTTTTTGCATAATTGATTTTTGAAAATATCTCGGAAACTAAGCGAGATGGCAGCATTTTACCAAGATCTCTTTTGTAGAGAATATCAAGAGCTATAAAAAAAGGTCTCTACAAAAGTTTCTCTATTTCCGAGATATTCTCAAAAAATTATTTACTAAAAAAAATCGGATCATCCTATTTTACAGGACCACTTCATCACTGAAGTGTAATTACTCTTTTCGTAACATTAATTTTTTTCTGCAAAAAAGGTGCTCACGAAAATTACTCCATAAATCTTGAGATATTTTCCAAAAATTCATCTCAGAGTTTTTATTTCCTCATTAAAACTAAAATAAACATTCATTGACAATTTCTTAAAATGTCCCTCAGAGGCTGATCTCCAAGGGAAAACCCCAGAGGAACAAGAAATGATGAGAATGATGGGATTCTGCGGATTCGATACGACTAAAGGGAAAAAAGTTGATGGCAATGATGTTGGGGCAGTTCACGTTATTTTAAAACGTAAATACAGACAATACATGAATCGTAAGGGCGGCTTCAATCGACCACTCGACTTTGTAGCCTAGGCACTTTGTTCTACGTTTGTATAAAAATAATAAATTCCATATTTACTCTTTTCTTTTGTAATTACAATATTGTGACTTGTAAGCTTAATTAAGGACTCACTTCACGTTTTGGCCTTTTCGGTAAAGGTCCTTCGCTGTCGCTAATCACACTAGAGTCATCGTCTTCTATCTCGTTATTCGCGCGAGTTTCATTGGCTCTTGTGGTATTTTGGGTCATTGTAGCTATCATCTGAAACAAAATCATTCAAATTAGTAGATGACAATGTAAATTGTTTTGACGTTTCATCCTAGAGAATGAAAAATCAGTAACGAAGAGATGACATAAAAGTATATTTTTATGTCACTCATTTTTTTATGGATATCTCGGAAACTAAGGGAGATACGTTCCTTTCGGCCTAATCCTTTTTTGTAGCTGTCTCCACAAAAAAAAAGATCAGTGAAAAATTGCACCATCTCGCCTGGTTTCCGAACTATTCTTAAAAAATGAATAACGAGAAAGATAGCTATTGGAATATTTTAAACGATAGAGCAAATGAATTCTGGCCATTTTCATTATTTCACTGATAATCTCGGAATATTGCAAAAAAATAAAAAAATGGAAAAAAAAACTTATTATATTTCAAAATCACTTGGAATAATCAATTTGTATTATATGAAAAAAAATGAGACAATTTCATTGTATTTTAGAAAGGAACTATTCACGAATTCATAACATTGGTTTCCAAACATACTTGAAATGAATAGATTGAAATAAAATCGTCAGGATATCCTTTTTTATGAAAAATCCCATGATCTACAAAAACAGACCTGTCCAAATCTCTTAGGCTGAGCTGTCTTCTAGTTATTTTCAAAATAAGGAAAATATCCAGAGTTTTCCTTTTCAACATCCCTATAAAATTCATCTCAAATTTTTTTAAAAAGTACAAAAGTCTCACCTGACTTGGATCAAGTCTCTCGAGTCCTTCCACCAATTGCGGATGTTTGATCCTAAAATCTCTAGTAATACTGTGCTTAATGTAATTCTCCAGAGGTACCTGTGAAAAATTCAAAAAAAATCCATCATAAATTCTTCTTCTATCCTCTATCAAAAAAGTTATTTTCAAAAAATACAATCCTCACCCCAGTTTTCTTTTCGAGTGTCATAATTTCTTTGTTAAACTGTTCAATTTCGTAAACGACTTTTGGAATGAATTTGGTCTCCTTCAATACTTTATTCCTCTGTGCTTGTGCATCAGCCTTCCTCCCATGACTCTGCTTCTCTTCAGTATGTGTAATTAAATTATAAAACGTTGCCTTCAATGGTTTACCAGCCAATTGAATAACCTGAATAAATTTAACCGCCTGAAATGCTGGATTTTGCGGTGTTGACTTGCTGCTGAAATATTTCGTCAAGTTGTTTAATACATTGTAAAGCAGATGAAGATTCTTGAACGTCAAATCTGTATTGTGGCCAGGATCAACTTCAGCATTTGCAAGTGTCTGAAGTGTTTGAATAGCATACGACAATTGTCTACACAAACTCTTGTCTTTTTCCTTCAATTGTTCTTTGAAATTTTCATCACCAATACCAGGTGAACTTGCAATTAATTGTTCTGCCTTTAATCTTCCCAAGATCCACGATATATTAGTCAATTTATTCCTCAATGAATTATTGAATATACTGTGTGCCTGTGTCATTGAAAATTCATTGAGTATTTTGTAATTCTCTTTAACTGATATACCAGTGTCATCGATTGTTCCCATTTTTTTGCACAATTCAATGCACAATTCATCGAGCACTTTACCATAATCAGCATCACGTTCCTCAATTATTGTCATCAATTGCAGCACAATGACAGCTATTTGTGTCTCAATATTATCAGATTTTGCAATGGTCTTCAACCACTCAAATATCGTCTCGTAATTGCCACTAGTAGCTCCAGATTTATTCAACAGCAATGCTACAGTTTCAAACAAAATTAATGGAATTTTCTTGGCCAATCCTTCATCCGGTTCCTCCTCTTCATAATAACTCGTTATAAGTGCTTGTATTGATGTAATTAATCTGCTAATCTGAGCTGATAAACCCTCGGACGGTGAGTGCTCACAAATTTCTCCCAAAAATTTTGGTAATTCTGATGAAAACATTGTACACATTAAATCACAATATTCACGGAAACATTCTAATCCAAGGACCGATGTCTCCTCACTGAATGCACGTATCCTGTCCAAATCACAAATCATATGTTTGTAAAGTAATTCCCCAATTTTCAGATAATTCTTCTCAAATGAATTGCGATGCTTCTGGCGTTCGATGTTTCTCAGATTCTTCGCATTTTGGAATATTTGGATACAAATACTGAGACAATAGTTGTGATAATCGGAACGTTTTCTCAGTATACCTGTCTGATCCTGACTAGCCCAAGTGACGGTTGGATCGTACAAGAGTGAGAGCATCTTGTAGACTGTATCGATGTTGACGATCGTAGATGGCAACTTGATCCCTGCTTTTGGGCCTCTTCTTATCGTTGTATCATTGTCCTTATCCTTCTTTTTATCCCCTTTTTTGCCCTTTCCTGGCTTATTAAGGCGTTTACAAAATTCTTGAATCTCCACGTAGGCCTTGAAAAGAGCGTAAACGTTCTGTGCAACACTGCCATTCTCAATTGACCAGCTGCCAAAACGATAGGCAATCAGCGCCTCCAGAGTAGTCAATGCTAATTTAATTGAATTAACTTTCTGTTGCGATTTTGGTACGTTATCAAGCAGATCAGATCTTTCCTCTAGCTGAAGTGCTTCGATCGTTGATCCTGTCATTCGCTTGCACAGCGATTCGAGAACGTCACTTAATTGATCGAGTAAATTGAGATTTTTGCTCGCCACGGTGCAGTAAATTTGTTGGAGAGAGAATATTAAGTCCCCTATTGGCTCTTGAAGAATCGCCTCTGGTCCTGATACTCCTGAACAGTCCTCGAATCTGAGGGGAGGCTTGATGTCCTCATTCATCTCGTAGAAGTCGTTGAAGTGACTCAATAAAAGATCAATCACTGGCTCTGCTAATTCTGGATTCACTGTCACTGCCTCATGAAGTCCTCGGTACAAATGCTGACGCACTTCTGCCTCGTGGGTGAAGCATTTGGTCAGAATGCTCAGGATCTCCTGACAGAATGCAATGTTTGTGCGATTATTTGGCTTTGATTGGCTCCCGTGCTCCAGCGTTACTTGCGTGAATATTGATGACGATGATGTTGTGTTGACGCTTGAGGATGATTGACTCAAACTGAATGGTGCTATTTTCAAATTACTCAGAAACAGGAGGAAACCGGTCACCGCCATTTTTCGGGTTTCTATGCCTTTTCTGTAGAGAGCCTTGCGGAGAATTAGCACTAGGGAGTCACGAATCGAGTGGGATGCTCGGATTAAGGGAATTGTTGCATAGAGTACTTGGGTTGCTGCTTCTCCTGGTATTGAAAGGAGTTGCTCGAGTAATGTGGTGATCCAGACTTGAGACTCTAGGACAATGAGCGTTGTTTTTTTGCACATATATGCCAAGCATTCTGGAAAGTTGAGAATATTTTTGGATTAGGTTCATCTGTTTTTTTCTAAGTTTTTTCAATGATTCCATGACAATCCAGTAGTAAACAGGTAAAACAGGACCACTCGACTGATCTTTGTCATCATACTCAATAGAATATCTTGGAAACTAAGCGAGATAGAGCGATTTTGCCCTGTTGCTTTTTGTAGTAAATTTCAAGAGCTACAAAAACAATCAGGACAAAATCGCTCCATCTCGCTTAGTTTCCGAGATATATTCAGGAAAATGAATGACAGAAAAAATTGTCCTGCTTTACTTTTTTGCTGCTGAAGTCAGGATCTCTTAGAGAGACTTATACATTTGTATTCATTCTCAATAGATTATGGAATATCATGAAAAATGAGCGAGATGAAGCGATTTTGTCCTGATGATTTTTTTGTAGAGAATTGCACGAGTCACAGAAAGGTTTCGGACGAAATCTCTCTATCTCGCTTAGCTATGGAGATATTCCCAAAAAAATGAATGACGAGAAAATATACTCGTTCTGTTTCACCTTTTTGCTACTAAACTACTATTATTTCAAAATTCTTCTACATGACCCGAAAATTGTCAGGATTAGCTTTGGATGTTATAAATACTATGCATAAAACTAGAAAAAAATGATTACCAATATAATGTGAAATAGCAGTTCCTCCAGCGATGATTTTATCCGTCAAATTCTGGAGCACAATTGGACCAATTTCATGTCTCTTCCTCATCAATTTCTGAAGAATCTTAACTCCAATCTCATGTAATTCATTGTCCTCACCATCCTTGGGTTTTCCAGTATCCAGAAGAACAAAAGCCAAATCAACCAAGCCCTTTAGTACCAAATGCCTATCCTTATTACTATTCTCAATTATCTGTTCCATCATATCCATGACCTTCCAATTCTCTGGTAGCATATCCTTCAACCAGAAAGAGTGTTTTCTCTTCTCATCATCATGAATCTTCCTCATCAACGCCAGCTTGATGATGTCGAATATCTGCTCTTCATAAATATCAGAGATCAGAAGGAGAACAGACATGGGAAATGCTTCCAGGATGAATTCCGGTGCATTGGTGACACTTCGAAGATTCTTTACAAAATCTTTCAAGCTCGAGTGATTCAGAAGTGCTGACTGACGAATGTGATAGAGAACAGTGCTCTCAGTGTCTTGAATCTCTTTCAGACTCAATTGTCCAATGATTTCAACGGATTCTGGACTCTCTTGTTGAAGACTCGAGTACAGCTTGGTGAAATATTTCTGCAGTGTGCCGATAACAAGTCTGCCATGAATATCATCACTCAATTTCAATATTTGATGAACAAGTGGTGGCAATTCTTTGTGATCAACCTCAGTCATTTTGTCACAAAGTGCTCGAATAACTAATCCATGATCATCTTTTGCCATTCTCATTTCACCAAACATTTTAGCAAGTGACGTTAAGCAGCCAATGTCCCATGGCTGATTGCAAATTGATTTGATAATCAGTGATTTATATTCACTGCCAGTTACTTCATTGCCCTTGTAATTTATATATTTTTCTTCCTCAAGTATCTGCAATGTTATTGGCAGTATGTCCTTCCAGCAGAAAAATTCATCGTCATTCGCCCGCAAACTGTTGAGACAATACTCGATTATTTTTGTCAATTGAAGCTTTGTGTATTTTGGGAAATCATGAATTATACGGTTGACAAGGGCATTGGCGTGACATGTTGTGACTTTTGATGTGCAAAGCGTTTTTAATATTGCTTCGATCAATTTTCGGCGTTTTGTTTGAGATGCCTCGGATGATGAGATGTGGGAGAGGATCTGGTTGAGAATTTTTGGTGCATCGGTTTGCGTTATTCTTGGAATTATTATGCCACAGAGCTGTAGGAGAAAGATTAAGTCATTAGTGGAATGGAAAAAAGAGTCTAAGTCAAAGGTTTTGGAAGCAATTTGGCAAAACTTATTGCAATTGACTCATTTTTAGTCTTTGTTTTGTCGTGGAGTGATTCCAAAAAATAGCCTCACTTTTCTCGTGGGTAAAAGTTATTTTTTCAATATTTTACGTACCTCAGCAGCATCTGCTTTTTCTATTAATCCTTTCAGCCCCTCAGTATCTTTACTTTTCACTAATTCTCTGAATTTTTGATACATCTCATATGTTTTGATCTGGTGATTGTCATGAAGTAAACAAGTCTATACCTGCATTTGTCGCCATTTGAATTGAAAAGGGGGGGAAAGTAAAGTCGTACTGGCAAACAAAGTAACCTCGGAAATATTCGGCTCGTATGCTACAACATGGAAATTTCAGCTTCGGGTCAGCTTCGGAGGTTACCTCTTTGGCTAGTTCAACACCAGGTGAACTTTTATCTTGTGGTAAAATTTTCCTATATAATCTACAGTCGATAAAATATGAGCCTACAGTCAGGTTCTAGGTGGCTCCTGTGTCAATTCCCGATTTTTTTTTAATTCATCTTTATGGATTTATCCTTATCCTTTCAATTCAATAGTTTCTTGATCAATTAAAAAAAATTTGTATCATACAAAAAAAATTCTAGTCCATTTCACTGCCGTCTCTTTTATTATTAGCGTACAGATTATCAATAACAAGGAATTTCATACACAGATAACTTCACATATTTATTGAATGAAGAACGAAAATATTGTACATAGTACTTCGCAGTCTAGTTGCGAAGAGGTAGAACAGGATAAATCTATTTTTTCCGCCCACAATTTTTTGATAATATTTCGGAAACTAAGTGAGATAAGGCGATTCTGCCTCAATCCTTTTTTGAAACTTCTCAAATACTGTTCAAAAAACGTTTGTGTTAGAATCGCCCTATCTCGTTTAGTTTCGACATATTTCCGGAAAATATGTTAATGAAATTAGCCCACATCTGACGATTTCGGATTTTTTAAACAAATAAATTATTATAAACAAAAATATTTAGGAAATTTGTACTTATCTTTTAATTTTCTATACGCGCATATTTTCTATGACTCAAAAATAATTTATCTAGTAAAAAAACGAAAAAATATGATAATGGTCAGATATCTATTATTTTCAGGGTTATCAAAAAATGATTAAGAGACAAAATCGACGTATCCTGTTCAGTTTTTTTGCTATTGAATTAGATATTGTCGACGCTTCTCAGCATTCTGTGCACCAACAAGTAGCGTCCAACCACCAACAATAGCCAGCTGCTTTACGGTACCCGCGACAGATTGCTCCGCAGATTACGTCGGACCCAAGCATAACAGGTACACAAGGAAACGCTATAGGCTGACAGTCAGCCATGATGAGGTCGATGTTCATAATCACAAGTAGAATCATCATTATTCCAGAAATTAGATATCGCCTCATCTTGGCAGAAAAAATATTAATATTTCACTTTCAGTTTTGCCATGATAAAAAAAATGAGCTCCAGAAGGATCATGGTGCTCAAAAATGATCATTGACTTCGAGACAGTATAATCAAGGGAAAAAAAATTTATTTAATTTTTAAAAGCAGATTTTCTCGAGACGCTTCATGAAGCTCAGATAAGGGAGATCATCACAAATAAATCTGAAGAAAAAATCGTGAAGGTGCTCTAACATCTTTCTATTATTGGGTTATTTTTTCGATTTTTTTTGTAAAACTTCACTATGAAAAAAAATCGTGGTTTATTCTGTTTTGTATTCTTGTAGCAATAGTAAAAAATGATAAGGATACTTCTGTTGTGACGTCATAATATCAATAGGTTGAAATGTGAATTTATTTGCAATTCGTGGGCCACCTTGAAGGATTTTCTAATCTCACTGAAAATAAAACGAAGTAGGGGAGAATGGGGTATTTCCGGCCACTTAAGCGGCATCGCAAATATTTCGAATTCTATTGCGCCTAAAATTTCGAAAAAAATAGCATTTGCTCTTCATTCATTTGCGATCAGTTTGTCAGTGGTCCCAAAGATATAAACGCAATACAATAATAGTTATTGAATTTACAAAAAAAATTAACTTTGACCGGAAATACCCTCAACGTCGGGTATTTTCGGTCATGGTGAGGGTAATTCCGGCCATACGATTTGAATGAGTAAATATGGTCTTTCCTAATGTTCGTCTTAAATTTCTCTTTAATTTTGTTAAGAAAATTATTAACAAACAATTCAAACATGGAAATGAGAAAATATATTATATCATTAAATTATCTTAACAATTAATAGTTGCATAAACCCATATTTTTTATCACGTTTATCACATCTCGCTCTCGCTAGCAACACTTTTCTCATCTTCAACATTTTTTTTCTTTTTGGTTGATTGCTTCTTCTTGACAGTCTTGGGTTTCTTTGGTGTTTTACATGAATCTTTTGATTTGGCAGCTCTCTCCATTTTTTTCTTTTCTGCATTTTCAAGATCAGCTTTAACAGGTGAAGCAGTGAGAATGAGGGATTTTTTTTTACGTCTGCCACGTCGTTGAGTAGTTGCTGGTGTCACAAGTGGGACAAGGCCTGGCTGAAGTGATGGAATACTTTGTGGAGGCTTCTGAAGGTGTGGTGTTACGACGTCAACAGATTCAGTAGATGTACATTATCTTCCGCAAACCGGAAGGCTGCAGCTCGTATTTGATCCACGCTCAATCCATAAAACAATTTAGCAAGAAGTTTGATGGAACCAGCCATGATTGATTCTTGCTCTTCTGAGAATACTGATTTTGGACCTCTTTTTGTTTTCACTAGATCATTTTTCTTCAATTTTTCTTGGAAAGTGCTGTATGGGATTCCAAATTGTTGTGCAGCTAAACGAATGGACGTTCCATTCTTCACTGCCTCCGCTGCTTGTTTCAAATCTTCTTCAGTCCAAACACTTTTTTTTTTAATTTTCTCAGAATTTCCACTCATCTGCAACCAAAAGAAAAATTCACTCAATGCAAAAAAACATTCAACACTTCATCTAACCTCAAACGTCAATTTGCCAATTATGTAAGTTTTCAGTGGAAGATAACCAATGACTGAGTTGGATTTATTTTACAAAATGTTTTTTGTTAGATGGAGATGACTTTTTTCATGTAATTAGTAGTAATTAAGCGATACTTACTGTGTAAATGACCAATCCAGATAGTAAACAATTGCTATGACGTGTCGGCTTCGCTCGACACTAGCTGGCCGGAATTACCCATCGAAAGTGGCCGGAAATACCCGAAAATTTTTTAATAGTGTTTTCAGTCGATAAAATATATTAATCATGTCGCAAATTAGAAAATTCCTTGGAAATCTGAAAATCCGATGATTGATGTAGGATGTCGAGTCGATTTCAAATTAATATGTGGGCAATAAATAATTCAAAAACCTTATTTCAAAAGAGTCAATTCTTAGATGGAATGAGGGCTCAAATTTCAGATATTTTTTAAACAATGTTATTGTAAAAATAATAGTTTGAAACTTTAGAAATTATGTTATTATAATCGTCTTCAGCTCCCCTAATTTTTTCGTCTTCAAATTTCCGCTAGTATCAGAAATATCCAGGTGACCGGAATTACCTCCTGGCCGGAATTACCCCATTCTCCCCTATCTCAAAATCCGATATTTTCAAAAAAAAAGAAAATTTATCAGAATTTACGTTTTTCTGAAAGAAATTACTTCTTATTATATCCAATAGCAATCGATTACCAGCAAAATGTTGCGTTGAAAACGATAGTGGAAACAATATTTCAAAGAGAGTACGAAAGGGCTCAATAGAAACTGATCAATTTTATTATTTCCAAGGCCTTTTTTTGTCTGAAGCGCGGAAAAAATTAAGAAATTAGAGAAGCTCAAACAATCAAATCACGAAATGTAGCTATCACTATACGAGTTTTCGACAAAATGATCACATCACATACCTCCAAATTTAATTTTCATTTAAAAATGTTTTGAAGGTATATTTAAATAGTAAAAAATCTCCCAAATTTATCATCATTAATAGAGAAATAACAGAAATTTTCACTATCAAAATTTCGAGGTTGATTGCCGACCTCATTTTTCAGAATTACTCCTTATACATTTCAGTGATTCATCAATGATTGAAATTTTGAAAACAATTCATTACTAGAATATAGCTCTAAAACAAATTCTCAAGTCCTAATTGTTCACTTGAATCTAAAAAAGTATTCTCATTTTCAAACTCTATCAAAATTACTCACTTCATTTGTGGAATGTACTGCTAGGTATTCCATTCGACTTCAAGTTCCTGCAGTTACCACACTGATAATTTTTCTATGAAATAACTGGTCTCAAACACGTTTTTATCATTTTTCAGCACTGCATTTTTTGCAAATCGTAAAATACGTGTCGGAAATGAAAAGACAATCTTCAATGTTAAAAACTGAGCAATGAAATTCATGATAGAATTATTCGAGTTTTTTTCCACAAAATATTTTTTAGTTGACATTAAAATTAATAGTCACTCGAGTCGAAAAATAAGTTTATTAGTCATCATTTCATCTCCCAAATTCTCATTTCTGATGATATTTTGAAGACGCCGAACAACAGCGACGATGAAAGAAATAGTGACGATGAACGTTGTTTTCTGGTGGAAATCATAAGATTATTGAAGACATTTGTCATCAAAAAATCATTTCGGAATTGTAGTTATTAAAAAACGATAACCTATTTTTTCTTATGTCTTCTGCCACCGAGTTGTTATCGTAAGTTTTCATTCTCTCATGACCCTTAGAAGATATATCTGTCTTCCCCTAATTCTTTAGTGTTAGCGAGAGGATGGGTCTATGAGGATGGAACTCGGAGCTCCCCCGTTCTCAGACGCAATACAAACCATTTAGGGAAAAATAAAATGCATCATATCCATTCCCGAAATTAAAATAATTGTGTACTTTAAGAATTTCTCAGTAAAAAAAGAAAATAACAGATTACATGATGGGCAATAGACAGAATTCTTCCTCCTTTCTCTTCAACTCGATGAATCATATACCTTGCAACCCAGATAGCAAAAGTTGCCGATGACTCTAAATTTTGTTTTAAATTTTAGAGTATAAATTGGGATTAACTTGTCGGCAATTCAAGTGTGAATTGTCGACATTTTATCGTCAAATATTGACGATAACCGGAGAAAGTTATCGGAGTATTCTGCTTGAAATATGCTGCAAAGATAATCTCCAAATTACGTCCAATCTGCAGCAATTCTTCGGCAAATTAGAGGCAAAATTTCTCGACAAGAGAATTTGATGAGCAATTCTATTATTAATTCCAGTAGCATATTTCTTGCAATTAAAATCGTCTCTCTTTTTACACGCTTTTCAAACGCAACAATTTTAAAAAATTATCCCTCATACAAAACTTATAAAGCATATGATATGTCAAATTAAAAAAAAATAACAAAAAAATTATTTCCCCCTGTTATGTAATCTCATACGTAAATTCAAAAGTGTTTGACGTGACGATTGTTTGAATGTTGTGAATAAATACTTACGGCTTATCAATGCAAATATCTTGACTCAAGTGACTCTATCAATTCTAATGGTAAATAAAAAATTTACCATGGAAAAAACTCGAACAATTCAAGGATAACCTTGAACGTCAAAAGTGCCTCGAATTTCTAAATCGTCTTTTTATTTTTCACACGTGTTTTACTAATTACAAAAAATCCAGTAGCGGAAAATTCTAGAAACATTTTATCAGCATGGAAATGAATCTGAAAAGTGAAAAAAAATTAAACGGAACCATTGAATGAATAATAATTGTTTCTTCACGCAATGATTGCCACCTTTTGCTGAAAAATATGTAAATGAAAATGGTGAGATATATATATTCCTTCAAAGGACGTAATCGGTAAAATTTTGTTAAAATTTGAGGTTGCCATGATAGGTTTTGATCAGGAAAATGGCCTTGAATTTCTGCATGGAACAATAATGAATATTGGAGAAAGGAAAAATCGTGAAAATTAGATTCGCAAATCTCCCCGACGAATAAAAGTCTGAAAGTTGTAGTTGGATTTAAAAAATCCGAAAAAATTCAGTTTCTCTGTTTTGAGACTCTTCTACATTATCAGTTGTTTTCGTTTCCTACTGAATAATTGTTGGACGTTACGATTGTTTGAATTCCGTGAACAAATATTGACGACTTATCGAGTCTTATGTTGAATGAAACATTTTCTGTGGAAAAAAATTAGGCAATTTTATGATAACCTTGAATGTCATGTGCCGGAATTCAACATTATCTTTTTATTTTTTGGACACATTTTACGAGTTATAAAAAATCCACTAATGGCAAATTCTACAAACGGGTGATAGACTGGGATAATGAGAATTCATGCTCTATGTTTTGTAGATATGTTAGAGAGGAAGAAATGTTAAAAAATATTAATTTTTCATATTCTCACGATTTCTTCAAGATGTTAGGATATTTTGGACGTCTGAGCCGTGTACAACATGTAAATGGTAAATATCTCGGTTAATTTTTTAAATACGCGAAAAATGCATTGGAAAGTTGATGCATTCTGCTTTCTCATTCGATGGGACTATACATATTTCATTTGTAGTGTTTCGAACTATTATACTTGGCTCAGCAGTGTTCCCATGTAGGGTTTCCCGACATCCACAGGGTGGCGGATGTTCGGGCCAAATTATTTTATACGATTTTGGGCAAGTCGATCAAAGGTCAAAGTACGAAACAATATCGGGACGTGGATATTGGTTCCACGAATAAGCCCGATATTCTTCCCAACGTCAAGCCCTATATATTGGGATGGTGATTTAGTATCATAACTCGATTCTATATCGAGTAGCCGAATATCGGGAACACTATATCTATCAAAAATTCGGACCGAATTCATGACACCCTTATCCGCACAACTAATTCGAAACGATTATCGAACGTAATTCACGTAACTGAAGTTCGGCTGCTCTACTTTTAACAAAAATATTTCCAGCATAGCTCCCCCCCAATTTCGCGGTACGAATTCCAATCGATATCAGCCTTGAAATCGCTCAATAATTATGTACAATCGTTTATCTTTTGATAACTTTTCATTTTGTTTAATTTTCGAATTTTTTTATTTTCCAACATAACGATTGGAAATCACGCCATAATTGATTTTCTTTCAATCATTCTTCTTACTAACGATTAGTTCGTGGACTAAATTTAAAAAAATATTAAAATAATATATAAATGTAAAATAGAATAGATATAAAAATTTTGTGCAGGCAATATTAGCCAATGACAGCAACCATTTCGGATATGAATGAATTTGATTCTTTGAATTTCAAGCTAACGGCGTTCACTTATAATTTCGAGTACTCTGGTCGAGCTTTGTTGTTGATCTAATGCAATGGTTTTTTAAAATCTAATTTCATACTAAATTCTAAAGCTCCCTGTAATCGGTTTGCTTTTATCTGGTCAACGTGTTAACAAAGACTGTGTATTTTTTAAACCATCCAGTGAATACTATGGTAACAATATCAAAAAAAAATGAAAATAGATCTGTTGTTTTTACCTCCGGAAATTTCGAAGGTACGATTCTTTTTTTCATTGATGAATCAGAGTCTCACATTTCAGATAGTGAAGATATTGATAACATTAGGTTGACGAATTATGAAAAGTGAAATATTCTATTATACTATTATTTAAATATTTATGAGATCGATAAAAATTATAAAATTCTGAAAATAAACATTATGAAGTGTTCAACATGAAAATGAATAGTATTCGGTATTGAAAATTCAAACAAATATTGTTGAATGTTTATTTCTTGATGAGAGATTTTTGAATCGAGTTTCCCGCCATATGTTAACGAAATGAGATGATCTCAATTTAAAATACAATTTTTTCTATTATTTTTGTGGAGAGAATCATTAACTGTTCCCAGAATTCATTGCATAAATAATTATAGTTATATTCACACTGTATTTTGAAAAGCCGAAGTAGTTGAATGAATATTGAAAATAATTTTCAAATGTATAATAATTTTACCAGAAGTACAATAATTTTACAGCCCTGGTACGATAATCCCTCTCCACTCATCTGCCAACACTGAGCACCAAGTTGGCTCAGAAAAATTCTCATATATAGCTATATCGACAATTCTTCTCACATTTTTTGCGGATAAGTTTCCGGCAATTTTGCTGATAACTCTGATGTTTGATATTTTTATGATATCTCAGCTGCAGCAATATTGTCCGCAATTTTGTCGACAATTTTGCAGCAACACTTCGGATCTGATGTCAACAATTGTTCGACAATATGCCGGCGATTTGTTTTACGGGAAGTTTTGTATGAAAAATGATTGCTCAGAATCGATGCGGACATTATGATGGAATTAACTTAAAACTTTATAAATGCCTACACGAGACTGCCTTTACCAACACAAGGGCTGATTTGAGACGGATTTGAAATTTTTTTTCACTCCTTGAGTTTGTAAAGATGATTCAATCTAGAGGAAAATCAATCTAAAAAATCTGTAATCTGACGATGATTGCGTGGAAAAATAATCATTTGATATTGATTTTCGTATTGATAACACATTCCTGAAACTTTCCAGCATTGCATTTGAATATCTCAAATTAGTTTAATACTTTATGCAGTCTGTTGCCCGCAAACAATTCCAATAATGGTACAAGTCAATGGAGAATAGGGAAAAATGATGAATATTCAATTTTTTAATAATTTCTTTCACATCTTATTATCATTCATTACTATTTTGTACGAGTTCTTCCTTTTATCAGAAAAGAAAAAAAATGAAATGATAATTGATACGGAATTAAGAGATGATTTGTTAAATCCATGTGAAAGATTTTTGAATAAAGCAATGAGTGTAAAAATTATTCAAAAATATTCTTTATGCATGAGTAATGAAGTTTTTTTCTTTGAACTCAATGGAATATTTCGTAAAAAATGTGATTCAAACTTTCTATTAATTTTTTGGACGAGTGCTCTAACCAATTGAGCTACTCAGGACACAGTAATCATTCCTTTTGTAAATAGAGCAAATCACACTTTTCAGTGTCGATTGAGCCATGATGGCACCCACTCGCTTTTCCAACTCCTTTATGAAATAGTCATAGAGGGCCTGAAGGAATGAAAACTGTGACCTGAGCCAGGATTCGAACCCGGATCTCTCGCTTGCCAAACGTGCACTTTACCTCTGCACTAGTTCGAATCACTGGAAGCGTACTGAAACATTCTTCCATTCGAATCACAGCAATGACATTTGAATATTGAACGCATCTTTGAATGATAACTCAAATATCTCGAATTAGGTTTGTCATAACTCCTTGCTTTGATACTTAATACACTCTGTCGCGTGCAAATAATTCCAGCAGTGGGACAAGTCAGTGAAGGATAGAGAATATATCATTAATATTCAATTTTTTAATCAATCTGTTCATATTTTATTATCATTAATTACTATTTCATGCTATTCTGTACGAAATAAAATTATTTGGAATGATAAGTGATACGAAATAAATAAATAATTTTTTAACTTCATCTCAACTTTTAAAAAAATGAATCAATAAGTAAGTGCATTATCTCAAAATATCTTTCAGACATGACTAATGGAGGTTTTTTCTTGTAAACTTGATAAAAATTTTCATAAAAAATGTTCAACTATTTTGTTAATTTTTTGGATGAGTGCTCTGGCCAATTAAGCTACTCAGGATACCATAAATTATTCCTTTTGTAAAGTATTTGTTTGTATCCTATCGCAGTCCTGTTGAGCATAGACGACGCATCTCCTCTATGAAATAGTCATAGAGGACCTGAAGGAACGAGAAACTGTGACCAGTTCAAATCACCCATGAGCGAATTATTGGAAGGTATTATCTATACATGACTAATGAAGTTTTTTCCTCTAAACTTGATAGAATGTTTTGTAAAAATTTGATTCAAATTTTTTATCAATTTTTTGACCAATTAAGCTACTCAGCTTTATCAAAGTGCTCTGACCAATTAAGCTACTCAGGATATAGTAATCATTCCTTTCGTAAGCATGACAAGGAATTTTAACATTTGCCTCACTCTGTCTCCCGTTCTCCTCTATGAGCTAGTCATAGAGGACCTAAAGGAATGAAAATTGTAGGCCCGAGGTGGCTCCCATGTGAATTCCGGATTTTCAAGAATCTATCGTTATGGATTCATCTTTATTTTTCTTCTTTAATAGTTCATAGTTTTTAAAGACCAAAAAAAAATCCTATCCCACTTTACCCCAGTCTCTCAATATCAGCATACGGGCTTTCAATAACGAGAAATTCTAGACACACTACTTCACATATTTATTGAATGAAGAACAAAAATATTGTGCATAATATTTTACAGCTCATTAGTGGAGGGGTAAAACAGAATAAGTCAATGTTTTTCCACCATTTTTCTGAGAATATCTCGGAAACTGAGAGAGATAGGGTGATTTTGCTCCGATTCTTTTCTGGAGCTTTTGAAATTGTCTACAAAAAAGGATTGGGGTAGAATCGCCTTATCTCCGCTTTACTTTTCGATATATTTTCAAGAAATATGATCATAAAATTACCAAAATTACACCCAAACTACATGGAGAATCAGTTTAAAATTTGGTAGACATGTAGAGCGAAGTCAGCTCTTTCCATAGAATACAAAAAAACAGAGTGTTAAACGTAAATCCCAATCCGACCAAACTACCTTAAATAATTTATTTGTCGAGAGAAAAAAAAATTGTTAGATGTAGACGGTTTTCAGTATTGTCGTGAAATTATCGGACAGAAAAATCGACTTATTCTGTTGAATTTCTTCGCTATTGAGTTAGATATTTGCCGACACTTTCTAGCATTCTTGGCACCAACAAGTGAAGTCCCACCAACAATAACCAGCTCCATAGTTGGCCTGTAGGCAGATGTGCACACACTGGATCGAAAATAAACAAGAAGTTGCTGTAAGCTGACAGTCAGCCATGATAAAGTCGAAGTTCATGGTCAGTAGTAAAATTACTATTATTCCAGGAATCAGATATCTCCTCATCTTGAACGGAAAAATATAGATGCTTCGTCTGTAGCCAGGAATTTCAGTTATGCTGTAATAAAGAAAAAATAAGCATCAGAAGGATTATTGGGCTCAAAAATGATCACTAACTTTGAGACAGTATAATTTTCAAAAATACATCCATTTAATTTTAAAAGTTGAATTATTTCGAAATGGTCTAACAGAGCTGAATGAACTACATTTTTTCAGGGCCTTCACAAATAAATTTGAAAAATCGTCAAGGTGCTCTAGGCTCTCTCCATTATTGATGAATTTTTTCAATTTTTTTGGTAATGACTTTCCCCGAAAAAAGCCTCCATTCATTTTGTTTCGTATTGATGATGGTATTATGATTCGAATAATCTCGAATACATTTGCATGTTGCACAGTTAAAATTAACTTCCTTTTGTCATAATTGTATTTATATGTAGAAATGTGAATTTATTCACAATTTGTCTCATTGAAAACGGAATAAAAGCTCTCAAAATTCCATGTTTTGGAATTGTTTGAAATCAAAATCTACATTTTTTTCAAAACAATTTACTTTTTGCCGTATTTGATAATGATCGAGTACCAGCCAAATTTCCTAACAGGAAAAGTTTTGGAAACAATACCTTAAAGAGTGTACAGGAATGGCTCAGTAGCAATTGATCATACTCACGACTTCGAGACCTTTCCTAGTCTGAAGCGCGAAGAAAATCACAAAAGCCCGAATAATAAAATAACAAAATGTAATTATTATAGTGATAACTTCTCTTTATGAAGGATGAGGACAAAATTATCATATCTTGCTTACTGTCCAAGATATTCGTGGAGAATCATCAGGAAAAAATTATTAATTTGTCCGCAAAACATCTCATATAAAAATGTAATTCTGTGTTAAAAAAAGTTACGCGTACTTACAATGATCTTTGTGATGCTATGTTGCTTCAATGGAACACTTCTGAGAGTATCACCACTTCAACTGGGCTTATAGTATATTGGCTATATTGTCTGAGACGAAGGGTCAGCCGTGCACGATAATAGAGACTAATAAGACCATTCTTTATGTGGTATGGTGATTCTATCTTTCTTCTCAGAAGAAAGAGAATTGATTATTATTTCGTAATTCATGTGGATGAAAATTCGTAAGTTTATTGGTCATATAAATTGGCTAATTCATGACACAAAAATCATCTAAAAGAATTTAATCTACATTCAATGGCGTCAAAAATTGAATGGGAAATGGAATCAGCAGCTCACTCCACGTGGCTGACAAATGAGTATGAGTGAGTATTAATGAGTATGAGTGAGTATTTACTCGACAATAAATACTCACCTTCTGCCGCAGAAATGAAAATATGATAACATGAGGAATATTCACATGATTTTTTATCATTTTCCCACAGAAAACAAGCAGGAGCTCCACTAATTGTGCATAATTTTACAACTTCACTATTTATGCGATCTTTATTATTTTGCCAATAAGATTGGCACAGCGCTTCCCAATTTAATGTTATAACTAATCGATTATAGTCGACAATGAACTTGAGAACATTAAAATTCTCAATAAATTGTCATTTATAGCGATATGTATCGTCGCCTTAGAGTGAAAAACGCTAAATTAAATTAGGTAATATTTCGGAATAAAAAATTCGAAGGTAAATAGTGGAATTCGCAATAGCTCAATTTGTAGAGCATTAGGCTGGTAATTTAAACGATGTGAGATCAAACCTCGCTCACGCATTCCCTATTTTTTTCCGAAATTTGATTCTGGGGATTATCAGATTCTATAGGATGGGCGCTGTTCTGCATATTTACTTTGTTTATTGATATGTTGAGGCACGCGATTGCAGTGCAGCTTATAATGTGTTCCAAAAAGATTTCTACGTGATGCATTACATTTTTGTTTATGGCATTTGATAAGAGATTGTTGCTATAATAGTATTTAAAATTGTATACTTTGTGGGTAAATTATGCAAGATGCTATTTTGATTTGGAAAAACCACGGTAATAAGTCCACTACTCTATCCATCCAGCTACCACGAGTTTATCTACTTGAGAATGAAATTTCAATCGTCATAATTTCACCTCCACCTAAATCCTTTAGGCTAATTGAACGAAATCAAAATTACTAAGAGAGAAAAATTCGGAGAAAAGACGGGATTGCCCGGGGGATCCGAAATTCATTATTCATTCATAGAAATAAATGTAAAATTCTATGATAATGAAATTAGTACGTATCTGACACATTTTTCCCTTTTTCTAAATAAATGAATCATCATCAAGAAAATATTTAAACAATTTGCACTTATAGTTTTATGAATTTCCTACACTTACATATTTTTCATCTGCTTCAGAATAATCTTTCTGTGAAAAGTTGAAAAACTGGAAATTGCCAAATGTTTGCTATTTTCAGTTCCATAAAATTCTGCCTTATCAAGTTTTCTCTAATCTCCTGATGTATTAACATGTGGACTGGCATGGATTCAGGCCCTCGTTTAGATGCCGTATTCGGTCCAAATCTGGACTGTAATGCTTTGCCAACTCAGGACCGAATAAAGCTTTCCAGATCAGTGCCGGATGAAAAATTCCATACATGATCCAAAAGGCTATAAACATTAATCAACTAAATAACAGAAAAAAATCGATTTATCCACTTTCAAGTAATTCATCGTTATATTTAGCATGTGAGATGACATTTTCTGTTAAAAATTAACTCAACTTTTGTGTCAATTCTTACGAGGAAGACCCGATGCAACTCGCCGAGCTTCCTAATGATTTTCTACTTTTAGTGGACTGTATATTTGATGCGTTACTCTTGAATAGAATGGAGGATCTTTTCACAATGGATGGATTTATGTGGATTTTCTCAATGATAATGAGCACGTAAATTATATAAAAATATATAAACTCTTTAATGATCTGACTAGAACACACTTTGGATGATTTGCCCGCATTGATTCTAGATATTGTTTCTTTGTGATAATTGTCTCTTTGTTTCAATGATTCTCTTAACACTGCGCACTGCATTTAATCCCGGGCGCAAATCGTTATTCAGCCATTATGCTGATCACTGACTTGATTCACAACTCAGCGGATCCGGCTAGTTCCATCGAACTATTTCTATTATCTATCTGCGGACATTTCTGTCGAGAAATGACATTTTTCTAAAATGTCTGTATGTATATGTGTGTGTGTGTGTGTTGCTCGTGCCACATATCATTCCACTCTCCGTATCTTTGATGGAAATAAGGCTTTTCCTTGAACAAATGGAAAAGATAAATTGCGGTTCGTTTCATTATGGGTAAAATTTCATTCGTAAGCGTTCTGCCAATCGAATGAGAAAAATATGAAATGTAGCACTAGGAATGGGGTTCGTAAATGATACTCGAAGAGTGGGGCTCCCGCTTGTTTGGCTATTAAAATAGAATGAACAATTAGATAAAAGGAGCGTATCTTGTTTAGCTTCTTGAAAGCTCTCATTGTAGATAAGCAGAAGGGTGAGTCGAGTTTTTCTGTTCTTCATGATTCATTCTTATTTCTTTCAATTCAATGATTTCCTGACCAATAGCAAGAGAATTCGTACACGGAAAAGGAAATTTAGTTCATTTTACCCCAGCCTCTGTTATTATTAGCGTACAGGCTATCAATATCAAGAAGTTTTACACACATAAATTCCCATATTTATTAAATAAAGAACAAAAAAGTTATGCACAATATTTGACAGTTCAGTAGCAGAGAGCTGAAACAGGATAAGTCTAAAGAATCCGAGCGCATAGCCCTGAAGATGCAAGCTGGATATTGGGCGAAAGAATGTCATCATCCGTTTATTTTTTTCACTATTAAGTTAGATATTTGCTGCACCTGTTTTGCAGTTACTGCACCAACAAGTGCAGTCCCACCGACATTCACCACCTAGATGGCCGAAATGGTGACAGACTGTTACACACTGGAACGAGAATACACAACCTACATCTTGGAGCTGACATTCCTTCCCCATGATGAGGTCAACGTTCATGATCAGAGGTAAACACACTATTAGCCCGGAAATCAGGTACCTCCCCATCTAAAAAAAAAAAAAATATTAATGCTTTAGTTGTAGTCAGGACTTTCGATTGTGTCATAATAAAGAAATGGGCATCTAAAGGATTATTGAGCTCAAAGATGATCCTGGACTTCAAGACAGTATAATTTCCAAAAAACCATTAATTCAATTTCTAAAGATAGATTTTTTCGACACAGTCCAATGCGGTTTAATGAACTGAATTTTTTGGAGTAGAGCCCTTCACAAATAAATCTGGAAAAACTTGTTAATGGCCTCCAACATCTCTCCATTCTAGGCTAATTTCTTCGAATCTTTCCGTAATGGCTTCCACTGCGAGAAACATCCTAATTCATTTTGTTTCATATTGACAATGGTTCTATGATTCGAAGGACCTCGAATATATCCACATGTTGCGCAATTAAAATTAACTTTTTTTTGGCATAATATAATTCATAGTTAGAAATGTGGATTCATTTCCAATTCGTCAGTCACGTATAGAGAATTTCCGATCTCATTGAAAACGGAACAAAGCGTTGGAATTTACATTCTTTCGAAACAAACTACTTTTTCTCGCATTCCATAATGATCGAGTACCAGCCAAATCTCCCGATCACAGAAAATATTGAAAATAATACTTCGAAGTGTGTGCAAGAAGCGATCCATAGGAACTGATTAATTTCACGATTTCACTGCCGTTTTTATTCTGACGCATAGAAAAAAATACGAGGAGCTCAAATAATAGAATTCTTAAATGAAGTTATTACGATACAAGTTTTCTAGAAAGCATCAAGATAAAATCGCTATATGCTGCTTAAGTAAGCAACATATAGGGATTTATACAAGGTTGGCAAAGGAAGGTTGCCGGAGGTAAACCTATTATCGGGGACAAATGGCCCATTCTGTCCCTTATAAGGGACAACTGTTCACCTCTGTCCTTAATAAGGGACAAATGGCCAATTCTGTCCCTTATGAGGATTGACTTCCATCTTAATACTGATTAGTTCAAAGCAGGGACTGGTGACGCTACTTTGGTTTAGTTTAGTTTCCGGGTGAATGACCGAACGAAAGTAATAACGTTAGTCACAGTAACAAAAGTGGGAATGAAACTCAACTAACGTTAGTCGCAATAACAAAAGTGGTAACCAAACTCGACTAACGTTAGTCGCAGTATCAAAAGGAAGAACGAAAGTCGACTAACGTTAGTCGCAATAACAAAAGTGGTAACAAAACTCGACTAACGTTAGTCACAGTAACAAAAGTGGTAAAAAAACTTGACTACCGTTAGTCCCGATAGCAAAAACAGAGATAGAGAAATATTTGTATGCAAGAAATACAAATGTAACTCGTTTAGTATTCATTGCGGTAACGACGAAAAATGGATGCTGTTGATCTTATAACGCAGAATTTTACTCCAATTTTTTCAAAGCTTAAATGAACTATTTCTCTTTCTCAGCAGTTAAACAATTCCTCTTATCATTTTTCGAGAATATCTCGAAAACCAATGGAGAGGGCGTATTGGCCTTGATCCTTCTTTGTAGCTCTTGGCGTTATCTACAAGGAAATATAGAAATTAAAAAGGCGTATCTCTGGTATTTTCAAAGATATGATCGAGAAAATATCCACAAAAAATCGGATTATTCTCTTTCAAGTGTAGTTTAATGTTTATAGTCATTTGATATTAACAAATCACGCGTGCACAAATCGAAGCGAGTGGGGAGAATGGGTATTATCATTAAGTGGAGCACACAATCCATAACCAGTAGGGTAAGGTGGAGCACGACGGCCCACCCGAAAATTTGCTTAAAAAAATAATTTCTGATCAAACCATGATACTTTTGACGGATTCAGTGATCTTCTAACGATTGCTATAATCTGTATGTGACAGAAATCAATTATCGTCACTCATAAGTGACAAAAATCAATTCTGGTCACTTATAAGTGACAGACATCAATTATCGTCACTTATAAGTGACGAAAATCGATTATCGTCACTTACAAGTGACCGGAATCAATTCTCGTCACTTATAACGGACAGAAATTAATTTTCGTCACTTATAAGTGATGGAAATAGATTTTCGTCACTCATAAGTGATGGAAATCAATTCTCGTCACTTAGAAGTGATGGAAATCAATTCTCGTCACTTATAAGTGACAGAAATCAATTCTCGTCACTTATAAGTGACAGAAATCAATTCTCGTCACTTATAAGCGGGGGAAATCAATTCTCGTGAATTATAAGTGATGGAAATCAATTCTCGTCACTTAGAAATGACAGAAATCAATTCTCGTCACTTATAAGTGACAGAAATCAATTCTCGTCACTTATAAGCGGGGGAAATCAATTCTCGTGAATTATAAGTGATGGAAATCAATTCTCATCACTGAATAGTGACAAGAATCAATTCTCGTCACTTATAAGTGACAGGAATCAATTTCCGTCGCTTATGAGTGCGGACATCAATTCTCGTCACTTATAAGTGATGGAAATCAATTCTCGTCACTTATCAGTGGTGGAAATCAATTCTCGTCACTTATAAGTGATGGGAATCAATTCTCGTCACTTATGAGTGATCGAAATCAATTCTCGTCACTTATAAGTGACAGGAATCAATTTTCGTCACTTATAACCGACAGAAATCAATTCTCGTGAATTATAAGTGACAGCAATCAATTCTCGTCACTTATGAGTGATGGAAATCAATTCTCGTAACTTATAAGAGATGGAAATCAATTCTCGTGAATTATAAGTGACAGGAATCAATTTTCGTCACTTATAACCGACAGAAATCAATTCTCGTGAATTATAAGTGACAGCAATCAATTCTCGTCACTTATGAGTGATGGAAATCAATTCTCGTCACTTATAAGAGATGGAAATCAATTCTCGTGAATTATAAGTGACAGGAATCAATTCTCGTCACTTAGAAGTGACAGAAAACAATTTTCGTCACTTATAAGTGATGGAAATCAATTATCGTCACTTATGAGAGATGGAAATCAATTCTCGTCACTTATGAGTGATGGTAATCAATTCTCGTCACTTATAAGTGACAGAAATCAATTCTCGTCACTTATCAGTGATGGAAATCAATTCTCGTCACTTGTAAGTAATGGAAATCAATTCTCGTCACTTATAAGTGATGGAAATCAATTATCGTCACTTATGAGAGATGGAAATCAATTCTCGTCACTTATACGTGATGGAATTGGATTCTCGTCACTTATAAGTGATGGAAATCAATTCTCGTCACTGAATAGTGACAAGAATCAATTCTCGTCACTTATCAGTGACAGATATCAATTCTCGTCACTTATAAGTGATGGAAATCAATTCTCGTCACTTATAAGTGATGGAAATCAATTCTCGTCACTGAGAAAAGATGGAAATCAATTCTCGTCACTTTTAAGTGATGGAAATTAATTCTCGTCACTTTTAAGTGATGGAAATCAATTCTCGTCACTTATAAGTGACAGGAATGTATTTTCATCACTTATAAGTGACAGAAATCAATTCTCGTCACTTATAAGTGACAGCAATCAATTCTCGTCACTTATAAGTGATGGAAATTAATTCTCGGCACTTAGAAGTGACAGATATCAATTCTCGTCACTTATAAGTGATGGAAATCAATTCTCGTCACTTATAAGTGATGGAAATTAATTCACGTCTCTTATAAGTGATGGAAATCAATTCTCGTCACTTATGAGTGACAGAAATCAATTCTCGTCACTTATAAGTGACAGAAATCAATTCTCGTCACTTATAAGTGACAGAAATCCATTCTCTTCACTTATAAGTGATGGAAATCAATTCTCGTCACTTATAAGTGATGGAAATCAATTCTCGTCACTTTTAAGTGATGGAAATTAATTCTCGTCACTTATAAGTGATGGAAATCAATTCTCGTCACTTATAAGTGACAGGAATCAATTTTCATCACTTAAGTGACAGAAATCAATTCTCGTCTCTTATAAGTAACAGCAATCAATTCTCGTCACTTATAAGTGATGGAAATCAATTCTCGGCACTTATAAGTGATAGAAATCAATTCTCGTCACTTATAAGTGACAGATATCAATTCTCGTCACTTATAAGTGATGGAAATCAATTCTCGTCACTTATAAGTGATGGAAATCAATTCTCGTCACTTATAAGAGATGGAAATCAATTCTCGTGAATTATAAGTGACAGGAATCAATTCTCGTCACTTAGAAGTGACAGAAAACAATTTTCGTCACTTATAAGTGATGGAAATCAATTATCGTCACTTATGAGAGATGGAAATCAATTCTCGTCACTTATACGTGATGGAATTGGATTCTCGTCACTTATAAGTGATGGAAATCAATTCTCGTCACTGAATAGTGACAAGAATCAATTCTCGTCACTTATCAGTGACAGATATCAATTCTCGTCACTTGTAAGTGATGGAAATCAATTCTCGTCACTGAGAAAAGATGGAAATCAATTCTCGTCACTTTTAAGTGATGGAAATTAATTCTCGTCACTTTTAAGTGATGGAAATCAATTCTCGTCACTTATAAGTGACAGGAATGTATTTTCATCACTTATAAGTGACAGAAATCAATTCTCGTCACTTATAAGTGACAGCAATCAATTCTCGTCACTTATAAGTGATGGAAATCAATTCTCGGCACTTAGAAGTGACAGATATCAATTCTCGTCACTTATAAGTGATGGAAATCAATTCTCGTCACTTATAAGTGATGGAAATTAATTCACGTCTCTTATAAGTGATGGAAATCAATTCTCGTCACTTATGAGTGACAGAAATCAATTCTCGTCACTTATAAGTGACAGAAATCAATTCTCGTCACTTATAAGTGACAGAAATCCATTCTCTTCACTTATAAGTGATGGAAATCAATTCTCGTCACTTATAAGTGATGGAAATCAATTCTCGTCACTTTTAAGTGATGGAAATTAATTCTCGTCACTTATAAGTGATGGAAATCAATTCTCGTCACTTATAAGTGACAGGAATCAATTTTCATCACTTAAGTGACAGAAATCAATTCTCGTCTCTTATAAGTAACAGCAATCAATTCTCGTCACTTATAAGTGATGGAAATCAATTCTCGGCACTTAGAAGTGATGGAAATCAATTCTCGTCACTTATAAGTGATAGAAATCAATTCTCGTCACTTATAAGTGACAGGAATCAATTTCCGTCACTTATAACCGACAGAAATCAATTCTCGTCTTTTATAAGTGACAGGAATCAATTTCCGTCACTTATAACCGACAGAAATCAATTCTCGTCACTTATAAGAGATGGAAATCAATTCTCGTGAATTATGAGTGACAGGAATCAATTCTCGTCACTTAGAAGTGACAGAAAACAATTTTCGTCACTTATAAGTGATGGAAATCAATTATCGTCACTTATGAGAGATGAAAATCAATTCTCGTCACTTATAGGTAATGGAAATCAATTCTCGTCACTTAGAAGTGACAGACATCAATTATCGTCTCTTATAAGTGACGAAAATCGATTATCGTCACTTACAAGTGACCGGAATCAATTCTCGTCACTTAGAAGTGACAGAAAACAATTTTCGTCACTTATAAGTGATGGAAATCAATTATCGTCACTTATGAGAGATGAAAATCAATTCTCGTCACTTATAGGTAATGGAAATCAATTCTTGTCACTTATAAGTGATGGAAATCAATTCTCGTCACTTATAAGTGACAGGAATCAATTTCCGTCACTTATAACCGACAGAAATCAATTCTCGTCTTTTATAAGTGACAGCAATCAATTCTCGTCACTTAGAAGTGACAGACATCAATTATCGTCTCTTATAAGTGACGAAAATCGATTATCGTCACTTACAAGTGACCGGAATCAATTCTCGTCACTTAGAAGTGACAGAAAACAATTTTCGTCACTTATAAGTGATGGAAATCAATTATCGTCACTTATGAGAGATGAAAATCAATTCTCGTCACTTATAGGTAATGGAAATCAATTCTTGTCACTTATAAGTGACAGAAATGAATTCTCGTCACTTATAAGTGATGGAAATCAATTCTCGTCACTTGTAAGTAATGGAAATCAATACTCGTCACTTATAAGTGACAGATATCAATTCTCGTCGATTATAAGTGATGGAAATCAATTCTCGTCACTTATAAGTGATGGAAATCAATTATCGTCACTTATGAGAGATGGAAATCAATTCTCGTCACTTATAAGTGATGGAAATTAATTCACGTCTCGTATAAGTGATGGAAATCCATTCTCGTCACTTATGAGTGACAGAAATCAATTCTCGTCACTTATAAGTGACAGAAATCAATTCTCGTCACTTACAAGTGACAGAAATCAATTCTCTTCACTTATAAGTGATGGAAATCAATTCTCGTGACTTATAAGTGATGGAAATCAATTCTCGTCACTTAGAAAAGATGGAAATCAATTCTCGTCACTTTTGAGTGATGGAAATTAATTCTCGTCACTTATAAGTGATGGAAATCAATTCTCGTCACTTATAAGTGACAGGAATCAATTTTCATCTTTTATAAGTGACAGAAATCAATTCTCGTCGCTTATAAGTGACAGCAATCAATTCTCGTCACTTATAAGTGATGGAGATCAATTCTCGTCACTTAGAAGTGATGGAAATCAATTCTCGTCATTATAAGTGACAGGAATCAATTTTCATCACTTATAAGTGACAGGAATCAATTCTCGTCACTTATAAGGGACAGCAATCAATTCTCGTCACTTATAACCGACAGAAATCAATTCTCGTCTTTTATAAGTGACAGCAATCAATTCTCGTCACTTATAAGTGATGGAAATCAATTCTCGTCACTTTTAAGTGATGGGAATCAATTCTCGTCACTTATGAGTGATGGAAATCAATTCTCGTCACTTATAAGTGACAGGAATCAATTTCCGTCACTTATAACCGACAGAAATCAATTCTCGTCTTTTATAAGTGACAGCAATCAATTCTCGTCACTTATAAGTAATGGAAATCAATTCTCGTCACTTATAAGAGATGGAAATCAATTCTCGTGAATTATGAGTGACAGGAATCAATTCTCGTCACTTAGAAGTGACAGAAAACCATTTTCATCACTTATAAGTGATGGAAATCAATTCTCGTCACTTATAAGAGATGGAAATCAATTTTCGTGAATTCTAAGTGACAGGAATCAATTCTCGTCACTTAGAAGTGACAGAAAACAATTTTCGTCACTTATAAGTGATGGAAATCAATTCTCGTCACTTATAAGTGATGGAAATTAATTCACGTCTCTTATAAGTGATGGAAATCCATTCTCGTCACTTATGAGTGACAGAAATCAATTCTCGTCACTTATAAGTGACAGAAATCAATTCTCGTCACTTTTAAGTGATGGAAATTAATTCTCGTCACTTATAAGTGATGGAAATCAATTCTCGTCACTTATAAGTGACAGGAATGTATTTTCATCACTTATAAGTGACAGAAATCAATTCTCGTCACTTATAAGTAACAGCAATCAATTCTCGTCACTTATAAGTGATGGAAATCAATTCTCGGCACTTAGAAGTGATGGAAATCAATTCTCGTCACTTATAACCGACAGAAATCAATTCTCGTGAATTATAAGTGACAGCAATCAATTCTCGTCACTTATAAGTGATGGAAATCAATTCTTGTCACTTATAAGAGATGGAAATCAATTCTCGTGAATTATAAGTGACAGAAAACAATTTTCGTCACTTATAAGTGATGGAAATCAATTATCGTCACTTATGAGAGATGGAAATCAATTCTCGTCACTTATAAGTAATGGAAATTAATTCTCGTCACTTATAAGTGACAGAAATCAATTCTCTTCACTTAGAAGTGATGGAAATCAATTCTCGTCACTTATAAGAGATGGAAATCAATTCTCGTGAATTATAAGTGACAGGAATCAATTCTCGTCACTTAGGAGTGACAGAAAACAATTTTCGTCACTTATAAATGATGGAAATTATTAATTGTTTCTCATTACGGGATACCTTCATTTGTTTCTTCCATTTGTTCGTTCCAGATATCGAGAGAAGCGGAGAAAGACAGACCCAATGCTGGCTAGAAGAGAAAATTATGAAGAGCGTTGTCCGCCTCGAAATTAACAGTAGATCAAAGTATTTTTTTAATTGTAACGTTACATTCATAGCACCTGCTAATCGAAATTTGTAGCAACTTCGATCAATGAATTTGCTAGGTTCAAATTATTGAATCTATCCGCGGACTCCATCACCATATAGATTTAATGATTTGGACTGTAAATTTTTCATGATCGTCTATTTGTCGTTGAATCTCTCATCATAGAAAGTTTCACTATGAGAAATTCAATCTTCGAAAACAGAAAATTTCAGATGTTGAATTTTACTGTAGCACTTCTTCTAAACATTGTTCTCCATATAATGCTGTCCGATAAACTCATGAATCATGAGCTCTCATGATAAATAACCATTCATTAACCATGCAATATTCAATAAGTATTTATAAGTATTTAATGCAAGCAACATTCAATTCATTTTTTTCCATATCTATCTGTCTTACTGGCTAAAGATAAATGGCAAAAAAAAATATGATAAGTAAAGAATCTTCGTATAATCAAAAACACATTTCAGTCCACTTCGCTCCAGTCTCTCCTATTATTACACCAAGAAAAAAATAATGGTAAAAATGACCAAATAAAACATTTCATTCAACAAATCCGATTGCTTCAATAGTCCTGAACACATAGCTAGCTGCAACCCTAGGATTATTCCTTGATGGTTTTTTTAGAATGAAACTCAGATTCAATCGATTAAAAACAGTCGAATATACAATCAAGTCAATAAATTTGTTGTCAGGAGTAATGCTTTGGTTGAAATAGAACGAAATTTTGAACCACTCATTCATTAAGGTCCCGGTGTATAAAACTCGATTAGCTGACGGAGCTGTCGCAGATACAGGTATGGTTAACTCTAGGCAGTTAACTTCGCTCGATGATCGTTGAAGATGGTTACCCAAGCTGCAGCTGGAATGATAACCAATAACTAAATGAAGATTTTGTTTCATTCAGCTCTAAATCAATGAAAACGAAACAATTCATCCAGTTATGGTGCAGTGATCATCAGTCTGTAGCTATTGTAAGCGGTTTTCGATCGTTTTGGAGCACACTCTCTCAAATTCTCCCCAATTGCGCCAAGCTAACTGACTGAAGTTACTGGCTTAAAATTAACTTCACATGTCACTTAACTATGGCAGCACAGTTAATTAGTGACTACCGCTAATCGGTGATTAACCTTATACACGTGGACCTAAAAGGAAAAACTTAACGTTTGGAAAACCTCTATTTTGAATTTTGTACCGGAATCATAGTCGTAATGTATTAAGGGGGGGGGGGGGGGGGGTAGGGTTAATTCGGTCAAAAAAAGGCATATTTTTATGAATTTTTATTGATGAAACAGTTAATATAAATGATGTTGTTCCCATGGGGTATTCTTAAGTCACATTTCAAGAAGACTCTGTGAAATTTTCGTGGAAAAATATAAAGATTTGAGCCAGTGGGAGCAACTCTTGTCAGGCGCCTCGGAAAAAAAGCGTTTTGCGGTGGACAGCGGAACTCAAGACTAGATCATCTAAAACGAAAAAAGCGAAGCGATTCCGTTAGTTTATAAGATTACCCACGTAACCCTGTCGAGAAAATTTTTTTTTTCACATTTTTGGATTTTTGGTTGCACTTTAAAGTCAAAAAACCGATTTTCGACTAAAAAACCAACATTCAAGCTCCTATAAAAAATACTTTAAATAGAAGAATTGAAAAAAACTCGACAGCGTTACCTCGCTGAATATGTTTTAAAAAAGTGTGCAAAAAATAAAATCGATCGGTTCAGTAGATTCTGAGTGAGAGTGTCCACCGACTTTTAAAAAGCAAGTTGTGGGAAAATCGATTTGAAGTTTGAACTTGAATTTTTAAATTTAAACTTTTTACTTACATAGAATCGTCAATTCCGCGTCCGCACAATATGAAACTATCATCAGAGGTGTCCAGAATACGTTGCCACTCTTGTCATTGGCCAACGCGACCTTCTTTGCTTGGAAGCGTAGTTTTGATTTGAGCTCGATTCTAAACCACTCATACTAAAAATGCTGTATTACCGTCAATTTATCTCGGATCGACTTGAAATTTTCACAGAATATTCCTGAAATATGGTACTTTCACCTCAAAATTTTTCAAAAAATCGAGAAAATAAAAATTAAATACCCTACCCCCCCTTAACCCTCTGAAGACAAACTCCTAGCAATCCCTGTCGTGTGAGCTAGAGAGAGGGAATAGCCAATCGTAGGCGCGCGTTCACTGTGTTAGTGCGTGACGTCATGAGATGGCTGCCCCCTCTCCTACTAGCCCATGAACGTACAGAGCTCGTAAACGTGTGGGTTTGCTGATTACGATTTTTCTTGTATTTCTTCTTGTTTCCAAGTTCATAATTAAAATAGAAATTTACAATAAAACTGTTTAGATTGAGGAAAATGTTTGATTTAAAAATACTGTTTACTGGAAAACAAATAATGGAAACACATAAACAAAAACAAAAAGAGAAAAAAAATTCATCTACAAAAATTCCTCCAGTTATAAAAGTGCAGAACAAAAAAAAATCCCATCAAAAATCCTTCTTCGTTAAAATCAACGAAAGTACACGTTTCAAAAAAGTCTCCTGTCTTAATTGTATTTCTTTCTAGCAGTGATTCGCCCGGGCCCCCGCCCGATACGCCGGCACTGGATGTTGCGCCCCACCATACGACCGAGTGGCTTGCCGCTCGGCCCGATTCAGTGGTGGGGAGACGGAGTTAGTCTTCAGAGGGTTAAACAATACATCACAACTTCGATTGTTATCGGCATAATTACAACTCCTCCAAAAATTGGTGAAAATTGATTCCAAAACCAGCTGAATTGATGAAAAAAAAAATTTCCTTTTTCGAACTCGATGGAAGTCGTAAGACACGTATAGGAAATGAAAAGACAACTTCGAATGTGAGAAATGTGATATTAAAGCTTATCATAAAATTGTTTGAGTTTTTTCCACGGATAATTTTTCATTTGATATTGAAATGACGTGTCTCACGACTTGGTGAAAAAAGAAAAAAAATTGTGTCCCATTAATTCAGGGGGTTTTGAATCGATATTCATCCATTTTTGAAGGAGTTATAATTATGCTGGTAATAAATCAAATCTTCCTCCGCATTTACCTCCAAAAAAATGATAAGGGATCTATTCAAGAATACATCAATACACACAAATCAATGCAGAATCGACTCACCTATCACACACACACACACACACACACACACACACACGTGCAGGACATGGACATGGACACACATACAGACGCATATACATATTTTTTGGAAACATCATTTCTCGACGTTTCAGAAAATTCGGAGTGATTCCCAAATATCATCATAATATATTATGATGACATTTCGGAAGCAAAAGAATTAAACGCTGAAAAAAATAGATAATAATTTGCTAATCAGATTTTTTCGTATTTCAATTTAGTAAAATCATTTTTAAGGTAAAGTGATCATGTCAGTTGAAGCTCAGCTCCCTTATGGCACGCCGTTTTGCTATTTAATAGCAACAGTTTTTACTTTCAAGAAATATTAAATTAGTCGATTTAAAATGATGCTAGCATTTCTTCGACAGAATTAATTTGATGCTATGCTTCATGAGAATGTATTAAAATTATCTTATAACATAATTTTAATTCAAAATACATGTAGAAACGTACGAAAAAAGTCGAATTATTTTTATGTTATAAGATAATTTGAATTCATTTCTATTAAGTTATAAGATAAAATTAATGGATTCCGTTGAAGGTTAACAATCGAAATAAATGCAGGAATTAGAATGAAGCAAGCGTCATATTAATTCCGCGATTTAAAATGACCATACTATATAAAATGAATTTACGAATTAAAGTTATGTGAAGAATCATTGAAATTTTCTGAATTAAAATGATGCTTGGACATAACGGAAATTCTGAATTTCCATAATAGACTATAGTCATATTAATTCCAGACAAATTATTAACTTTGAAACGGGATGAATTCTAATTATGTCCAGAGATAATTTTAATTCCAAATTAAATTTATGTAGATAATTTCAATTCCTAAATTCAAATTATGTACATAATTTTGATTCCTGAATTCGAATTATCTACATAATTTTAAATCAGGAATTGAAATTCTGTACATAATTTTAATTCAGGAATTAAAATTATCTACATAATTTTAATTCCTGAATTCACATTATGTACATAATTGTAATTCCGAATTCGAATTATGTAGATAATTTAAATTCCGAATTCGAATTATGTACATAATTTTAATTCCCGAATTCACATTATGTACATAATTGTAATTCCGAATTCGAATTATGTAGATAATTTTAATTCCGAATTCGCATTATGTACATAATTTTAATTCCCGAATTCACATTATGTACATAATTGTAATTCCGAATTCACATTATGTACATAATTGTAATTCCGAATTCGGATTATGTACATAATTCTAATTCCCGAATTCGAATTATGTGCATAACTTCAATTCTTCATCCCGTTTCGTCGTTGACACTCATTCTTTCTTTCTTCCTTCATCTCTTATCCTCCTCTTTCCTACTATGAAAAGACATGGTGGATTGAACAGCACCATCTTGAAGAATCGAACTCGCATCAACGATCGAAATTAGAACATCGCCATCTTGAAAAGTCGAATTTGACTATGCTGAACATAGCAACTGAAGGAACATCAACGACACAGCCGCTTGTGGCCGTGATGGCGCCAGTGTTTCTTCATTGGCTATGTTCAGCGTAGTCAAATTCGACTTTTTAAGATGGCGATGTTCTAATCTCGATTGTAGATGTGAGTTCGATTTCCCAAGATGATGCTGTTCCATTCACCATGTCTTTTATGTAGTAGGATACTGATCTGGGGATCTGAGACGCGCGATAAAAATCATGGGGGTGATCTAACGAGGATTACGTTTTTCTCAAGGCTTTTCCTCATTGGTTACGAGAACGAATGCGAACCAGAGCGCGCGTAATTTCAAAAAGATTTCAGTCGTCTTCAAGTTAGTTTTCAATGATTGCGACGATTTCTATTGGCTATGTGGCTAACGGAAACAGTCAATAGAAATGAGAGTAAAGTGACTTCAGGGGTGCGATTCCCGAAGCAGTTTAAGGCTGAGTTTTTCATTCGTGTGCTAGCTAATCTGGAGATTAGCTAACACTGTGTTAGCGCCATATGGGAGAATTCGGACGTATGCGCTGTCTGACGGTCAGAGGCAATGATACAAATCACTGAAAGAAATATCTCAAGAACGAGGCTAAGTGAGAATTATGCTGCCTACGTCTCATTGACGCTTTACCTGCGAAGATGGCGCATACATCCGAAGTCTCCAAAATGGCGCTAACACAGTGTTAGCTCATCGCCATGTTAGCTAACATACGAATGAAAAACTCAGCTTGAGAAAGTTAAAATTTTGCTCCCGCTAGGTGACAGCAGTGAGTTTCCGAAAAAAATTGAGCTGGTTTGAGAACGCATCACTTCTGCCTCTGAATGACAAAGGTTATCAATCATCAATCGGCTGTAGAGACTGATGGCTGAAGGCCAGGTTTTTTTTCCTTCATGGTGCTGTGGTTTTTGTACAGCTGGCCGCCAGCCATCAGTCTATCCAGCCGATTGATGATTGATAATCTCTGTTATTCAGAGGCAAAAGTGATGCGTTCTCAAACCGGCTCAATTTTTTCGGAAACTCACTGTTGTCACCTAGCGGGAGCAAAATTTTAACTTTCTTAAATTGCTTCGGGAATAGCACCCCAGTCTGCCTCCCGTGACGTCATCAATGCCTTTTCGTTTGTTATTCGTTCTTTGTCATTGTGTTCATGAAAACGTCAAGAGATGGCGTTCATTTCTTATTCACAATATCAAATTTCAACTTTTCAAGATGGCAATGTTCTAATCTCGATTGTTGATGTGAGTTCGATTTTTCAAGATGGCGATGTTTAATTCAAGATTACATGCCATGTCTTTCATGTAGCAGGAGATAGGAGATAGGAAGAGAAATACGAGAACGATGGCTTGCGAGAGTGCGCGTATTTTGAAAAAAATTTCAATCACCTTCAAGTGAGTTTCCAATGATCGCGATAATTCCTGTTGGCTGGATGAAACAGCCAATAGCAACGAGGAGAATGAATGCAACAGATTAACGTGACAATTTTCGATACACGGATTGTTCAAGTCGATTATTTTCTTGTTCCTTTTTATACAATAAAAAAAAAAATTATAATGCAATAAATGACAAATGATAGGAATAGGATGAGATAAATAACTGTGCTTGTTATTTTTGCCGCCTGTTCACATAACCTCTTAGTTGACTTTTTCAAAGTAAGTAAAACATTTTATTATTCATATTAACGTGTCTGGATACGGAAATGAGAAAAGAGGATAGCATGTTGTTGAAATTAATTACTTTACTGGGGATAGATTCCGCGCGTTATAAGGTACTGCGTTATAACGTAAAAGCGTTATAATTTTGCTCCTGACAGGCGGCATTTCATTCACATAGGGGACAAATTGATTGTGGTTTGGAACACTCTTTCATTTTGGAGCGTTGGAATTTTCAGCAATATGGATGATGATCGTGAGTTGCATTACTCCAAAATGCGTAAATTCATTTTGGAGTAATGCATATTTCATTCAATTGTGATTTACCTGTCAAGTCACTGTGAACAAACTCACGAAAATACTTTCGAAAATTTTCTCGCTTTGAATTTGAATCAGTTTTGTGTTCTCGAACTCCACTGAATGAGTCAATTAGTTTCTACGATGCCCTCCGCCGGGAGCAAAATTATAATGCTTTCACGTTATAACGCAGTACGTTATAACGCGCGGAATCTATCCCCTGGCGCGAAATCCTCATGGAAACGTGACTTTATTTTGTAACCGTACGAAACAGTATTAATCGTTTTATTAATACACGATTTCGTAATTGGCTAGTGTTTTTGGGTCGCTCTGAATTCAAAAACACCAGTCAATTCGGTCACTCGCAGGTCCGGTCGCCAGGTGGATTTTTTAACTAAAATAAACACCAAAAAAATAATTATTAAAAATAACACACGTATTTTATTTATTAGCAAACTTGTTACACGAACATGAAGCACTTAACTATTAACTTATACTTCTAACACTTAGTTTAAAACTACACAGTTATACTCAATCCCTACTTTACCGACTATAGGTTAAGTGACTATTCGCGAAGAGCTCCGTTACGATTGAAGGTTTCGAATAAACTGCCTAACTTGTGACCCAGGCGCTCCTTTTATAGTGCCTCTAGGTCATTATTCATTAATTAATCCTTCAATTAACCCCTGATACATTTATATCCTTGTAATCCCCATCTCAAAAGGATTATTTTTCTATTAACCAACTGTGCCTATTTGTGTAATTTACCCCGTTCGTTAGTCAGGCCGAATATCTATTGGTTAACTTAATTACTGCAATCCTGACGATATAGGGATTAAATTAGTGTATTGCATCAGGGAGGTTTTATCATAATATACGAAAACCCAAACGGTTGAATCAAGAGGCTACAGGCATATCTTGATTCAATCGCTAAATTAATTGGATTAATTCTCTCTATTCGCACCATTCATTTGGGCTCAATTAATTAATTGACTTAATTCATTAATTTCCCCTTCTCCCAATTCTTCTTTCGCGGGTCGAGAGGGCAGCACAGTGGCTATTCATCAAACCCTAACGCGTAATCTGGTAAGGTTATAACTACCCAGATGGCAGCACAAAATCTAACCCAGTGCACCGGGTTTTCCCCATACTGTCACAATTGATACGTAGTGGGGAAAAGGAAGAAGAAGGGGAGACTGAAAAGAACATGTCGGAAATGTGAATGTTTGTCTGTAGTAAGACAAATAGTAATCCATCGAGATTAAGTTTTATGGAAGCAATCGTTAGTCAGTATAAATGCGAAAGGAAAGAATGGAATGTTTATAAGAAAATTTAGATTGTATTGACAGGATTAAAGACGCCTTTTTTTCCTTGTTACTTTTCTCACTACAAGCTTAATTTAATGAATATCAATAAACAACAACTCAATTATCATTTCTCTCGTATACCTACTTCCAAGTTACAACAGGTTATGGGCCCAGGCATAATCAAAGGTTATACGAGAGATTGGACTGAAAGCTGATAGAAAAGTTGAAAGAATAATTTTGAAAGATGGATACAGTGAGATCACAATTGGAGTATCTTGCTGAAGACAGTCAAGGCAAAGTAAACTACGGGTCATGGAGGTTTAAGTTGAATCTAGCCCTCAGAATCAAGAACTTGTTTGAAGTTGCAACAGGTATTAAAGTCAGACCTCATGGAGAGGAGAACGCTGCGGGAGTTGGAGATTGGTTGAAGATAGATCTCGAGGCTCAAACATTAATTGGTTTAAATGTAAGTGGCAATATAGCCGAGAAAATTCGTAATTGTACGTCTGCGAGTATGATGCTTGAAAAATTGGAAATGTTGTACGCGAAAAAGTCAGATGTTTCAGTTGAAAGTTTGCAAAGATCATTTTTTAGCTATAAGTATGAGGAAAATAAATCAGTCATTGAAAATTGTATGGAAATTCAGCAATGTGCAGAAAAATTAATGGCTGAAGGAGAACAAGTTAAAGAAAGTTGGGTTGTGCCAAGAATTTTGAGTGTTTTACCACCCAAACTCCATCATTTTCGAACGTCTTGGGAATGTATGAGTAGCGTTCATAAAAATTTAAACGAACTTTTCGAGCTTTTACGTCTAGAAGAAGACAGATTAAATGAAAGTAATGATGACAGTCAAATACTCGAAGCGCGTTAATATCTCAACAGATGGGGAAAGATTCTAAAAAGTCAAATCAGAAAATTGAATGTTATAAATGTGGAAAGACTGGTCGTATGAAGAAAGACTGTAGAAATAAGCCATGTGCCCAATATTTAGAGTATTGTAAGAAAAATCTTAGCTGCAATATTTGTAAGAAAAAGGGTCATTTCGCGAAAGACTGTAGAGATAAGAATGAAAAGTCTGATGAGAGTGATGCAAATAATGATAATGACGTTCGGCGAGCATTCATAACAGTTGGTTTATCAGCTGCGAATATTGAGTATATAGATTCTCAGCAAAATTGTAATAGCTTATGGTATCAAGACTGTGCTGCGACACAGCATATGACTTCACATGTGGAATGGATGAGTGATTATGTGAGACTGAAAGAACCTGTGATGGTCGTATTGGTGTAGGTAATGTTAAAGTAGAAGCATTTAATGGAGACAGATGGTACAAAGTCGAATTGAAAAATGTATTACACACGCCACAGATGCCCTTCAATTTATTTTCAGTAACAAAAATGTTAGATAAAGGATACACACAGATGGCAGACTCAAAAATTCTGTTTTCATGACCAAAGACCAAAGTGAGATTGTCGCAATAGCGAAGAGAGATGGAAATTTATTCAAAATGATGTTTCGTATGGAAGAGTCAGACAGTAATATTAATGAATCAGGCTGTATAACAAATTGTTCAACTAGTATTTCTACAGTGAAACCTCTATTATTTTCCACGCACGAGGCTCAGATTTGGAAAATAATAGAGGTTCCGACTCAGTTTCTGCGACCCCCACTCCGTCAGCGCGAGAGTAAGAGAGGACGATACGTCGCTCTCTCTTCAACTGCAATATTATTATTGTTGACTCTCTTTCGTCTATGTGTCTTTGTCACTCCGCACATGTCTCCGCATGCGCAAGAAAACAGAGATAGCTATAGATGAAAGAAAGACAACGAAAAATGGTTGAGAGTGGGGGACGCTCTTTCTCCTCCTTTGAGGGGCGGTGGAATATATCGGAGGTGAAAATATTGGAGGTTTCACTGTATTAGCCAGTGGTATGAACGAATGGCACATCAAAATATTAAGTATGTTAAGCATATACTAGATAAACAAGGTGTTAAATATATTGATGATTGAGATGATTATGTTTGTGAAGGGTGTGCGTATGGGAATCAACATAGAGTGTCCCATCCTAGCAATATTAAAGTAGCTTCACAACCATTAGATCTGATACATGTAGATCTGGGTGAAATTGACGTTAGATCTTTAGGAGGAGCCAAGTATTTTCTATCGTTAAAAGACGATTTCACACACTATCGAACAGTGTATTTTCTCAAAAGCAAAGATGAAGCAGCTACGAAACTCGACACATTTTTGAAATTGGCAGAAAATCAACTTGGTAGGAAAGTTAAAAATCTAAGATCTGATAATGGCACAGAAATTAAAAATTCTGATACTCAGAAACTGTTAGATAATTTAGGAGTTTTTCACATCAAATCTAATACTCATACACCAGAACAAAATGGCCGAATAGAACGTGAAATGCGTATAATCGTCGAGGCAGCCAGAAGTGCAATCCAAGCCAAAGATTTAAATGAAAATTTATGGGCTGAAGCAATTAATTATGAAGTTTTCACAATTAATCAAACAGGTACCAGTTCACAGAAAGGAAAGTCACCAGCTGAATTATGGTTTGGACGTATGATTGAGATCAATAAACTATGAGCATTTGGATGTGACTGCTACGTTTTACTACCAGATCATAAGCGAACGAAAATGGGCAAAAAGTCGCTAAAAGGAATTTTCGTAAGATATGACTTAGATTCATCGAGTTACAGAATTTATTCTCATGGGAAAAATGACGTGATCAGTTCAGGAAATGTAATTTTCTACGAAAAGTCTCAACTAGATCAGAGTGGCACAGAACTACGAGTATCTTTAACTGTAAATGGAGAAGAAAATGAACTTACTGAAAAGGAGTCAGAAGACTCAGAGTTTGAGTCATTGGAGTCTGAAAGTTCAAGCGAAGATCAAAATATCGAAGTACCTGAGAGCACTCAAAGCCCAAATCAAACTGGAAATGTGAATTTACGGAGTCGTCGTGAATCGAGAATGCCTAAAAGATTTGATGATTATGAAATGAACTGGACCAAGAGGACAGCGAACTTTGCGATGATAGGTGAAGTAGGAGATATACCTACGTCTGAAGCACTAAAAGATAAAAATTGGTACAAAGCAATGCACGATGAATACAAATCATTAGTCGAAATGAATACGTGGAAACTAGTAGATGCACCGAAAGATGTTAAATCATTATCTTGTCGTTGGGTTCTGCGTCAGAAATCTGATGGCACCTTGAAGGCCAGCTAGTAGCACGAGGATTTGAACAAGAGGGAGGAATAGATTACTTCGAAACTTTTAGTCCCGTTGCTCGACGTGCATCTATTCGACTTTTGTTAAGTCTCACCGCATCAAATAAAATGAAGGTGATGACGTTTGATGTAAAAACCGCCTTTTTACACGGAGAATTGGAAGAGACTATATACATGCACCAAACAGAAGGGTTTGATGACAATTTAGGACGCGTTTGTAAATTGATTAAAAGTCTATATGGCTTGAAACAATCACCTAAGAATTGGAACGAAAAAATTTCTAAATTCCTGAAAACTCTAAAATTTGAAAGTACTGATGATGATTTGTGTGTCTATTACAATGAAGATAAAACGATTTTCATGATTTTATTTGTTGATGATGGCTTAATAACTGGAAATAATGAACAACAAATGATTCAAGTTTTGAGAAAATTGAATCAACAGTGTAAAATTACGTTTAACACTGCAGCAAGTAATTGTCTGTCATACTTAGGCATGGATATTGAAAGAAAATCGAATGGTATTTTTGTAAGTCAGCCAAAGTACACCGAGAAAATTCTGAAACGATTCAGACTTGGAAACTCCAATTCTGTATCTACTCCAATGGAATGTGGTATGACAACTAATGAAGAAAATTTGGTAAGTGATAAACCTTTTGACAAATTGTATCGTGAAGCCATAGGCAGTCTACTTTATTTGGCTACAATCAGTTGTCCAGACATTAGTTTTGCAGTAAACTATCTCAGCAGAAAAATGAGTGCACCCATGATGAGTCATTGGGAAATGGTAAAGCGTGTTTTCCAATATTTGAGAGGTACAACACAATTTGGAATTTTCTTAAATGGAGATAATCAGCTCGTAACCTACACTGATTCTGACTATGGAGGAGACTCAGAGACTGGTCAATCAACGAGCGGAGTACTTGTGTTAAGAGGAGGTCCCATTGTATGGTATGCACAGAGACAGAGACATGTAGCAAACTCAACAGCTGAAGCTGAATATCGAGCCGCAGTATCTTCCATTGATGATATTTGTTGGATTAGAAGATTAGGAAACGAATTGGACATCATAGATTCGAGTAAACCTACAACTTTGTGTGTTGATAACAGATCAGCGATCTGCATGCTGCAAAATGTTCATGAAGGGAAGATTACTAAAGAAAAAAAACACATTGACATTCCACGAAAGTTTATTCAACAACACCTGGAATCTACTATTGAACTGAAGCATGTGAAGAGTTCTGAACAGATAGCCGATATCTTGACAAAACCATTGTCGATTAAAATCTTTAAACAATTACGAAGTAAAGTAATTAAGGAGGAGTGTTGAAATTAATTACTTTACTGGCACGAAATCCTCATGGAAACGTGACTTTATTTATACGTAGTGGGGAAAAGGAAGAAGAAGGGGAGACTGAAAAGAACATGTGAAAATGTGAATGTTTGTCTGTAGTAAGAAAAATAGTAATCCATCGAGATTAAGTTTTATAGGAGCAATCGCTAGTCAGTATAAATGCGAAAGGAAAGAATGAAAGGTTTATAAGAAAATTTACATTGTATTGACAGGATTAAAGGCGCCTTTTTTTCCTTGTTACTTTTCTCATTACAAGCTCAATTTGATAAATATCCATAAACAACAACTCAACTATCATTTCTCTCATATACCTACTCCCAAGTTACAACTCATGTAAAACAGAGAACTGGAAAACGATGACAATTTCATGAGATTAGCAACGAAATTCTGTTAATTGATTGATTGCTGTAAGTTTTGCAACATTTCGTCCATATATACTTCAGATCAAAAAACATCTTTTCTTAATATCATCAAATCCTTATTGTCAATCCTTGTACTACTGAACCACTCAGAAAACTTGTTTTATAGAGCGAAGTCTTGCAGAATATTGACTGAATAGCACTTACCTGACAGTTCTGCAAAAAAATATATTCTTATAGAAATTCCTAAAAATTTGAAGGGAAATTCTTCCAAATCTCATAAAAACGTGTACTCTATTTCAGGGGGCTTGACAACATAGAAAATTAAATATTATTCAGTAGTGAAGAGGTAAAACAGGATAAGCCGATTTCCTTCATCAATAATTTCTCACAAATATCTCGAAATACCCCCTGTTCGCCTGAATTATTTTTTGGAGTTCTTTAAATTTTTTATAAAAGAATGAGGGTGAAATCTTCTCATCTCATTTTGTTTTCGAGATACTCTCCAACAATTGTTGGAATGAAAAATCAACTTGTTCAATCAGCTCTAAACTATTGAATTATTGAAAAGTCCAAGTTGTAACATGGGCTCTTATAACAGTTTACGAAACGATTTCTACGGAGTCATGGCTACCAAGATTCTCCTTTTTTTTATATCATGTCGGAAATGTTATTTACGAATTTTCAAGAGAAACTGTAGATTCTTCTCTCATTGTTTAGCTTTAGTTTACACATAGAAAAAATTTTAAGCTCAATTTTTTTCTACGGAAATTGCTTCACTCGGAGCGCCCAATGCTTTCCAACAGTAACACAGTCAAGACAGTGTAACACTGTAGGTGGATTTTCATGAGTCTGCTGTCAACGCTCACAACCCGTTCTATTGTCGAATTAACCAAAGAGGCAACCTCCGAAGTCGACCCGAAGCTAAAATGTACATGTTGTAGCATAGGAGCCGAATATTTCCGAGGTTACTTCATTTGCCAGTACGACTTTATGACTATGCCGCGCGACAACAGACTCATGAAAATCCACCTACAGTGTGACACTGTCTCGACTGTGTTACTGTTGGAAAGCACCCTTTGAATTGTTGCGTGTTATTGAGACTTCCCTGAAACTTTGCATGCTGACAAAATGGAAAACCGTGCCACTTTTGATGTTGTGCATACCCTTCGAAGAATTCGACAAATTATCAGTGAAGCTGTGCGTTCTCATCAATCCAGTGGGCATATAAATCATCATATTCTTTCTCTCGCTCAACGAAATCTACGAAGGATACGTACGGCGGTATCAGAAGAGACACATAATCGATTAAAAGACGCAATCGAAGGCTTATTATCTATTCGAACTAATCGGCAACAGACAAGTGCTTATATAGCCCCAAGAATTAACTCGAGTGGTACGTAATTTGATTCATGATTACTTTTAAACCGGTTCGATTCAGTTTTCTTCCTCTCAAAAATTGTTATGCTCCTTATATCTGCTTCTATACTTGAAAAATATGTTCTTTGAAGGACCAGGACGCGCTACTGTTGAAATACATCCTGAACAATTAAAAATGATGTATGACGATGGTTGGACAGTGGTCCAAATGGCTAAACATCTTGGTTGTTCGGATAAGACGATTTATAAGAGACTATATTCTTTAAATATGCCTATACGTGCACGATATTCGCAAATTTCCAACGACACTTTAAAATCAGAAATTGTGAAAATCCAAATTGAGCATCCAAACGCTGGACAAACGGTAAGATCCAAACTGTATCTGCCTACATTATTCTCTATGGGATGGCTCGAGTGTAACACAGAACACGAGAGTGTGAGAGAAATAACTGCTAAGTGCTATCAGGGGAGTTATTCTGCACGTTCTTAACGGACTGGTCGGAGTTATACATGCTATATAGTTTTTCTTAGCGCTTACGCTGTGAGAAACTGTACAGTTTGTACAACTCTGACCAATCTGTTAAGAACGCGCCGATTAATTCCCCAGGATTCCTTTTCAAGGGGACTAGGAGTCTGGACCATTACCTTAGAAAAGATGGTGACCTAAGAAGTAATTCGTACATTGAAAATATAAAAAATTGAAGAATTTTTGGAATTTTAAGAAATTTACACAGACTCTTTCCTTGGTAAAAAAGGAGATCAAAAATGTTTCGTCTATCAGCTCTCGGGTTATTGAATGATGAAATGCACGTATAATTTTTGGATATTGCTGTTAGGCTTCCTGGAAGAGAACGTTACTTCGTCATTCAATAGCTCAATAACAATGAAGCAAATATAAAAATTCAAGAAAAAATCTGTTCTACGTTTCATATTAGAAAACATTCTCTCTTGTAGATGATACAGGCGTATTTAAAATCAAGAGGTTTTCATGTACAGAGATCTAGAGTTCGGCAAGCTCTGTGTGAAGTTGATCCCATTGGATTGGCTAGCAGATGGAGTCAGTCTATTAAGAGAAGAGTTTATACGGTAGCAACACCAAATTCTCTATGGCATATGGATGCGCATTTAAAACTATCCAGGTAGAAATTGGTTTACATACTGGATAATAAATAATGGTATCTCATATCACATTTCTTCTATTTATAGGTGGGGTTTTGTAATACACGGGTGTATCGATGGATATTCACGTCTAATCATTTACTTGAAATGTGAGACCTCTATTCAAGCCGAACCAGTTGTCACCTTATTTGCAGAAGGCATAAGCAAATATGGCTTACCATCAAGAGTTAGGTCAGACCATGGCTACGAAAATATTTTCGTAGCTTATTTAATGAATACACTACGAGGCTTAGATCGAGGAAGTCATATTACCGGGAAATCTGTTCATAACCAGCGAATAGAACGACTATGGGTAGATGTTTTCAAAGAAGTATGCGATTCAGTATACTCCGAATTATACACTCTGGAAAATGAGAATCGTATGGATGTAGACAATAACATGCATAGGTTTTGTGTGCAATTCATATACAAAAATGTTATTAACAAACGATTGACATCCTTCCAGTCTGCATGGAATGTTCATAATTTGAGAACAGAGAATAATCGCTCGCCACGTCAGCTATGGCTTGAAGGAATATTGCAAAACTATAATGCAGCTTCAACTGCTATTGAAGAAATTTTTGGAATGAACATGGATTTATACGACAGACTCTCTGAATCCTTACGATCATTGGGAGTTGAAGTTTCAACTGATGTAATAAATCAAGGGTCGGTCGATTATGGTTCTTCAAATTTCACTGCATCGGTGAATTTGACTGAGGAACAAAAAATGGAGTTCCAAAACATCGCGGTTTCTGAGAGATCTGACCGTGACAAATATATTTTGTGCGTCAATTTATTGACAAATTAATTACTTCAATGAGCATATTTGAGAGAAAATCGTATTTCTATACTTAATGTAATTAACATCATATTTTTGATCTTGATTCCTCCTTGACATGAATTTCGCAAGGCTCAAGCCATTTTTTCTTTGAAACCATTCTCAAAAAATATGGAAATTTTATCACGTACTCTTGTATAATCCATGAATAGATAAGTCTTAAAATCACGTATAAGATTCTTTAAAGAAACTTGCCGAAGAGACCTTCTTTGCAACCCGTGAAATACGCTGCATAAAAAAAGTCTCTTGACTTTTTTCATTGAATTTTCTTAAAGATGATTGGGAGGTACAATCGGAAGAAAAACTGAATTTTTGTATAAAATCCTTTATAACAATTTATAGAAATGAAATTCTTAAATCTGATCCAGTGAATCTGTAAAGAACCTCGTGAGAAATGGAATAAGCCCCAGAAACAACAAATTAATTGAAAATTGAAAATTTTTCATTATTTTTTACATTTCTTCAAATTTTTCAACATTTAAAGGAGTGTAAAGCATAAGGAAAGTTTCGCAGTTTTCAATCAATTGTTTGTTTCTAGGGCTCATTTTATTGCTCGTTACATTCTTCAGAGATTCATTGAATCCAATTTGAGAGTTCATCTTGTAGAAATTGTTATTAACGATTTTAGAGAAAAATTTAACTTTTTCCCGATTGTACCTCCCAATCATCCTTAATCGAAAGATATTCGCAGAAGAAGCTACATTTGATTTTTCGACTTATCTAACTTCACTGGTTCACTCATGAATTCGGGGAAAAATCTTGCGATTTAAATAAATTTCCTTCAAAATGCTAAATAAAACACTTATTACAGAAGTTCGACAAATTTTTCTTCGACAATCATGAGATAAGAAAGAATTGCTTCAACATAGAAAAAAATTGAAGAATCCTCAATACAACTCCAATTACAGATGGAGTAATTGAAACTTTTCTGAAGAAAAAATATTGAACATAATCTGTGTAACTCTTTATTAAAAATAATATGAAATAAACAAATTCAGTACAATTACGAACAGTTTCAGTACAATTTTAATGAGTATCACTCTCTTAATATTAACCGTTGTGAAAATATTTTGTTTTGTCTTTTGTAGAAAAAAAAATTGAATAAAGCACACTCTACAAAATTCGTATGAAGTTTCTTCTCATCTTTTTAAATAATCTGTAGCACAACATCGATGATTCTTTACAGATAACCATTTGATGATCGCTTTCTTAATTTTGTATCTTATTGAAAATACTAATTACAAATATGCAGAACTCTTTTCTCTTATTCTCGATTTTTTTTTTACTTTTTTGTGCTTCTAGTACCTCAGCGTGTTTCTATTTGCACAGTAAAAAAAAAAAGTTGAATTCTTAGATAAATTCGATAATGACAATTTATACGGAATAAAATTCTCAAATTTGATGAAGTGAATCTGTAAAGAATGTAATGAGGAATAAAATAAGTCTCAGAAATAAAAATCAATTGGAAATTGGAGAATTTTCTGTTTTGTACATTCCTCCATTTTTTTCAATTTTGGAGGAATTGTCAAAACCACAGAAAATTTTACAGTTTTCAACCAATTTCTTGTTTCTAGGTTTTTATTTTATTTCTCATTATATTCATCACCGATTCACTTCATTAGATTTGAGAATTTCATCTAGTACAAATTGTTATTAATGATTTTATACAAAAAAATAACTTTTTTTTTTACTGTACTGATAGAAACACCTTAAGTTTTGCTCTGTTCAATCCGATTAAAAATAGTACTACTGTATTATTCATGCAATAGAAACAGTAGCAACGAAGATTAATACTCATGAAGTAAGAACTGGCTGAGAGAAAATCAAAATTCCTTATTCTCGCTGTTTAGAAAAAAATATTGCGAAGATACATCCTACAAAATTAGAAACTTTGCAAACTTGTCCAATTAAAGAATATAAAATAATATAATCAAAAAAAACATAATGTAATCCAGTTTCTTCAAAGATCGCGTCTTCAACACTCGCTTCCTTCGTTATCTATCTCGTTCAAATTTTCCTGGTCAATATGAAGATACTGAAGCTGCTGCTTTCTTTAAATGAGAATAAGCCTCCAATTTTCATATTTTTTAAGACTAATCTTATTTTTCGATTCTGTATTCACTTAGTACGGAGTGACATATTCACCGGGCTTATAATAAAATTGAGAATATCAGCAATTTAATATGATGTATACTCTCTGGCTTCATCAGTATGCAAGCAAATATTCAAATCGTTTTTCAACTCATTGTAATTTGAGTAAGTTTTCGGCAAAGTTAATGTATCCGTACAAGTTGTGAAGAGAGGTCTCTGGCTCAATCCCGAAGCGTCGTTGAATTTGATGTGAATAGCATCTGGCATTTGATAGGAAGCCGTTATCAAAAATATGAACTTCAGCAAGTTATCTTTATCGAGGCAGTTGATATACATCATCAAATAATGAAGAACTTCATTTTCCTCGTTTGTTAAATGAGGGTCAGTGACAAGGCAATTAACGATTTTGGATGGTGTTGGTGTTTGCATTTCCACAAAAACATTGAAATCACAGCTGGCCCAAAAACCAGAATCCTTTGCTGGTTGTACACCCTGACGAAGTTTGTCAATGAATCTCCGTGGCATCTCAATGAGTAATTCAGTGGCTATTGTTTTCAATTGTTCTGAGAAATTGCTAGCATTAGGATTTGTGAAAAATTTATTCGTTTGGAAGAAATCTGTAACAATTTCTTGTTCTTTCTCTGTAAGAGATGAGAAATTAATTCTCCCTTTTTTCAGAATTTTCCTCAAATATGGATTTACGTAATTCATCAGTTCTAACAGAAGCATTTCTGCATCGATTTCAGCATCGGGTTTACCAATCAAAGTGAGAGTAATCCTTGACAGTTTCATTGGAACCGTACTAGTTAGAATCAACATGTGTTGGAGGATCCGCCCAATTACGATGTATTTATCTTGCTCGTCTCGCTTATTCAGCGGCAAGTATGGAACACAGCAATCTTCACCTTGAAAAAACGTACCCCAGCATTTTTCAAAGAAAATATTCAATAATTCTTTAGTTAAGCCACCTCCGTCGATTCCCACTTCACCAATGAATCTAACGTTCAATTGTTTGTTGATAATTTCTTCGTCCTTGTAAAGATTCATCAATTCATTAAAGCAGTTAGCCCTTGAGATATCGATAATGACCGTTTCTGCATTCTCTGGTAATGACGGGAATGGAACAAAATGATTTTCGCCATCAACTGGCTCATTGCCATCTGAAAAATATGTATTTTAATATTTAATTCAATATATGTAGATGAACTTCTAATAATTCTCCCTCTCTCATCAAAAAGAAAATGCAAAAAACAATAGTCACGTACATGAGTGAACATCGTCATCCGTACTTAATTCTTCATCATCAATTTCCTGAATTCTGCGTGGCCGCATTCTCGTTGAGCGTCGCTGTTCTTGAGAAGTAACATTAGTCCCAGTTGATGGAGAATTTCGATTCAAACTGAGATTATTAGATGAAGCTGCACGAGTATGCGATGGTGACGGAGCGTTGAAAATTTCATTTGTTATAATTGGCAAATCAGCTGGAAAATCTTTTAGTGGCAGTACAATTATTTTACTTTGTCCCATCTCAGCCTCCAAATCACCTCCGGATTCAACACTGGTGATTCGGGTGATTCTCTTATTTCGTTGCATTTTTCCAATTTGAAAGTCGCACATTCGTAATAAATGCTGAATGTGTGAATCGAACAATAAAATCATATTTTCTTTAATCTCTCCCCAGGATTGATCTCTGCTTATTTCCACTGATGCATTTGCCTCACCTATTTATAGCATTTGTACAGGGTTCAGATAGTGCATTCGTTGTTTATTACAGAATAAATTCGTGGTAGAACAATAATTTTCCATAATTACCTAATCCTCTTTGTTTCAAGAAGTTCAGCTCTGGCTTTGAGGGAAAAAAATCAGCGTTTGATAGTTTCATCAAGAATACTTTTTTTTTGAAAGTTCTGCATCGTTTCCGACCTCTTCGAGAATTTGGTGTCGAAGCCTCTCGTCTGAAATGGCTCCTCGTCGTCTGCACTAACGAAGAGAAATTCGTCTCCTCCAACGTTGGCTGATTCGATACATTTGCTGCGACTTGAAGTAGCCGATGAGCGATATTTTGTTCATCTGCCATTATTTATTCTCCTGTTTTTACTCAAAATATTGTAGATCAGAAAACTTCGTGATTTGAATAGAATAATGTAAATATTAATGAGGGAAAACTATCTTACCTGGTGACATGAGAGTACACAACACTTTTCACCATTCAAGAATCGTTTTCACAATTTTTTTTAGGTTATGAAGAATTTTGCCGCGCGAAATTAGAAATTCTTGATGAGGCTAGTTTTTTTATTCTCAGGTTAACGTAATTCGAAAGGTCAGTTAACTCCCGGATTAATTTAGCCTTGGGATTTATCAGCGCGCGTTGCCTAGTGGTCAAGGGAGACACTGAAATATCACTTGGGCAAACGTACACTAGCAAAGAAAAAAATGGTTGAGCAAGCGACATTCCAATATTCTCCCTTGACCGCTAGGAGGCGCGCACTGATAAGTTCCAGAGCTAAATTAATCTGAGAGTCAACTCAACTCTCGGATTACGCTAACCCGAGAATGGAAAACCCAGCCTAAGGATGCAGCACGTATTGCGCACAACAAGGTTATTCACAAATTCTGACAGGGCTACCACCATAACCTTAATCTCTCGCCTATAATCCCTAGACGAGCATACATTAAAACGACACTAAAAAAGGATGGAGAATCAAAATTATGTACATAATTTTAATTCCCGAATTAAAATTATGTACATAATTTGAATTCCCGAATTCACATTATGTACATAATTGTAATTCCGAATTCACATTATGTACATAATTCGAATTCAAGAATTAAAATTATGTACATAATTCGAATTCAAGAATTAAAATTATGTACATAATTCGAATTCAAGAATTAAAATTATGTACATAATTCGAATTCAAGAATTAAAATTATGTACATAATTCAAATTCCTGAATTAAAATTATGTACATAATTTAAATTCTCGAATTAAAATTATCTACATAATTCGAATTCAAGAATTGAAATTATGTAGATAATTTTAATTCGGGAATTGAAGTTATGTAGAAAATTTTAATTTGGCAATAAAAATTATGTAGATAATTCGAATTCAGGAATCAAAATTATGTAGATAATGCGAATTCAAAATAAAAATTATGTAGATAATTCGAATTCGCGAATTAAAATTATGTCATAAGATAAATTGAATGGAGAATTTATTTTATGTCTAGAGATAATTTAAATTCCATTTGTCACTTATGTTTCAGCTTCATGATAATTCAATGAATTACAATTATCTCTAGAGATAATAGAAATGTATTTTCATGAAGATAATTTTTCTGATGTTCAATTTTTATGACTATATTAAATAGCAAAACGGCGTGCCATACTCCCTCCTGCTCTCTGTCACATATTGTCTCAGAAAAATTAATTCCCCCCCTCCCGTTCTAAACTTATAATGTGATAGTTGAACGAGTCCGTTCTTTTTTTTCAAATTCAAATATTGGTTTCTACAAACTTTGATAGGCACTGATAACGGTGGAGTAATTCCAGCATAAAATACATCAGGCGTTGGTTTCATCGTCATCATTGAAATACTGAAATAACATTATGAAAAAAACCATTCTCATTTGACATGATTAACATAACATTATATTTCGAAGATTACAATAAAAATATTTCGCTGGATTACCAATTTTTTTTAGGACAAATGCGTTGAATAGTTCGATCACTGGGCGAGTTCGAACACTAGTCAATTCACCGTACGATAATTGTGGTATTGCTTGTAAAAGATCAATCTTAATAAACCGAAAAGGGATACACTAGGCAGCTTCACATGTACATCCAATGATGTGCATCGAGAGGTGCATCGTGCATCAATCCTCCAAAGAAAAAAAAATAACAGGAATATATTGTATAGCTAGCGAAAAAAACGGCATCGACTTTTTTCGCCTTCTATGCCTCATCATGTGAAATTCGGTTTCGGCACGGCTTTGAATATCGATTCTTTTGCAACGATAGATTTTTCTTGAAATCAACAAGGACGAGCTTGATAGGAAATTTTCATTTTTTTGAAGTTTCGAATGTCTTGTCACACGTGTAGTTAATATGAGAAAAAAAATAGACGAATAAAGTTTAAAAAATAATATTATTTTTGTGTTTCTAAATTTTTTCCATTCCCATTCCTCAAATTCCTACGTACAATGTTATTTAATTGGGAAGAGAAACAAAATTCCACCTTCCGATGTGAAAAAAAAATGATAATGCATGAAAAATATTCAGATTAGTTTTTTGAAATTAAATATTACATTGTGAACGCTCCACACGTACGAGTATTCTGTTCGAAATCATTCGAAAGATATTATCATGAGAGCAATGACTCAGGTAGTTTAAAGAGAGCAGATAGTTCTAACACGTTTTTTTCATCACTCCAAAAATGAGTTTACTTCTGTTTGAATATTCAAAAAAAAATTTGAAGTAATCTTCACAATTGGATGTAGATTGTTTGAATAATCATGAAAAAAATCCAGTTGACGTCAGATGTTTGAACTAGCAAAAAACCGAAAAGTATTATCATCACAGTTCTATACAAATATTTATTCAGTAACTCCCCGAGTGAAAAAAAACAAAAATTATAATCGCTGCAATTTTATGTAGATATTTATTTAGTATTGCCTTAAGGTTTCCATTGCTATAAAAACGAAAACAACTGACTACTGCTAACCAGTTAACATTCAACAGTTATAGAAACTATTTCGAGGGTAATTTTTTTTTTTTTGACTCCGCAAAATGATGAATTTATTATTCTTCATTCTCTTCAGTGTAGTCATCCGCAATGGTAATTACTTTTCTGCAAATTTTCTTCAATCACCGCTCTTTTTCACAGTCAATTAATTGAAATTCGATTCATAGTAAATGGAAACTTCGGACAGTCAGCAAGAGTAAGTGACAATAAATATGCTGCAGCTATATTCTACAACGGTTCCTACATTTGTTCTGGTTCTATCGTCGATCCCCGCCACATACTAACAGCAGGACACTGTCTCAATAATAGAATAGCGAGTGAGTTTGATGTTGCAGTTGGAGTTAATCGAATGACGGCTTCAACATTTGCGTATCCAGTAGAGAAAGTTTTCATTCATCCTAGATTCTCAATTCCTTTCCTCGACAGCAATATTGCAGCAAACGACATTGGTCTTATCAAGGCAAGTTACTTTATCATATCATTTCATTTAGCACATGTACAGTTTTGCAGCGTTTTACATTTTGTTCATCCCTCTATTATTTCCTCTATGTATAGCCCTTTCGGCTCTTTTTACATGCTCCCGTCCCCTATTCTAGCGGCTAAAACCAAAGGAAGGTCGGTGGAGGAGAAAAAAGCTACTTTTGCAGTGGAAAAGCTAGATTTACTGGGAAAATATATTTTTTTTTTGATCAACTCCTATCAACCCTCTGAGGCCGACTCCGCAGTAACCCGTAGTATGGCTCCTAGAGTGGAGCTAACCAATGAGCGTACAGTACGCTATAAACTTACACGCGCCCCACTCCATGTCATGAACGGCCGGTCGTGGAGTGGGGAAACCAAAATCGGCCTGAGAGGGTTAATGTACCGCATTCGTCGAGAACCGGGGGAAAACATAAAAAACCCGGATCGATTATGCAGGGCTCTAACGTGTCTTTCTGTCACACTGACGAAGAATACACACTCATTCCCTTACATACGTACCTTCCGCTCTGTTTGTTGTTTGAATCTCCGTGCAGCAGGTCACCCATCCAAGTACTCATCATATACTGGTTGCTCAGCCCGGTGGATTCACCGAGCTGCACGTAGACCAAACAGCCAAACGGTCCGCCTGAAAAGCTACTTGACTATTATCTATTTACTGTTACTAATATTTCCCTCTTTCCCAATTAGCTTGAGTGGGCACTAACTTTCGATGATACTGTTCAATCAATTCCATTAGCAGCTACATCAGGTCCTGAATATCGTCTTTCATGTAAGCAAGTTCTGTATAGAAAGGATGAGACGGTGAGGGACCGGAACGAGATGGAATTACGTTCGTCCAATGTAGTGGTAACTACATTAGACGATTGCAAAAAATTCTATTTCGACCAAATTTTTGAGAATCAAATGTGCATTTTTAATGTCTGGAAGACCAGGAATCCTCTACCGGTGAGACTTTGTTTTTTATTCATTTTATAGATTCGAAATGGACATAGTTGTTATATCCGTCACTCTTTCTTGCGATCTAGGGTGATAGTGGATCCCCTACCGTTTGCAACGGACAAGTATTCGGCGTACTCAGTAGTGGTCTCGATGTCAGTCTTCCAGTACGTGGTCCAGCAAAAATAATGACGGTGGCTCCTTATCTAAATTGGATTACATGTACTATACGTTATAGAAAATAGAATAATTCTTCCCTGATTTTCAATAACAATTGAATTTATATTGAAATTCAGAGAAATTATAAATTTGAAAGGAAAAATTTAATGTATTTAATATGTATTGTATTGAAAAAAATAAATATAAATAAAGTCCTAATGATTATACGGTTCTTGCATTCGTCGAATTCCTTCCAATCTTCACTAAAAAAACAAATTTTATGGGCCAAAATTCTGAACGGAAGAACGCGATTATAATAAAATGTAATCAAGACAATAATCACATTTGTTAGTGATTGTTACATTATTCCTCGTCACCACAAATACTATATCTTGATTTCTCTTCTGGGTGTGCTACCTTCTGGAGATATTCATATCCTGAAGACATCTTCATCCGATTGGCCCGTAATTCAGCACTGTAGAGAGTCTCCAAAAGACACTTCATTGTGCTAACTTTACGAAGGTGTCAGTTACTCGTTTGAGGATTGTTCGTTTGAGAGTTGCGTCCTCATTTGATCTCGGTCATGTCAAAATGATATCTGTGATTCTTTGTAGTGTCTCTGGAACCAAAACCCTGAGTGCTGCATCATATTTGACATTGTTGCTGCGAGCTCGTGCTGTCGTAATTTCGGCTTGAGGTCAGGCGACCCGAATTAGATTCCTCTGAAGTACCAATATCCCGCGAAATAAAGTCCCTAGTCCCTGCATTACAGATTTTTAAATATATTGCACGTATCTTTGTATAACTGAATTAATTATAGGCCGCAATAAATAATCGAATTTATGACACTATAAATTTGTGTTATCTCTAATAGAGTTTTCTCCCTCAATTGATTTTATTTATTCTTGAAAATATGGAAAGATTTTCTAGAGAGTGCGCATTTTATTCCCCATACTAATTTCAAGTCTATGTATTAGAGCGAAGAATAATACTGTAAGAATTTGAATAGGCTTCCCTGTATAATTCTCAATGAAAATTATTGCTCTTAATTCACGATATCACGATACTCGGACTTGCGGGAATTGATGTTAGGTCTTAAAGAGGAAAAAAGATACATACTAGTATGTGTAAAATGTATAAGGACAGTGAAAATTTGACCGTATTTTTTGTTTGCTGAATATAATTCATTAACACATTCTGTAAAATTCAATATGTTTTTCATACAGTAATGCGCAAAGTATTCCCCAATGAGTAACAGAACAATTTTTTGTAGAATACCTTTGTTTTTTAAAAATTACAAATGATTCATACGGATCAAATAAGAAAATCAACAGCTTCAGAATATTACAGTTCAATGTCTAGAGAAACATAAGCTATTCCGAACGACAGTTAAATATTTCTAGTTCTAGCAATGTTATTCCGATATTTAGATTCATTCGATTTATGTGGAAAGAAGAAAGAGTAAAAAGCCATAAGCCTCCCCTACAGAATCCTATACTATGGATGCAAGATTCTACAAATTTAGTATTGAACCGCAAGTATATTTGAATGTAACATTATATACTCACTTTAATGGAAATTACTGATATAATTGATTCTCCGAGAAAAGAATCGAGTCCAATCATTATTTTATAGTAAGAAATTGTCTGCGGATGTTGGAATTACCCGAAACTGTTTTATCGACTCACAAGGGACCTTTATTATTTCTTTTTTTTCCGGTAGGTGGCGGTAACATGCAGTAAATAGAGAGCAGTATAACGAGGCCAGTTGTCTCAGTGCAGCGAGACAGCTTGTCTGGCGCAATGGATTGGACAGTAGATTCACATAGGGTTTCTTGATCGGACCAATAATGATCGATCTTCAGATCGATCCTGATCGGTCGATTTTTGATCGATCATAGATCGGATCGAGCAATAAAAGATCGATCTCTTGAAGATCGATTTTTTTTTCTTTTGGGAAGAAGAGAAAAGAGAAATTGAAAAAAAAAGGAAAAGTCGAAAATTAACAAATGATGAAACGATTCATATAATTTTTTGAAAACACATACTAAAGCCATGTCAACTCATTCAATCTTCGACACTTCCTTTGAAATACCGAGTCCTTTTGAAAAGAAAAATTAGACGCTGTTCAATTTTATTAATTTTGGTTCTTTTCTATTGATACAAAGGGGATAATCACTTGTGAAATCTGATGTACATTCAAATCAGAAATCTTACAAAAATTTGAGATGTTGTTAAAAAATTTTAACATTTTTTGAAATCTCATAAAATCTAGAAAGAAGCGATCATCCACAAACTGGTGCAATCGGATGAAAATTTCACGAAATTTTTGGAATTTGTGAATCTTTCGAATTTCCAAAATAAGTTGTAACTATGGAGGAACTTAATCAAATTTTTCTTATTTGATTTTTTATATATCTCTCGTTCTGCCATGAAATCTCGAAATATCTTTCGCATTCCCTGAAAATTGTTAAATTCCCATGGAAATCTATGAAATCTGTTAAATTCTCATGATATTGAAAATAGCAGACATTTGACAATATTTAGTCTCTTTTCTTCTTGCCAAATAAATTATTTTTTTCAGAATGAAAAATATGCATACATAGGAAATTCGAAAAGTTGTGAGTGCAAATTTATCAATTATGGTTTTTTTTGGTAATGAATTACTTGTTTAAAAATTTGAAAAAAAAATTGTCAGATGTCCGATATCTTCAGTATTATAAATTTTCAAAGATTTCAAGAAATCTCACGAATTTCTATGAAGTCTGCTGAGAATTCAAGAATCGTTGAATTTTTGCAATTTGAAATTTCGTGAGGATAGATTTCTCTGTTTTCAGCACCGGCAATGAGTCTCGTGTGGTTTTCCACGAAAGCCTCTTCTTCCTGCAAAGCGCGTGCGTTTGCGAAGCGAAAATACGCTTATGCGTCGGTACAGTCGTCTCAGCCAGAGAAGTACCTCCGAAGTCGACCCGAACATGAAATTTACATGTTGTCGCTCCTATGCGGAATATTTCCGAGGATCTTTCTTTGGCTAGTACGACTGTACCACTGCTCATATTGAGCTCATTCTCATAATTTTAGTTCGAAAGATTCGTTTTTTTTTATTTCACGATCACGAAAAAATATTCATAAATTTTTTTTTGTCGATCAATCTGACTGAAAAAAGATCGATCTCGTGAATCGATCTCAGCAAAAAGATCGATCAAAAAAATCGAGGATCGACTCCAAAAAGATCGATCTTCGATTGATCGAAACCTGATCGAGAAACCCTAGATTCACATGTGGAAGACCAGGATTCGAGTCCCGACTGGATAAAAAGTTTTTGTAGTTCATAACAACAGAAGAAAAGTCTCTGAGCACAGTTTGTCACATAAAAATTAGTAACATTGGCTGTATAACATAATTTGCTGGAGGCCAGCTGCGAAAGCAGCACAAATAACGAACAACAAACAAGCACCAAGATAGCGACGAACCGGCATCACAAATGCAGCCCCATCATTCGTCCGCCAATGACCAAATATTCAATGTGAGTTATCATTTTGATTGATTTAATGAAAATAATCCTCTCAATATGTATTTTCCCATTACAAATGGAAAACATCCTTTTCTTCTTTAAATTTTCGGGGATTGTCTTCAAGTGATGGAAATTTTTTTTTTTTTGAAAATTTGATGAATTTCATTCCTTTGTTGGAAATAGAGTAAAGAAGAGTTTTTCATTGAGAGTTTTTTTTCGGATCACGAGGAAAATTCGGTTGAATTTAATAATGCTATGTCTTTTTCGCGACGGTTATGGTGAAAGTGAAGGTGGCTTCGCGGAAATTTGATGCCTGAGATGAGAATGTTGCAGTATTTTTTTTTTCGAGAATCAAAGGAGCGAATTGTGTTTATGATAAACTTTAATTTTTTTCTTTTATGATTATTTGAGGGTATCAACAAAAGACAAACTGAGAATCGTCAAATAGTAGACGATTTGTCATTTTTGCATTTTTTATAGAATTTCCCAGATAATTCTTGTGAAATCGTAAAAATGTTGGAATCGCACCAATAACGTACAGAAGGATACAAAAAAAGTATTTATAAAGTATTGAGAATTTTTTATTGTTTTTCACATTCTTTTAAATCTTGAAAAATTTGATTATTATTTATTTGTTCCTTGTATAGCCTCTCGGCTCTCTATATAGTACATCGTTACACCTCCCTCCACAGGGCTGCTCCCTTTTTAATAATCTGATATATTTCAAGAAAAAAAAAATCATTGCTCCAATACATTCCTATTCTTATTTGTTGACATTATTTGCACTTTGACGCAACGTTAAGTCCACTGGGGTAGAAAAAAGTAAAAAAATTAAAAGAATAACGAAAAGGAAAATAGAACAATTTTTCACTTTTTTCTGAACAAATAAATTATTATTAAGAAAAAATGCCCTTACTATCAATATATAAGACACTATCTCTCCAAAATGATCCCTTCATATTTATCCATTTCCTCTCAGATTGTAATGTATTTCCTTTAATTTGCTGTGAAATTAGAATTGCTCCTGTTGAATGTTCATAATGAATACCTAATAAAATCATTCTTAATGAAGAAAATTTATTCATAATCCCAGTTTACTACAAAAAAAAATGATCTCAGGATTCGAATTCAATTTGTTCGTACGGTGACAATCAATGTCATCATACGAAATCAATTCTTTTGAGAATGCCACGATCCTCCCAAGCATCATTTAGAATAAAGCAATTGAATAGAAAAAAAACAATAGTCTGAGTTTCTGATACAACTAATTCTGTCTCTTTTTTTGCTAAAAATCCTTTGACTGAAATTCCCTGGTTTGTTTAGTTTGAAGTTCTCAATAAAAAACGAAAAAAGAATGGAGAGGAAACTTATGCCTAGAAATTTCTATAGAAAAAATTTAAACAGAATAAGTTACATATGACGCTGAATGGACCACCACAGGGTTTCGAAGCGGTTAATAAAAGAAAAAAAAAATAAGTTACACAGACAAATTGAAACCTATTAGTTTTTCAAATATTTCAAATATTTGTGCCTTTGGTCCTTAGAAAATATTCTTTCGAAATAGTTAAAAAAGTTATTGAACTTTGTTTATTCAAACAGTTGATTTGTTCAGATGAACAAAATTTAATAAATTCAGAAAATTGATTTGTTTAAATGCGCAAAATTCAGTAAATCCAACAATTTTTCTAATTATTAGTTGACCAATGGAAAAACTAATATTTAATATTTTTTACCACTTTCTACTCCTCAGTATATTTCAGAGAATGTATAGAAGGATTCTCTGAATGGAAAAGAGAATGGAGAAAAAGGTAACATAATTTTCTAGCGAATGCCACAAGATTTTGTCTCAAATTTTTTGATGAATATCAACAAATAATTACGCGGAGTTCAGAATTCAATTCTATAATTCTCTATATTATTAACATTGAGCGTTATCCTACATAACTGGGGAATTCTATCCCTGCATTATCGACAAAATTCCCCAGCTCGGTCACCATTGTGTCTCAGAATGAGACCCCTTGGGGTCTCAGAATGAGACCCTTTTGGCGTCTCAAAAGTGTCTACAAAATGAGACCCTTGGGGTCTCAAAATGAGACCCCTGGATTTGCAGTGTAGGAAACGATTCGGGAAATCGATTTTTGTCGAATTCTCGGAATTTAATTTCCTTTCAAAGTCATTTTTCACCCATTTCTCTTGGAGATACGAGGTTTTCCTTGAATGTTGGCAAAAATTGCATAGAAGGACGATATCTGGGATACCTAGGGGACCGAAAATAGAAAACGATTTGGGAAATCGATTTTTTGTCGAATTTTCGGAATTTAATTTCCTTTCAAAGTCATTTTTCACCCATTTCTCTTGGAGATACAAGGTTTTCCCTGAAATTTGGCAAAAGTTTCATAAGAGCGTGATGATGAAGGGACTGGAGGGCCAATAGCCATAAATATTCAGAACATCGAACATCCACACTTATATTATAAACGCTTAGCGCGCGCTGCGCGCGTGATGTAGCTCTAGTTTGATAATAATTGATGTTGTTAATAATTTTTCCAATATCCCTATGAACAATTATACTATTAAAAAAGTCACTGAAGCTAGCCGTGAAAATATCCGTAGAAATATCCAGAGAATGGTCGCGCGTTTTGGGCCTTATGTCAATGATGAGACCCACAGCATTTACCCATTTTTACTGATTTGAGGGTATTTCTGGTAATCATAATCGTTCATCTCCGTTTTTATTGAAAGAGTTTTAATGAAATAGGAAAAACCAGATCGGCTGACAAAAAAATCGATGTTTTCATGTATCTTAGGTTAACGTACTGGAGAGACTGTGAAGGATTAATTTTATAAGTCCATTGCTACGGCGAATTGAGAGACTTTTTTTTGGTAGTGCGAAGTGACGATATTGGGAAGCCCTTGGAACCGGAAATTTGAGGGACGTCATATTTGGAGAGGAGATGGAATTTTCCAAGTTTAAAATTTCTCATTTTTTGCATATTTTCTTTCATAAGACCGGTCTTATGGCCAATGGAGAGACAATCCTCATTAGGATGAAGGGCGAAGGTGTCTGAAAGCCCTCAGAACCGGAAATTTGAAAGACGTCATATGTGGAGGGAAGATGCAATTTTTTTAAATTCAAAATTTTTTACTTTTTGCAGATTTTTTATTATAAATCTGGTCCTATGGCAAATTGAGAGACAATCTTTCTTAAGGTGAAGGGCAGAGGTGTTTGGAAGCCCTCAGAACCGGGAATTCGAGAGACGTCATATTTGGAGGGATGATGGAATTTTTTTAAGTTTAAAATTTCTCATTTTTTGCATATTTTTTCTTATAAAACCGGTCTTATGGCGAATTGAGAGACAATCTTCTTAAGGGTGAAGGGCGAAGGTATTTGGAAACTGTAGGCACCGGAAATTTGGGGTCGTCATATTTGGAGGAAAGATGGAATTTTTTCAAGTTTAAAATTTCTCATTTTTTGCTTATTTTCTTTATAAGTCTGGTCCTATGGTGAATTGAGAGACAATCTTTCCTAGAGTGAAGGGCAAAGGTATTTGGGAGCCCTCATAACCGGAAATTTGAGAAACGTCATGTTTGGAGGGAAGATGCAATTTTTTTTAATTCAAAATTTCTCATTTTTTGCATATTTTTTTCATAAGTCCGGTCCTATGGCGAATTGAGAATTTCGCTGAAGCCAGCCACAAGAATACCGTCGAAAATATCCATAGAAATTTGGGCCTTATGACAGCTACGATTTATCCATATTAAGAGATAATATTCAATAACTTCGGCCGTATGGCGAATAACGTCATGAAATTTTTTTGTGTAATATCTAAGAACAATCGGGAGTCCTCGGTTTCGAAAATTCGGGGGAGATTATAAGGAGTTAGAGTGAATACTTGAACTCATTAGAGAACATAGAGAAAATTGTCTCTACTCTCTATATAAGCGAGATGAAAAATTACTATTTCTAGAGCTATGCGTGGCTCAATCGGTAGCATGTCTGGTTTCGCGTTCCGACAAGCTTAGGTTCGAACCCCCCCTCGATGCGTTAAACATTGCGTTTTTCGAACGTCAAGGATTAATTAAATATAGTGGATGGATTAGTTGAATGAGAGATAGGGTAGGGAGGTTGGACAAGTGGGAAATGGCTGAAAAAATTCCCCGAAAAGATGAATAAATTAATATTTTTTGATTTTTCTTTCACAAAATTGTTCAGCGATAAGAATTTAGGGAGTACTAAGGAAGAGCTATTTGTGAGCGTTCAAGTAAATCCCGGTATTTGATTGGCAGAACAATAATTTTTAGGAACCACCTAATAGCTACAGCGTACATATTTATCGTCGAGGTCTATTCCAACTCACATTTTACAGTTCCAAGATTCAAAAATTTCTCTCAGTGTACCTGAAGTTATTTGGAAGCCCTCAGTGCTGCAAATTTGGGGGAGGTGACAATGAGGAGGTCGTTAGAATTTTTTTTTGATCTTCTCATCATACATTTTACGGTATTATTCGTCATAAATTCTAAAGTATGGTGGATTGAAACATTAAAATTTTCTGGGTGGTACCTAAGGACGTTTCCGAGCACTCAGTTTTGGAAATTCGAGAGAGGTGGCAATGAGAGGGGTTTGAGAATGTTTTTTCACCGTCACGCCATAGATTTTGCAATCTTAATCGTTATCAGTTCCCCCCTATAGCGAATTAAGGCATTAAATTTTTTTGTTTGGTAACTGAAGGCGTTTAGAAGGTGGAATACAATTCTAACACCTCCCTTCTTGTCACCTCTCTCAAACTTCCGAAACTAAGGGCTCATAAACGCCTTCAGGTAGTAAACAAAAAAAATTCATGCCTTAATTTGCCATAGAGAGGAAAATATAACTTATAAAATCGCAGAATTTATAGTGTGACAGTGGAAAAAAATTCTAACACTGCCCACTTTGTCACCTCCCTATAATTTCCAAAACTGAGAGCTCGTAAACGCTACTAGACATCACACTAAAAAATTTAATGCTTAATTCAACATATAGGGGGACTTATAATGAATAAGATTGCGAAATCTATGGTGTGACGTCGGAAAAAAATTCTTAAACCCCTTTCATTATCACCCCCTCGGATTTCTAAAATGGAGGGCTCGTGAACGCCTCCAGGTATCACACAAAAAAATTTAGTGCCTCAATTCACCATAGAGGGAAAGATATAACTCATAAAATCGCAAAATCTATGATGTGACGGTGGAAAAAAAATTCTAAGACCCCTCTCATTGTCACCTCCCTTTAATTTCCAAAACTGAGGGCTCGTTCACGCCTTCAGGTATCACACAAGAAAAATTTGATCCTTCAATTCACCATAGTGGTGGACCAATAAGATCGCAAAATCTATGATGGGACGGTAGAAAAAAATTCTAAAAGAACTTCCATTGCCACCTCCCCTGAATTCCAAAAACTGAGGACTCGTGAACGCCCTACCATACGAAAAATGTAATGCCTTAATTCGTCATAAAGGGGGACTTATAACGAGAAAGATCGCAAAATCTATGATATGTCATTGAAAAAGAGTTCTAATTCCCCCCTCATTGTTACCTCCCTCGAATTTCCAAAGCTGAGTGCTCAGAAACGTCCTTAGGTACCACACAGAAAAGTTTAATGCCTCGATTCACCATACATGGGAATTTAAGACAAATAATACCGTGAAATGTATGATGAGACGATCAAAAAAAAGTTCTAACGACCTCCTCATTGTCACCTCCCCAAATTTCCAGCACTGAGGGCTTCTAAATATCTTCAGGTATGACACGTAAAAGTTTCATCCCTCAATTCGCCATAGAAGGGAAGATCTAACGTAACGTATGGTGTGACGAAGGAAAAAAATTCTAGCACCTCCCCTCCTAGTAACCTACTCCGAATTTCCGAAACCGAGGACTCCCAAATGTTGTTAGGTATTACACAAAAAAATTTAATGACTTTATTCGCCATACGGCTGAAGTTATTGAATATTATCTCTGAAATATGGATAAATCATAGCTGTCATGAGACCCAAATTTCTGTGGATATTTTCGACGATATTTTCGTGGCTGGCTTCAGCGACAATCAGGAGATGCGGTAGCATCTCTCGACAAGTACAAGCCCAACACTCTGTCAGGCAAAGGCTACCGCACTCCTATACGGCTAAATAGGATTCGAGAAAATTCAATAATTTTTTCTACAGTCAAAATTCTATCTCGTGAGATGATTTTTCGGTAATATATTGCATTTACCATTATCTTCGGATTTATGTAAAAAAAAATTGAAAAAACGATATTTTAGTATTAATTAAAAATGTTGGCCGGAATTCTTCTCCAAATCGAACTTTCTTTGGGACATTGTAACTGTGTTAGTGCCTCACCGACACTACGTAGAAGCATGCGTCACACAAAAACACGCAGTAAACATCAAACGCGCTTGGCTTTGGATGGAAATATCTCGAAAACTATTGAAAATTTATCGAGATATGCTGCGAATAAAATTTAGGGGATAAATTAACGGATACAATAAGCAAAACCCCCGTGCTTGTACGACTTGTGGTTTCCGAGATATTAATTTTTTACTGAAAAGTTTAACAATGACGTGCGAGACCTGAGAAAAAATTACAGAGCTTTGATTTTACCGACCGTGTATAGATTATTTTTATTTGTCGCTCACTAATTAGAGCCTCGCACGTTATTTTCGAATTTTTCATTAGAAAAATCATATTTCAGAAACTAAGAGTCGTAGGATAATGGGGTTTTGCTCATTCTGTTCCTTAATTTTTCTATAAATTTTATTCGCAGCATGTCTCGATAAATTGTCAATAGTTTTCAAGATATTTCAATTCAAAGTCAAGTCAATCAGCACGCGTCTAGGTTCGATTTAATCCATCTCTATTACATTGTTCATTTATAAATAAAACAAGCAGGGGCTTCACCCCATGGGCATTCTTTGTAAATTTCAATCCTCGTTATTTACTTGATAGTGTCTTCACTATTGAAAAATTTATCGCAAAGAACTTTTAATATTACGCCAATGCAATTGGCATGAAGCTTCCGAATGGGATGTTTAGCTCTCCATTTATTATAAATTTAAAATGATATCAGGATGAATGCGGTCTTCTTTTTTTAGCGAAAATTATCTACTTTCTAATGATGAAATGATAAATACTAGTGACCTTAAAAAAAATTGAAAAAAAATTGAATTTCTGAAGAAAAAAAAAATTTCAGCATTCTTGTAGAAGAATCCTCTGAAGAAAATGAAATTTTCAGGATTGGTGATGGTCATCTAAATTGATCTTTCAAGCTCAACTTGGATATGGTCAGACAAGCAGCTCCGTGTATATACGCTCATTGCATTGAATAGTTTTTCAACAGTATCTCAGGAGCTGTTCGGTCGATTACGCTGAAATTTAATACCGAAATTCGCACTCATAAGATTTGAAGTTTCTAACTCAAATATTTTTTAACTTATCGCGATAACCGTGATTTTTCAAAAATCACAGTAAAAAAAATGTAATAAAGAAAGTAAAAATGGGAGCACTGGTCAGCCCCGGGGTTTAATGTGCGCCCTGTCCGTGCACATCTCCTCGCGGAGGATAGACGCTGTAAATTGATTTTTCGCTGAGAAAACTCGAAAAAACGATTTTTCGATGATTTACTTTTTCTCGAGAACTATTGAACTGATTTAGCTGAAATTCAATAGCAACGTTGGCACTCATAAAATGTATAAACACACCAAATTTGAAGTCTCTAGCTGAAATATTTTTTGAGTTATCGCCATAACCGCGATTTTTCAAAAATCATAGTAAAAAAAATGTAAAAAAAAAACTAAAGATCGGAGCCCTGGTCAGCCCCGGGGTTTAATGTGCGCCTCATCAGCGCGCATCTCCTCGCGGAGGATAAACGCTGTAAATTGATTTTTCGCTGAGAAAACTCGAAAAAACGATTTTTTGACAATTCGCTTTTTTTCGAGAACCATTGAACCGATTTAGCTGAAATTTCGCAGAGAGCATTGCGCTCGCGTAGTGAATATTCCCTTAAAGTTTCATATCGATACATGCAGCCGTTTCTGCATAAAGTGATGATACGTGTCATCACACACATACACACACACACACACACATACATACATACACACAGACATGTGAAAAAAATATTTTTTTCCGACATTTTAGAACATTTGGAGTCATAATGCGATGAAATCTCAAATTCGAAAAAAATGACGATTACAATGCTTCCATTCGGAAGCAAAAATCGATTGATTTGCCTCGATGAGACCCTAAACATGAATCATTAACTATCCAGTGGTCCTTAACTTGCAATTTCAATGATGCTGAGAGTAAGAAAGCAAAAATTAAGGATTTGCCGATCAGACTCACTAGCCTGGAGACTGAAATTGGATTTATACACGATTTTTTGACTGCCCATCGCAATCATTTTGCAAAAAATCGATTGATTTGCCTCGATGGGACCCTAAACATGAATCATTAACTATCCAGTGGTCCTTAACTTGCAATTTCAATGATGCTGAGAGTAAGAGAGCAAAAATTAAAGATTTGCCGATCAGACTCACTAGCCTGGAGACTGAAATTCGACTCATACACGATTTTTTGACTGCCCATCGCAATCATTTTGCACAAAATCGATTGATTTGCCTCGATGGGACCCTAACCATGAATCATTAACTATCCAGTGGTCCTTAACTTGCAATTTCAATGATGCTGAGAGTAAGAGAGCAAAAATTAAAGATTTGCCGATCAGACTCACTAGCCTGGAGACTGAAATTGGACTTATACACGATTTTTTGACTGCCCATCGCAATCATTTTGCAAAAAATCGATTGATTTGCCTCGATGGGACCCTAAACATGAATCATTAACTATCCAGTGGTCCTTAACTTGCAATTTCAATGATGCTGAGAGTAAGAGAGCAAAAATTAAAGATTTGCCGATCAGACTCACTAGCCTGGAGACTGAAATTGGACTCATACACGATTTTTTGACTGCCCATCGCAATCATTTTGCAAAAAATCGATTGATTTGCCTCGGTGGGACCCTAAACATGAATCATTAACTATCCAGTGGTCCTTAACTTGCAATTTTAATGATGCTGAGAGTAAGAGAGCGAAATTTAAAGATTTGCCGATCAGACTCACTAGCCTGGAGACTGAAATTGGACTTATACATGATTTTTTGACTGCCCATCGCAATCATTTTGCAAAAAATCGATTGATTTGCCTCGATGAGACTCTAAACATGAATCATTAACTATCCAGTGGTCCTTAACTTGCAATTTCAATGATGCTGAGAGTAAGAGAGCAAAAATTAAAGTTCTGCCGATCAGACTCACTAGCCTGGAGACTGAAATTGGACTCATACACGATTTTTTGACTGCCCATCGCAATCATTGCATGGAATAGTTTTTCAACAGTATCTCAGGAGCTGTTCGGTCGATTACGCTGAAATTTAATACCGAAATTCGCACTCATAAGATGTACAAACACACGAAATTTGAAGTCTCTAACTCAAATATTTTTTAACTTATAGCGATAACCGTGATTTTTCAAAAATCACAGTAAAAAAAATATAATAAAAAAAGTAAAAATGGGAGCACTGGTCAGCCCCGGGGTTTAATGTGCGCCCTATCCGTGCGCATCTCCTCGCGGAGGATAGACGCTGTAAATTGATTTTTCGCTGAGAAAACTCGAAAAAACGTTTTTTTGATGATTCACTTTTTCTCGAGAACTATTGAACTGATTTAGCTGAAATTCAATAGCAAAGTTGGCACTCATAAAATGTATAAACACACCAAATTTGAAGTCTCTAGCTCAAATATTTTTTGAGTTATCGCAATAACCGCGATTTTTCAAAAATCATAGTAAAAAAATGGTAAAAAAAAAAATAAAGATTGGAGCCCTGGTCAGCCCCGGGGTTTAATGTGCGCCTCATCAGCGCGCATCTCCTCGTGGAGGATAGACACTGTAAATTGATTTTTCGCTGAGAAAACTCGAAAAAACGATTTTTTGACAATTCGCTTTTTTTCAAGAACCAATGAACCGATTTAGCTGAAATTTCGCAGAGAGCATTGCGCTCGCGTAGTGAATATCCCCTCAAAGTTTCATATCGATACATGCAGCCGTTTCCGCATAAAGTGATGAAACCTGTCATCACACACATACACATACTGTGACGGTAGTAAAAGGGGCGGGGGGAACAAACTCGTGGCTCCGAAACACAAAAGTGAAAGGAAAGCACACACGCACTCCCATTGGCCGAGAGCCAAGGAGTGGGGGAAAAACAAGCGCGCTCGGTCCGTGCGGCGGGGATATAAGAAGCCCGCAGCACGGACCGAAGTCAGTCTACTGCCGCCTGCGGTGGAAGGCTCACCACACGCCGGTGATAAGCCCGAGTGTTCCATACGCGACGGTGATGAGCCCAAGCGTCTCCTCATACACGACGGTGATAAGCCCGAGTGTTCCTCATACGCGACGGTGACAAGCCCAAGTGTCTTTCCTATCCCTTGCACCGAGTAGCAGAGAGGACCAGCCAATCACAGCCCAGCAGAGAGAATCAGTGGAAGGGGCAGCAGAGGAGTGGGGGGAGCGGAGCCACCAGCAGCAAAGAGTATAAAAGAAGCCACAGCGCAGAGAATCGCCAGTCCACTACCAGCAGTGGAGGACTCAACACGCGACGGTGACAAGCCCGAGCGTTTCCCTATACACGACGGTGACAAGCCCGAGTGTTCCTATACGCGACGGTGACAAGCCCAAGCGTCTTTCCTTACGCGACGGTGACGAGCCCGAGCGTTTAATTTAAATTTAATTCAATAAAGCACTCGTAATAAAATATTCTTTGTAAATTATCCATTGTAAAATATTCTGTAAAAATAAGAGAGACTCTGGGAGCGTTTCCAAACGTAGGTGGACGCTCCAGGTCTCAGGACGACGACTTCCAATACGAGTAGGAGGACCAGGACACCAGGACCTAGAGGACATCGCCATCGGCCTCGACTTCATTAATGAAAATACTACAAAATCGTAAAATCAAAGGGTTATTCATTCAATAAATGTAAAAATATAAGATAAAATTCCAAGAATAAAGATGACTTTCTGTACCGGAGGATGAATGCTCCTCCCAAAAACACCTGTAAATAGTTAAATAAATATGATTCTTTAGAGCATAAATCTCACTGTCTCGACACCATCATTTAATATTCTAGAATAAGTCTCTCTGGTTCGTGGACAAAGACCCATCCACTCCTTTTCGTTAATTCGTACAAAAGTGGTACGTTACAATACACACACATACATACATACACACAGACATGTGAAAAAAATATTTTTTTCCGACATTTTAGAACATTTGGAGTCATAATCCGATGAAATCTCAAATTCGAAAAAAATGACGATTACAATGCTTCCATTCGGAAGCAAAAAGAAGTGAAATGGCAGAAAAAAAACGCCAGTGCGTTTCAAAAAAAACGTCGGCAAGTACGCGCCCCGATTTTATTGGAAAAAAAAATATGAAATGAGAATAGTACAAGTCCGGCGATCTACCTGTGCATTACTTTTTCAAATTAATTCATCATCTTATAATTCGAATACTAGATGAAATTGGCATTGTACAATGAATTTGAAAAATTGAATAGTAAAGAAATTAAACAAAAGAAACGTCCTTGGTGTACCAAGTGCAAACACAGATTACAGATACACCAAGTACGTTTCTTTTGTTTAATTTCTTTACTATTCAATTTTTCAAATTCATTGTACAATGCCAATTTCATCTAGTATTCGAATAATAAGATGATGAATTAATTTGAAAAAGTAATGCACAGGTAGATCGCCGGACTTGTACTATTCTCATTTCTTTTTTTTTTTCCAATAAAATCGGGGCGCGTACTTGTTGACGTTTTTTTTTAAAACGCACTGGCGTTTTTTTTCTGCCTCTAAGATACATGAAAACATCGATTTTTTCATCAGTCAATCTTGTTTCTCCTATTTTATAAAATCTCTCTGAATAAAAACGCAGATGAACGGTTTTTATTACGAGAAATACTTGAAAATCAGTAAAAATGAGTAAATGACATGTGGCCCAAAGCGCGCGAAAATTCTACGGATATTTCTACGTATATTCAACAGGTAATTGTCGAAGGAAGGTCGGTGGAGTCATACCCCAAGTACTTTGGGATACCCCAAGTACTTGGGAAGTACTTTGAGATACCCCAAGTACTTGGGATATTGAAATATATATTATTTTCACGACTAGCTCCAGCGACATTATTAAAAAGCAGAAAACTGGATATGAATCTGATAATCAGTTTCCAAGATATTTGAGAAAAGTTTTATATGTATTTATTCATTTTATTCATTGATTAATGCAAATTAACGAATATTATCTTCAGCTCGTAGATCAGAATGGACAGGAGATGGCGAGCAGTGATGCTATGCGTCACCAAGCAGGAGAGACACGTCAAATGAGTATCAACAGAGCCAGGATGATACTATGGCTGGTTATGGAATTCAAAGACCAACTGAACCTGAATTCAATGTCCAAGCATCAGTATTTCAGACAAAACAGACGCCAGGTGCATAGATAGGGGCTGACGATGCTATCATCGATAATGTAATTAACTCTTCATTGCTGATAATTTTGAAATTGGAAGAAATTCAGCAACTCACACCTAAAAATCCACATTTTTCTTTCATTTTTATAGAAATCGTAGAAACTTAGTGGAATAGCGAAAACTTTGTATAAATCTTTTTTGTAGGCTTCTCGAAATTCTCTACAAAAGAAAGTATCTATGAAAATTTCTTTATTTTCTTTATTTTTCGAAATCCTCTCCATTTGAATGAATTGAAATAATGACTTTATAGAATCCCGGAAAATGGAAATATCCACTGACGGAACTCAGTGTACCTCAACAGAGTCAAACCCAGCAGTTTGGATTTCGAGCGATGAATAATGTACATTTTTACACCTCGGGAGTAAAGAACCCACTTTACTCCCTCGCTTCGCTCCGTCGAAAACGTGCTTCCTTACTCGGTACAAAAAGCAGCATACACACCCCGGATGGAAAAAAGTCAACCTCGACAAAAATTTGGCAACCTCGCTTCGCTCGGAAGGCAAATTTTTGTTGCGGTTAACTTCTTCCCTCCCTAGGTGTGTAATATACAATAGTATACATTCACTGCAGTTCAAGGTAGAATTCACATAATAGTATATTACGTACCTAGGAAGTAAAGAAGTTGATGGTGACAAAAATGGCCACCCGAGTGAAGCGAGGGTGCCAATTTTTTTGTCGCAGTTGACGTCTTTATTTCTATGGTACGTATAACATTTCTGGTACCGAAGGGAGTGAAAAACGACGCCTTCAACCGAGCGAAACAAGGTTAGAAATGTCGTTTTTCGCTCCTAGGTACAAAAAATAACTATCGTTCAAAAGACGACTATGAAGTTTTCAAAAGAATAGATTTCCTTCCGTCATTAGTTTTTCTTAAATAAAAAAAAGGATTCAAGCTCTCGATTTTTTTACCGATCTTTTCTTTTTGAAAATATCTCGGAAAATAATAGAGATACGCCCTCTTCGTTTAAAATCTATTTATAGAGAATTTCAAGAGCTAAAAAAGGAATTAGAGCAAAATCGCACTATCTCACTTATTTTCCGAAATATTCCTAAAAAAATCGACTTATACTATCAAAAAATGAATGGATTTCGGAGATGCTCAAATACGACAGAATTGTGTCAGGCATGAGATCGGTGGACACTATCAAAAATTATTTCTAAGTTTTCTTGAAGAGTGAGTTTTCTTCATTTTATTCAACAGTTGAGGATATGGAGAAACAGTTTTTTTTGTAATATCTCAGAAAAGACTAGAGATAGAGCGATTTTGTTCGAATCTTTTTTTTTAGAGAATTTCAAAAGCTGCTTAAAAGGATACGGGTAAAATCGAGCTGTCTCGCTTAGTATCCCAGATATTGGGGGAAAGCGGATGGTTTTCATGAATTTGGTTGATTTCGATAGATATATGGAAGATGACGAAGTCAAGTATTGGAGCCAGCTAAGGAACTTGTGAGCCTAGAACGGAGTACTCTGCCGGTGTCCTTTGATGATGTAGAGAGATACAATCAAGTTTTGGCGACAACAATCATCGAAGAGTATTATCGGTAATAATTGAAGGAAAATGAATGATGTGGTTTGTTTTGCACGAATTTCGTAAAAAAATATCTCGGAAACTAAGCGAGATAGAGTGATTTTCCCCGAATTCTTGTTTAAAACGTAACCAAATTTTTAAGGGTCACCTGACCGAAGGAGAGGGAGGTCAGCGACGATTCGGCCCGCGACTAGAAGACGAAATCTCCCCCCTCCAACTACCTCACTTACGCGTGAACTTCCAAAGGATACGGCTCGACGTATCGTTATCTAGAAAAGCTCTATAATTAATTCAAGTGTTAATATTCTCGATTATTTCAAAGTCTTTCCTCCAAGTTATTGTAGCTCAACTAGTTTGTTTAACTATTGTGTAAAAGTCAACTATTCGTCTATTTATTCAAAGTGTATTATCTATCGACGAACGGGCTTTTTCCGTTCGAATAAAACGGTTTTGCCTTATGGCTCAGTGTAATTCAACTATTACTTTTTTCACTACCTTTAACCGCCTCCTGCAATCCACCCTGACAATCCACGATTCAAATCAACGCGCTCAAAACAATGTTTTTTTTTGTAGCTCTTGAAATTCCTGATGAAAAAGCATAGAGGCGAAATCACTCCATCTCGCTCAGTTTCCGAAATATTCCCAGGAAACGAAACTTAAAATTAATCGACTTATCTAAAAATAAAAAGAAATATTTAAAAAATTCATTTTTCAATTTCAGAATATATCCCTTCCTCTGTCGAGCAATTTGGAATTTCGTTAAAGACCCTGGGAAGTTGAGAAAAGAGAAGGAATGTTTCGTCAGTCTCATTGACGTCCCCACGAGACACAAATTACATGAATTCATGGCGTCAAAAATCGGTACACTCATTCGTATATCAGGACTCATCCAGAACTTGTCCAGGGGACATTTCTCTGTATTGGCTGCAATGCAGTGATGAAAAACGTCGAACAGCAATTCGAAGTAATTATTTTTCCCTATTTCCTCAAATATCTCGGAAAATAAGCGAGGTAGACCGACAGATTTGCCCTAAGAAGCTTTTGTAGCTCTTGAAATTCTCTTCAAAAATGGATCATGCCAAAATCGTTCTGTCTCGCTTAGTTTTTGAGATATTTTCAAAAAATTGATGACAAAAAATAGTGAGAAGAAAAAAAATTACAGTTTTTGTCTTTTTTTTAGAATTTCTCGGAAACTGAGCGAGATGGAGCGATTTTGTCTGAACCCTCGTTTGTAGAGAATGTCAAGGGCTGAAAAAATCTCTCTAAGGCAAAATTGCTCTATCTCTCTTAGTTTCCAAGAAATTCACAAAAAACGAAATAAAAAAAATTGACACATTCAATTTTACTACTGAAGTCTCTAGATTCTTCTCAAATATCTCAGAAACTAAGTGAGATAGAGAGATTCTGCTCGAATCCTCTTTTCGAGTTATGAACTCGAATTTTCCTATTTTACCTTTTTTTTCAGTTGTTTTCATCAGTTTTTCTCCAATATCTCGAAACTTAAGTGAGATAGAGTGATTTCACTTGAATCCTTTTTTGTGGAGAATTTCAAGAGCTACAAATGCTCCTTAGGGCAAAATCGCTCCATCTCCCTGAATTCTCCGAGATATTCTCATAAAGCAGATTTCTTCAGCTCACGAGACTTGAATTATCGTTTTGCTTTCCTTGCTTGCAGTGTTACTGCAACTAGTTTGAGGGTAATGAGAAAATTGATTATTATTAATTAATGAGGAAAATTGGAGAATGGGGAAGAGATTTTTAGAAATATTGCGAAAACTAAGCGAGATAGGGCAATTTTGCCTCAATCCTCTTCTGTAGCTCTTGAAGGCTGTCTTCAGTGAAAGGTCTGTTCCAAAATCGCCTTATCTCGCTTAGTGACCGAGATCCTCCAAAAAAAAAATAATGAAGAAAACATTCGATTTTTCATTCCTCTTTCATGAAAAAAAGGGAAATAAATCTGAGTTACATGAAAATTTAAAATTATTTAATTTCCTCTATTTTATTCATTTATTATTCTGCACAATTGAATCAATTTCTTCATTGTTATTCATCGAAAAGAGGTCTCGGCTTCGTTCGATACTGGCAACTAGCCAAATTAACTATTTTTTGGATTAGATAGATGAGAAAGCTGTCGAAATAAACAATTGAATTGTTCCCAGTGTGAAACTTATTCGCCCTGATTGTATCGTTCATTGGCACAATACGATTCACCGAAAATTTTTACTATCTTTAATAAATAATAAAGTAGTGGAGAGAAATCCCTTAAAAACTTCTTCATTCTTCCGCGAATATCTCCAAAACGCCTCGTTTTATCGAAAAATATCAAGAGTCATTTTTTCAAGTCCTTGAAATTCTCAATTCGAAGCGCCTAAAGAAGCTCTCTGATAAAATCGCACTATCTCGCTTAGTTTCCAAGTTATTTCCAAAAAAAATCAATGCCAAAAAACTTTTTTTTAACTTTTCACAATTTTTTTATGATTTTTTGAAAAGTATCTCGGAAATTAAGCGAGATCGAGTGTTTCTACCCGGATTTTACACTTTTTTATAGTTCTTGGAATTCTCTTTGAAAAAACTTAAGGGCAAAATTTTTTTCCAATATCGCTGAAACTAAGCGAGATAGCACAATTTCACCCCAAAATCCTCCCTTGCCCTTCTCAATATCCCCAAAAAATAGACTCCAAAAAAATTATAATGATGATGATGATGAAATTGGCACAAATCTAACAATTTTTTGGATTTTTTTAAACGATGGATTACTCAGAAAAAAGACTTGCAAAATTTGCATTTATAGTTATTTGAAGCTGCTACATATGCATATTTTTCATTTTTTTAAATAATTTATTTATTACAAAAAATAATAATTACATATGAGGGAGACTGGGGCAAAATGGACCTGTTGACCAAAATTATGCGGAATTTTTTTTAAGAGTAAAGGCGTCTCTAAATTTTTTTGCAAAAATTCACCAACAGTACCCACATATTGCAGCATTTTCTCAAATTTTTCATGACTTTTTCGTCAATTTCTTCATCACAAAAAAAATCGTATTGCCACGAAGGTCCATTTGCCCCACTCTGCCCTAATTGTTAGATGTTTGCTATGTTCAGCATCTTAAAAAAGAAATTCCCCTAAAAGAATGAAAATTCTCTCAGTTCGGAGGTACCAAAATGACAATGGAGGACATCTCCCAAGAGATGATGAAGCGTCAGATGACAGAATCCGAATGGAACAAATGGGGCATCAGAAAATGGGAGCCAGTCGCGTGGTATTTGGACCAGATTCAGCAGCAGATTGATTCGAAGGAGGAGCTGATTATTGATCGGTTGATTTATCATGTAAGCTTTTTTTGTTTTTCTGAAGGATATGGAGGGTAGGGGGTAGGAGGAAATGGGGAGATGTTTTTTGGAGGAAAATTAATTTTCTACAGGAATGGGCTCTTGGGCAATTCTCGGAAACTTGAGGATTTTTGAGATTTTTGTAGAATAAAATCCATTTTTTGGGGGATTTATTGATTTTTGGGTTTTTATGGGGGATTTCGAATGATTTTTTTTTGAGAATGTCTTGGAAATTAGTTGATTCAGAGAAAAATGTTGGGTAAACTCTCTGTTGTAGAGAATTCAATTATCTGCAAAGAAGGTTTTTTAAAAGAAATTCTTCTAAATCCACTCGTTTTGGAAACATTGACAAAAATTATTTCAAATATTAAATTCTGTAATTTATGGATTTTTTTCTGCTTTTAATGGGATCTCCTAAACCAGTAGATTTAGAGAAAAAGCTCCGGAGATATTTTTTATATAGAATTAAATTCTCTACAAAAAATGTCTCCTGCTAAATTCTTCCCAACCTACTTGCCTCAAAGATATTCAACAAAAATGATTTACCTGTAAACTAAGAATTATATAATTGATTACTTTTACTCATTTTTTTTAATTTGCAGGATCAAATTGTCATTCACCTGACAACTGGGCAGCTGAAGCAACGACAAGAAGACGAGGAGGATGATCCAACCCTCGTAGTTCATTCAAATTAGGTTCTTTTTTTTTTTTTTCAAATTAGGTTCTCGACATTTAAAAATTCGGAAAATTTTCATTTGTCCACAAAAATTTCAGTATTTCTATTTTTTTCAATTTTCTCCTGCTACCTCTTCTGATTAATGTTAATTATGTAAATATTATCTATTAGTAATCATGCGTTAAATAATTGCGGATAGAATGGGTCCGTTATGACAATATCGTCGCCTTAGAGTCAAAAAGGCGTAAGTCCTATGTATAAGCACGCCACGTTGTCACTAAGGCAACGATACAGATATATGTGCAGAGATGATCCACTTCATTATTCACAATGTCGTTTTATGAATGTTCTACGAAGTATCCTTTCTCTATCATTGATCGGTCTATTGGAATATCTCAAGGATCTTTGGAGATAGCGGATTTTTTTAAGGATAATCTTATGGAGAATTCAATTCTCAACAAAAAAGGTCTCTTGATGAATTCTTCAGAACGTGATGGTTTCTGGGGTATTTGCGATTCCATTGCGAAGCTGAAAAAATTTTGGGTGGAAAACATGTGTCAAAATTATTATTTTTTTCTTTGGAAAATTTTACTTTTTTGGCCAAGCTTCGAAGGGATAGTCTTACGAAAATCGCAAAAATTCAATTTTTCGGCACTTGCTCTGGTTGTGTTGATCACAGCCACCTGGGGTTGATCTCAATTGAAAGGTGTGGTCATTTCTCATCGATTCACGTGGTTCAATTTTTAAATCAATTTTTCAAATACTCATAGGCGATTTTCTGAAACTCAGTTTTTACCCTGTAAGTACTTGAAAATTGATAATTTTTTTTAAACCACATAAATCGATGAGAAATGAGCTCAACTCTCATAAGATTAATTCCAGGTCGTTGCTACCAAAAGAACCAGAGATATTCCCGAAAAACTGGAATTAAAAAAAACAATAGGAGTTTGCCTTCAGATCTTGAGAGAAAAATTAAATTTTTGATTAATTAAAAAAAAATAACTTTTAACGTATGACTTACATGAGAAATCCCCTCAGCTTTCCAATGGAATCATCAGAAACAACCTTCCTCCAATATTTCCATCGATTTCAAGTAATTTTCATACTCTAAAATCCCAAAATTAACACGTGTACGTTTCACCCCTTGTGTTCATTTTACTCCCCTGTTTATTTACACTAAGAGAATGATGGACATTCAATTTTGACTATGAAATTAAAATTATTTGTTCAAATTTGCTCATAATCCTATTCTGAATATATTTCTATAGTTCTAAGTTTGTGAGGGCAAATAAAGAAGCAATTGATAGTTCGTAATTTATCTATTAGTTCCAATTGTAAAATTTACCATTCGAATAAAAAATAATCATTTATCATGAGAAAAAGCTTTTTTGAAATAATATTTAGGAGATAAAACAAATTATCCCTCTAATAATCTTTCTACCAAATTGATCTTTGTATTTTTTTTTCCAAATTCATGTTGATCCTTTTATTTCTTGGTCTAATACCAGTATCAAACCCATAACCATCAGAACCAGCTGTCAATAAAGTAGGCAATCGTGAGCTGGTAAGGTAGTTACCTACCAGCTCTGGAACGCCGCCATTTTTCCGACTATTCCAATTTCTTTCGACTCTAGCCATACATAACAGTACATTCAGTTAACGAGGCATTCTCATTTTTCTCAGTACTAATTATGTGGACATTTTACATGAATAATGACGGAAAAAACGAGTCTCACCATACACTTATGCACATATCTATCTAATAACTGTTGACTGCTATTTCGGACATTTACTAGCACGCAATTAAATTTTCCCCGTACTTATTCGTTTTTCTTGAAGAGCATGAAAAGTAAATCCTGAAAAAATATAATAACTTGCTCATCTATATTGGTAATTCTCTTTATGAATGCTCTTATAATATCGAAAAGACTGAATGAAAGATCATTTATTGCTTTCATAAATAAGGATTCTCTGAGACTTGAAGGCTGTTTCCTCATTATATTTCGATTTAAATTTAGCAGCTGTACGCACGTTTTTAATTAACCTTTACAATAAATTCATTGAGTTGAAAGAATTCGACTGACCACAATTATCAGAACTACAAAATCGGTGGAATTCTTTTTTTCTCACGTTCATGCTACATCTAATCGGGAATCCGTTCCTTGAATACATCCTCAAACTGTCATTACTTCATATACTACTAGGTTGAAGATTCCTTTGACCGACATTGACACGTTTTCAATGGTTCTCGTTTTCAAAATCAAATAATTTCCTAATTGTACAATTTCTTATGATTGAAAGATATTTGGAGTGAGAAATAATAAAATAGATGCAATTGGTAGTTACTGATTATCTTCATTATAAAACTTTTATAGATTTACATTTCTTTCAAGAATATGATTCGGTTTGAAATATTTTTGATGTTCCCTCACTTCATCCAAGTATGTTCCTATGCCCTTTCACTATTATGACGTATCAGATAATTCAAAATTGGACATTCTAGGGATTTCAAGTTAAAATCACTGAATGCTAGGGATATTGTAATTCGGGTCGCCTGACCTCAAGCCGTAATTTCCGCCTCAATTGGGTTGCCAAGTGGCTCGAATCCGAACTAATGGCGCTAGGTAACTACACTGCAAAAAAAATCCATCAAAAATTACTGTACCATCCAATAAACGTGGGACCAAGAAGGGTATTGCAGAAAAATTACAATACCTACGGAGTAAAAATTACTGAACCTCTTAGTAAAATTAATGAGAGTCCCATCAATTTTTACTGTGCCAACAGTAATTTTTACTCCGCAGGTATAGTAATTTTTCGGCAGTCCCACTTTTTACTGGGAAGGCACAGTAATTTTTGATGAAATTTTTTTGCAGTGTAGGTAACTTTTAACATGGCGGCTGGCGGAGTATTTAAATTCTGATTCTCTAGCGGATGAACAAGAGTGTCTCGACTAGTTGGAATATCAAGTTTGATTTAATTTAAAAAATGCTTGGCTGTAGTTTTTCGTCCTGCGAAATCTTTTCTGCTCCAAAATCCTCTCCAAAGAAGGTGGAGTGCAGAAAAATTGACTACAATTTATCCGGGAATCTACGTTTACTCGGAATAGGCAATAAACAATCCATCAATGAACTGTAGTCCAAACTTGCTAAATTCTACCAGAGCACAACCTTTTCCTCGGTATTTCTTGACTAATTTTTCATCAAAATAAATTGATTCATTCAGATATTCGAGTAATTGAGAAGCGATGAACTACAACAGAGGAATTCTATTTTTCCAGTGGTTTTTTGAAGATGTCTCGGAAAGTAAACGAGATGGAGTGATTTTGTCACAATACGTTCTGTAGAGAATTTGAAGAACTAAATCTCTATCTCGTGTAATTTCCGAGACATTCTCGATTGAAAAAAAAATTTTGGTGACATCTCAGAAACCAAAAGAGATAGGTCGATTCCACTCTAATGCTTTTTTGAAGGGAATTCCAAAAATTTGCCTTATCTCCTCTTGTTTCAGAGATATTCTCGAAAAAACTATTGAAAAAATCGACTTATCCTGTTTTACTTATGCATCACTGGATTTCATCATTTGTTGTTGAAGAATATCTCAGAGACGGAGCAAAATAAGACGATGTTGCATCAATCTCTCTTCCGTAGCTCTTGAAATCCTTCACAAAAAATATTGAAGCAGCGTCGCCTTATCTCGCTAAATTTCCGAGATATTTGCTTAACAATGATCACAGAGATACATCGATTCGTTTCGCTCTACCTTTTCCGTACCAAATTATTATAAATTTCCTAGGATAGATTCTGTATATTCAGTTACGCTTGAAAATTCATGAGATAGAACAAATTGTATTATAATTTAAAAATGAGTCTAATTGTGTCTCAGGAATATAACCCTGACGCAGAATACGTTCCGAATTTTCGCTCCAGTTCCGGGCACCTGTGGCGGTTCCATCGACTAGCTCGGAACCAAACCCGGTTACCGACAGTGCTGCGACTGGTACGTCATCTGACAATTCCCAGGAGCAAGCTGCAAGACCGAAGCGCCAACGGAAACAGAAATTATTATCTAGAGACTGGTGTGACTCACTACAGCTGTAGCACGTTTTTATATTTAAAATATTTAATTTACTGAATAAACAATTAAGATTATTGTTACCCGAAAAATATCGTGAGTTGTCTGTACATTAATTAAGTCCCGATCCTTTCACTCATAATACTGCGAGGTATTAACACACCTAGTTACCTAGCGCCACCTGGCTAGAGCTTTGAGTTGGCAACCCAATTGAAAGATAAATTAGTGGGAACACCACAACTGGGGAGAGATTCCGCGCGTTATAAGATACTGCGTTATAACGTAAAAGCGTTAGCTTTGTGTTATATTTTATTTAATTACAATTAACCAATTAACTCTTAAACGATTTTAACAGCACTACAATCACTCGCGAACGAAATACTAACGTTTTAGTAAGTGCAATTATAAATAATTCAAAATTGAAAAAAAAAGGCTAATTCGATACTGCTTATAACGCGCGGAATCTCTCCCCTGGGTATCAGGATCTGCTGCTGCTGAGATGAGGAGATTCCTTGACGTAGATCAGCCGGTACTGCAGGCAGCTGCTGCGATACCACACATCTTATACACCTACGCCCCCTAACAGTAACATTTATTAGGCTATTCTCAAATCGACTGAAGGTATAATTTTCAACCAATTGAAAGGTAAATCAAAGTCAACTAACCAATTACTTCAATCACTTATTATTTATCCATTCCATAAATTCAATGAAGAGAAATTAGAATTCAAATGAAGTCTTTCATTCAGGACATTTATTTTCAATTGAAAATAATTCAAAAACATCGCAATGAACTGCGACTCAGTTCCATTCCCCTATCTCTCGTCTCCCATTGGCCGAAACCGTAACAACTGCCAAACGGAAATTTTGCGCGCGACAGAAGGGACTCGAGAGTAAAGCCCATCGGCTCAATGCGAACCAATGAAAATAATTGCAACTAAATTCTGCCAATGAAATCGAATTTCTTTCCGTTAGATCTTCCGATCAACTGGCAACTCAAAACAGTTTGAAATGGACAGCTTCAACCGTAACATCATTACCCACGCGAGTTCACTAATAATTTAATTTTGACAAATTTATTCGAGTGCTATTGTAATTGTACATATTATTGAGATCTAAAAATTTTTGTATTTATTGTGAAAGAATTTAATAACTCTGGGATTTGTCATGAAGTCTTGGATTGAAGCAATTCTTGAGTGGGTTCGTAACGTATTTTTCGCTTCTGTTTACATGGCCGGCTGCGAAGGCGTCCTTTTAATTTTTGGCTAAAAATTGGATTTTTCGATTTATTTGGTAATAATTGGTGAACTTTTGCATTTTCAGGTTAACTGTTTGGAGGTTCATCAAACGCAAATTTTAGATTTGAATGATCTACAGGATGAAAGTATTTATATCAAAATTATCGAGCAATTGTAAGTGACTCGAGAAATTCATTTTTCTTCACTTTTTTTTATTTTTTATGAATAAATTCTACTTGATAAATATATTAGTTAGGTGGTGAATGTAGTAGAGAAGAGATTCAATCATTTTGTCCATCGTTTATTGCAGAATATCTTGGAAATTAAGCGAGATAGCACAATTTCCTATGAAAACTTATTTGTAGCTCTTGAAATTTTCTGAAAAAGGAGATGAAAATAAAATAGAGCTATCTCACTTAATTCCTCGATTATTCTTGAAAATGATCAGCAATAAAAATCAAGCCATCCTTTTTTTGCTCTTCACTACTGAATTGTTCCGTAAACATCTTGGAAATCAGCAGATTGAGCAGAATTTCTTGAGGGATTTTTTTTTGGAAATATTTTTTTTATTTATAAAAAATATTTCTTGTTCAATTCCTCTAAATTCAATAATTTACGAGTTATCTGGGAAATAATCCTCTCGTACTTCAATTCACCCATAAAATAATTGGGAAAAGATGTTTTTTTTTATTATTTCATTATATATTTATTTATTTCTTTTTTTTAGAACTTACGTTCATTAAAAAATCCCAGTGGATTTTTTGTAGCATAGTGTATGTATAAAAAAGGTCTCTTAATGAATTTTTCTAGATCCAAAAGTTTACGAATTACCATCATAAAAACATGTGATTCAATTCAATAATCGATATCAAAAAATAAAGTACACTGAAGAAGAAAATAATTGCCTATGTCGAAAATATTACTGAAATCGTAATTTTTAAAAAAATTATCACGATACCTTCTTGGTTGATAATTGATGAATTGCTTAAATTTGATAGTTGAGTTTGATTTGATAAGATCCTGCAATAATAAATGATAAAGAAAAAATATTTCCAAAATTATTGCTTTGGCAAATATTTCTAAAACCATCAATTTCATCGAAATTCACCAAGAAACCCTTTTTCAGCAATTCTTGAAATTCTCTACAAAAAAAAATTCCCAACATTTTTCTCTAAACCTCTCTAATTTACCTATTTTTTCGTAAGACCTCCATTCAAATTTTTACCTTTACCATCTCTCTTCTTCCGCCATCAACTTGCAAAAGACCTATAAACCACAGAAAATTTTTATTTCAGGGCCGAGAAAAATGAGGAAACATCAGAAGTCGAGCAGGTCTCAAAATTCATCGAGGAAGAATACCCCGAGTTCCTCACTCCCCAAGACCCAAATGACAATCTCCCAAATCACGTCTACATGGCATCCCTCCTCCTCCTGAGTGCCTCCCAAAAGACAACCTTCCACCGTCCCATGTGTCACCTCCACAACGACACGCAAATCCTAATAAAAAGGTTCTTAGAAGCACTCCTGCCCTACGGCAAGAGTATAACCCGTGAGATAATAAGCAGCACAATAGCAGAGCTGAGTGATGCAACTCCAAAAACTCCTCCCCAGACGCCAAAAGACCGTCCACTCCGTAATTTCTTCACATCTCCAGCAGCTCAATCAGCACACCGTCACCGTATTCTTAACGAAAAGACACGAGAGCTGCGTCTCCTCAAAGCAGAACTGGAGACGGAGAGATACGAAAAAGCAGATTTACATGAGGACATAAAAATCCGTGAGGAGAAGATTCAGACTCTTCAGAAGAAGCTCAATGAAAGAACACTGGAGCTAAAAGCCTTGAGAGCTGAAAGAACGAAACCGTTAACGCCACAATCAGCGCGGAAGAACAAGAGACTCGATCATTTGGAGGTAACTCTGAAGAAAGAGATTCAGCACTTGGAGAGCTTCAATTCGGATCTCCAGAGCCAATTGGACACACTGGAGGCTGAGAAGGAGGATTTATCGCGGCGACTGACGTCGAAGGAGCGCTTGAACACGAAGCTGAAAGAGAAAGTGGAGAATTACGAGAGGAACCTGGAAGCACTCAGCATTCAGTTGAATCAGAAGTCGTCCGAGCTTTTGGACCTTCGACTACAGAATGAGGAGATGAGATCTCACATCAAGGACATGCAGCCTTGTTCAATCGATGCTGAACAGAGTTTCGAGGTTGACAACATCTCCAGAGCACGTCCACCGACACCTGGACTCAACACGAGTGAAGCGCTCAGCTCAATCATTGATATTCAGCTGCAGGAAGCTAGGGAGGAGTCATTTAAATTACAGTCAGAGCTTCAAAGTCTTCAGCAAAGACTTGATGACGCACTTCGGGAATGTGAGGAGTTCAGGAAAATCAATGGAGAACTTGAGCTCAAGGCTGAGGATTTAATTGCCGTTAAGGAGACCCTCGCAATGACGGAAAAAGAGCTGAAAGAGTCGAGGAAACGCCTCGATGCTCTTGGCAAGGAGAAGAAGGAATTGGCGAGTGATTTGGAGAATCTCAAGGAGGCTATGGCTGCTAAAGAAGTCATTTTGAATGATGCCAATGAGAAACGGAAACATTTGGAGATGGAAGTTGATAATAATCGTGAAATCCTCACGGAAATTGAACAGCAAAGGAAGCAGTTGAGTTTGTCACTGATAAATCGCGAGGAGGAGTTGAATAAAATCGTTGATGAGAAGAAACTCTTGTTGGAGGATCTGGAATTATCGAGGGAGAAAATTCGGGACCTGCAGAATTCGTTGAATTCTGAAATTCTCAAGTGTTCAGAAATTACTGCTCAATCTGAAGAGAATATGAAAACTAAAGATGCAACTATCGCAAAAATTGAAATTGAGAAAAGACAATTGGAGGAGAAATTGAGAGAGATGGATACTAAGCTCAACGAATTGCTGAAGACTTTGAATGATAAAGTATTGACGATAGATTCCTTGAACGACAGCATTGAGAAGCTTCAAATTCATCAAAATGACCAGGAAATTGTACGTAAAGAACTGGAGACTAATCTCTGTGAATTGAATGAATTGAAAGAGGAGTTGCAGAGTCAACTTGACGAGGAACGAAGGAGTTTCGTGAGAGTGTCAAAGGAAAACGAGAATTTGCAGCAGAATTTGACCGTTTTTGAAAATGAGAAGAAGACATTGACAGAGCAGATGATTAAACTGCGGTCGGATCTCGACGAAATGACGGAAAAAGCAGAGGAACTTGACAAGCAGAGTCGTAGTAATGAAGAAAAATATGACAGAGCATCGGACAAGCTTGAACTGATGCAGTTGGAGAACGAACGACTAAATGCAGAAATGACAGCTGCAATTTCGGAGATCTCGAAGCTAAAGGAGCTTCAAGAAAATTTAGAAAATCAGTTGACGCAGGAGCAGGAGAATTGTTTGAAGTTGGTGACAGAAAAAGCAGCGCTGGAGCACGAGGTCTCGATGAAGGATCGAAAAAATGTGGATTTGTCGGAGAAAATTGTCTCGTTGGATTCTGAACTGAGCAGAACTCTTCAGCAGCTTCAGGATCTTGAGAATGAGCATCGGGATCTTCGGGAGACGCAGAACAAAAGTGTTGCGAGAGTTGGAGAATTGGAGGACGAAGTGATGAGGGTTAAGAATGATCTTCAAGAGTCGAATTCGAAGATTAGAGAAATGAAAAAACTGCAGAATGGTTTGGAGGGAGAATTGCAACAAATGAGGAATGAGGTAGAGAAGATTTCGGATGAAAAATCGAGGATTGAGGGGCAATTGTCTTCTTCAGAAGATCAGAGAAGGAAATTGTCGGAGGATCTGGCATTGGTTGAGGGAGAGGTGAAGGAATACGTGCGGAAAGTTCGAGAGACTGAGGAGAAATCTGAAGAACTTGAGAGAATTTGTGAGGAAAAGAGCAAGAAAATTGAGGCGATGGAGATGGAACTAAAGGAATTGAACAGCTGCTTGGAGGAAACGTGCAACGAACGTAATTCTTTCAAGAAGAACTTGGACAGTCTGACTGCGGAGACTTCCCTCGAAATCTCGAAACTTCAGGAAATTCAGAAGGCGTTGGAAATCCAATTAGAAAAAGAACGTGAGGCTTCCCGGGTAATTTCCGAAGAGAAAGACTCCATTTCTGTTGTATTATCATCGGTGAAAGAGGAAAAGGAGAACCTGTTGGAGAGATTGGCTTCGCTCGAAGGAAAATTGAGGGAAACTCAGCAACAAATTGAAAATGTTCAGAGGAATTATGAAGAGATTAAGGGAAAACATGCTGGAGCTGTTGAAGAAATAAGTTTTCTTAACTGCGAAGTTCAGAAGATCAATTCTGAATTGGAGGAGGTGATTTCGAGTCGTAATTGTCTTCAGAATCAACTGACAGATGTCTCGGAGAGTATGTCTTCTGAAATTTTGGAATTAGAAAAAAAGAAAAGTGCTCTGGAGACTCGATTAGAAGAACAGAAGAACAATTATCAGGTAATAGTGAATGAAAAATCGGTACTCGAAACAGAATTGTCCTTCATCAACGAAGAAAAGAGGAGTTTGCTGCAGAATTTATCTTCATCCGAGGCGAAATTGGAAGAATCTCACCAGAAAATTCAAGATATTCAGGAAAAATATGAGGATCTAGAAGAAAAACATTATGAAGCAGTTGGAAAAATCGGTTCAGTGAATGCAGAGATTGAGAAGATTAATTCTGAATTGAAACGGGTAATTTCTGTACGGGATTCTCTGATGAATGAATTGGAAGAGGTGAAAACTAGTATGACGACCCAATTGGAGGAGAATCGAATGAAATATCAGGCAGTAATGAATGAAAAGTGTCTAGTGGAAGCTGAACTGTCATCGGCGAAAGCAGAAAATGCAGATTTAATCGAAAACATAGCTTCTCTAAACCTTGAATTGTCTGAGTCTAACAAGAAAATTGAAGAAATTGGGATGAGATCAACGGAATTTGAAGGAAAATATAGGGAAGCATCTTTCAAAATTGATTCCATGAGCACCAGAATTTCGGAATTGATCTCGGAATTGAGAACTTCCGGAGAAGAACGGGATTCTCTTAAAAAAGAAATTGATATTGGCAAAAAGGCTCTTTCGGATTTGAAAGAAGTTCAAGAATCTCTGGAGAATCGATTGAGAGAGGAGGAGACAAATACCCACACAATTTCAGGTGCAAAGGCTGAGTTGGAAGGTGAATTATCTTCTCTCAAAGAAGAAAAGCAGAGGCTGATAGAGAAAATATCGTCCATGGAATTTAAACTATCAGAATCTCAGGAAGAAGTGGAAAAGACGAAGAGCAAATCCGATAAATTCGAAGAAAAATACAACGAAGCGCTTGAATCGATGGAGCATCTGAATGCAGAAGTGAAAAGACTCGAATTGGAATTGAAGGAAGTCATTGCAGAACGTGACTTGATTGAAGGTGACTTGACAACCGCTTCCATCCAGAATTCATCGAAAATTTCGCAGTTGAAAGGGGCGCAAAAGGCGCTCGAGTCCGAATTATCAGAAGAGCGCAGCAAGAATGAAAGTCTATCTTCAGAAAATTCTTCTCTCCTCGTCGAACTATCGAATGTCAAAGAAGAAAATAATAATTTGTTGGAAAATTTAGCGATGATTCAATCAAAGTCTTCAGAATTTGAAAAGAAAGCAGAAGAACTGCAGATCTTCTCCGAAAATTTAGAAAAAAGGAACGGAGAAGCTGTTGAGAAGATTTCATCCCTGAACTCTGAGATTGAAGAGCTGAATGAAAAATTGAGGCAAGTGATGTCCGAACGTGATTCTGTGCAGAACGATTTAACGGGTTTGACAGAGAAATTAGAATTATTCGAAACTAAATCCGGAAATCTGCAGAAGCAAATTGACGAGCACAAACTGACGATCAAGAATTTGGAGGAGATTCATCGTGAACGAGAAAATTCATCGAAGGAACTCATCAGTTCTCTGGAGAAGCGTCTTCTAGTCTCCCAGAATTCCTACGAAACCCTGAAAATTGAGGAAAAAATCAAGAACGAGTCGGTGGGGATCCTCCATTTGAAACTAGAACAATTGACGAAAGAGAGAATCGAGACGGAGCTGAAAATGAAGGAAGTTATCGTTAATCTTCAGGAGGTCCGGGCGAGTCAGGACGCGGTGATGGAGACACAGTCGAAGGCGTTAGCCCAGAGGACTCAGGATTTGGAGATCCTCGAGAAGAAACATTTGGAGATTAAAGAGGGTTTGGAGAAGGAGGTTGATCTGAAGAGATTGGAAATTCTTGAATTGATTCAGCAAAGTGAAGCTCTCAAGGACTCCAACAAAACGTCGTTGAAGCTCATTGGTGATCTCCAGGACCAATTGAACATAGAGAAACAGGAAATTAAGAGTCTGAAAGAGAAATTCCAGGAAACGGAGGACGAAAAGGCAAGAATTCAAGGAGTATTGGAGAGGATGAAGACGAAGCTATTGAGATTGATTGACGTAATGAAAACCGGGAATGTTCCTGACGAAGAGAAAGAGGATGCTGATGATTCCGGGATTTGGGAGCTATCAACAACAATCGGAGATATAATCCAATCCACGAAAAGAACCGAGGAGACACTCCAAAAACTTCAGGAAGAAAATGAAAGGCTCTTGCGAGACCTGGAAGAGGAAAAGGAGAAATCGGAGACTGCGTTCAAAGAAAAGCTGAAGAGCAAAGAGCTTTCAGAAGCGATTGGGCTCCTGGAAACTGCGCAGAAACGTCGAGAGAAAGAGATCTTTTCTCTCATCACGAAGAAGGAAATCCTCCAGGGATTAATGAGCCGAGTAACTTCCTCACGAGATAAAATTGAGGAAAGTTTATCAATGCTGCGTGAAACTTGGGAGACAATTGCCCTCGAGAAGCAAAATCTCCTGACCGGAAGTTCTTCTGCTTGCGACGAAGTGAAGCACCTTGACGCTAAGAAGTCCGAAATCGAAAGGCTTATCAGCAACATCAACGAACGTCACTCGAGAAGCTCCAAAGCACTGATCAAAGTCTTCACAGAAACTTTCGACTGGGCTGAATGGAAAATCGAGGGTATCCCATCAGATGCTGATGTCCCAATTGATTCCAAAGACGAAAAACCTCTGGTGAGCAGATGCGCATTGATGAAACATGAGAAGCAAGCGGAATCGTACAATGCAGATGTTAAAGTAGATTTGTCTGACGAGCAAACGGTCCTAGAGTCCGAATTAACGAAAATGAAGGACATCCAAGAAGATCTATCTATAATAAAAACGAAAATTGACGAATTCCGAAAGGAAGCAGATTCCTACGAAGCGAACGTAAAATTAGGAATTGTCAAGCGTGAGCCAACAGCTGAAGAGAAACTGCAGATGCAAGTGGATCGTTTGACGAAAGGAAATAAGGAGATCAAGGAGAAATTGGACGCGATCCGAGTGAGAAATGCAAAGATGGAGAAGAACATGGACGAGTTGAGATCAGAGAACAAAAAGTTGAAGGGTGAGATGTCTACAGTTCCTGATAAGTCGGAGGTTGATAAGTACATGTCGCTGATAGATGAGCTGAAGAAAGATAATGAGGAGCTGAGGAGGACCAATGAGGAATTGGCAAAGCGCCCGAATGACGAGGATTACGAGGCTAAACTGAAAGAAGTTCATAATGAGTATGGGCAGAAGCTGGAGAAGATCAAGCAGAAGATGAAGGCTGCTTACAACGAGCAGGCAGTGAAGATGCAGATCGAGCAGGACAGGATAATCAGTCAGAAGAGTGCGGCTATGAAGGAGAAGATGGAGCTGATGTGTCAAAAACACGGTGAGGATATTGCTAAATATCAGGCACATGTGGCTGAATTGTCGTCGAAGTATTGGGACGTTGGGGAGAAGCTCTTGACAGAGAAGCAAGAGAGGGAAATTGTTATGCAACGACTTCGGGAGGTTCAGGCGAGGCATCAGAATGCAATGGCCGAAGCCAATCAACAGTTAGTCGCTTCGCAGAACCAAATGCGATCAGCGAGTTTGGATAGAGGCTACGATCATGATCAGAGCAGCTTGTCCAGCAGATCTGGATTCAGGGCTGTGCAGGTGATCGAGGAGAAGACAACTACTACGAGACGACACAGCGTCAAGAGCATTCAAGCAATGGGTAATGCCTTCAAAGCTGAAGACGAGGATGAAATATTTGACAATGTTTATTTGGCTGATCTCAAGGAGGGACAGTTTAGGTCAATCGAACCACCAGCTGACTTCGACAGGCTCTCGGAGCTCAGAATGAGGAACTCACTCTGTCGACCACATTTGAAGTCTTCTTATGCTGTTGAGACACATCTTCATCCACATACTCTGACGGAGGAGGATATTAAGGTAAGGGGGATGGTTCCGTGCATGTTTTTTTTTGTAAATGTGGCTGGGTGAGAGGAAGGTGGGAAAATTTTGGTGGCGATTTTTTTGTCTGAGGGGAAGATAGAAATGAAGAAAGTGTTAATACCAATTTTTCTCCACTCCTTCCGATTCTGAGATATTGCAGGAAAATTAAACCTATGTTGAATTTGTCATGAAATTGTCTCATTTGAGCTAATGAAATTGATGGATTTTTGGAACGTTTACGACTCTATTGGAGTTAGGTGCTGAAAAGAACTACAATGCCAAGCTTTCTCCAAGTCTCTCATATTGAAAACTGTTTGAACAGAATTTAATAGTAAAAAGATGAAACAGGATGACTAAATGGATCTTTACAATCATCCTAAATTGACTAGTTCGGAAACTAAGCGAGATTAAGCAATTTTGGTCGAATCTTTTTTTGTAGGAAACTTCAAGAGCTTCAAAAAAAATAATAAGGCAAAATTTTCCCTATCTTCTTCAGTTTCCAAGATACTCACAAAGAAGATAAAATGGCAATGAAATTTAATTATCCTGTTTTATTTGTTAGCTACCAAATTAATTGATTTCTAGAATTTTCCAGTGCCAGTTACTCGATTTATTCCAAACGGATTAGATTTAGAGATATTGTAGAAAAACTGAATATCAATGGAATTTCTCACGAAATTGATTCAAGAGATCGAAAAATTGAAATTAGCACTCAAAAATGATATAATGGAATTAATTTTAGAAAATAATTGAAGGAAAATTCATCATTTTTTTTAATTTCATCATTTTCAAAATGATCCAACCAAAGTTTATCGTATCATAGAATTTTCCAGTTCAAATTTTCTCATTTTTGCAATAGAACTATCAAAATTCTACAAATCCAGCAATTTCTCTATGAATCAATTGCCAATTTCGTTCATTATTTGTAAAATGTGGGTTTATGTCTGGTGGAGGATTAGAGGATTAGACTTGTGTAATTTTGTGTTGTAGAGTGGTCCACATAATGAGGATATCTTCAATGATAGTCTTAGTCAGAGCCTCCTGCCTGGGCAGAAGGCTAAGAAGAGGGATAGAACGCAGGTAAGCCTCGTGATGTTAGAAATTTTTGTCTCACTCTTAAAAATATTCAATCATTGATGAATTATTTTGTTATTGTCTTTGGTGGCATTTGGGTTATTGTAGACGTCTTACAAGCGACCTGGTCCTCCAACACCAAGTAAAAATGGCGGAAGATTGTCCTTGCAGGTAAATGGATTGTCTCTGTCTCGTAAATGATTCATTGTGGATGATATATTAAAAGTACATTCCCCTTCCCAAACATTTCTGCAGTGAAGTGATAAAAAGTTGGTCAGAGATGCAAGTGGATATTTGTTTGGTGAACATCTCGGAGAAATATGAGGTTTAAGAGAAATTATCAAGAGACCGTTTTTGTAAAGAATTTTATGATTTACAAAAGATGTTTCTGGATGAATTTCGATTAATCCACTCGCTTCGGAGATATCGCACTCCTCTTTTCATCACTTCACCAATGATTTGATTTCACTTGAGAAAATTTATAGAATTTTCACGATAGAATTATCATTTTCAAGGGCAACGAGATGAAGAGCCCCAACTCGAGGATCTTGAAAGAAAAAAATAGCGACAGAAGAACAACTGCAACACCAAAGAGGCTGAAGGACTTCTTCGGTACCTCGTTATCGAGACGACAGGACGAGGTGAGGGATGAAGATAATTACAGAATATCACCAAGAAGATCACTACCTCTCCACATACTCCTGTTACTTCCTCTTGTCTTTCCTCTTGAAGTTTATGGATTTTTTATACTCATATTTATTTACAATCTGTAAATATTAATTTTTTTTTCGAGGTGAAATCAGTGGAGGATAATGAGTCTGAAAATTACATTGTCGCCTTGAAAACAAAGTGGCGTAAGTGCTATGCTTATACATATATGTATACTTACGCCGCTTTGTTTCTAAGGAAACGATATGTTGATTATTTTGAAAATATCTTAGAAACTATTGGGTGTAGGTGAATTCATCAAAAGACCTTTCTTGCAGCCCCTGGAATTTCCTAGAAACAAGATCTCTTTATATTTTTGCCTGGGCCCATTAATTTCAGAAATAGTCACAAAAAATACGCAACAAATTTTTTGACTCATTGCCCCATCATTTTATTTCTGAAATTTCCCATTAATTTAATTAATTCCATTAAAATTATGTATTTCAGAATGCTCCGAGTACTCCGAAGGGTCGCAGGCTTAGCAGCATATTTCGCAAACCGAAAACAGAAAGAAGCTGATGATGAATTCTCCGCAAATCATTGAAGTCAAAGATGGAAAAAATTATTTGTAGCTTTTATATAATTTTTTATTACAAAAAAAATAATAATGTTATTTTTTCTAATAAAACGTAAACTCGTTAAATACTACCAGTAGTAACAAATAATTATTTTGAATATTTTTTTTTCTCGTGATTTTTTTTTCTTTTGATTTTGTAGAAAATGAGAAGGACGTATGAAAATGTGATTTTTTTTTAGTATTAATGTACGATGAATGATATGACTCAAGAAAAATGATTGAAACTCGTGGAAAGACTTCAGCACCTGACTTTACTCGGAATCTGATTCCTGAAAATATTAAAAGAAAAAAGTAATTGATTTTTTTGTATAGAAATTTAATGATAAATATAATAAAATTGATTTTATAATTCATTTAATTAATTCAGTTGAGAAAAAATGAAATATTTCGGAAACAAATCGAGATACGCCCTTTTGAAGAGTTATCAAAAACGATTAGGGCAAAAACGCCCTATCTCTCCTAGTTTCCGAGATATTCAGGAAAAAAAAACTAAAAAAAGAGATTTACCCCTTCACTATTGGATTCAAAATAAAATAATCATAATGATAATAGCATACCATGTATTGTCCTTCGATGTATCTCCCCGAATTTCTCGGCGTTCTCCTGAGCTCCCTGGGCTCTGATTGGTCCTGACTACGACGACTATTGTAGAAAAAAATCATTATAGTTAAATGCATAAAGAAAAAATATTAAATATTCTCGCAATTAATTAAAAATCATCTTACGATCTTGCTTGGATTTGCATGGCCTTAAATCTATTATCAATATCTTGAGGTGGACTCTGTGAATCTTCTCCCATTTGTCCTGGTGATGCTGGATTACCCTGTCCATCATTAGTGTCAAAGAAATTTGATGCCCGAGGACGTCCCGGCGTTCTCGTCCCACTTGGACTAATTTTTTCAGGAAATTACGAACATAAAGTATTTTATTTAAATAACGAGGGAATGGACTGAAATGATTCGAATTGACTGTCATCGGTTTTTAGAGACAATTTCGAAATTTATGAGATAGAGAAATTTTGGTGAAAACCTTTTTTGTAGGGAAGAATGAAAACTACAAAAAATTTTATTACCAAAATTACTCTATCTCACTTAGTTTCCGAAACATTTCGTGAAAATGACAAAAAGTAGAAGAATATCGAAAGAAGAATGAGAAGTTTTATTAGTTATCGCTAATTTCTCGCAATCTAGGAGAGATAGAGAAATTTTCGTGAAGACGTTTTTGTAGATAATTTCAAGAGCTACAAATAAAGTCTCTACAAAAATTTCTCTATTCCAATTATTTATCGAGATATTCAACGAAAATTGCTCATAAAATCCGATTTCATAAATATAGAATGATAATAAGTTTACTCACGGTGTTTTTTTCACTGGTCTCTTTTTTTTCTGCTTACTAGAAACAAATACATTTCTCTTTACTTCCAAAAAAATGATTTATTTTGCATTCCCTCAAATGTATAGAATAAATAACGAGGATCTAGGAGCAGTAGGGAAGAAAAGGGTTTTTCAAAATTAACTCAATAAATTTTTTTCTTTTTCATCCATAAACAAATTTTCTGTATTATCGAAACATACCAATTTACATCGAATTTCTTCGTATCATTTTTTTTTTTAATCAATCAATAAAATATAATTTTTTTAAAGATTTAAATACAATTGAATGCTTCAAGTTTCACGATTGAAATGGGATTTTCAATTTTTTTTTTATTAAAAAATCCCAATAGCATCCCTAATGCTCCACTGATACTTAATGTCTCTTATTCATTTTCTTAATTTTTTTACTTTTTTTCTTTATAGAGAATTTTTTCATATCGACAGAATGTTGCAGGAGGCTTCATCGATTCCTGCAAAATTATATTCAATTTTTCTTTTCTCATTTTTAATTAAAAAACAGTTATTCTTCTTGCTGGCAATTAACGATACGATACAACAAACCCTCTTGCAATTTAGCCATCGATTTTCAATTAATTATGTGATGAATGAGTGTTAAAATACTAGTGAAAATTAAAAATGCAGTTTCAAAAAACAAATTCAAAATAAAATAGAAGCATTAAAGAGACGAGCGAGGATGACGTTGCGGAGACACAAATGGCAAAAGCAGTTTAGTAACTGAAAAAGCATATTAAATTGAAATAAATAATTTTTTTCAATAATTTTAAACAAAATTTTTATTACATAATTAAAAGCCAAAAGAATATTCATCACATTTTACACGAAAAAAAAATTTATTCAATGATTATTTTTAATATTTCTAGTCTACTTCATAAAATTTCATTTAAAATAACTCACCCCATGAATTCATGGTCAGAGCCTTCATCTGCTTCTTCCACCTCTTCTTCTTCTGCAATAAAAAGCTCGAATTAAAAAAATTCTTCCATTCAATCATATTTCGTCATAGGTTTCTGAGGAATATCTCCGAAACTACAGGGAATATAGGAATTTTTGAAGAGACTTTTTTCGTAGAGTACATTGCAGGCTACAAAAAATGTTTTCACTAAAATTTCCCTACCTCAATTATTTATCGAGATATTCCATGAAAATCAATAACCAAACAAAATACTGTCAAAAGTAGCAAAATTAAAATATTTAGATTTTTTCTTAAATATCTCCGAACCGAATGAATTCAGAGAAATTCATAGAGAAACCTTCTTTTGAAGGAAGTGTTAATGCCCACAAAAGAAGTCTCTTGACAAATCCTCTAAAGCCAGCAGTTTTTCTTAAGAAAAATATCACACGATCCAAATGAATCTGCAACCCACCAATTAATTGATCCTTTTTACGTCTCGTGTAAGCTCTTTTACTAGTGACTGGTACTTGATCGGTTTCACCATGAAGTAAACTATTCCTGTACATCAGAAGTGGTTGCCAATCTTCCCCACGTGATGAAGGCATGCCAGCAGGTAGTTTAACATCCAAGAACGTCAGTCTATCAACAAAAAAAAACCTCAATTAATTCATTGAAACACTCAAAAAGAAATCAAAAAAAATTTAATTACTCACACGACTTTCTTGTCCTGTCTCAGCAACTTATTCGTAAACTCCAAGAGAATCTCAAGATACGGAAGATTAGGTGGTGGTCCAGTTGGATCCGGTTCTTCGCCGTCTGGCGGAGTAATTGCGAAAAGAATCCCTGCACGATGGAGAGCAGTGATGGCCTCCCTGTTCTTAACGGCATCAAGACCAAAAGAGAGTGCGAACCTCTTCGCCAGCTCTTTGATTGGCGTGATATCATCAACAGTCCTGTTATTACCTTTTTCTTGGACAACGTCATTGTAGAGTTTGTTCAAGCTGAGCTGCATAGTTAATGCGCAATTGGTCTTGTTGATGTCCCGGGCCTTGCCAAGAGTCGTTTTAATGATATCCCCATAATCGTTGTAATACCTGACGTAATGCTTGAAGACATCTGCTGCTGATTTCGTCGGAATCATATTGTAAACAATTAATTTGCAGTAACTAGCCAAGAAGTTTCTTCTCTTGTGGAGTTCCTCGATTTTCGAGTGCTCGTCGTGATCCTCCTCGTCCTCATCGAAGAACACGTAGTCCTGGATGAACCTGTTCAGCATATCCTGCATATCCTGATCAGGTTCATAAACGAGCTTGTGGAGTAGGGGATTCGGATTGTTGTTGAGTTGATTGCAGAACATAACGAGAAGATCACAGATCGTATTGTAAGCTTCTTCGCGTAATGATACCGCCATTGTGCTGCCTTCCCCCGATACAAAGTACCGCATGGCGTCCATGAACGTGTGAAGGCACTTGTAGAGATCGCGCGCCTCATCTTCGCCCCTTGCACCAAGATCATTTGCCTCCAGCAGGTGATTCTGTCCCCAGAGGATCGAGAAAAAGCACGCACTGATGCAGTACTTGGTAGCCTCCTCCGGGAAATTCTTCTGCGAGTCTTTCGCGTCTTCGATGTTCTTGTACAGAGAGTCCCAAATTTCCCAGCCGTTCATGTCGTGACAGCTGTAGAAAATAGCAACTTTTTTCAACGAATTTACGACATTAAATATCTCGTCTTCATCGGGTGTTTCTGCTCCATCAATGAGATTTCTGTACTCGTCAATCGCCTCTTTGTACTTGTTTACGATCGAATCGATCAGTGTTCTTCTCGCCGTGTCGCACTGCGAAAATTTCGCATGGGTCTCAACACACATGTACTCGAGTGTTCTCGCAGCGGTTTCCAGGACATCGTTGTCGTGCATTTTCTCAACAATACCCTTGATCTTGTCGAGAAGAGCCTCGAGATTTCTCTCCTGCCTGGATTTCACGTAGATGTCTAGTTCAAAGTACTGGGGAATTGCCAAGAGATTAGCCAATTTTTCGGGATCTGCACGATACTTGTCGAGGAGAAGGGGAAGAGTGACGATAAAGTGCTCGGTGAGTCTTTGCTTGTCGTCGGTTACTTGCTTCTGTTCTTTAGCTGACAGCAGCTTGCGTGTTGGTCCACGACCAACAGGCGCCTCTCCAGTTGCCGCTTGTTTGATGCAGCAAACCATTAGCTCTATCAGCGACGTCTCCTTCTGATTGTCGAGCGCTTCTTCCTCAGGTCCCGCCTCTTCCAGCAGCAGATCAGTCATGCACTCCCAGTCCTTCATCATCTGATTCGTTTCGATGAGCGAGTCGACAAGATACGCTCCGTGCTCATGAAGCTCCGACTCGATGAAGAATAGAACGAGATCCCTTATCAACGGAGTATTCGGTAACCGCTTCTTTCCTCTCTTCGTTTTCACCCCAGCGACCGCCTCTTCGTCCGGCGTGAAAAGCCGCTCATTCAGAAACTCACCTGCTGCTTGAGCCACGGCTCTGTGTGACGAGTACACAAGCTCGTACACATGCTCGCAGTCCTTGTCCGTCAGGATCTCCCTGTGATGCTTTAATATAGAGATCACCAGCTTGACTGCCTGCACAGCTACATCGTACTCTTTGTCTAGCGTCATCGCGACGATTCTGTCCTTGAACTTACTCGTGAAAAGCTCGAGCTTCGCTTTGAGCTCTTCCGAAGCATACAGTGGTTGAAGTGCCTGCAGACACTTCAACCGAACCTCTCCGACTTTGTCATGCAGCGTCCAACCGATGTACTTCAGATACGAGTCGTCGAGGAAATTCTGGTGAAACTTCTTCATCCAAACGCCAATTTCTGCCATGCAAATTGCCCGGATCTCCGGCAGTGTGTCTCTGTATCTGTGGACAAAGACAGACTTGAACATGTACGTCAGCATGTTCTTGATCTCGTCCATGTTCTCCTCGAGCTCTTTTCGTTTTGACATGAGTGACTCCAGCCGATCTGCTGCTCTCTTCTCACGTGCCTTTTGTCTCTCCGACTCGTACTGACGCTGTGTATTGTCCAGATTGACGGAGACCGTCAGGGCTACGTCCACCAGTGCTGTCATCAACTTCATAGCCGCCAGGGTGGCTGTGTGACGAAATGCACGAACTTGGGAATCTGATAGACCAGTTAAGAGGGAGATGACGTTGTCCATTAGGAACTGATCGTAGATTATCGAGTACTGGCACTGACGGACGAGGATCTGCACGAATTCACAGAAATTCGAACGGAATTTCTTCCATGGTTGACCTGTCATTATTAGCGGATACTCGCCGGATTCCTCGTCAAACTCTTCTGTCATTCGGCGGATTATTGCGACGTGCTCCATTGATGTCTGCATCTCTGGGCTTATTTTTCCCTTGCAGCCACTGGCGTTTATGAAGAACTGCATCAGAAGTAGCAAGGCATTGTCTCGGTTTGTCTTGTATTTTTCGATCCAGTCGTCAACTATTTGCGTCAATGATGATCTGTTGTTCTTTATTACGTAATAGAGGCTCTGTTCATCCTCGGAATTCGTTATATTTATCAGCTTCTTGGCACGGCCACGACCACCACCACCGCGGGGCTTTGGCGCGGCTGGTTGAGATGGGATGTAGTCCGTGTCGACTTCACGATATTTTGGCTGATTCACTGTACCACCACGCATTCTTGCACGTGTATTACGGGTTATTCGCATGTTTGGAGTTGCTGGGGTCATTGGCTGCTCAAATTGGTTATCATTGTTCAGGTTTTGGTCTTGATACTGCTGCTGAGAGGTACTTGGAGAACTGTAGGTCTCGGAAAGATGATCTGGACTGTAAATAATCATTTTTCTTGTTAATTCTTGCAGCGAACAGAGGTAAAAAATTGGAAAAAGAAAGGATCTTGGAGGTTTTTTTCGTAATATCTCGGAATATAATTTTGATAAGGACCTTTTTGGTAGAGGAGAATTGAAGTTACAAAAAGGTCCTCATAACAATTCTCCCATTTTCCTCAATTTTAGAGATATTACCAAAAAAACTAATGAACAAAAAATTTACAAGAAAAAAAGAAAAACTTGTCTAGTTTTCATGGAATATTTTGGATTCTACGGGGAATAGAGAAATTTTGATGAAAACATTTTCTGTACCTCTCAATTTTCTCTACGAAAAAGGTCATCACATAAATTCCTCTATCTCCCTTAGTTCTCAAGATACTCCAGAGAAAACTGGTAAAAAAAAGTAAATACGAGGAAAAATCCAGAAATTCCCCTAGTTTTAATGACTTCTTTCGGAATCTATGAAAGATTGAAAAATTTTTATGAGGACCTTTTTTGTAGCTCTCGATTTTCTCCACAAATAAGGTTTCCTTTAAAAATCCCCCTATCTCCCTTACTTTCACAAATATCCCAAAAAAAAACATTTTAGAAAGGCATCACCTCATCTCATTTTTCCTCTCTGCTCCCAAATCATATGAAAAAAATCTCTTCAAACTTACATAGGTGTATGTGCCGGTGTTTGTGGTGCCTGATAAGTTGAGTAACCACCGTAATTGTCTCCTGTATCCATATTATCAGTCATTGGCGTCATTGGTGTCATTGGTTCCTGGTACTCCGGTGGTACTGGATCATCCATACGGATTCTCTTGCCTCCTCGACGATGCATCATGCTTTTTTTCAATAACAATAAAAAAAAAATAACAAAATTACTGCAACAAAAAAAATGAAAATCTCTTTGTTTATATTTGTATGAAAACAATGGTTATCAAATTGGCGGTTGATTTGATGTGTTTGAGAGACGAACGGGCGTCACTCTTTAAATCTTTCATAGATCAATGGAAATTATCGAAAATTCACTCTTTTCATTGGTAAACCAAAGATAAAGTATTTGATTGTTACTTACATGATGTTTTTTTAAATAAATCGTTGTTTATCACGTCTCATTAATACATAGCGGGAAAATAATGCCGCAATTTTATCTACATTCCGCCATTTTTAGACGTATCGAGCTGTTTTGGTATGCGGAAATGAACGCCAATGACATCTGTCGGTTTTTTAGGGGTAATTTCAAAATTCTCGGTGGACATTGACAGATGATAATGAGTGTCACGTGTGTGGCTCCAAAACTCGAAAACGTGAGAGGTGATTTTATAAGTTACGGATTTTTTTAAAGGACTAATTGATTGGTTATTGGCATGTTTGTTTTGACGGAATTGAAGGATGTGGTGAAAATTCCACCGTGGAAATTCAAGAGGAAATTGAACGATGCTATCACTGATGAATTGAACAGAAAACTCGCGAATAAGGTTAGATTGTTGTTTACTGGATTTTGGGGGTGAGATGATTTGATTTGATCTGAACATCATTACTTTGAGAGTTTTTTATTTTTTTATTTTCATTTTAAATCCTTCATTAGTTCAGGGAAATAGGGGAACAATACGAGGTGTACATTTACTGTCTTCTACTTTGAAAATATCTTGGGAATAAAACTTGAAGAAACTCGAGACAATTTGGCAAGAAACCTTTTTTTGTAGAGAATTAAATTTTCTACAAAAAAGGTCTTTGAAATTTTTTTATAAACCCACTCGTTTTGGAGATATTCGTCAATTAATTTTTACCTTATTTTTTACTCACTTTTTATCTAAAAATTCTTGGATTAGTTTTTTTTTCAATTAGAATATCTCGCTTTCTGCAGAAGATAAAGAAATTTTTTGGTGAAATCTTTTTTGTAGCTCTGATTGTCCTCTACAGAAGAGATCTGCATAATAATGACTCTATCTCCCTTAGATTCTGAGATATTCAACAAAAACCATAATGATTCCATCTCAATAATGAAAGTCATGAGTAAAACTTTCGAAGCTTTTGTCAAAATATACTTTTTCCTTTTATTCCATGTTTTTTTCTTCAATATTTCAGGTTTTTCTGAACGTGGGACTCTGTATAGCCCTCCACGATATTCTTAAAATCGAGGAATCCTTCATTTTCCCTGGTGATGGCTCGTCACACACAAAAGTTGTTTTTAGGTTCATAGTTTTCCGGCCTTTTATGGAAGAAATTCTCATCGGAAAAATCAGGAGCTGCAGTCCCGATGGAGTCCATGGTAGCAATCATTTTCAAGCTTCTTTTTATGAAAATGAAATTAGCAGACATCCGCCAATCTTGTTCATTTTTTTAAGGAACTAAATTTTTATAGAAGAACACTCGAAAATCTTACAGCGCACTTATAGATCTTCAGATTTTCTAAATGAGCATATTTTTACTTTTTCACAATAATTCATAAGTTAAAAAGGAAAGGAATGTAAAAAACGTCAGATGTCTGCTATTTTCAGTATCATTTCTTCTTGTGCCTTTATTTACAACCATCAATAAATTAATTAATTATCCTTCAAATTCAACAGTCACTCTGGGATTTTTTGAAGACATCATAATTCCCCCACATAAACTACAATATCCCTCGAGATTTGATCAGACCGAACAAGCTTGGGTGTGGGAGTATGACACTGGTGATGGTGAAAAGCACGATCTCTTCATGGATGCTGGTGAGAAAAAACAATTAGAATAAAATCTAAAATTCACTCAATTATCTCAATTAAATCGATTTCATGAAAAAAAATCCATTTATTCGAGAAAATTTAGTGAATTTATGAGTTTTTTTTTATGATATCGCAAAATTTGAGCGAGATGGAGCAGTTAGCACAATACGATTTCTTACAGAGGATTTTAAGAACTACAAAAAAAGTTCATCATGAAAATTCCTCTATCTCGCTTAGATTCCGAGATCTTTCTGAAAAACTAATGACAAAATAAAATCGATTCGTTTAGAAATTTTATATCATTTATATTTATTCATTTTTTTCAGGTGAGACCATTAGATTTAGAGTTGTGAAGGAGGAGTTTGTTGAGACTCTACCTTCGGGTCCAGCAGCGACTGGAGAAGCTGCTGAAGCAGCAGAGACCAAAGTTGTATCGCCTTATACACTAGGGGTGAGTGAAAAAGACAGTAATGAAGTCATCAACTGAAAATGTTCCCGTAGATTTTGAGATAACTCTTAAAAACTAATGGCAAACTAGAATCGTAAATCGGAAGAAAATTCAAAAAAATCATCAACAATCCTCTAATTTCTTTCTCATTTTTCTTTCAGGCAGCGATCGACGAACCGGGCTTAGGTTTAATTTCCTGGTGGGAGAATACCTGAAAATTCGCATGATAACAAGAATGAAATGAACTTTGGAAAAAAGTATAAAATAAAATCGAAATAAATGGTAAAATTCCATTAAGAGACAGATAATTGGGCAAGTAGGTGACAAATATTTTTTCATGGACAACATTTTGTTTTTTTTATTTTTCCATTGCCAGTTTAAATCTCTGTTCAATCCTTAAAATACCTAAAAATTATATCTATAGTCACAATACACTGTGGATTTAATATCAATTAAAGATGTGATGTGGTATTTTTTTTTCTTTTTCTTTCTTTTAAACCTTTTTGATTAAATGTGTCGCATAATTATTTGTACAATATATACAAACACCATTATCGAGCTCACAGAGCATACGAGGATAATACGCAACAATTTTCTTTATTTATTTTATTTATTCTAAAGTTATTAATGTTTTTTTATCAGTTATTATCCAGTTCTGTAAAAATTTTGTCCCATCAGAACTAAGTGCTATCTAAACGTCAATTTTATTCACTCAATTGATTAATTTGATAATTAGTTTTTCTTTTCTTTTTTCGTTTAATTTTCAGAATTTTGTGTCACGTCTTTTCCATTCGTATGCATTTTCTTAAATATTCTTTTATTCAACAATCCAAATCAGACAAATTCTCGTAATTCTAACGAATAATATTGAAGTAACATTTATCCATTGATTTCTTTCTTTATATTAAGGTAATTTTCACGGTTTTGAATAAATTACTATGATATTAGAAAAACATAAAAAATTGAATAATTATTTTATAATTCGTTATTTTATTGATTATTTCAAAAAAGAATCACTGTTTTTTTTATAAATAATTCAAATTGCTAATTGATAAGCTCCATTCACGCCGCTTCAATTTTCATTCATTATTATTATTTTTTTTTCCAAATTAAAATCTGTGGAGAAGCGATGAGAGATGAATTCACTCGAATTAAACTCTGGTTTTTTGAGAATTTCTCGGAATTCATGAGAAATGAAAAAGAAATTGTAAAGACCTATTTATAGCTTTCGATTCCCCATGGATTCCGAGATATTCTACGGGGAGTAACAACAAATAATTTACAATAAGAAAATGAAATTAAAAAATTTCATTTGTTTTTATAAAATATCTCGAGAAGCGCGGGACATAGGCGAATTTTTTGAAATTACTTTTTTTGTAGCGCTATTTTTTTTATACAAAAAAGGTGTTCACAAAATTTTCATTATCTTCAATAGCTTCTGAGATATTCTATAAAAACTGTAAAATAAATAACGATGTGAAACAAAAAAAACAGAAACTTGACTAGTCTTGAAGAATGTCTCCAAATCTATTAGAGATACTGAAATTCTGATAGAAATCTTTTTTGTAGCTTTTATTCTCTTCTATAAAAAAAGGGAATTACAGAAATTACCTTATCTCCAGTAGATTCTGAGATACTCGATATAAACTGAATTCTTCCAGCACCTTAGTTAAAAAAATTGTGATATTCTTCGAAAGAATTTCATGCAAACACCAAGACAATGATTTTTTTTCTTTTCAACAAACATTGGAATCTCTTTTTTCATAAAAATGACAAATACTTATGATTATACACAAAAAGAAAAAATTCATAATTTTTTTAAATATTTTGTAATGTGATTGAAATTTGAAAATTACGTATTGTCAGGTGACGTTCAACATAAGGATTTATGTACTAAAAGATTCTCCATTGATTTTTGACAAAATTTAACAACTCTGGAATGTTCCTCTCGCAAGTGCACACACACACACACATTTTATTTTCAATTACGTTTGTTCATTTTCCTGAACGTGACTAGCATTCGAGACTTTTTTTAAATTTTTATTTATATTTAATTTTTTTTTTTTTGGTTTAAGATTATTTTTTATATGTGTCTTCAACTCTTTAACGAGCAAAGCAGACGATCTGAAAGCCGCCGAAACCTTCAGTTCACTAATGAATAATTAAAAATTAAAATGAAAATCAAGATAATTTTTTTTCTTTTTATAAGTATAATATTAATTTATCACAGTCCTAACTGGCGTGCCTTGTGTCTCACAGTGTGTATTTCCCTCATTTTTTTTAATTTTTAATATTAATTTTTAGTATGTTAATTTCATTCATAAAATACTCCTTCAATTTATTATTAAATGGAACTTAAATTTGATAAATTTGTTATTTTCTGATATCTCGGAAATGATGGGAGATAGAGAGATTTAAGTGGAAATCTTTTTTGTAGAGAAAAATCAGAGCTGCAAAAAAGGTTTCTGCAAAAGTTTCATTATCTCTCTCAGATTTCAAGGTATTTAGCAAAAACTAGTTCCAAGTTGAATCTGATTTGAATTAATCTCATTTTTTTCTCCATCAGTTTTTCCAAAATATCTTGGAATCTATACAAGATACACAAATTTTTGTAGAGACCTTTTTTTTGTCGAATAAAATCGGAGCTATCAAAGAATCTCTATCTCTCTCAAATTCTGAGATATTCCCATAAAACAACGAATTTAGTAGTGAAGTTGTAAAATGCAATAATTCTGGAAATCTTTTGCCGAAAATTTTCAAGATATCTCCGAAAGAACGCGGTATATGAGATTTTTTCAAGAAACCTTTTGTGTAGTCGACAAAATTTGCGACAAATGAAGGCTCTCGACTTTTTCCTCTAAGCCCACTCATTCTCTCTCTCTCTCCACTCCCCTCCCCATCATTTTTATGCTCATAAAAAAAAAGGAATTACCAACTTTAAATTCCATTTAATGACAAAACGTTACATTCTCGTATTTTTCATAATGTTTAATTTCTTTACTTTTTTAAAATGAGGATAGTGAGAAAAACTTCGAGAAAAAACTATCCACAAATAAAAAAAGCCATCCGACATATTTCAACGGGGTCGAGAAAGGGCGGGTGGTTTCATGTGGGGGTGGTTTCATGAAGTTTCTACGCCAAGGGTTCTCCGCGAATATCAACGAGTGCACTCTACGGAGCGTTAACAATGCTGTCTCTCACTATTTCTATTTTTATCTATTTTTTTTTATTTTTTTTTTATCATATCTTTTTATCTCTTAATGTCAAAGCTATTTTATTTTTTCTTCATTTTTATTGCAAAAAACCGAGTGAAAAAAAGCGACAAGTTTATTAAATGCAAAACCGATGAACTCTTGGACGTAGACAACTTAATTTATTTATTTCATTATTTTTTTTTTTATAATCAACAGTTTCATCGTAAAAAGTGGGAGAGCGTGTATTAAAAATTGCCTAGTAACTAATTTAAAAAAAATCAAGTCAATTCTTTTTTTAAATTCAGAGTTTTGTTTTATCTCTGAATCTCTTCATCTTTTAAGTCATTTTTTTTCAGCTGTCTAGTTTTTTGTTCATTTTTTGAAAATTAGAGGAACAATGCTGCGGTTCAATCAGAATTAATTAGCAAAGTGAATGAACGAGATAAGACAATTTTCATATTTTTCTGGATAATGAAAGAAATTCGAAATTTTATGAAGAAAATTGTTTGAATAGTTCCTGTTGAATATCTCAGAAACTAAGAAAGATAGAGAAATTGTCGTAGAAATCTTTTTCGTAGAGAAAAATCAGAGCTACAAACAAGGTCTCTATAGAAATTCTCTCATCTCGCTTAGTTTCCGAGATATTCATTTAAAAAACTGACAAATCATCTCATCTCGTTCTATCACTACCAAATTTCTCTCTGTTCGCTTTTAATTAAAATTCTTCCTGAGCATTTTTTTTTAATTCAGTACTTTCCTTACTCAATGATGAGACAACGTGGCAGGTGCTCACGCAAGTAATCGAATAGTTCACGAGATGTGCCAGGGCAATTTGTTAACTCGAGCTCTTGAAGATGACGGAGCTGTATGAGACTTGAGAGACCACTGCTCGTTAATAATGGACAGCCTGGAAAAAAAGTTTTTGGGTAGTTTTATTCTGTACATTGCTTTAGAAAATATTTAGGAAAAATTAAATGCATCAAGGAGATCTTCAGTGGAAGTTTTCCAAATTTTTTAAGTAAAATTTGGGAAATTCTGGAAAATGCTGAAATTTCCCATTCTTTTTTTGGGCGATATCTCGGAATTAGATGGAGATGTGACTTTTTTATCAAGACGTTTTTTGTAGGGCACATTCTTTCCTCCAAAAAAGGTATCCATGAAAATTTCTATATCTCCCTCACATTCTGAGATATTCAACAAAAACCAGTTAAAATGTAATTTCTCAGGGCAATTCCGTTTTTTTACGATATCTCGGAAATTACTGGGGCAAAATGGATTGTACTATAGCATTTTCCAGCAGAAATCTTCGCGGCTATCCAACGATAACATTTATGAACTTCAAAAATCGATTCATTTTTATTTTTGCAAATAATAAAGCAATAAAATTTGATGACAGGGAAATAATTAAGGAGCAATCGATATTCTTACCTGCGACTGAGAGAACAAGTAATGCTCTCATTCCGCATAAATGTTGAAGACCAAAGTCCCTCAATTGCGAGCACCATCTCAAGAATAATGCATTCAGAGAACTCATTGTTGATATATAACCAACTCCAATATCCGTAACATGTACACACCTTAAAAGAGATTGTGAAAAAAAAAGTCATTAGACTTATTGTCATCGAGGCATTTCTAGTCGCGACAGTCTACAAAATAAATGACAAAAAAAAAGAAATGAAAGAGAATTCGAAGCATTTAACGATGAGCACTTGGGTCGATTTTATGGCAATGGTTCAATTGGCAGAGAGATGAAAAAATACGGAGATACAGTCTCGTACGTTTTTGGATAAATTTCGATGCTTGTGCAATCGATCTTGGCAACTGAACCTGACAAAAAAAAATGATGAAAAAACAAGCATTTCTTTGGGACAATATCGCTTGTGGATGAAATTTCGTAGGAGAATGGAGAAATGTTCCAGTTTTCTGGCAATATCTCTGAATTTATAGAAAATTGGGAATTTCTTGTGAGAATCTTCTTTATAGATTGGAATAAAAGTTACGAAAAAGGTCATTCCAAGAATTACGTTATCTGCTATAGATTCCAAGATATCACATGAAAAGTAGAAAAAAAAAAGTTTTAAAGGCGAAAAAGAATTGAAACATTCACTATTTTTTGCAGAATATCTTGGAATTGATGGAAGATGGAGAAATTTACACAGAAACCTTTTTTTTTAGCTCTTGTTTTTTCTACAAACAAGATTTTCATAAAATTCTTACTATCTCCTATATATTCTGAGATATTCCATTGAAATTTTTCATGAAGAATTTGAAATTTCAAATGAAAGAATTTCTTCATTTATTAATTTTTTATAATTTATTAATCAAAAATTTCTTCATCTCCTTCAGTCTCGAAGATATTTCATGAAAACTGGCGGATGAATTTTGGAATACACAAAAAAATCAAAAAAATTTGCAGTCTTTACAGATTATCTTGAATTCTATTGAAAATAGGATAATTTATAAAGAAGTCTTTTTTGTAGCTCTGATTTTTCTCTACAAAAAAGGTCTCTACCAAAATTCTGTTATCTTCATTAGTTTCTGAAATATATTTTTTTAAAACTGACGGGATGAATTCGAAGTATAAAGAAAATTCCAGAAAATTGTGTAGTTTTTATAGAACAACTCAAATTCTATGAAAGATAGAGTAATTTTCATAGGAACCTTCTTTATTCTGATTCTCTGATTCTCGTCTAGACGATTCTGTTCTTCCTCTACGAAAAAAGTGTCTATAGAAACTTTCCTATCTCCATTAGTTTGGGAGATATTTTCAAAAACTGACGGAAAAATTTCGAAATACCAAGAGAATTCCAAAAAATTGTGTAGTTTTGGCAGGATATCTCGAATTCTATAAGAGATGAACGAATTTTGCTGGAGACCTTATTTCTAATTTTAATTTATCTCTAGAAAAAAAGGTTCCTATAAAAATTTGCCCATCACCCTCAACAATTCGAGTAATTCCCCTCGAAGTAGAACAAATCGATTTCATTTTTCCCTTTGATCCCTAAAATTCAGTAATTTGAACTTGCATATGTCGCTAAGATAAATTAGATTCGTGAAATTAATTTGAACCATGAACAAGTTAATTTTGGTCTTAAAAAGTACGTATAAAGATTTATCATTACCCACACGTTATTTTAATGTTCATGCCAAAAATTTAAACGTAAGATTGAGAACAAATAATAATTCAACGTGTCAGATACTTGTGACCAGCCAAAATACGTTGATTTTTGATGGTAAAAGACGATTAGTTTTGACGTAAATTTCACAATAAAAATAAAGTGTAAAAGTGATAAGTTATTTCCCTGATTTACGTGAAAAAAAAATTTTTTTCTTCCAGAATTTCAACATTCTGTCGAAACAGTTTCCTATTTCCAAAAATATCTCCAAAACCATAAAAAATAGAAGATTTTTTATGAGAACCTTTTTTGCAGCTCTAATTCCCTTCCACACAAAAGATTTCCACAAAAATTTTCTACCTCCTTTATTTTTCGAGATATTTCCGAAAAACTGAATTACTAAAATAGTAAAAAATAACAGAAAAAAATCCCCAATTTTTCTCACTACAAAAAAAAATCACAATTTCCACTGAAAAAATTGATAAAACAAAATTACCTATCAAGCGTTAATTCCTCCAATTGATTTAAATCACAAGCAATGTATTCCAAAGCAGCATCAGTTATTCTTGAACACCAGCTCAAATCAAGTGACCTGAGTCTCAATAAATTTTCAGCAATTAATTCTACACCATCGTCTGTAACTTTGCTGCAGCCTGATAGCGATAGAACCGTCAAATTTGGTAGAGAATGAACTGAAATAAAATGAAAGAGCGCAAAAAAATTAATAATTTTTTTTTTTAAATCAATTTTCTCAATTATTTTCCGTTTATTTTAAGATTAATTAATTAACTAATTATTTTTCATGTATAAAATAAGCATCGGGCCGTTGTCCTCAGTTCGTAGAAACGTGAAACGAATACGATGACAGTATGCTAAATAAAGCCCTCTAAATTTGTCCCATCAATCTCAACATCAAAGTAGAAATAATTTTTTTAGAATTTTTTTTTTTCACGAAATTTTTAATAAGCTAGAGCTTACCTATGTTAATGACACCGTGATTTGTCAATTCCCAGCACGACTGGAGTCTCAGGATACTCAGTGAGCTACTTTGTTTGGCACTGAAGTATCCAAGTGCTGCGTCAGTTACGTGATAAGCCTGAAGGGAAAATTCGTAGAGACTTGGTAATAATTGGGCAACTGCACCAACTGCTTCGTCAGCTACGTTGATACAGTCTGAGAGTGATAGTGATACTATTCGTGGTGTCAAACATGCCCAGAGGCCTGCCTCAGTTATCTCATTGCATCCAGCGAGCTCTAATTCAAATAATGCCTGGAAAAAATAAAATTTTGTTCATTTGCGAAGAAAATGGGGAAAGCTAGAAAAAAAAAATTAGAACTGCAGGAAATGTTCATTCAGAAATATCTCAAAATCTGAGAGATAGGGGAATATTTTTTAGAGATTTTTTTTGTATCTCTCATTTTTCGCTACACAAAGCGCTATTATAAAAATTTAGCTCCCTTATAGATTACGAGATAATCTGCAAAAACTGAATTTTTTCATTATTGGTTCGTTGGCTTTTTTTCGTTTTTGTAAATTATCTCAATATTCATTAGGAATAGAGAAATTTTTGTAGAAACCTTTTTTTTTGTAAATAAAAAAAAAGATGTATAAAAAGAGTATCAACAATTTCTCTATTTCTCAGAGATATTGAGAAAATTCACAAAAAATTTAAAAAAAAAGCCCTAAACGAACCAGAAAAGGAAAAAAGGACTTTTTGTAGATTATCTCGTAATCTATAAGAAATATCGAAATTTTTGTGATAACTTTTTTTGTAACGCTCATTTCCTTCTACAAAAAAAATTATCACAAATATTTCCTATCTCGTTTTATTTTCGAGATAATCCAAAAAAGAATAGAACAAATCCTTTCTCATTTAATTCTCGTGATAAAATCAATTGCCCTTTATCTTTCACCTGCAAATGATCTAATAGGGCCTCGAGTCCTCTGTCAGTAACAGCACAACAGCGTAATGATAGAGAATGTACGTGTCTTTGTGCCATTGGAAAACTGTGTGTCAATTCAGGTATATCCTCATCAGCAGCACCAAGTAATACCAATGAATGGAATCCACGTCTCACTAATGATGCATAGAGCTTTGTTCTCGATCCAGAAGGCATTGCTCTCACTTCTCTGCATCTCACTACGGGCACTAAACCAGCCCAGAATCTTGGTCTCGCATATAAAACGTCTCGCCATCTAGTACAAACCTGAAAGAAAGCGTTTTAAGCATTTTCCTTTTTTTTTTCTCTACTTTTGTTTGAAGAGAATCCGATAAATTTTGACATCAAAGGCTTTTTCAGGGACAAAAAACTCTCGGCATTCTTCTTCACATCAAAAGCTTATTAAATCTACAAAGAATTATTGGAAGTGCTTTTACGTAGTTGACAAAAGACTCAATGGATTTCGAGGCAATAAAATGAGCAGTCAAGTGAAAATATGTGATTTCATTATTCAGCGATTCAATAAAATATCTTGATAAATAATTGAGATACAGAAATTTTTCTAATGAATTGTTTTTGTAGCTTAAATTCTCTTTTACAAAGAAGGTCTCGATAAGAATTTTTCTATCTCCTTTGAATTTCGAGATATTCCACGAAAACCGTAAATACATCGAAAACATAGAAATTTTGCCTGCTGTTTTTCATGAATAGGTATCTCAGAATCTACGGGAGATATAATAATTTTACTCAAAACCTTTTTGTAGCTCTAGATCTTCTCTTCAAAAAAGGTTTCTACAAAAATTCTTTTATCTTTCTTAAATTCCGAGATAATCAAGAAAAATTTTCTGAATCGTCAATTGTCAGGGTAATTCAATTTTTTCGTTTTTTTTTAGAAATACCTTGGAAAGTAAGCGAGATAGAGCAATTTCATTTCTAATCCTTTGTAGCTCTCGAAATTCTCTACAAAAGAGGATTGGAGTAAAAGCGCGCTATTTCGCTTGATTTTTGAAATACCCTGATGGCCCCGGTTTCTGATACTTTAGAGCTAGTTTCTGAGAGCATAAATCGAAGGCATCAGCCATTCGTTTATTGAATATAATTTAATTATATTAATACATATTTGTTGCGGCAAACAAGCTCAGCAATTGAATATTAAACAATTGAATATATTGTACATTCAAATATAACTGAGAATTTTGCAAAAATAGCCAATTACTGGGGCACTGTCAGGAACCAGGGCCGCCACGGTATTCTTGAAAAATTAAAGTACAAAAAAGAAGATCCTGTTTTATTTCAAATTTTTTCCATTTTCAAACCTATTTTAAATAGTATATTACCTAACAAATGCGGTAAAGTAATGTTTTGGTGAGTGTGAGGTTGCAAAACGAGCCGAATACGAGTTTTGTAATCACACTAGCTTGAAAATCTTTGCCGCACGTGTAAGGTACAGTTTTTTTATGTACGACGTGTAGAAAGTGCCACTAACCGCACGCAGAGCGTGCGAAAAGTGGCTACTTTTTGCACGACGTGCAGAAAAAAATTCATACACGTCAAATGTCATGCTAAAACTGTCGCATCTAATAGAAATGAAAGATGAAACAATCTTTCAAAGCAATTATCGATTATTGGCAATAGTTTTCAATTTAACTTGAAGATTAATCATCAAAAAAATTGAAAAAATGAATTTGAACAAAAAAATTATGAGATCATTTTCCGTGCGCAAAAGCGCGCGATCGGTCTATATATAACACAATAAAATTGGATTTACCTGTGCCAGGACTCTCCTCTCAGTGGCATTAAAGTAGAGGAAAAATCTACTCAAAAAATGATCATCAAGTATCAATTGCTCCCAAGTTGTTGGTGGCAAATAACCACCATTACCACCACTAGCAAGTGGTACACTTTTCATACGATTTTTTGATATTCTACCACGGACAGCAACACTGTTATTACTCAATCCTTTGTTATTTGTATTATTAACTGGATTATTAACTGGCATTGGTGTACTTCTACTTGGCTTCTCTGGTGTTGTGTTGGCATTATTCGTATTACCAAGATTCGTGTATGCAACACCACCACCACCACCGCCACCACCGCAGAATACGTTTGTCACGCGTTCCATCACGCTTGCTTTACCACCCCCTGCAATTATACAAGCCTCAGTTGATAAATAATAAAGAAGAAATATGATGGAAAAGAGGGAGAGAGATAGATTGTGGGCTTTTTTTCAATCTCTTTTATGTTTTGCAAGCAAAATCGATACAGCTCTCACGTTTTTCCTCGTGCTCTGACGATTTTTTGTGCATTTCGAAGTCCTAAACTATTTTAGACTGTCTGTCAATTTTTTTGAGGGAAAATTTTTTCATTTTCGGGTGAAGTGAAATGTTTTTTTTTGCTTTGCAGGTTTTCAAAGGATATCTCGGTTCTAAAGGAAATAGAGAAATTCTTATTGGAACGTGTTTTGTAGAACATTTTGAGAACTACGAGAAAGGTTTCTTTGAAAAATTCTCTATCTTTTATGGATTTTGAGATAATTCAGGAAAACTGAAGGAAGAAAAAATTGGGTGAAAATATGGAAAAAAAAAAGTTTTTTCCGTTTTTCAAATATTTTAATATTCAATTGAGATCGAGGATTTTTCGGATATTACTTTTCTGTGGAAGAGAATTGTAACACGAGAGGTAGGAAAGATGTTCCCATGAAAAGTCTGCTGATTCCCACAGATTCCAGGAATTTTTAGAGAATTGGAGAAAGTGAAATTGAATTCCGCTATTTTTCTTGCTTATAATTTTTTTTCAGAGCTAATGAAATCCATGGATTTCCACGATTTCCTTAATTACAAGAAAGACTCCAGAAAATCCCCAATCATCTAAAAAAAATAGGCATTCCATCTCTCAGAAATTAAAAAATCCAGAGGAAACTCATTGAAATAATTTGATTTTATTTTGCTTCCAGTTTTCCAAAAATATCTCGGAAACTAAGCGAAATACACAAATTTCCACGGAAATATTTTCTGTAGAACGAAACAAGATCTCCAAAAAAGGTTTCCATGAAAAATTCTATCACCACCGAATCTTGAGATATTCGAAAAAAACATAAAATAATTTCTCATTTTTTTCAGAAAAATTCAGAGAAATTTTCTCTCTTTTTATTTTTAACTAAAAATTTTCTTCATGCTCCAACGACACGATTCGCTGTTTGTCATAATTAAATATCATTTCATCAAGCTGAATAATTTTCCATGAATAATTCACAAGTTATCCTCTCATTTCTCATGATAATATGAAAACTCATAAATTCACAGACATGAAAATTTTTTTGTAGTCTAGTTTAGAATTTGAATGAAAGTCATGTACACACAGTTGATAGCGTGGTGTATGCATAATTGCGAAAAGCCATGGGAAACAATTAAAACCAGACGAGTTTGTGTGTTTTGTTTGGATGTTTATGTGATGCAAGAGTAATCATAAATGGTGACAAGAAACTCGTGTAAAAGCTGTCTCTATGAAAAATCGTAGAAAACGTTTTTTTCCTTTTCTGTTTTCTTTGAAACATTCTGGTGGTTCGTGCTTTTTGTCACTTCCGGGGAATGTGTCAAAGAGACATTCTCGATCTGTGCTGACTCGACCTCGTTCCAATGAGCCCAGAAAACTCGAATGTTGTATTGCTAAATAATTTTCGTTTTTTTTCTTTTTAAGAAAATTTGAAAATCTTTATTTTTAGATTGTGAAGTTCAGTTATTAGGGGAATTTCGTTGACTCTATTGGGAAAATTTGCTCTGGAAAATGATATAATACCATCTCTTTTGGACCAATGGTTCTTGAGATATTGAAAAATCCAGTTTTTTCGAAATTTCGATTTTTTTTAACGCTCTTTCGAAAATTATTGATCCAAAATTAATTGCAATTTACCATTTTCCAGCTGAAATTTTCAGTTCTTTTCGATAGAATCATCAAAATTTCAAAAACTCCGAAATTTATTTTTTTTACGAAAATCAAAAATATTTAAAATTCACAAATTAAATGTTTATTTACATTTCTTCTTAAAATCTCGCAAGAAAATACGCGAATAATTCTTTCGACATGAATCATAAGAGATTTGAATGAAATTATGCAACCGAAGATTAATCCAAGCGCGAAGAGATCTCGTTACTCCAAACGCCTTGGCAAATATCCAATAAGAAAACTCCTGTCTCAGCCCATGACCCGTGTATCCCATTTCCTCTTTCCCCTCATCTTTTTTCCTTCTTGCGCATTGGAACGAGGAAGATGACAATAAAATGTTCAATTTTAAAAAATCAAACGGTAAAAAAATTGAAAATAAAAAGAAAAAAATTTGAATGAAACAACGAAAAACATTTATTCAATAAATTCATTACTTTTACTTCTTTTACTTAGAAAAGCGTTGGAGTTATCGATTCCGTTGCAGTTCAAATTGCGTCTATGGGGTGAAAAAAAAATTCCGTCATACACAATTTCGATTTGACAAAAATAATAATAGAAAGACATTTAAGTAATTAATTAGTGAAGTGGTAAAGGAAAATAAATGTGAAAATCGGAGGAACACTATTTTGTGAATATCTCCGAAACTGAGATTTAAGAGGTTTAAGAGAATTTTGCAGGAGACCTTTTTTGAAGCTCTCGAAATTCTGTACAGAAAATGTTTCTTGACATTTTCATCTAAACCCACTAGATTCGAAGATATTCACAAAAGAATATCCGTGAAATTTCTCGAAGACATAAACAAGAAAAAATCGAAAAATTCCCCTCCAATTCTTTTGAGAATATCTCCAAAATAGATGGGTTCACGAGAAATTATCAAGAGAACTTCTTTGTAGTCCTTGAACATTTCTTAAAAAAAGGTCTTCTGATATTTTCCTTCAAAGCCACTCGTTTCGGAGATCTTCTCAAAGAAATATCCGAAGAAATTTCTTAAAAATGTAAACAAGAGAAAATAGAAAAATTTCTGGATTATTATTTTATAAAAATCTCCGAAATGAGTGCATTTACGGAAAATTATTAAGAAACCTTTTTTGTAGCCAGCAAAATTTCCTACAAAAAAGGTTTTCTATAAAATTCCCCTAAACCCGGCCATTACTTTCCGAGATATTCTCAAAACAATGTCCACGTGATTTTTAGACCTATCCTCAAATCATTTCACAAGTTCAATTATTTTCTCTTACCACTTCGTGACTTCACAAAAATCGAATAGAATAGATTTGAAAAGAAAGAGAGAATAGAGCTCGTTGATCCCAATTCGGTGCCAATGAATATTTCACTTATAAAACATTACCAGGGATCTCTGAGTCAATGCCACAAACACGCTGCATGGAAAAAGGAAAGAAAATGAGAAAAAGTAAATTTTTTTACGAAATTAAAATGGACAAATAAATTCATAAAAATTTCAAAATAATTATCTACTTTTTTTTTTGATTAACAATTGATCAATCATTTTTTTTTTATTTTTTCAATGGATCATACCATGATGCTTCGATGCACGAAGACCCAATCCGTTGATTCTCTTCGTTAATTCAGCGCTAGCACGCTCAACAACCCCCTGTGCTGATATCGATGACATTCTCATTCACTTTTTGTTTTTTTAAATTAAAAATGAAGAAAAAAGAGACGAAAAAAAAAAGGGAAAACCGTCAATTACGTCCGCCAAGTTCTCTTTAGTCACGAAAAATGTGAATTTCTCGCGCAGTGGATTCTCCACATATTGGGGCAGACAATTAATTCAATTCGTAGTGAAAAAAAAAATTAATATCCATCAAAAAATTAATTTAATTAAAAATAGATGTTTTCTTCTAAATTACAAAAAATAATTTTTTCCAATTTTTTCGATTTTTTTTCACCGGTCTAAAGTTAAAACGTAAAAATTATTATTTTTTTTTCTTTCACTCTCGTTCACTTTTTGAGGGGAAAAAAATGAAGAATGGGTGGAAGCAATGAGAGAAGCGGATAAGACACTTTGGTGGCGATTGTTGGGGGTAAGGGTAAATCAATACTGACGGAGTGGCCGCAAGAACGACGCACACATACACACACACACACAGCAGACACTGGAAAAAAGGAAGGTTTTTTATTTACTGTCAGAATGCGTACACACAGTTTGATTTTTTATTTAGTAATTCATATTTTATTGTATTTATTTTTATTTTATCAATGCACTTGTCACTGGGAGCTTTAAATCGTTGCCGAAATGGTTGCAGACGTTTTCGAAATTATTGCGGTTTTTTTGAAATTTTTATGCGAATTTTGAGAGAGCTAAGCAATGGAAAACGAAAACACAACGAGACACGTTTGAGCTTCAACCACGGGGAAAATACCAGTCGGGGGTGGTTTGCTTTAGACTGAATCGATATTTTATGGTACCCGGCTCATGTCCACAGCCCCCACTACTGCTTGCTCATGGAGGGGTGGAGCGCAAGCGCTGATTTTACGGTAAACAGCGGTTATTTTGAGTTTTGACGGAGGAAAATTCGGGAAAAGGGGTGGAAGGGTGGTTCCCAACGGGGTTTTGGGGATACCTGGGGTTTTAGGGAAATATGAGAGATAGGGAAATTTTTGTGAATACCGTTTTTATGGAGGGGAGAAAGAGCTACAAAAACGGTCATTAGGGAAATTTCAATGGGTCACACTTGGATTTCGACATAATGGAGAAAAATCGAGGGATTTGTTTTTCTATTTTTCCGCATCCATTTTTTTCTCTCGGTAATTCAATTAACGACCAATTTACTCAATTTCATACTATCGATTTGAAGAACCGGAAATGTGGAAGTATTTAATTTACTTTATTGAAGGGAATTGTTTTAGAGGTAAAAAAAGATCCGAGTGAAAATTTCTCCATCTCCTTTGCATTCCGTGATAATCTTGAAACACTATCCGGAAAGGATAAACAGGATTTTTTCTCTTGAAGGTTCCCAAAGAACTCAATCACTTCAGGCAACGAATAAAATAATTCAAGTTTTCAAATAGGTGTTATTCTTTTTTTTTTATTCCTTCAACATTTGTTTCATTTTCTTTTCTGTATTATTTTTACATTATCGTGTCGATGTACCTTTTATTCTTAGGGTATAAAAAAATTTCAACGATTTCAAACGATCTTGAGACCACTCATGGAATTTTCCAGTGACTGCAACATTATAAAAAAATCAATTATTTGATGAGTATTTAACATTAATACGAAATCAAAGAGATGAAACGAAATTTTTTCTCATTAACAGCAATTTTTTTTGGAAATATCTCAGAAACTGTGAGAGACAGGAGTTTTTTTTTAATGAAAACCCTTTTTGTCGATCTTTTTCTGCTCGACAAAAAAGGTTTCTTACAAATTTTCCTTATCTCGCTTAGTTTCCACATTAACATTAAAAAACGTCAGAATAAATTTGTAAAATTTCGTTTCATTTCGAATTTTTTCTTGAATTATTATTATATTACCTTCAAGTCCCAAACAACTAGTTGACCATCAAGTCCACTGGTACTGAATTCTGTATTGGATACTCGCCTAACACAATTAATTGTATTCTGATGAATACTGTCAAGTGAACTGTCATTGGTTTCAGTTCTAGCTTGTCGATCTAACGATTGAAATTTTCTCATTGCTGATATACCAGCTGCTTCTTTTTTTTGTGAATTATCCAACTTCGATACGAAGTGTAATTGACCATTTAAGTCGAGGGAATAAAGCATAGGCATGCAACTGTGACCCTAAAAAAATTGAAAAACCAAAATATTTAGTTTTTAAATAATCATAACAATATTAAATTACAGTAGATTAAGAGAAATATTCTATTCTATGACGAAAAAATGGCGTGAGGAGAAGGATGTCAAAATGTTATTGTAACATCAATGAATAAACTCTATTCTATAGTTCTAATTTGTAATTGATTATCAGTTTTCGTATAATTTCTAGAGATAAGTTGGAGATAGGGGAAATTTCATAGAGACCTTTTTTGTAGAGGAAGATCAGTGCTACAAAGAAAATCTCATAAAAATTTCTCTATCTCTCATAGATTTCGAGATATTCTACAAAAACAAAACTCCAATTATAACATAATTTATTACTTAAATAATCTTCTTATTGTCATGTTCTTCATTGTCATGTTCTTCCCACAATAAAAACAGAAAAATTAAAAGAAAATTATCACTCAGTGACGATTTACTTACAGCAGCAATTATTAAATTTGGTCCAACCCAAACACAACTTAAAAACGGTAAATACTCAGTGTAAAGTCTCATAACAGCATTTCCTTTGGTTGCATCAGCAACGCAAATTGAGGAATTATGCGCAACCCAACAGATTTTGTTACCACATGGGCTAAATGCTACAGCATGGATCCAGCCGCCTGAGAAAAACAATAAAAACAATTCAGATAGTTGGAAACAAAATAATCAAATTGAAATTAGTAACGAAATGTCAGAGGATAAGTCCAAAAATCACATGTCGTTTATATTGCAAAAATCTCCGAAACGATGAGGTTTAGGAGAATTCATCAAGAGAGCCGTTTTGCAGCCCATAAAATTCTCTACAAAAAAACATCTCTTGCATATATTCTCTAAACTCACTTGTTTCGAAGATATTCATAAAAGAATGCATGACAAATTTTTGGGTCAATTTCTCTCAAAAGTTCTTTACTTGTCAAATTATCTTTTGCGATGGAAAAAAGTGAAGTTTACCTCCATTAGGTGAATTTGGAAATTCAGCCAACAGTGTACCAAGCGTAGATGTATTTCCCCAGGGTCCAGAGCCAGGTGCATCCTCCATATCCTTAACATAAGCACCAAATACTCTGACTTTGTAATCAGTTGAGCCTGATACGAGTACTCTGTTATCAGGATGCCAATCTATCGCAGTTACAGTAGATCTTATTGATCTCTTTATGTGCTTTGATAGCCACCAATTGTTTTCAGAGACGAAGTAACTAACTGATATCATTCTGTCACCAGATCCAACAGCAAATTTGTTTTCTGTAAATTATTAAGAATCGTTTTAGGTTTTAATACTTTTCAAAAAATTCAGTGCTCAATTCTTTTGCAATTATCTTTGACGCGAGTGGGTTTAAGAGAAATTCCCAAGATAATTTTTTTGTAGTGAATTTTTCGGGCTACACAAAAGGTCTCCTGATAAATTCTCCTAAATCTCATATTTTCCGAGATATCTTTGAAATAAGGAAAAAGGTTTTTTTGGAGTTCTTTGTGAATATTTCGGAAAATATCAAGTTCAGAAGAATTCATCAGGAGACCTTCTTTATAGAGAATTTAATTCTGCACGAAAAAGGTTGGGGGTCAATACCTCTAAACCCAGTCGTTCTCGAGCTATTCACGAATAGAAGCAGACATTATTTTTGAATTTTACATAAAAATTTGAATCTGTTAAAAAAAAGAAGGAAAAAATGATAGAAAAGTAAAATTAAAATTCCCAGGATTATTCATCACCTAGTGGCGACCATTTGACACAGACAGCAGCTCTCATCATCCTCAGTACTACCCATGCTGGTATCCATTTACCAGTCTCATCCTGATTCCAAACATACGCATTTTTATCAGCTCCACATGTTACAATTCTGTTGGTTTTTGGTGCCCAATCTAAGCACATGACATTCATGTCATGTGCCTCAAGTATCTCAGTTGGTTTCCATCCTGAATTTGAGCGTTTGTAAACGTGTACCTGATTGCTGTTTGGACAAACGGCGACTTCTGCAAGAGGAGAATTTAAAAAAAAGGTTAAGTGGAGTAAGATTGAAAAAATAACAAAAAAAAACATTAATTTAAAAGATAAGTATTTTAAAGATATCTTTAAAGCCATTGGGTTTAGGAGAATTTATCAAGAGACCTTTTCCACAGATAATCAAGGTCCCCAAAAAAAGGTCCTTAGATATTTTCCCCTAAATCTACTCCTTCTCAAGATATCAAAAATCCTCTAGATTCTATTCCTCGACCTATCTCTATTTTATTTAAAATCATTTTATAATCTCGATCTCATCATTTGCGCAATGGAAATTGAATTTTAGTCACCCTATTGAACCGGGAATTTCCCTATTTATGCCATGACCTCCTTTCAATCCACCCCAAACCCCTCCAACCTTTTTTTTCAAATAAAAAGTCAATAACAAAGTTTCCAACCGAAAATCGACGATTTCCCTCTAATCTCACATTTTTAAAAGTATCTTGGAATCTAAGTGAGATAGAGAAATTCAGCACGTGACCTTTTTTGTAGAGAATTTCAAGAACTTCAAAAAAGGTCTCCACAAAAATCCCCCTATCTTCCACAGATTTCAAAGATAATCCTAAAAAACCATGTAAATACCCCCAGAATAAAAATTTCCTAACAAATCAACAAAATCTATGAAAAATCATTGTTTAACAACTAAAAAATCACCACAAACTCCAAACCTGTCTTCTCCTTGTTCCACGCATGACAAGTGATAATATCAAGTCCAAAATTGTGCACTTCAGTCATAATTAATGAATTTAAAAAAAAATGACAATTCCAGAAGCACAATTTTTCGTTAAAAAAAAAAAAAAAACAATAAATTCGATGATTTCCTGTGAATCACCGGGAGGAAATCACTTGGGTGGGGTTCTAATGTCCTACACAAAAATCATATATCTATTATCAAAAAAAACAGAAGTAATAACGTTCACGAACACTCTTTCAAATAAAATGCTCGTATAATCCCCAATTGATAATAAAAATAAAACTCCAAAATCACTGAACTTGGGGGAAAAAAAACCACAACTTTTGTTCTTTCGTTTATAATTTTGAAATGGGAATTCTCGATGACAGATTTTTTTTATCACGACTCTCGTGTGTGGGGTTAGGAATCAACTGGGTGAACGTGTGGGGGGGACACCCTCGGTCTCTCCTGTGTCAAGTAAAGCATAGAGAGAGAGAGAGAGGGGGGGGAGTGTTGAAAAATCTCCTTTTTTTTCCTGATTTTTTTCACTTGCAGAAGATTGGCAGCACTGAAATTCTGCAGTGAAAACTGTATCCCCACTCCTGAGGCTCTTTCCCATGTGTGTGTGTGCTCTCATGTGCACGTGTGGTGTGTATGTGTGTGTGTGTGTATAGTCCACTAACAAAAGAATTGACATACGAAGTGTGCCGAAGCGAAAATTTACATGCTGGGCCATTGGAGCCGAAGAAAGCCGATGTTGATTCATTCGCTAGTACGACTATATGTGCATGTGTGTGTGTTTACGACTCATGGATTGGACTCGCTTATATATCGCTGACGACATGACATTTGTCAAGTCGTTTGTGTGAAAAATTACAAAAAAATATCTTATTGTCAAAGATTTAATTGAATTTAATTTGAATTCCGTGGATTTTTTTTTATTCAATTATCGTTACTCGATCGTCAAAAGTGTTAAAAGTATTTCAATAATTTTCACATTTTTTTTTTTTCGTCTTGTTTGAGAGAGGAAGACTGTGTGTGAAAAACGTCTGGTTCTTATTTTATTTATTTTGTTTTGTTTTCTTTTTTCTCTCCTTTTTGACAAAAGAAGAGGAGGAGGATTTTTTTAACTGCCTTTCGAGATGAGACATGGTTATGTTTTGCAAAGTACACGGAATTAACGACAATGGCAATGTCCCCATCGGAGGTAATTTTTTATTGTTTAATTCATTTTTTTTTTTTTTAATCAAGTCGAAATATTTGGCTGAAGACGCCATTGCTTGGGAAAATTTTGTTAATTATTTGCTGGAATAATTTTGGACTTTTTTTTATTGTTATTTTGGTTGTTGGGGGATGTTTGGAGATTGATTGAGGGTTGGGGGATTTTTTTTGTGGATAATATGCAACGATTTTATTTTCGTTTTTTTTGTGAATGAAAATCACTGGATTTTTTCGTTTTAGCATTTTTTCATTGCTTCAGTGGACTAAATATCGATGGTCTTGTTATACATTGAAGGAATGGAGCATTGATTTTGGTGGAAACTGCGGTTTTTGAGTCTTTTTTGAAGATTCTGGTGGAGGTGACACGAGATGACAGAATTTTGTAGCAAATAGGTAAAACAGGCAAAATTGAGAATTTGAATCTTTCAGAAACATTTTATTTTATTTTGTTTATATAGTTTTTTTTTAGATATTTCGGAGTCTAAGCGAGATAGAGCAATTTTCAGAATGACTTTTTTTGTAGCTCTTGAAATTCTCTACACAAGAGGTAATCATGAAAATTTCTCTATCTCACTTGGTTTCCAAGATATCTTGGAAAATCTAATGATGAATTAAATGAAATCGATTTTTCTGAAAAATTTGTCGTGAAAAATGGACTTTTTTTCTGTGATCATGCCAAGTGGAATAATTCGGAACTTGAGCGAGATAGGACGATTTTGTCTATATCTTTTTTTGTAGAGAGAATTTCAAAAGCTACAAAATAGAATGGAGGTGAAATTGCTCTATCTTGTTCAGTTTATGAAATATTCACGAAAAAATAAATGACGAAAGGTTTTTTTTTCCTGTTTTACCTCTTCGCTACTGAATTCAAGTGTTTCTCTTGTGAGTATCTCTGGATTGAGTATATTGAGAAGAAAATGTCAGGAGACCTTTTTTGTGGAGAATTTGAAGAGCTACAAAAAAGGACTCTTGGTAAATTCTTGCAAACCTGGAAGCTTAGGAACTATTTGAGAAATAATGAAGAATAATGACGGGATTTCTAGACTTATTTTCTTTTAAGATTTTGGTTCTGGATTCTAAGCTCAATTTTAGGTTTTTGTGGATATCTAGGAGAAAAAGAGAATCGACAAATTTTGGGGCTCACCTTTTTGTGTAGAGTAGCATTTCCGCTTTAAAAAAGGTCATTACAAAAAATTTTCTATCTTTCTTCGTTTTCGAGAAAATTTGAAAAAACCAAACAGATTTTTTTGTGTATTTAAAATTTCTCGGATTTCATAACTTCTAAGTAATATCAAGACGAATTATCATAATCTATCTTTCAGTAAATCTGCGTTATCTCTTCAACGAAATAGGCCATTATCGAGAGTCCCCCACTCTCTCATAAATTCCGAGAAATTTCACAAAAACTAATGACTAATTTTTGTTCTTATATGAAAGATTCTTTCCTTTGTCTCCAGTTATCATGAAGTATCTTGGAAACTAAGAGAGATAGATAAATTTCGGTAATGATCGTTTTTTTCTATAAGAAGAATGATTAACAAAGTTTCCCTGGCTCCCATAAATTCCATAAAATTTCACGAAAACCAACAATAGATTCTGCCCTGAAAATCTGAAAAACGAATCAAAAAATTTGTCACAATTTCTTTAGCAAATAACTTTGAAGCAAGTAAGTTCAGGGGAAAATGCCAGGAAACCTTTTTTGTAGCCCATAAAATTCTCCACAAAAAAGGTCTCCTGATATTTTTTCCTAAACCCAATAGTTTCTGAGTGCTCAACGAAAATCATGGAAAAATTGCATTGATTCCTTTGTTCAAATTTTTATTTTATTATTATTATTATGATTTCATTGTGATTCAGCGGCGACTACAGAAGGAGCTCATGGCACTGATACGTGAGCCACCTGAGGGTGTACAAGTTGATGAAGATTTAGTTGGTCAAAATTTGACCCAATGGATTGTACACATGGAGGGTGCAAAGGGCACATTGTACGAGGGTGAAAGATTTCAACTGCAATTTAAATTCAGTTCAAAGTATCCATTTGATTCACCAGAAGTTACATTCATTGGTGGTAACATTCCTGTACATCCACATGTCTATAGTAATGGACACATATGTCTATCAATATTGACTGATGATTGGTCACCAGCACTTTCAGTACAGAGTGTGTGTCTCAGTATTGTTTCAATGTTGAGCTCATGCAAAGAAAAGGTATTCAACTTATTTTGCTGTCAATTTTTCTTTGTCATTGAGTTTTGGAGTATTTCTCGGAAAATAAGGGAGATGACGAAATTTTTGGAGAAACGTTTTTTGTAGCTCTAGAAATTTTTTATAGAAAAGGTATCAATGGAAATTGAACTATCTTGCTCATTTTCAGATATATTTTTCAAAAATTAATTATAAAAAATTGAATTTATCTATTTTATTTTCCATGAATTTTTGAAATTTTGGGATTTCTGTGGAAATTCGCAGAAATTTTCGTTGGTAAATTATGTGACATAATTCCTTTTGGGTTGATACTTCCAAAAATAATGAAAAATGTGAAATTTACAAAAAAAAAAAGATGTTTTTCGAATGTCCCTTAAAATCAAATAATTAAACTCTTTAAAATTCCGTAAATTTCGTCTTTCGATTTTCTTGATAAATGCGTAATTATTTCCCAATGATTTTTTTGTTTTACAGAAACGACCTCCGGATAATTCTTTTTACGTAAAAACTTGTAATAAAAATCCAAAGAAGACAAAATGGTGGTATCATGGTAAGTTTGAATTTTCAAGATATCTTTTCATAAAAATAATAATTATTAATCCTTTTTTTTTTAATTAATTTTCAGATGATAGTGTTTAAATCAGAGTAGAGGGGATGCAGTGACCACCAATAATAAAAATTGTTTAATTGCACACACACTTTGAGTGAGATGGAAACAATTCATTAATATTAGTTGATTATCTTCCCTTATTATTATTTTAAGAAAAAGAAGAAGAAAATCATTTAATCTGTGTGCATATTAAAAGTTGACACTTATATCATCGCAGTAGCAATTTAAGGTAAAAACATTTAAGTCTACAGAGATGAATTTAACAATTTTCATTTAAATAAATAAGTAAGGAAAATGAAGAGTAAAAGGAAATTTGAAAAAAAAATAGTGATATAATTGATTTAAAAAAATTCAGAATTATAGTAATGAGTTGAGGGGATTTGTGAGGAAAAATTGTAATAGAATAAAACAAAATTAAAAAATGAGAAGTTTGTGTGTGCCGATGCTGACTTGTATGAAGAAGAAAGGAAAATAAGTGAAAAATGAATGAAAAACAAATGAAAGATTATATATATTATGCAAATAATATTGACAGCTACTGAATTGTCGTCATTTAGATAAACAAAAGAAGGGGAAAAAATGAGAACTCAAACGAAAATGAAGAAATAGTAATTTACAATTTTTTTTGTTCATTTAATTAAGTTTCAAACTTCAAATGCACAATGCAATTTAGACAATGTGAAGATAATGAAAGCAGTTAAATTAATTAATGTTCCAATTAATATGTTCACTGGCTGATACAGCTGAAATAAAAGAATAAGAAAATAACTGAATTATTTTAAATACTGAGTTTTTCTTATTGGTTCAATTAGTTTCTATCTGTTTAATTAGAAGTACGTACACGGAAGTGTCTTCCTGGAGTTTTGCATATCATGAAAAAATATTGATTTTCAACGGAAAAATTTCACTTTTTCAAGTTTTCGAAACAACGAGTGGTGGAACAATTAAATACAAAAATTTCCTGGGATTTCGAGTAGATGATGTCGAAAATATCTCCGAAATGAGTGAGTTTAGGGGAAAATGTTAAGGTGGTACTGTCAATAATAGAATTACCGTTAAGAATTTACTGAAATTCGGCACATTCGTAGATTATGATGAGATGATGATCCAATTCAATTTCTGAAGGGCTGCAGAGAACCAGTAAAAAAAATATTGAGACTTGAATGTGGCGTAAATCCTCCGCTTACTTACGCCACTGTGTGTCTAAGGCAACAATATATATTGACAATTGAGGAAGAATTATATAAAACATTTAAAATACTGTACTTTCAAGTGTCTGAACGGTAATTCTATCACCTGTAATACTACCTCAAGTCACTTTTTTGGTCGGGAATTTCAAGGTATACAGAAAAGGTCTCTCGATAAATCCCCGCAAAAACTCAATATTTTTTGAAGATAACTTCGAAATTATCGCTTGGCGGAATAAAAGTCTACTATAAAAACAAAGTTATTGACAAAAACATGTTTTGGCATTTTTCAATACAAATGTGGAATTACAATAGTATCATTTCCATCTATAAAAATTGATGAAATACAAAAAAGTTTGCAGGATAATGCTAAGACTACACAAAAGTTCACGCTGGACGACAGAAAAATTTGATGTCTTCGCGATACTCCTTTAATCTCTGAAAAAATTTCATAAAAGGTAATACCTTTCTTTTCTATGAACATTGGATGATAAAACATTACAAATGAATAAATTGAATCCTTACTTAGTGAATGTAATTGTATGCGACATTCATGAATACGTAACCCCAGAAAACCGAAAAGAATTGCACGAGTCCAGCCAGTCGCATTGGACTATTGTGCCATCGTTTCCTTTCTCGGGGAAATATTTCAGTGAGTGCTACATAGATGATAATTCCTTTTGCAACGTAGTTTGATGGATCCACTATCACCCGTTGAATCTAATCTCAAGAAAAAATAAAGAAATTTAAATTAATCATTACGAAAAAATTGAGGTGCCTCTTACGATTGATCTCAAAACGAGGGGATCTAGAACAATTTGTCAAGGAACATTTGCAGGCTTTAAAATAAGCTAGGCCGGGAACTTTTTTTCGTTGAAATAATTACATCTAATTAGATATATTTAGATCTCGGAAAGTACAAAAAAATTCCAAACTTCAGATCTAATCAGATCCAATTCTATCGAATTTCAGATTTGCCAAGATCTAAATAGATATAATTATATCTGATACAGATCTGGGCTATTTCGTTGTGGATTTCTCAAATTTCATCACATCTACTAACATATCTACCTATATCTCCACAGATATAAATTCATATCTACCGAGATACGACTGCAGATATAATTAGATAGAATTACATATAATTGGATTCAATTGTATAAAAAAAAATCCCGCGAATTGTTTTAGGCGAGAGGGTAATCATTCCTAAAATCTGTCTATAATCAACTTCAAATTGCAAAAATTCAAAGATTTCCGGGTGGTTATCCCCTCGATTTCACAGATATTGGCACAATCATCTGCATTGAATTTGTTCCATTTCCTCTTCATAATACCACTGCTGAATTCATGCAAATGATTTGACAAACATCTTGTTAACGAATTGAGATAGACCAGTTGTAAGAATTGTCCTCTTGTCATATCATATTCTGATTTTCCAATAGAGATAGAATTATCAAATTTTACGGATAATCCTCTAACTTACATCGATTATATACATTCCAAGTACATATCCTAAACAGGATACACCAGAGTAAAGGGAGAAGGCGATAAAATGTTTACGACTGAATCCATAAGCCTCAAAAAGTTCCAAACCAAGCCAGAAAGCTAAAATGAATTGGCGTAGAAAGATTGAGGGCATGACATGTCGGAGCCAATCAAATGGCGCATCACCCATAATAGCTGCGTGGTTTCCTGCATCGATTATTAGTGCCAGTGTCAATGCAATGTGCGATACATAGGAATTTGCATTAGACTCAAGGGTTATCTCATGACTAAGGAAAGATCTCTCCTCATCACGGTATTGCTCAGGTTTCACGAAACGGGCATCATCCTGATGAACTCTTCCTTTCCTTGTGGAAGAAGCACTTTGAGCATTTGGAACATTTGGCTCCAATCCCGGTTTCTCTGGGAGAATTTCATCCGGACGAATGAGCGGTATTGAATAAATTTGGCCGGATCTGTAAAAATTGAAAATAGTCATTTATCTTTCATGAAAACCTTGAGTAAGTTTGCCTCGATGTTACTAAATCAATAGCTTCAAAAAAACTATCACTTGTTTTTCTCGTAGTTTCTTCGAATACCATGACTAATATGACGCACTCTTCAGCCATGAAACCAACCATCGAATAATGGTCAAATATTTAAAAAAAATGTGAAAATTATTTTCTCTCTTTGCTGCATACAATTTTGTGAATACGAAGTTTAGAAAAATATTCAGCTTGTGGACAAATTTTACAACGATTTACCATCTAGAAATTGAGATGTTTGATTTCAAAACAGTAATTTTGTTAGAGGTTAAACATTGTATCTGATGGTGTTAGGGATAAGTTTTGAAATTTAATATCTCAATTTTTAGATGGTAATTCATGATGAAATTTCTCCACAAGCTGTAACAATTTTTACATGGCTCCTAAGGCAAACGTAGTGAGAGAGGAGGCGGAAACTAAACGAGATAGAACGATTTTATCGTTATCCTTTTTTGTAGAAAATCTCAAGAGCCACGAAAAAGCATCAAGGCAAAATCGCTCTATCTCGCTTAGTTTCTGAAATATTTTGCCAAAACAAATTAATCATTTTAGAGAAACAATAGAGATACGCGGAAACCTCCTCAACAGTAAAAAATTCCGATAAATCATTCGAGCATGTGAAAAAAAAACTTACTGATTGCTTGATGAAGATTTTCTTCTATAATTGTATAACTCATTTGCAAGATAAAGTAGAAAAAAACTGCCGACAGATATGATGTAACGAATTTTTTCCGTCAGGGTCTCTCCCATGTATGGGGACTCAACGAGTAGAACACCAGTACCGAAGCACAATAGTCCAGAGACAAAGAATTTTCGTTTTCCATCATTATTTCGATTAATGTAGTGTGCTGGTATCACTCCAATGATGAAATTTCCTATGGCAAGTGCAAGAAACACCGTAATTTTCCATATTAATGATGTAAGCATTTTCAAATTGTTCTCCAATATTTTCACTTTTTATTCACTTGCGCGTTATGGGGAAATACTCTAGGAATACGTACAGACTGTACTGTACAGTCAACTGGAAGTGACTCAACCTTCTCCCAAAAAAACATCACGTGATTATATCATGGAGTTTCAATGTCATAGAAGGAGAGGCACGAATAGGAGATGTCCGGAAAAAAAACATCAAACATTACCGGGATGTTTCATGAATGGATTTTGCTTAAAAAAATACTGGGGCTGAATTGTTTAGACTTTAACTTCGGTTAACTGAATAGTTGAGTCAGAGTTGGCGGTTTCAATTTTTTAAATATATTTGATTTATCTCCCCAAACCCTTAAGAAATGAAAATCGAAAAATGGATGGACCAAAAGGAGCCGAACGGAGAACTAAAAATGTATTGATGATCTATATTATATTATAATAAGGGGAGAATAGAAAAGATTTCTTGATATATGAGGCTTGCAAAATTCTTCTTGTATTAATAAATATAAAAAAACGTTTGAAACGAGGGGGTAATGACTTGTGAAATCTAGTGTGCATTTAAATCAGAAATCTTAGAAACATTTCATGAAATCTGCAGAATCTGTGAAGTTTTTGGAATTTAATCTGAAATAAAGTGTGACAATAAATGAAAAATCCATTTGAGGCTTTCAGAAAAGTCAGAGAAGTTTTTGAGATATTTACATGGCGATAGGGAAACGCACATCTCGGAGGCATGAGAAATATAAAGAAAATTTTGTTGAATATTGTGAGGGTGTCTCAGGATGGCGTAAATGATTTCATTCTATTTATTTAATAAATTGAGGTTTAATAAAAGAAAAGTAAGTGAGTACATAATGAGAGCGGTACTCGAGGACAGACCACACTCCTACTCTCTTAAATCCGAACTCTCTCAATCGTCATCGAACTTCACGCGTCCAGGCGACGCGAGATGACATGAGTCATCATGAGTTTAGTGGAGCCGCCGAAACGCAAGGCCCCCACCACTCAGTTTTTATTTTAAAGATCACTCTACAATATGATTTTATTCAAATTTCGATTATCTCATTCTTTATGCATCTTCGTTTCTGCCTTAAAATTCTGAAATCTCTTGGGATTTCCTGAAATCTCGTGAATTCTCATAGGAATCCACGAAATTTTCAGGAATCCATTCTATTTTCATAGGTTTCAAAAACTTCCATGAATCTTCATGAAGTGTGCAAAAATTCAAGAATCTTTCCAGTTTAGTGTACACAGATTTTAGGAGTGATTACCCCCTCGGATTAACATCAATCCCAAATCTAAAAACAACCGATTGTATTCTCATCATATTTAAATATAAGATCCGATGAGAAGTTTTTGCTCCGAATGGAAGCCACGTAATCGTGATTTTTTTTCGATTTTGGAATTTCATTATAATATCACTCCAAATGCTACAAAACGTCGAGAAATGACAATTCAAGAAAAATGTGCGTATATACGCGGGTGTGATGACATTTCGATTTCTCGCTTTGCTCTGAAACGAATCTGTTTAATGATTCGAAAATTTGGGAATATTTGCTACGTGTGCTCAGAGAAATTTAAACTGAATTAGTCCATTAGATCGTGAGGAAGATAAAATTGTCGAAAAATCGTTTTTTTGCGTTTTCTCGGCGAAAAATGAATTTATAGCGTCGATTCTTCGCGAGGAGATGCGCGCTTATATACATCATATATATACACAGAGAAAAAAGAATAGTTATTCATCCCATTTTCACATAGGTTGAATCCCTATGTTACCATAGAGATGTTCACTATAGTGAACATAAAAAAAATTCCTATGGAACATAGGATTTCTTCCTATGTTACATAGATATTCTTCTGAGATTTTACATAGGAAAAATTACTATGTTGACATAGGAAAAATACCTAGGTAACATAGGAATTATGACTATGTTTTTATGGAAATTTTTCCTATGTCAACATAGGAATTTTAGCTATGTGGAACACAGGTATATTTCCTATATTACATAGGTGTAATTCCCATGTTAGCATAGCGATTTTTCATATGTGAATATAGGTATTATACCTATGGTTACATAGGAATTGTACCTATGTTAGCATAGGAAGTATCCCTCTGTCATTATAGGAGTAATGTGGGAGAAAAATTGAGTTTGGATGATCTCAATGAGTGTATTTGAGAGGGTGGCGACTGAAAACTAATCTCAAAATTCCCTGACTAAAAATAAAATACCAGGACCTACAAAGAGAATATTATTTGAATATACGTTGAAATTTCTAGTTATTCCTGAAATTAACTTTTTTATTAGAATTCAACATGAATCCCCGGAACTGCGTTGAATTTTTAGAACTGTGACTTTATGTTGACTTTTTTGCAGGCTTCTGACTAATTGAAAACTTCAATTTTTTTTCGATTGAATAGGGGAGGGAGGGGCAAGACACCATTTTCGAATATCGATACAAGTTCGATATCGATAGAGTCGGAACTCCGATTATAAGCTAGAAAACTAGCAATTAAACGCGCGCTTTGCGCGCCAGCATAATCAGCGATTGCCGAAATTTATTCTTCAATAATTAAATTTTCTATTAATTTGAGTGATTAGAGAGAATAGAATTACTGAAAATAACTCTTCTCGATCAACATTTTCTGAAGGCGATTCACTGTCAAAAATACCTTTTTTAAAACTCATTCATTACTGTAGGACCTCATTCCATCAGATTCGGAGCATTCCCTCTCTCAGTTTTTGTCTTTCTCCCTTCAAACCACTCAGTATGCCTTCTATGGAGTCCGAACTTGCATGCAAGAAGTGGAAATTATGATCCGGGTCGATTTTCCATGAAACTTTCAATGTGTAGTAACTACGGACCACTGCAGGTGTCTTTTTCCAGCTGTCGGACCTCATTTCATCAGATTTGGAGCATTCCCTCTTTCTGTTTTCGTCTTTTTCCTTTCAAATCACTCAGTATGCCTTCTATAGAGTCCGAACTTGCATGCAGGAAGTGGAAATTATGATCCGGGTCGATTTTCCATGAAACTTTCAATGTGTAGTAACTACGGACTACTACAGGTGTCTTTTTCCAGATGTAGGACCTCATTCCATCAGATTTGGAGCATTCCCTCTCTCTGTTTTTGTCTTTCTCCTTTCAAATCACTCAATATGCCTTCTATAGAATCCGAACTTGCATGCAGGAAGTGGAAATTATGATCGGGCTCGATTTTCCATGAAACTTTCAATGTGTAATGAGCATGGACCACTGTAGGTGTCTTTTTCCAGCTGTAGGACCTTATTTCATCAGATTTGAAGCATTCCCTCTCTCTGTTTGCGTCTTTTGCCTTTCAAATCACTCAGTATGCCTTCTATAGAGTCCGAACTCGCATGCAGGAAGTGGAAATTATGATCCGGGTCGATTTTCCATGAAACTTTCAATGTGTAGTAACTACGGACCACTGTAGGTGTCTTTTTCCAGCTTTAGGACCTCACTCCATCAGATTTGGAGCATTCCCTGTCTCTGTTTTTGTCTTTCTCCTTTCGAATCATTCAATATGCCTTCTATAGAGTCCAAACTTGCATGCAGGAAGTGAAAATTATGATCCGGATCGATTTTCCATAAAACTTTCAATGTGTAAGAAGCATGGACCACTGTAGGTGTCTTTTTCCAGCTGTAGGACCTCATTTCATCAGATTTGGAGCATTCCATCTCTCTGTTTTTGTCTTTTTCCTTTCAAATCACTCAGTATGCTTTCTATAGAGTCCGAACTTGCATGCAGGAAAGGGAAATTATGATCCAGGTCGATTTTCCATGAAACTTTCAATGTGTAGTATCTACGGACTACTGCAGGTGTCTTTTTCCAGCTGTAGGACCTCATTCCATCATATTTGGAGCATTCCCTCTCTCTGTTTTTGTCTTTCTCCTTTCAAATCACTCAGTATGCCTCCTATAGAGTCCGAACTTGCATGCAGGAAGTGGAAATTATGATCCGGATCGATTTTCCATGAAACTTTCAATGTGTAATAAGCATGGACCACTGTAGGTGTCTTTTCCCAGCTGTAGGACCTCATTTCATCAGATTTGGAGCATTCCCTCTCTCTGTTTTTGTCTTTCTCCTTTCAAATAATTCAATATGCCTTCTATAGAGTCCAAACTTGCATGCAGGAAGTGAAAATTATGATCGGGCTCGATTTTCCATAAAACTTTCAATGTGTAAGAAGCATGGACCACTGTAGGTGTCTTTTTCCAGCTGTAAGACCTTATTTCATCAGATTTGGAGCATTCCATCTCTCTGATTTTGTCTTTTTCCTTTCAAATCACTCAGTATGCCTTCTATAGAGTCCGAACTTGCATGCAGGAAGGGGAAATTATGATCCGGGTCGATTTTCCATGAAACTTTCAATGTGTAGTAACTACGGACTACTGCAGGTGTCTTGTTCCAGCTGTAGGACCTCATTCCATCAGATTTGGAGCATTCCCTCTCTCTGTTTTTGTCTTTCTCCTTTTAAATCACTCAATATAACTTCTATAGAGTCCGAACTTGCATGCAGGAAGTGAAAATTATGATCCGGGTCGATTTTCCATGAAACTTTCAATGTGTAATAGGCATGGACCACTGTAGGTGTCTTTTCCCAGCTGTAGGACCTCATTTCATCAGATTTGGAGCATTCCCTCTCTCTGTTTTTGTCTTTCTCCTTTTAAATCACTCAATATAACTTCTATAGAGTCCGAACTTGCATGCAGGAAGTGAAAATTATGATCGGGCTCGATTTTCCATAAAACTTTCAATGTGTAAAGCATGGACCACTGTAGGTGTCTTTTTCCAGCTGTAGGACCTTATTTCATCAGATTTGGAGCATTCCATCTCTCTGATTTTGTCTTTTTCCTTTCAAATCACTCAGTATGCCTTCTATAGAGTCCGAACTTGCATGCAGGAAGGGGAAATTATGATCCGGGTCGATTTTCCATGAAATTTTCAATGTGTAGTAACTACGGACTACTGCAGGTGTCTTGTTCCAGCTGTAGGACCTCATTCCATCAGATTTGGAGCATTCCCTCTCTCTGTTTTTGTCTTTCTCCTTTCAAATCACTCAATATGCCTTCTATAGAGTCCGAACTTGCATGCAGGAAGTGGAAATTATGATCGGGCTCGATTTCCCATAAAACTTTCAATGTGTAATAAGCATGGACCACTGTAGGTGTCTTTTTCCAGCTGTAGGACCTCATTCCATCAGATTTGGAGCATTCCCTCTCTCTGTTTTGGTCTTTCTCCCTTCAAATCACTCAATATGCCTCCTATAGAGTCCAAACTTGCATGCAGGAAGTGGAAATTATGATCGGGCTCGATTTCCCATAAAACTTTCAATGTGTAATAAGCATGGACCACTGTAGGTGTCTTTTTCCAGCTGTAGGACCTTATTTCATCAGATTTGGAGCATTCCCTCTCTCTGTTTTCGTCTTTTTCCTTTCAAATCACTCAATATGCCTTCTATAGAGTCCGAACTTGCATGCAGGAAGTGGAAATCATGATTTGGGATGATTTCTCATAAAACGTCAGGGGTGCTATTCCTGAAGCAATTTAAGAAAGTTAAAATTTTGCTCCCGCTAGGTGACAGCAGTGAGTTTCCGAAAAAAAATTGAGCCGGTTTGAGAACGCATCGCTTCTGCCTCTGAATGACAAAGGTTATCAATCATCAATTGGCTGTATAGACTGATGGCTGAAGGCCAGCTGTACAATAACCACAGCACGATGAAGGAAAAACAAGCTGGCCTTCAGCCATCAGTCTATACAGCCGATTGATGATTGATAACCTTTGTCATTCAGAGGCAGAAGCGATGCGTTCTCAAACCGGCTCAATTTTTTTTCGGAAACTCACTGCTGTCACCTAGCGGGAGCAAAATTTTAACTTTCTTAAATTGCTTTTCAGGAATAGCACCCCAGATGGTTAGTGAGCTTGGACCACTGTAGGTGACATTTACCAGCCGTAAGACCTCAGTTTATTAAATATGAAGTATTCCCTCTCTATACAATTGATTCTCATCCTCATAATCACTTAATATGCCATTTTTGGACCTCGATCTTTCATGTCGACGACATATTAATTAAACTGGATAGTTCGTAGTTAAAACAAAATATCAAGAACGCTCGGCGAGTGTTCGCTGAAAATATCGAATTTCTTTATGAATTGCGTACTCTCAATCTCTCTCGATAGGATTCTGCTAAATTTGGGAAATCCTATCAATTGGGAATTTTTTCATTAAGATCTATTCCTCAATTTATACATACATGCTCGGGCTAGCCCACCAAGCAAAGTTATATGCGCGCGTCGTGTGCGGAACAGCCTAGTTATATAAAAAATACGTGTTGTTTCCTATTCTTCACAAATATATCAACAAAAATATTTACTTTGATGAAACATGAAAATCCCAAGAGCTCAAACACTTGAATCAAACTCGAATAAATATTTCAACCGTTTTTTTCAATAATCATAATACAATTAGAAGGAACTATGAATTTTCCAAAGTTCAAAATTCTCAGACACCTCTTGCAATGCACAATCCTTTTTTTTTCACTTCTTCATATGCTAATTTTAATGAATAATATGTTACGAGTTGCCTTTCTTTGGATTGTCTTACTCAACACTGCAATCCATCCACCGATCCTTTACAACTGTCCTTCTGTTTCTTATCCCTCTGCTCCTCGACTAGCTCGACTCTCGAGAGCTCACGGGTGGATCCACTCGTGCACTCGGGATTTTTAGGGATATTAAGGGTAACTTTTCAATGAAAACAATCGATACCTTTTAAATCGATATTATAATGTTTCAATTAATAGCTGAATTACAAAGGTTATCTTCGGGTCCGTTCGCGAAGCTAACTTCTCGCGGTATTTTTCCAGTGGACACCCGGAGGTGTCCACTGGTCGAGAGTAATCCCCGGAGTGATGAGACTTGGGTCTCATCACTTCGTCACCCAAAACTGCTGGATAAGCATTCCCACGCTTCGACCGATCTTTTCTATAGAAAAGATGGACGAAGCGGATTCTCACCGTTAAAAATGCTTATCCCGCTTTTTTTCATCGTATGCAAACTCTCTTGATTTCATTATTATTATTTAATGATAAAAGTGCAAGAAAATGCGCAACGTGTGACTTCTCCACACGTCACAAATATGTTAACAGTTTTGATAATTACGATAAAAGCAAATCATGAATTTTGCGAAGGTCAAAATTCACAAACACTTTTTTTATAATACAACACCATTATTCTTTCTGTAGTTTTTCATATTTATCCATAAATCGATGAGAAATGGGCTCACCTTTCATTTTAGATTGAAACCAGGTCGCTATGACTAATAGAACCCGAAATATCGCCAAAAAAGTTATTTATTTTCCATTTCCAAGAAAGGAATCCCCTTCAAAACTTGGCCAAAAAAATACATTTTTCCAGAAATTGAACAAAAAAAATTTAACACATGTTTTTCGCCTAAAATTCCTTCAATTATTCAATAGAATCATCAGAAAATATTCATTTCGAACCATTCAATTGGAGTGTCCATTCTACACTACCTCCCCTTATTAAATTTTTTGTTTGGTTGATGATATCAGTCTGTTAGAATTGTGAATAACATTTTGAAAGAATAAAATAAAATAAATAAATTATATGTAAAATTCGATTACACATCAATACTATTTTCAATGGTTTTAGATCAACCAGAGAATATCCAAAAAAGTGTACAAATACTAAAAAATGAGGAAACATTAAAGCCCCAAATGTTGGAAGCCTGGACGGAGACAACCTCATATCGTGAGCAGTGGATTCAACAAAATAAAAATCCCACAATCGAAATTATTATCGAGAATAGGCCACCCCTGACTGGAGATCACATGCCACTGCTCATTGACAAGGATTTTGTTGCAAATCATGCGAAATTTATGATAGGGAAAGGCATTACTTGCTTCGAGCAAATGATGGGAGTCCTGTGCAGAAAATTCGAATGTGTTTCCGATGACACTGTCGGACGAGGGCTTAAAGAAGCGATTGATCTAGTAGATACTTCGGAAGGTTTGTAGCTATGAAATCACATTAATTATTACTATTCTTATTATTATCATTATCATTATCTATTCCTGTTTTAACTGCATTATTGTTTACATGTTTCTCGCAGATGGCCGTGTATTGGGACAACTCACATATCTAACCCATTTATTTCCTCCAAAAGGGAATATGAAGAGTGGAAAGGAAAAAGAAACAACAAAAGAAAGGGCTTCAGCAACCGAGTGTCTGGATAGCTTGATTCTCCTAGACAAGGTAAATTCTTTATAGTATATAGGGGAAAGTTGGGGAAAATGGATTTTGTAATAAAACGTTTGAAATATATTTTTTTTTAATGATTCAATCGAGAAATTAAGGAAATATTAAGCAGAGAACACGGGCTAGAATTATTTATTTTTCATTTATTGAAGATCGTATCTTTTTGGATATTTCGAAGGGTTAAAAGCCTTTCAATACTTGAGGAAATTCTTTTTTTTTCAATATCTTCGGTTCTATTTGTCGTAATAACATGAGATCCATTTTAAATGGAACTGAAGTCATTATCCATCGATTTATATGGATTTCCATTCAAAAATATCGATTTTTTAGATAATTATGCAAACTGTCGTAAAAAATCATGATCATCATTTTTTTTTCCTATAACTATATAGAAAAATCCATATTTTTTAATTCAAAGCCCCATAAATCGGTGGAAAAAAATCTCACCTTTCATTTAGAATCAGTCTCAAGTCGCTACAACTATTAAAACCAGAGATATTTGCAAAAAACTGAATTCTCTCACAAATCAAAAAGCTTTTATCCCTCAGAAATGAAAAAAAAAACAAATTCTCAAAAAATTAACTCTGGCACTTATTTCTCGCCTAAAATTTCCTCAGCTTCGCAATGGAATCGTAAAAAAAAATCTATCTCCAATATTTTTATTAATTCCAAGATTTTTACGTACTATATGCATAAAAGCTCGGATGTGTCCGTTTTACATCTCATGTCCGTACTGCCTCACCGTCCGCTATAGCTGCAATTCCCATGGTTTGATTAGGTGAAAATGTTTTTACAAATAATTTCTTGTAGGATGCTAAGGTTTTGGCTGAGAAGAAGAAAAAAAGGCAAGACGATGCTGGACGAGCCATTGTCCAGCCTTATTTGATGGTTTTGGGTGACCACATTACTAAGCCCACAAAAATGTCAATAGTCATCAATGATTGTGAATACACAGTTGCATCTGCAAGAGAGGCAATCGATATTATGTTCAAAATTTTCCGAGTTTTGAATGTATATTATCCTCCTGCAAGCTGTCACATTTGGTATCTGCTTGAACAAGGCGTGTATGGCATGGAAAACAGAACAACCCGGGCCTTCACGTGGATGAGCAAGGCATTAGTAGCATTGAAAGACAATGGTTTTCTTATCAGAGATCTATAATTCGTTTAAAAGATTTCTACAACGTGTAATACGCAAAAAAATATTCTATTTTAAGTTTCAATTTCTCTCTTACATTTATCTATCACTTTATTCTGGAAAGAAGTGATAAATAAAAGAAAATATTCGTTGTTTTCCAGTTTATGTTATTTTTTTAGTGATATGAATAATTCTATTTCCATGTCCGAATTATAGACTTTCTCTTAGCTTTAGTGGTGAGGAGTGGAAATCTGTCACTTTAATTCTTGTTTTTTTCATTTTTTTAATGCATAATACATGTTTTTCAACAGTGACTTCATCGTGGAGTAATGTCTGGATTATTTATTAAGCTAATTGCAGGGTCAGCAAGTAGAAAATTGAGGTATTTCTTTTTTGAATTGAGAAGATGCATTTCTCTTGATTATTTTATTGATAAGAGAAGGATTAGTTGCAATTTTTTGAATTAAATACCATTTTTTAAAAACTAAAACTAATCATTTTCTCATCACTGAAATAATCTTAAAAAATCCGTCTTCTCTAGTAGTATTAGAATCCCTGATTTTTTACCTACTTACTGACTCTATAATCAGCTTGAGAAACATACAGACATAATTCCACGATAAAGTAATTGCTAAGAAACATGTGTCATCGTTTCTTAGAAAACGAAGAGTTGAAAAAAAGCTTCATTCCTCTCGATGTTCATAATACAATGAAACTCAGGGAACAATAACGACAATAAATCTTTTTCATTTTTAATTATAACCAAGTGTGATGTACTAAAATAATAATAAAGATGAATACTTGTGAAGAATAAAAGTTTCTAAGAAAGTGAGAGAAATTCTCTGCATTTGGCTATTGAATTATTAATTTATAAAGAGAATCCTCTATTTATTCATGGTTATACAATGCTATAATTTTTGAGGCTCTTAATTCTTTTCCCTATTGATCTAGGAACAATTTCTGTAGCCTCCATACCGATATTCCTGAGTGAAAGTTTCATTATTCTACTCCCCTGGATGATGAATCATCGCCAGCAAATGCAGAACAAGTAAATCCACAGCAAGCAAGGAAATTATCAATACAACGTTGTATACAATCTCTTGTACATGCTCATCAATGCCGAGATGCCACTGATCGATTACAGAACTGTCAGGAGATGAAGAAAGTCGTGACAAATGCAAAAGTTCGTAAGAGAAAAACAAAAGGTAGTTGTCAGAAATGTAAACAGTTCATTGCACTGTGCTGTTATCATGCTAAATATCGCCAGAAAACCAAGTGTCTCGTACAATTCTGCTCCAATATTGAACACAAATTGGAACAGCAACAGTTACATTAGAGATTACATCAGGTCCAATTATTGCAGACGCACAACATATGCATTATTATATTTTAGTTCTGTTAGCCATTTCCATATCATAACCCACACTTTATGAAGTATTGCTCGACTACAATAGAACAGAATCGATTAAATCATATGTGATTTACTAATGATTGTGTAAATGAAAATTCTATCTGTGTAAATTTGTCATTAATATCCGATTTTCCTGAAGAGTTTCCTAGCAGAAACAAAATTATAAGAAACTTTGAAAGTTATAAAAAAGAAAAAAATTATAAATTGTAATCTTTTGGGTATCATAACTAACTTTGTACTGTAGCTATGAAAATCAAATTTCACATAACAAAAACCAACAGTTCATACTCATGGCTACTATCTGATAATTATACTTGAAGCTAAAAAATTCATTCTTAGAATGAAAAATTTATATTTCTGATCACAATATCTACTAACTATATGATTATAGCCGAGGCCTTTTTCTACTGTATTTTTTAGTTCTAGACACCGAAAAATTCTCTCCGTGTACATGGCATAGACATCTCGAATTGAGCAGTGCCATTCTGAAAAATCGAAGGTGACATTAAGAATCGATATCAGAAGTTCGTCATCTTGGAAAGTCGAATCTGACATCAAAAATGATAGGAGAGATCTTCAAGAAACGGCTGGATGAGCTTGTTTTCAGAGTCATAAAGCAATAAGAAGAAAAAGATCTTCAGAAGCTGTGTATCAGATACACTACTCATGCTGCACCTTTTTTCTTCAAACATGTTTATTAAAGTCAGCATTAATACATATGGATACATGGATATTGTTTCTTTACATGTAATACTGGAAAACATGGAAAATAGTATTTCTCCTAATCTAAGTATTTCATAAGGCACATACGTGCTCAGTGAGCTTCGTAATGGAGTAGTTTCTTACATTTGTCATGCTATTTCCATTATTTGTTGTGGTTCACTTAATATTTGTCTTAAGATTGATTTGGCCTCTGGTTAGAGACTTTTGAGTGATCAGACATTTTTTAGGTAACTGATCATTATTGTCATGTTGAACTTTCTTTCACTAATACATGTTTTACGTAATCATTTCACTTACTAATCGAACTCTTAAATCTAGAGCCATAACTTTTGTTGGATGGAGAAAATTGTGCAAATTTACTATGACTGGTTTATGAGAAAGAAAATCTTATTCGGATTACCATGGGCAGTTCTATAAACTAGATCGATTGTACTACGTAAAATTCTTGCATTCCTCTCATTTTTTTGATTATTTCAAACTTGCCTCCAATTATTCATTAAATATTTTCCAACTTATTTTTTGACATTTTTTCCATTAACCCTTTCAAATAATCTTAGACTTACTAAAACTATTACTTAATGTTGAAAGTAGCTCATTCTGTTAGAGGTTCACAAATATCTATCACATTTTTCAAGTCTCCGGCACTCAGGTAACTAATGATTTTTCAACACATTCATATGGTAAGTCAGGTAAATCGTTGAAGAGAATATGGAAACTTTGATTACCTTGTTCAAGTAATTCTGTTTTTTCCAAACCCTCTCTGAAAGGACTTTTTATCATCCTAGCGTATATTGGAAATTTTGTTTTATAGTCGTCTAATGATAAAACTCGCACTATATTTTCATTCCTCATGTATATTGCTAATGAGCTTGTATATTTCGCCAAGATATCATAAAATGAGGTGTTACGATGATCAACATTGATAGAGTTGCAATTTTGAGAGAGTTCCTGTTACTTTTATCATTAATATCAGGACAATACTTCAAAACATCCTCAACAATTGTTAAATTTCTTTTTTCAACAGCCAAGTGTAGTATGGTTCTACGATCTTTATCCTGATTATCAACTTTAGCTCCATGTTATAAGAGCAGTTCTACAAGTGTTCCACGTCCTCTTTTAATAACAATATTAAGTGACGTTAAATTATCTTTTGTGCCAGCATTAAGACTCATTTGGCTTCTTGTTGTAGATTCTGAAGTGATCAAAGACTCACAGAAAACTGATCATTATTATCATGTTTCACCTCCTTTTACTAATAAATGTATTACATAATCATTCCATTTACTAATTTCAATCTTAAATCTAGAGTCATAACTTTTGTTGACTGTAAGAAGTTGTTCCAATTTTCTATGACTGGATTATGAGAAAGAAAATCTTATTTGGATTATCATGGTTAATGTTCTCAACTAGAATAATTGTAGTACGTAGAATTCTTGTATTTCTCCTATTTCTTCGATTATCTTCATTTGATAAATTACATCAATCTTATTAGTTATAGAATCAAAGAATGCTCATGCACTTATTGTCGAGTTTTCAGAGAGTTTATACTGGAACTGCTATTCTTTTCTTTAATCCATAAGTAGTTTCTCGAACAAATTAGCAAATTGGAACTCAAATGTAACAATATAGTATATATGTAAAAAATATATATGCTGAAAGTAGCTCATTCTTCTATTCTTCCTTAACTTGAACATACTGCACTTGGGATGAACGTGATGGAATCACTACATTATCAACACTATTATTAGGCTCACTGATGTCAAGAGGTTTACAAGCATCTATTAAATTTCTCAGGTCTTGGTCACTCAGGTAACTAATTATTTTTTCAGCCCAGTCATAAGGTAACTCAGGAGAGTTGTTGAAAAGAATATGGAAAATTTTATTGCCTTGTTCAAGTAATTCTTTTCTTTCCATACCCTTTTTGAAATGACTCCTTATGATACAAGTGTATATTGGAAATTTTGTTTTATAGTCTTCTGATTTTAAAACCTGCACTATATTTTCATTTTTCATATATGTTGCTAGTGAGCTTATATCTTTTGCCAAGATATCATAGAATGAAATCCTAGGATTACTAATCTTCTCATTCTTCATGCTCGCTATTTCTTCCTCACATTTATCTTGAAAATCACTTAATTCATCACTGCTACTTAGTAATAGTAAATTTTCTGCACTTACATATAAATTCACGGTTTTCATTTTAATTATGTGGCGTTTAAGTACTTCAACTGTTAGTTTAAAGTTACAGACACTACGACGAGGATCGTAATAAAAATCATCATCAGAGTCATAGTAGTGAGGTTGACTATAGGGATACTCCATTCCAGCCAAGGCATTATCAAGAGGTGTACGATTATGTCCACTTATAATATTAATATCAGAGCCATATTCCAGAAGAGTTGCAACAACGTCGACATGTCCATTTTCAGAAGCAAGATGAAGTGCTGTTCTGCCATCTTCATTTCTAAAGTGAATATCAGCACCAAATTTCGAGATAGTCTCAATAATTTTCGGATCTCCTGTTTCCGCACCCAAGTGCAGTGGTGTCATGTCATTTCCAATTTTAGAATCAACTGTGGCACCGCATTCTAGCAATACTTTTACAACTTCTTTATAGCCGTTCTGAGTTGCAATGTGCAATGCAGTCATTCCATCCTTTTGCTTAGCATTTACATTAGCACCTCTACTTAGAAGCAATTTAGCAACTCGTGCGTTAATATCGATATCAGGATCTTCATTAGTACGTAATCTAAGAAAACCTTCACTTTTTCTCAGAGCAGTAAGATGCAATGCTGTGCTTCCATATTCATCACTAGCGTTAATATCAGTAACATGTTGCAAAAGAGTTTCGACGATTTCTATACATGGATTCTCAACCGCGATATTCAATAGCTCAGAGCTATCTGGGATATTAGCTCCATTAGATAAAAGTAACTTGGTAATTTTTGAATCGGCATTCCAAATAGCATGAAATATTGGAGTTCTTCCGATTTCATTTTGAACATTTACATCAGCTTTATAGTTTATCAACAATTCAGCTACTTCTTCCTGTTTGCTTTGAACTGCCGTATGTAGAGGTGTACAGCCTCTACGTATTGAATTGGATGGCATATTAACATCAGCACCATACTTCAATAGGTCTTCAACCATTTTCAAATGCCCTTCTTCAACAGCAGCATGTAATAGCTCAACATTATTTGCATCTTTCGGGTGAACCATCGGGCCATATTCTAGGAGAGCCTCAACAATCTTCTTATGTTCTTTTTGTATGCTGTGAACTGCGATTTTAAGAGAGCTCCTGTTACTTTGATTATTGATATCAGGACAATACTTTAAAATATCCTCAACAATTGTTAAATTTCCTCTTTCAACAGCCAGGTATAGTATGGTTTTACCATCTTTATCTTGATTATCAACATTAGCTCCATGTTGTAAAAGCAGTTTTACAACTGTTTCACATCCTCTTTTGGTGGCAACATGAAGTGGCGTTGAATCATCCTTTGCCCTAGCATGAATATCAGCTCCTCTATTTAAAAATAATTTTACAGTTTCTTCATTATATAGATCAGATGCAAAATGTAGTGGTGTATATCCTTCTTTCAATGTTGAAGAATCAATACAAGCCCCATTGTTTAGAAGATCTTCGGCAATACGTATATATTCATTCTGAGCAGCAACATGAAGAGGGGTTATACTATCTTTCCCTTTAACATCAACATTAGCACCTCTACTTAAAAGCAATGAGACAGCTTCTTCACTACCTATTTCGACAGCAAAATGCAGTGGTGTATAATCATCTCTCTGTATACACTCACAATTAATAGAAGCTCCATATCTTAAAAGATGTTCAACAATTTGTAAATATCCTTCCTCAACTGCAACATGAAGTGGAGTTCTACCATATTCATTTTTAGCCTCAACATTAGCTCCTTTGTCTAAAATCATCTTAAGAATTTCTATGTCACCATTTCTAACAGCGAAATGAAGAGGAGTATTGATAGGTCTTTTAGTTTCGCTGTTAACTTCGGAACCGTTTGTTAAAAGTAGTTTAGCAACTGCTGCATGTTTTTTCTCAAAACATTTCACCGATATTAGAACGATTGTCCACGATATTAAGTTGTTATTAGATATTATTATGATAAATATTCAATATTGCTCTGCATTTGACTCACATTGTCCCAGCTGCTGGGACTGTGATTGGAGGATGCTCGAATTTTAAACATTCAATATGGTCACCATCGATTTTTTCAAATAGGTCATTGGATGAAACGTTGCTATTCGTCCAGGCACAGGCATTTTTCATGATTCTAAAAATTAATAGACATTCTGACGAGCAAGAATATATATGGTTCTATAAAGAAAAAATAAGCCTGTGACCATGAATTGTTGCGGTGAAACTGAAACAGAATCTTGCTTATGGAGTTTTAATGTCAATTGAATTGTTTTCAAACATGATTTTTGTCTTAATTAATTTGTCCGGTAACATAATATAAAGTAAATTTAAAAAAAAATCTCCTCGTTACTCCATCGAAAGTGACCAAAGTTGAGAAGAACAAATAGATTGTCGGAATTACTTGGATATCCTTAAACTAACAGGGACCGTGAATCAAATATCACATTACTCATGTTGCACGTTTTTCATTTTTAAACATGTTTATTAAAACCAGCATTAGTGCATATAAATACATGAATATTGTTTGTTTCACTCATGATACCGGAGAACATGGAAAATAATATTTTTTTTAAACCAAGTATATTTTATAACGCACATACTGAGTGAGCTTCGTAGTAGAGTAGTTTTTTACATTCATCGTGTTATTTGCATTATTTGTTATCATTTATTTTACATTTGACTCAAGACTCATTCGACTTTTTGTTATAGATTTCTAAGCGATCAGAAACTGGCAGGAAACCGATCATTATTATCATGTTGCGTCTCTTTTTACTAATAGATGTATTACGTAATTCACTCACTAATTTCAATCTTAAATCTAGAGTCATAATTTTCGTTAAATGTTGAAATTTTTCTTCAATTTACTATGACTGGATCATGAGTAAAAAATAAGTATTTGGATTATCATAGATAATGCTATGAACTAGAATAATTGTAGTATGTAGAATTTTTGCATTCCTCCCATTCCTTCGATTATGTTTTTCATCTTCATTTTGTCAATTTTATGAGTTATAGAATCGAAGAATACTGATGCACTTATTGTGGAATATTCAGAGAGTTTATACTAGAATTATTATTCATCTCTTTAATTCATAACAGTTTATCTAAAAAATTATAAAATTGGAACTGAAATGTAAAAATATAATATATATGCAAGAAAAATATATATATCTTGAAAGCAACTCAATGTTATTTTTCCTCAACTTGAACGTATTATACTTGGGATATATTTGGGGTAATCGCTACATTATCAATATTAGTATGAGAATTACTGATACCAAGAGGCTTACGAGAATCTATCAAATTTCTCAAGTCTTCGTCACTCAGGCAACTAATGACTTTTTCAGTACAGTCATATGGTAACTTGGGTAAGTCCTTAGAGAGAAAATGGAAACTTTTATGGCCTTGATTAAGTAAATCATATTTTTTCATACCCTCTCTGAAATAACTTTTTATCATACTAGCGTATATTGGAAATGCTCTTTCATAGTCGTATAATTCTAAAATCTGCGCTATATCTTCATTCCGCATGTACATTGCTAATAAGCTTGTATCTTTTGCCAAAATATCATAAAATGAAAAGTTAGAATTCCTAATTCTCTTATTCTTCATCCTTGCTATTTCTACCTCACATTCATCCTGGAAAGCACTCATTCCATGCCTACGATCTATTGATCCTGAATATTTTTCACTCACAAATAAATTTGCGGTTTTCATTTTAACTATATGGTGTCTAAGAGCATCAGCAATATGTTTATGCGAACATTGATCTAAGTCAACAAAACGATAACTGCTAGAAAAGTCATCTTCAGAGTAATATTCATCAGAGTCACAGTCGTTGACTTGATTATAAAATGAGCTTATTCCATCTATAGCATAATCAAGAGCTGTACGATTATTTTTACCCGTAATATTAATATTAGATCCATGATCCAGAAGGATTGCAACAACCTCTTCAGCTCCATGTTCAGAAGCAATATGAAGTGCTATTCTGCCATCCTTATCTCTAGAGTGAATGTCTGCACCAAATTCCAAGATAGTCTTAATAATTTCCGGATATTCTTTTTCAGCAGCCAAGTGCAATGGGGTCATGTCATTTTTCATTTTAGAATCAACTTCAGCACCATTTTCTAGCAATACTTTTACAATCTCTCCATGACTCTCCTGAGCTGCAAGATGCAGTGGACTTATTCCATCTTTTTGCTTAGCATTTACATTGGCTTCTTTATCCAAAAGCATTATGCTAATGTCTTTATTTCCTTTTCGAGCAGAAATATGGAGTGGTGTGTTGTCATTTTTATCTTTACAGTGAACATTTGCATTATATTCCAAAAGAACTTCAACAACCTTTGCATATCCTTTTTCAGCAGCAGCATGAAGTGTTGTTACACCATCTTTAGTTTCAGTGTTTACATTAGCACCTTTCCTTAGGAGTAGTTCAGCAATTTTTCTTTTAAGATTCATATCAGGATTTTTCTTACGTATATAGGTACCCTTATCTTCACTTGGAGCAGTAAAATGCAATGCTGTTCTTCCATTTTCATCACTAGCGTTAATATCAGCATCATGTTGCAAAAGAACTTCAATGATTTCTATGCATTCTTTTTCAACAGCCATATTCAATAGCTCAGGCCTACCTTTTATTTCAGCTCTATTATTTAAAAGTAGCTTGGTCATTTTTAAATCGACATTTTCAATAGCATAAAATATTGGAGCTTTTCCAGTTTTTTCTTGAGAATTTATATTAGCTTCATAGCTTATTAACAATTTAGCTACTTCTTCCTGTTTGTTTTTGGCTGCACTATGTAAGGGTGTGAAACCTGATTGAAATGATCGATTGTTACCCAGTTCCCACAATGTATTAACATCAGCACCGTACTTTAATAGGTCTTCGATAATTTTCGAATAACCTTTTTGAACAGCATAATGTAATAACTTAGAATCATTTGCTTCTCCTGGGTTAACAATAAAGCCATATTCTAGAAGAGCCTCAATAATATTTTTATATTTTTCTTCATAGCGGTACACTGCGAATTTAAGAGAGCTTCTGTTACTTCGATCATTGGTATCAGGACAATGCTTCAAAATATCCTCAACAATTGTTAAATTTTGTCTTTCAACCGCGATGAGTAGTATGGTTTTACCATCTTTATCCTGTTCATCAACTTTAGCTTCATGTTGTAAGAGCAGTTTTACAAGTGTTTCACGTCCTTCTTTGGTAGCAACATGAAGTGGCGTTGAGTTATCCTTTGTCCTAGCATTAATATCAGCACCTCTATTTAATAACAATTTCACAGTTTCTTCTTTACCTCGTTCAGATGCAAAATGTAGTGGGGTATATCCATCCTTCAATGTTGAAGAATGAATACAAGCACCATGATTTAGAAGAATTTCGGCAATATGTATATACGTATCCTTGTATCCAAATTTAGCAGCAATATGAAGAGGGGTTATACAATCCTCCCCTTTAGCATTAACATTAGCACCTCTCCTTAAAAGCAACGTGATAACTTCTGTATGACCTCTTTGAACAGCAAAGTGCAATGGTGTATAATCTTCTTTCCATGTACATACACAATTAACATGAGCTGCATGTTCTAAAAGATGTTCAACAATTTGCAAATATCCGTTCTCAGACGCAACATGGAGTGGAGTTTTACTGATTCCATTTTTAGCATCAGGATTAGCACCATTGTCCAAAATCATCTCAACAATTTTTATGTTATTATTCATAACAGCGAAATGGAGAGGAGTATCAGTAGGCTCTTCATTTTTAATGTCAACTTTAGAACCACTTGTTAAAAGTAGTTTAGCCACTGTTGCATGTCTATTCTTGAGAGCATCACAAAGTAAAACATATCCTTGTGACCATGCTTCTGAGTAAGACAACCCAAAAGACTTGATTAACTCTCTTGTTTTTTCTAGATTTCCTTCACGAACCGCAGAAATTAAACCGTAGGTTATAGCCTGATTATCTCGCCAATTCTCCATTTTCTTCATATCATTATAATCATAAATAGAAGGTGTATTATCCACAGTATATAATATAATTTACACTAGTTTAAACGTAATATTCTCACTATCTTGCAATGTTTTAGTTTCTATAATAAATTCAGGTGTTTACATACGCTCTTCTCTACACATCAGAGTGAAAAATCTTTTCTCTGTTTATAACCTTACCTGGCATGCACTGCCAGTACTGTGACATGTACAGTTTCGTGCAGCATGAATATTAAAGAACTGTACATGCCGCAGTACTGGCAGTACCTTTCGGAACACACCCGACCTCAAAGATGGGCGATTTTTGAACGAGTTTGTAAGATGAATTCTTTTCTTTCCTCTAAAAATTGATTTTTTGAGCGATTTTAAGGAACTCGATTGATCTACTCTATTTCAAAGAAATCGTATCTTCTGTTTTCGAAAAAGAAACAGAAACGAAAATGAGAATTCGCCCCCCCCACCCCCTAAAACTGGTGAAATGGAACTATCAAATGATACGTGATATTTCGAATTTAATGTGACATATTGCATCGATTAGTTAAACATTTGCAATATTATTCCTCATTAGATTAACAGGAACTGTGTCTCAGATAGGACATTACTCATGTTGCACATATTTTTTTTCAAACATATTTATTCGAACCAGCATCAGTACATATGGATACATGGATATTGTTTTTTTACTTATAATACTAGAAAACATGGAGAATGAAATTTTTCTTAATCTAATCATTTTATAAGGCACATGCATCACTCAGTGAGCTTCGCATTCGAGTACTTTCTTATATTTATCATATTATTTGCATTATTTGCTATGAATTATTTCATATTTGTCTTAAGACTGATTTCGCTTGTTGTTCTGAATTTTTAAGCAATCAGAAATTGGCAGTAAACTGATCATTATTATCATGTTTCATCTCCTTTTACTAATACATGTATTACATAATCATTTCAAGAAATTTTTTAGATATGAGAAGAGTTGTTTACTATGACTTGATTATGAAAAGAAAAACATATTTGGATGATGCTATAAACTAGACGAATTTTAGTATGCAAAATTCTTACATTTCTCCCATTCCTTCAATAGTTTTCTTCATCTTCTTTTTATAAATTATGTCAATTTTATGAATTATAGAATCAAAGAATACTGATGCACCTATTTTGGAATTTTCAGAAAGTTCATACTGGAATTGTTATCCTTCTTCTTTTATTCATACAGGTTTATTTAAAAAAAAAAGAAAATTGAAACTGTAATGTAGTAATATTATAATATAATATAATTGTTGAAAGTAGCTCATTCTGCTATTCTCCCTCAACTGGAACGTGTTATACTTGGGATGTACTTGGGATAATCGCTACATCATCAATATTAGGATGAGAATTAATGATGCCAAGAGGCTTACGAGCATCTATCAAATTTTTCAAGTCTTCGTTACTCAGATAACGGATGATTCTTTCAGTACAGTCATATGGCAACTTGGGTAAGCCCTTAGAGAGAAAATGGAAACTTTTATGGCCTTGTTCAAGTAATTCATATTTTTTCATACCTTCTCTAAAATAACTTTTTATCATACTCGCGTATATCGGAAATGCTCTTTGATAGTCGTATGATTCTAAAATTTGCGCTATTTTTTCATTCCTCATGTACACGGCTAATGAACTTGTATCTTTTGTCAAGATATCATGAAATGAAAAGTTAGGATTACTAATTTTTACATTCTTCATCCTTGCTACTTCTTTCTCACATTCATCCAGAAGATCACTCCTTCCATGATGGCTACTTATTAATCGTAAATTTTTCTCACTCACATATAAATTTGCACTATTCAGTTTAACTATGTGGTCTTCAAGAGCTTCAGTAACTCTGTTAAACGGACAATCATCAGAATCAACATAATAATCAGAATCATCGTCATCAAATTGTCCATAATATGAGCTTTTTCCAGTTCGAGCATAATCATAAGCTGTACGATTATCTTTACTCGTAATATTAATGTCAAAGCCATATTCCAGAAGAGTTTTAACAATGTAGTCATGTGCATTTTCAGAAGCAATATGAAGTGCTGTTATGCTATCCTCATTTCTAGAGTTGATTTCAGCACCAAATTTCAATAGAACTTCAACAATTTGCGGATGATCTTTTTCAGCAGCCAAGTGCAGCGGTGTCATGCCATTCTTCATTTTAGCATCAACTTTAGCACCACGTTCTAGCAATACCTTTAAAATATTCCCATGACCCTCCTGAGCTGCAAGATGCAGTGGAGTGATTCTATCCTTTTGCTTAGCATTTACATTGGCTCCCTTATCCAAAAGCATTATGCTAATGTCTTTATTCCCTTCTCGAACAGAGAGATGAAGTGGTGTGTTGTCACTTTTATCTTTACAGTTAACATTTGCATTATATTGAAAAAGGGCTTCAACAACTCCTACATTTTTGTTTTCAGCAGCAGCATGAAGTGTTGTTAAACCATCTTTAGTTTGAGCATTTACATTAGCACCTTTACTTAGTAGTAGTTTAGCAATTTTTTTCTCAATATTAATATCAGGATTTTTCTTACGTAATAAATAGGTACCTTTACCTAAAGCAGTACAATGCAGTGCTGTTGTTCCAGATTCATCACTACCGTTAATATCAGCACCATGCTGCAAAAGAGCTCCGATGATTTCTATGCATTCCCCTTTAACAGCCCTATTCAATAGCTCAGGACAACCTTTCACATTAGCTTCATTAGCTAAAAGGAGCTTGATAATTCTTAAATCAGCATCTTGAATAGCTGAAAGTAGTGGAGTATCTCCGTTTACATTTTCAGCATTTATATCGGCTTTATGGCTTATCAAAAATTCAGCTACTTCTTTCTTTTTCATCATGACTGCACGATGTAAAGGTGTAAAACCTTTTTTAGATGGTAAAGTATGATGCAATCGATCAATTACATCAATATCAGCACCATACTTTAGAAGATCTTCAAGAACTTTCAAATGACCTCTTTGAACAGCACAATGGAATAACTCAGCATTATTTGCATCTTGTGGATTAACAATAAGGCCATATTCTACCAGAGCCTTACAAATCTTTTCACATACTTCTCCATAGCCATCCACTCGTACAGCACCGTAATTCAGTACGACTTTAAAAGAGCTTCTGTTATTTGGATTATTAATATCGGGACAATATTTCAGAATATCCTCGACTATCGCTAAATTTCCTCTTCCAGCCGCAGTGAATAGTATGGTTTTGCCATCTATATCCTGACTGTCAACTTTAGCTCCATGTTGTAAGAGTAGTTTTACAATTGTTTCATGTCTTTCCTTGACAGCAATATGAAGTGGCGTTGAACCATCCTTTGTCCTATCATCAATATCAGCACCTCTATTCAAGAACAATTTCACAGTTTCTTCTTGACCTCGATGAGATGCAAAATGGAGTGGCGTATATTCTTCCTCCAATGTTTTAGAATGAATAGAAGCACCATGGTTCAGAAGATATTCAGCAATACCTATACACTTATCCGTGAATCCAGTTTTAGCAGCGAGATGAAGAGGGGTTATATTATCTAGCTCTTTAGCATCAACATTAGCACCTCTACTTAAAAGTAACGTGACAACTTCTGTATGACCTCTTTCAACAGCAAAGTGCAATGGTGTATACATGCATGGAGAATGGCTCCATGTACACACACAATTAACGTTAGCTCTTTTGTCTAAAAGATGTTCAACAATTTGTAAGCATCCTTTATCAGCTGCAACATGAAGTGGAGTCTGACCATATTGATTTTTAGCATCAACATTAGCATCTTTGTCTAAAATCAACTTGACAATTTCTATGTTACCATTCTCAACGGCGAAATGGAGAGGGGTGCCAGTAGGCTTTTGACTTCTGCTGTTAACTTCAGAACCACTTGTTAAAAGTAGTTTAGCCACTGCTGCGTGTTTATTCTTGAGAGCATCACAAAGTAAAACATATCCTTGTGACCATGCTTCTGAGTGAGACAGACGAACAGAATTGATTAACTCTCTTGCTTTTTCTAAATTTCCTTGACGAACTGCAGAAATTAAACCGGAGGTTATAGCCTTCTTACTTCGTGAATTTGCCATTTTCTTCATATTATTATAATCATGAATAGAAGACGTGTTATTCACAGTATATATCATATAATTCACACTAGTTCAAACGGAATATTTTCTTTATCTTGCAATGTTTCAGTATATAATAAATTCAGATGTTGAAAAACACTCTCCTCCAGACATCAGAGTGAAAAATCTTTTCTCTGTTTATAACCTTATCTTATGTTCCGGCATGCACTGCCAGTACTGTGACATATACAGTTTCGTGCAGCATGAATATTAAGAAACTGTACACACCTGACATCAAAGATGAGCGTTTTTTAAACGATCTTGTAAGATGAATTCTCTTTTTCCCTAAAAATCGATTTTTTTGAGCGATTTTAAGGAACTCGATTGCTCTACTCTATTCCAAAGGAATCGTATAGTTCTGTTTTCGAAAAAAAAAAAAAAATAACAAAAGAGAGAATTTTTCCTCTTGAAAGTGGTGAAATGGAACTATCAAGTCATATGTGATATTTCAAATTTAATGTTAAATATCGCATCGATTACTTGAATATTTGCAATATGATTCCCCATTAGACTGACAGGAACTGTGTCTCAGATAGTACATTTACTCATGCTGCACATATTTTTTTCAACATATTTATTCAAACCAGCATTAGTACATATGGATACATGGATATTACTTTTTCGCTTATGAAACTGGAAAACATGGAAAATAATATTTTTCTTAATCTAAGCATTTTATAAGGCACATACATCACTCAGTGAGCTTCGCAGTCGAGTACTTTCTTACATTTATCATGTTCTTTGCATCATTTGCTATGAATTATTTGATATTTGTCTTAATACTGATTCGGCTTATTTTTATAGATTTTGAAGCACTCAGAAATTGGCAGTAAACTAATCATTATTGTCATGTTTCATCTCCTTATACTAATACATGTATGACATAATCATTCCAAGAAATTTTCCAAAAAAGTGAAAAGTTGTATACTATGACTTGATTAAGGAGAGGAAAACTTGTTTCGATAATGCTATAAACTAGATTAATTGTAATATGCAGAATTCTAGCATTCCTCCTATTTCTTCATCTCTATTCAATAAATTATGTCAATTTTATGAGTTGAAGAATCAAAGGATACTGATGCACTCATTTTCGAATTTTGAGAAAGTTCATTTTGGAATTGTTATTTTTTTTTTTATTCATACAGGTTTATCTAAAAAAAATGAGAAAACTGGAACTGAAATTCAATAACATGATATAATTGTTGAAAGTAGCTCATTCTGCTATTTTTCCCCAACTCGAATGTGTTATACTTGGGATGTACTTGGGGTAATCGCTACATCTTCGACATTAGAATTAGAATTAATGATGCCAAGAGGCTTACAAGCATCTATCAAGTTTCTCAAGTCTTCGTTACTCAGATAGCTAATGATTCTTTCAGTACAGTCATATGGTAACTTGGGTAAGCTCTTAGAGAGAAAATGAAAACTTTTATGGCCTTGTTCAAATAATTCATATTTTTTCATACCCTCTCTGAAATAACTTTTTAGCATACTAGCGTAAATTGGAAATTCTCTTTCATAGATGTATGATTCTAAAATCTGCGCTATATTTTTATTCCTCATATACATTGCTAATGACATTGTATCTTTTGTCAAAATATCATGAAATGAAAAGTTAGAATTACTAATTTTCGTATTCTTCATCCTTGCTATTTCTATCTCACATTCATCCTGAAGATCACTCCTTCCATGATAGCTACTTATTAATCGTAAATTTTTCTCACTCACATATAAATTTGCGCTATTCAGTTTAATTATGTGGTCTTCAAGAGCTCCAGTAATTTCGTTAAACGCACAATTACCAGAATCATAGTCACCATATTGTCTATAGAATAAGCTTTTTCCAGCTATAGTATAATCATAAGCTGTACGATTATTTTTACTCGTAATATTAATGTCAGAGCCATATTCCAGAAGAGTTCCAACGATATAGTCATGTGCATTTTCAGAAGCAATATGAAGTGCTGTTATGCCATCCTCATTTCTAGAGTTAATCTCAGCACCAAATTCCAAGAGAGCTTCAACAATTCGCGGATGATCTTTTTCAGCAGCCAAGTGCAGTGGTGTCATGCCATTCTTCATTTTAGAATCAACTCTAGCACCACGTTCTAGCAATACCTTTACAAACTCTCCATGACTCTTCTGAGCTGCAAGATGTAGTGGAGTGATTCCATCTTTTTGCTTAGCATTTACATTGGCTCCTTTATCCAAAAGCATTATGCTAATGTCTTTATTCCCTCTTCGAACAGAGAGATGGAGTGGTGTGTTGTCACTGTTATCTTTACAGTCAACATTTGCATTATATTCAAAAAGAGCTTCAACAACTCCTACATGTCCGTTTTCAGCAGCAGCATGGAGTGTTGTTAGACCATCTTTAGTTTGAGCGTTAACAATAGCACCTTTACTCAGAAGCAGTTTAGCAATTTTTTTCTCAGCAATATCAATATCAGGATTTTTCTGACGTACTAAATAGGTACCCTTACATTCATGTAGAGCAGTACTATGCAGTGCTGTTGTTCCTGATTCATCACTAGCGTTAATATCAGCACCATACTGCAAAAGAACTTCGACGATTTCTATGCATTCCCTTTCAACAGCCCTATTCAATAGATCAGGACAACCTTTTACATTAGCTTTATTAGCTAAAAGGAGCTTGGTAATTCTTAAATCAGCCTTTTGAATAGCTGAAAGTAGTGGAGTTCCTCCGTTTACATTTTGAGCATTTATATCGGCTCCATGGCTTATCAAAAATTTAGCTACTTCTTCCTTTTTGTTGCTGATTGCACGATGTAAAGGTGTAAAACCTTTTTTAGATGGTAAAGTGTAATGTGATAGATAAATTGCATTAATATCAGCACCATACTTTAGAAGAGCTTCGAGAATTTTCAAATGACCTCTTTCAACAGCACAATGGAATAACTCAGCATTATTTGCATCTTGTGGATTAACAATAAGACCATATTCTACCAGAGCCTTACAAATCTTTTCACAAACTTCTCCATAGCCGTTCATTCGTACAGCACCGTAATTCAGTACGACTTTAAAAGAGTTTCTGTTATTTGGATTATTAATATCGGGACAATATTTCAGAATATCCTCGACTATTGTTAAATTTCCGCTTCCAGCCGCAGAGAATAGTATGGTTTTGCCATCTTTATCCTGACTATCAACTTTAGCTCCATGTTGCAGGAGTAGTTTTACAATTGGTCCACGTCTTTCCTTGATAGCAATATGAAGTGGCGTTGAACCATCCTTTGTCCTATCATCAATATCAGCACCTCTATTCAAGAGCAATTTTACAGTTTCTTCTTTACCTCGTTGAGATGCAAAATGTAGTGGCGTATGTTCTTCTTTAAATGTTTTAGAATGAATAGAAGCACCATGGTTCAGAAGATATTCAGCAATACGTATATACATATCCGTGTATCCAATTTTAGCAGCAATATGAAGAGGGGTTATACTATCTTGCCCTTTAGCATCAACATTGGCACCTCTACTTAAAAGCAACGTGACAACTTCTGCATGACCTCTTTCGACAGCAAAGTGCAATGGTGTATACATGCATGGAGAATGGGTCCATGTACACACAAAATTAACATTAGCTCCATTGTCTAAAAGATGTTCAGCAATTTGTAAACATCCTTTTTCAGCTGCAACATGAAGTGGAGTTCGTCCAAATGCATTTTTAGCATCAATATCAGCACCTTTGTTTGAAATCATCTTGACAATTTCTATGTTATTATTCATAACAGCCAAATGGAGGGGAGTATCAGTAGGCTTTTGACTTTTGATGTTAACTTCAGAACCGCTGGTTAAAAGTAGTTGAGCCACTGCTGTATGTTTATTCTTGAGAGCACTACAGAGTAAAACATATCCTCCTGACCATGCTTCTGAGTAAGACAGCCCATGAGAATTGATTAACGCTCTTGTTTTTTCTAGATTTCCTTCACGAACTGCAGAAATTAAAGCGGAGGTTATAGCCTTCTTACTCCGCGAATTTGCCATTTTCTTCATATCATTATAGTCATGAATAGAAGACGTATCATTCACAGTACGTAATATAATTTACATTTGTTTAGATGTAATATTTTCACTATCTTGCAATGTTTTAGTTTCTATATTAAATTCAGATGTTTACATAAACTCTCCTTGACACATCAGAGTGAGAAAGCTTCTTTCTGTGCATAACCTTAAAGGTACGGCCTCAAGGTACAGCCACATGCAGGCAGTTTTGACGCTGGCGTCAGCGTTAAATCGGGTCACGTGACATTATTTTGAATTTCCCGCCACTTATGCGAAATTTAGCGACAAGAAGCAAAAAGTTTAACAATGTTGAACTTTATCGCTGGAAAAGGAGCGTCAATATCGTCGTCATAAAGTATTAAAAATAATGAGTTCAGATGAGGTAAATATTAAAAATTGTTCTAGTAAATAATGAAATTATAGATTCAGACAATAACTGCTATTTTTCATCATCTACTGACGCTTAACTTCTGTAAAAAGCCATGTTTATGCTGCTGTTTGACGCAGCGACTAATCACTGAACTTTTTTGAGCAGCGGAAAATTCAAAATCGTGTCACTCGATCCGACATCAAAGATGGGCGTTTTTCAAACGATCTTGGAAGATCAATTCTTTTTTATCCCCTGAAAATCAATTTTTTGGGCAATTTTAAGGAACTCGATGAATCGATTCTGTTCCAAAAGAATCGTATCGTTCTGTTTTCAGAAAAAAAAAACAATGAAAAAGAGAATTTTCACCCTTGAAACTGGTGAAATGGAACTATCAAATGATATGTGATATTTCGAATTTGATGTGATATATCGCATCGATTACTCAAATATTTGTAAATAATATTATTTACCAATAGGTCAAAAGGAACTGTGTGTCAAGTATTACATTACTCATGTTGCACATTTCCTTTCAAACATGTTTATTCAAACCAGCATTAACCAAGTACATATGAATACATGGATATTGTTTTTTTTTTACTTAAGATACTGGGGAACATAGAAAACAGTATTTTCATTAATCTAAACATTTTATAAGGCACATATATGCTCAGTAAGCTTCGTAGTTGAGTACTTTCTTACATTTATCATGTTATTTGCATCATTGGCTGCGATTTATTTGAAATTTGTCTTGAGACTGATTTTGCTGGTGGTTATAGATTTTAAAGTGATTAGAAATTATAATATTACTACCGTATTCCATCTCCTCTTACTAATGCATGTATTACATATCGTTCCACTTACTCATTACAATTCTAAATCTTAAATCAGAAAACTTTTTTAGATGTAAAAAATTGTTCCAATTCACTATGACTTGATTATGAAGAAGAAAATCTTATTTGGATTGTCATGGATAATGCTATTAACAAGATCAACGGTAGTATATAGAATTCTCGTATTCCAATTTTTTCGATTATTTTCTTCACCTTGATTCTATAAATCATGTTAATTTCATGAGTTATAGAATCAAAGAATACTGATGTACTTATTGTGGAATATTCAGAGAGTTTATATTGAAACTATTATTCTATTCTTTAATTTCTAACAGTTTATCTAAAAAGTTAGAAAATTGAAACTGAAATGTAAGAATATCATAGATGTATAAAAAATATGTATGTGGAAAGTAGCTTATCTTGCTATTCTTCCTTAACTTGAACGTAGCGTACTTAGAATATAGTTAAGGTAACCACGGCATCATTGATATTAGTGATTTTGGCATGTCATGAGATATTTGAAAGATAAAATAAAACAATACCGAGAAATTCGCAAATCGCGACTCTTCCAATATCCTATGGAATACCAAAATCGCTAATTAAACCTTGGAAATAAGCTCAATAAGTAAATAATATTGATCTTACGATTACTGATGCCAAGAAGCTAACGGGCATCTATCAAATTTTTCAATTCTTCGTCACTCAGTGGACTAATTATTTTTTCAGCACAGTCATATGGTAACTTGGGTAAATCATTAGAAAGAAAGTAGAAACTTTCAATGCCTTCTTCAAGTAATTCTATTCTCTTCATAGCCCTCCTGCAATTATTCTCTATCATAGTAGCATATTTTGGAAATTCAGATTCATAGTCGTTTGATTCTAAAACCTGCTCTACATTTTCATTCTCCATATACATTGCTAATGAGTTTGTATCTTTTGACAAAATATCATAAAATGAAATTTCACAGTTATCAATCGTCTCACACTTCATCCTTAGTATTTCTTCCTCACATTCATCCTGAAAATCACTCATTCCACGAATGTCATTGATTGCTAGTAAATTTTTTTCACTCACATATAAATTTGCGATTTTCATTTTAATTATGTGGCGTGTGAGAGCTTCAGCAACATATCTATACGGAGTGTGAAACAAATCAAAGTAACGAAAATCATTCCGAAATTCCTCATCAGAGACATAGTTGTCAAAGTCATAGTTATCAGAGTCACTTCCTAAATATGAAGCTTGCCATGATTTTATTCCATCCAGAACAATATCAAGAGCTGTATGATCATCTTTATCCGTCATATTAATATCAGCTCCATACTCCAGAAGACTTTCAACAGCGTCGACATATCCATTGTCAGAAGCAATATGAAGTGCAGTTTTACCATCCTCGTCTCTAAAGTCAATGTCTGCACCAAATTTCAAGATAGTTTCAAGAACGTATAGACATTTATATCCAGCACTTATGTGCAATGGTGTAGTGTCGTATTTCATTTTAGAATTAACTTCTGCACCATTTTCTAGCAATAATTCTACAACTTTTAGATGCTTCTCCTCAGCTGCAAGGTGCAGTGGAATCATTCCATCCTTTTGCTTAGCATTCACATCAGCTCCCTCATCCAAAAGCATTATGCTAATGTCTTCATTTCCTTTTCTAGCTGAATGATGGAGTGGTGTGTTGTCATTTTTATCTTTGCAGTTAACATTTGCATTGTATTCCAAAAGAGCTTCAACAACTTCAACATATCCGTTTTCAGCAGCAGCATGAAGTGTTGTTACACCATCTTTGGTTTGAGCATCTACATCAGCACCTTTATTCAGAAGCAGTTCAGCAATTTCTCCCATAGAATTAATACCACGACGTTCTCCACGTACTCTTGAAATATCATCATCTTCCCTTGGAGCAGTGAAATGCAAAGCTGTTCTTCCATCTTCATCAGTAGCGTTAATATCAGCACCATACTGCAAAAGTGCTTCAATAATTTCTATGCACTCCTTCTCAACAGCAAAATTCAATAGCTCAGGAAAATCTTTTATATCGGCTCTATTGGTTAACAGTAACTCGGTAATTCTTGAATCGGAATTCGCAATAGCATAAAATATTGGAGTTTTCCCACTGTCATTTCGAGCATTTACATCAGCTTCATATTTTATCAATAATTTAGCTACTTCCTCTTGTCTGTTTTTAGCTGCACTATGTAAAGGTGTAAAACCTCCTTTATACGATGAATTATGTAATGCATTAACGTCAGCACCATACTTCAATAGGTCTTCAACGATTTTCAAATAGCCTTTTTCAACAGCGGCATGTAATAACTCAGGATCATTTGCATCTTCTGGATCAACGATAAAACCATATTCTAGCAGAGCCTCACAAATATTTTCCGATTCTTCTCTTAAGCGGCACAGTGCACTAATTTTGAGCGAGCTTTTGTTACTTGGATTATTAGTATCAGGACAAAACTTTAAAATATCCTCAACAATGGTTAAATTTGCCTCTTCAGCCGCAATCAGTAGAATTGTTTTACCATTTTTATCCTGATTATCAACTTGAGCTCCCTGTTGTAAGAGAAATTTTACAATTCTTTCACATCCTCTTCTGGTAGCAATATGCAGTGGCGTTGAATCATCCTTTGTCCTAGCATGAATATCAGCACCTCTATCCAAGAATAATTTCACAGTTTTATCATTATATTGTTCAGATGCAAAATGCAGTGGTGTATATCCTCCTTTCAATGTTGAAGAATGAATACAAGCACCATGATTCAGGAGATCTTCGGCAATACGTATATACTTATCCGAGGATCCATTTTTAGCAGCGATATGAAGAGGAGTTATACTGTCTTCCCCTTTGGCATCAACATTAGCACCTCTACTTAAAAGCAACGTGACAACTTCTGTATGACCTCTTTCAACAGCAAAGTGCAATGATGTATAATTCTTTCTCCCTATACACGCACAATCAACATTAGCTTCATTGTCTAAAAGATGTTCAGCAATTTGTGAATATCCTATCTCAGCTGCAACATGAAGTGGAGTCTTACTGTATTCATTTTTAGCATCGACATCAGCGCCTTTGTTTAAAATCATCTTGACAATTTCTATGTTATTATTCATAACAGCCAAATGAAGAGGTGTATCCGCAGATTCTTCACTTTTGATGTTAACCTTAGAACCGCTTGTTAAAAGTAATTTAGCCACTGCTGCATGTTTATTCTTGAGAGCATCACAAAGTAGAACATATCCTCCTGACCATGCTTCTGAATAAGACAGGCCAAGAGAATTGATCAACTTTCTTGCTTCTTCCAGATTTCCTTCACGAACAGCAGAAATTAAACGATAAGTTATATTCTGATTACTCGGCAAATTCTCCATTTTCTCCATATTATTATAATTATGAATAGATCATATATTATCCAGAGTATTATAATATTAGTCGAACTAGTTTAAACACAAGATTCTCACTATTTTGCAATGTTTGTAGTGTTTCTATAATAAATGCACATGTTCTACATACATTTTCTCTTGCATTGTTCGATGTACGACTAACGGAACAATCGATTCTCGAACAATCGATCTTTAGACAATACAATATCTCAAGGAAATCCGAGTAACGAGTCCAAATGATCTACTTTTTTCTTCTCTCTCCCTCTCAATTATCATAATTACTGTAATTTTTTCGATTTTCCAATATTTTACCGATATTGGAACTATGTTCTAATAGTAAACTGTCATTAAATATGATTATAAATAAACAGTACTGCTTCGCATTTGACTCACATTGTCCCAGCAGTTGGTTGATTGGAGAACGCGCGGATTTCAAACATCCACTATGGCCTCCATTGATGTCTCCATGTAATTAATTGGATTAATCGTCGCTATTTGTCTGGTAACAGACATTTTTTATGATTTGAAAAATTAATGAACAGTCTAAGGAACAAGAATATATATTCATATGAAGAAAAAATAGGTGTGTAAGTATAAATTGTTGTAGTGAAGCTGAAACTTGATCTCGCTTATGAAGATTTAATGTTAATTTTTTTAAAATTATTTTTCCCTTAATTTGTCCGGTAACATGGTGAAGAGTGAATTTTTTAAAAATTTCCTCATGCTACTATATCGGAAATGACCGCAATTGAAAAAGAAAAGATAGATTATTGGAACTACTTCGATATCCTCAAACTGATAGGGACGTGGATCAAATATTACATTACTCATGTTGCACATTTTTTCTTTCTGATAATATTTATTAAAATCAATATTAGCACATATGAATACATGGATATTGTTTGTTTTACTCATGAAAATAGTAATTTTCTTAATCCAAGCATATTTTATAAGACACATACTCTTCATTTTATAAATTATGTAAATTTTATCAGTTATAGAATCAAAGAATACTGATACGCTTATTGTGGAATATTAAGAGAGTTTATACTGGAATTGTATTTTTTTTGTTTAATATATAACAGTCTATCTAAAAAATTAGAAAATTCGAACTGAAATGCAACAATATAATATATAGAAAATGTATAAAGAATATATATGTGGGAAGTAGCTTATTCTGCTATTCTTCCTTAATTTGAACGTATTGTACTTGGAATATAGTTGAGGTAATCATTGCATCATTAATATTAGTGATTTTGGCATGTCATGAGATATTGGAAAAATAAAATGAAACAATACCAAGAAATTCTCAAATCGCGATTCTTCCAATTTGCAATCCCATGGAATGCCAGAATCACTAATTAAACCATGAAAATAAGTATAATAATTAATTATCATTAGTATCAGGATTACTGATGCCAAGAGGCTTACAGGCATCTACCAAATTTCTCAAGTCCTTGTCACTCAGGTAACTAATGATTTTTTCAGTACAGTCATATGGTAACTTGAGTAAGCCCTTAGAGAGAAAATGGAAACTTTCGTTGCCTCTTGCAAGTAATTTTCTTCTTTTAATACCCCTTCTAAAACTATTTTCTAACATACTAGCGTAAATTGGAAAGTCTCTTGCATAGTCTTTTGATTCTGAAACGTCCACTATTTTTTCAATCCTCATATACATTGCTAATGAATTTATATCTTTTGTCAAAATATCATAAAATGAAATTTTACGATTAAAAATCTTCTGACTCTTCATCCTTTCTATTTCTTCCTCACAGTCATCTTGAAAATCATCTATTCCATGACGGCTACTTATTAATCGTGAATTTTGTACAGTTACATATAAATCAGCGGTCATCATTTTAATCATGTGGCGTTTAAGAATTTCAGCAACATATCTATGCGAACACTCATCAAAGTCAGAAGTATCAGAATCGTAATCAAATTCACCATTAGAGTCATAGTGATCAGAGTCATGGGGATCAGATTCATAGTCTTCCAAACTATTATAAAAAAATGTGCGTATTCCATCCATAGCATAATTAAGAGCTGTATAATTATTTTTAGTCGTAATATTAATATCAGAGCCATAATCCAGAAGAATTCGAACAACGTCGTCATGTCCATACTCAGAAGCAATATGAAGTACTGTTCTACCATCCTCATCTTCAGAGTCAATTTCAGCACCGAATTTCAAGAGAATCTCAATAATTTTCGTTGCTTCTTTTTTAGCAGCCAAGTGCAATGGTGTCACGTCATTGTTCATTTTAGAGTCAACTTTGGCACCACGTTTTAGCAATACTTCTACAACCTCTTCATGACTCTCTTGAGCTGCAAGGTGGAGTGGAGTCGTTCCATCTTTTTGCTTAGCATTTACATAGGCTCCTTTATCCAAAAGCATTATGCTAATGTCTTTATTTCCTTTTCGAGCAGAAATATGGAGTGGTGTGCTGTCATTTATATCTTTACAGTTAATAGCTGCATTATATTCCAAAAGAGCTTCAACAACCTTTGCATGTCCTTTTTCAGCAGCACCATGAAGTGTTGTTACACCATCTTTAGTTTGAGCGTTTACATTAGCACCTTTACTCAGAAGCAGTTTAGCAATTGCTCCTTCAATATTAATATCATGAGGTTTCTCATATACTCTAAAAATATTATTACTTTCACTTGGAGCAGTAAAATGCAATGCTGTTCTTCCATTTCCATCAGTAGCATTAATATCAGCTCCATACTGCAAAAGAGCTTCAATGATTTCTATGCATTCCTTATGAACAGCCATATTCAATAGCTCAGGACGACCTTTCATATCAGCTCTATTAGTTAAAAGTAGCTTGGTCATTTTTGAATCGGTATTCCCAATAGCAGAAAATATTGGAGTTCTTCCGCGTTTATCTTGAGCATTTACATTAGCTCCATAGCTTATCAATAATTTAGCTACTTCCTCCTGTTTGTTTGCAGCTGCAACATGTAAAGGTGTATTACCTTCTTGATATAATGAATCATGTATTGCATTAACATCAGCACCATACTTCAACAGGTCTTCAACAATTTTCAAATAACCGTTTCCAACAGCAGCATGTAATAACTTAGAATCATTTGCATCTTCTGGCTCAATGATAAAACCATATTCTAGCAGAGCCTTACAAATATTTTCACATTGTTCTCCATAGCGGAACAGTATACTAATTTTGAGTGATTCTTTATTATTTTGATTATTAGTATCAGGGCAATACTTTAAAATATCCTCAACAATGGTTAAATTTTTCTTTTCAACCGCGATGAGTAGTATTGTTTTACCATTTTTATCCTGATTATCAACTTTAGCTCCATGTTGTAAGAGAAATTTTACAACTCTTTCACATCCTTTTTTGGTGGCAATATGAAGTGGTGTTGAATCATTCTTTGCCCTAGCATGAATATCAGCTCCTCTATTCAAGAATAATTCCACAGCTTCTTCGTTATCTCGTTCAGATGCAAAATGTAGTGGTGTATATCCTTCTTTCAATGTTGATGAATGAATACAAGCACCATGATTCAGAAGATCTTCGACAATAGGTATATACCTTATATCGTATGCCCTTTGAGCCGCCATATGAAGAGGGGTTATACCATCCTCCCCTTTGGCATCAACATTAGCACCTCTACTTAAAAGCAAAGTGATAAGTTCTGTACTACCTCTTCGAACAGCAAAGTGCAATGGTGTATAATCCTTTTCCCATCTACACACACAATCAACATAAGCTCCATTGTCTAAAAGATGTTTAGCAGTTTGTAAATATCCTCTCACAACTGCAACATGGAGTGGAGTTTCATCATATTCATTTTTAGCATTAACATTAGCATCCTTGTCTAAAATCATTTCAACAATTTCTATGTTATCATTCAAAACAGCGATATGGAGAGGAGTATCAGTAGACTTTTGACTTTTAACGTTAACTTTTGAACCGCTTGTTAAAAGTAGTTTAGCCACTGCTGCATGTCTATACTCCAGAGCATTACAAAGTAAAACATATCCTTGTGACCAGCCTTGTGAGTAAGACAGCCCATAAGTACTGATTAACTGTCTTGTTTTTTCTAGATTCCCTTCACGAACCGCAAAAATTAAATCGTAGGTTATAGCGCGATTACTTGGTTGATTCTCCATCTTTCTTATATTATTATATCCATAAATAGATGATATATTTATCCACAGTATATAATATAAGTCAAACTAAAAACTAGTTCAAACACAATATTTTCACTATCTTTCAATGTTTTAGTTTTATAACAAATTCAGGTGTTTACATACACTTTTTTCTTGTAATAAGTTAGTGCTAGTGGATGAGCAATTTCAAATGACGTGTTCGATTGATAAAACTAACCTAATCTGAGAGCGCGCGAACTAGCGATTGTTTGAAAATTTTACGGTTCAAGTAAAGCAGTCAACATTCTAGATAAAAGTGAAAATGAATGCAGATCAATTGAATAAAGCAATGATCTACGAATTACAGAATTCTCGAAAATGGAGCCGCGATGACAGAGGGGAAATGACAGGATTAATAGAACATAATTTAATGGCGAAGATAAATTAGAAAAGACATTGGAGGTGAAATGGATCTGTTGGATTTTCGCTTGATATCAATTTATTAATCAATTACATACCATATTTCCAATGTTTGCCATTGTGAACTTTAATTAACGCCCAATTCGAAGTTTCTTTCTTCTATTTTAAAAAACATGACCTGAGCATCGCGAATTGAACAGCACCATTTAGAAAAATTGAAACTGGCATAAAGAATCGATATTAGAACATCACTCTCTTAAAAAATCGAACTCGACATCAGAGATGATGGGGCAGATCTCCAGTAATTTGCAAAGACCAGGTATCAGATACATTACTCATAGTGTACCTTTTTTTTAAAAATATGTTTATTAAAACCAGCATTAATCTACATGGATACATGGATATTGTTTTTTTACTTATAATACCGGAAAGCATGGAAATAGTATTTGGCTTAATCTTAGCATTTTATAAGGCACATACATACTCAATGAGCTTCGTAGTCGAGTACTTTCTTACATTTATCATGTTAATTGCATTAATTGCTGTGATTTATTTCAAATTTGTCTTGAGACTGATTTGGCTTCTTGATATAGATTTTTAATTGTTCAGAAACTGACAGTAAACTAATCATTATTGTCATGTTTCACCTCTTTTTACTAAAACCTGTATTACATAATCATTTCAAGAACTTTTTTGGATGCGAAAAGTTGTATGACTATGACTTGATTATGAGAAGGAAATCTTATTCGGATCATTATGGATAATGCTATAAACTAGATTGATTGTAGTATGCCGAATTCATGCATTCCTCCCATTTCTTCTATAATTTTCTCCATTTTCGTGTTATAAATTATATCAATTATATTAATTAGAGAATCAAACAATACTGATGCTTTTATTGTATTCAGAGAGTTCATACTGGAATTATTATTCTTTTCTTTAATTCATAACAGTTTATCTAAAAAATTATAAAATCGAAACTGAAATGCAACATACTGTACTTTGAATATAGTTGAGGTAAACACTTCATCATCAATATTAGTAAAATTGGTATGTCATGAGATATTTTGGAAAGATAAAATAAAACAATACCAAGAAATTCTCAAATCGCGATTCTTCCAATTTGGAATCCCATGTTATGCCAAAATCACAAATTAAACCATGGAAATAAGTTCAATAATTAATTATCATTATTATCAGGATTACTGATGCCAAGAGGCTTACAGGCATCTATCAAATTTCTCAAATCTTTGTCACTCAGGTAACTAATGATTTTTTCAGTACAGTCATATGGTAACTTGGGTAAGTCCTTAGAGAGAAAATGGAAACTTTTATTGCCTCTTACAAGTAATTTTCTTCTTTTAATACCCTTTCTAAAATTGTTTTCTATCATACTAGCGTATATTGGAAAGTATTCTGCATAATCGTCTGATTCTGATGCCTCCACTATCTTCTTAATCCTCATATACTTTGCTAATGAATTTGTATCTTTTGTTAAAATATCATAAAATGAAATTTTACGATTATCAAACTTCTCCCACTTCATCCCTTCTATTTCTTTCTCACAGTCATCTTGAAAATCACTTACTCTATGACGGCCACTTATTAATCGTAAGTTCTGTTCGCTTACGTATAAATTTGCGGTTTTCATTTTAACTATGTGGCGTTTAAGAGTTTCAGCAACACATTTATGCGAATACCCATCAAAGTCAATAAAACGAGAATCGTAATCGAATTCATCATTAGAGTCATAGTTATCAGAGTCATAGTCGTCCGAATCCTCATAAAATGAGCGTATTTTATTCAGAGCATAGTCAAGAGCTGTATGATTATTTTTACTCGTAATATTAATATCAGAGCCATAATTCAAAAGAGTCCAAACAACGTCGTCATGCCCATGTTCAGAAGCAATATGAAGTGCTGTTCTACCATCCTCATCTCTACAGTCAATGTCAGCACCCAATTTCAAGAGAATCTCAACAATTGGCGACGATCCTTTTTTAGCAGCCAAGTGCAGTGGTGTCATGTCATTTTTTGTTTTAGAATCAACTTTGGCACCGCGTTTCAGCAATACTTTTACAACCTTTTCATGACTCTCCTGAGCTGCAAGATGCAGTGGAGTTATTCCATCCTTTTCCTTAGCATTCACATCAGCTCCCTCATCCAAAAGCATTATGCTAATGTTTTTAATTCCTTTTCGAGCAGAAATATGGAGTGGTGTGTTGTCACTTATATCTTTACAGTTAACATTTGCATTATATTCCAAAAGAGCTCCAACAACCTTTGCATATCCGTTTTCAACAGCCGCATGAAGTGTTGTTACACCATCTTTAGTTTGAGCGTTTACATTAGCACCTTTACTCAGAAGCAGTTTAGCAATTTCTCCCTCAATATCATGACGTCTAATATATAGTCTAAAAGCATTTTTAACTGCACAAGGAGCAGTAAAATGTAACGCTGTTCTTCCATATTCATCAGTAGCGTTAATGTCAGCACCATACTGCAAAAGAGCTTCAACGATTCCTATGCATTCCTTGTCAACAGCGATATTCAATAAATCAGGACTACCTTTTATATCAGCTCTATTAGTTAAAAGTAGCTTGGTAATTTTTGAATCAGCATTCTCAATAGCATAAAATATTGGAGCTTTCCCAGTTTCATCTTGAGCATTTACATCAGCTTCATAGCTTATCAATAGTTTAGCTACTTCCTCCCGTTTGTATCTAGCTGCAACATGTAGAGGTGTAAAACCTTTTTCATATGATGAATCGCGTAACGCATTAACGTTAGCACCATACTTTAATAGGTCTTCAACAATTTTCAAATAACCTATCTCAACAGCAGCATGTAATAACTGAGGATCCTTTGCATCTTCTTGGTTAACAATAAGACCATATTCTAGCAGAGCCTTACGAATTTCTTCATATCGTTGTCCATAGCGGAACAGTACACTCATTTTCAGGGACTTTTTATTAATTTGATTATTACTATCAGGACAATACTTCAAAATATCCTTAACCATTGTTAAATTTGCCTTTTCAGTCGCAATGAGTAGTATTGTTTTGCCATTTTTATCCGGATCATCAACTTTAGCTCCATGTTCTAAAAGTAGTCTTACCATTATTTCACGTCCTGCTCTGGTGGCAATATGGATTGGCGTTGAATTATCCTTTGTCCTAGCATGAATATCAGCTCCTCTACTCAAGAACAATTTAAAAATTTCATCATTAAATAGCTCAGATGCAAAATGTAGTGGTGTATATTTTTCTTTCAATGTTAAAGAATGAATACAAGCACCATGATTCAGAAGATTTTCAGCAATCCATGTAGACCCACACTTGTAGCTTTTTTGAGCAACAATATGAAGAGGGGTCATACCATCCTCCCCTTTAGCATCAACATCAGCACCTCTACTTAAAAGCATCCTGATAACTTCTATACTACCTCTTTCAACAGCAAAGTGCAATGGTGTATAATTCTGTCTCCCTGTACACACACAATTTACATAAGCTCCATTGTCTAAAAGAAGTCCAGCAATTTGTAAATATTCTTTCTCAGCTGCAACATGAAGTGGAGTCATACCATCTTCATTTTTAGCATCAACATTAGCACCTCTACTTAAAAGCAACGTGATAACTTTATAACGTGTAAAACCTCCTTCGACAGCAAAGTGCAATGGTGTATAATTCTTTCTCCCTGTAGACACACAATTAACATTAGCTCCATTGTCTAAAAGATGTTCAGCAATTTGTAAACATCCTTTATCAGCTGCAACATGGAGTGGAGTCTGACCATATTCATTTTTAGCATCAACATCAGCACCTTTGTCCAAAATCATCTTGACAATTTCTATGCTATCACTCATAACAGCGAGATGAAGAGGTGTGTCAGTAGGTTCTTCACTTTTGATGTTAACTGTAGAACCGCTAGTTAAAAGTAGTTTAGCCACTTCGGCATGTCTATTCTTGAGAGCTTTTTCTTCATGGCTCCGTATCCAGTGAGAGCAACCGGCCATATTCTTGAGAGCATCACAAAGTAAAACATATCCTTGTGACCATTCTTGTGAGTGAGACAGACCCAATAAGTTTATTAACTTTCTTACTTTTTCGAGTTTTCCTTTACGAATCGCAGCCTCTAAACTGGAGTTAACTCGCTGATTCTCCATTTTACTTATGTTATATTATCATTAATTATAAATAGAAGATGTATTATCCACAGTATATAATATAAGTCGAACTCGTTTTATTAACACAATATTTTTACACGATTTTGCAATGTTTTAGTCTCTATAATGAATTCACATTCTTTCTGCTTATAACCTCATGTTTCGAAATGCACTGCCAGTATTGTGACATGTACAGTGTTGCGTGCCTAGAGATGGGCGCCCGTCACAAGACGGTCATATGACGGTCATGTGACGTCACGCGACGAAGTAGTTGTGACCGTGACAGAATTCGGTCACAAAATTTCACTGAATGACGGTCATAAAAGGAAAATAAATTATGACCGACGTTCAAATCAAATGTATCAAATTCCCACAGATTTATAAAATTAACTGAATAAATGACCGTCATAAATTGAAAAAATTTAATGACGGTCATTTTACATCTATATAGATGTTTTAGCATCAATTATTTTTCATTCCTTTGCAAGTGTAAATGAATTTTGTTATGAAAGACTCAATTGAAATCCGTTTGAATTGAAAAACAAAAAATTCATATTCCAATCAAATGTATTGAATATTTACTGATTTTTCAAATTGACTGAAAAAAATGACCGTCACAAATGAAAAAAATTTAATGACGATCATTTTACATCTATATAGATGTATTTTACTATCTCACTCATTTTCCAGTCTTGGACAAGCATAAATTTAATTGTGACTATCATTTTCCATTTGAAATTTTGTGACGTCATGTGCCGTCACAAAACGGTCATTTTTTGGTCATATGACGTCGGTCCAAAAATGACCGTCATTGCCCATCTCTATGCGTGCCTAATCTGGTTCTAGTGGAATCCAGGTGGCAGGTCCGTTGCCCGTGGAGTGCTGAAGCACTCAGCTGCTCGAGTGCGGGAATATTTGAATGGAATAAATAAATACGAAATAATTGACAAGGTCGATTGAAAGATAACTACGTAATTATTATTAACACTTCAGGTTGAATGACAATACAGGAACTTATACACGACAATTTTAGTTCTGAACTTAACTCGATGAACTCGGAAACGAATCTGAAGTCTTACAATTATTCTTCAATCTTACGGGCTTAGAGAGAGGAAGAAGAGGTACATCAAGACGTTGGGAAAGTCCTGAATTTTTATTGAGGGAAAGGATTTTATGGTTTTATTGCTTTATGGTTCGGAGAGACTCAGATCGTACTTTTACATTTTTATACAAAAAGAAGAGGTTGAAATAAAGGTTTGTCGAAATAAATGTTGTCTTTTGAGGAAATTCTATGTTAGGGAATTTTCCAAAAGCTGTTTAATACGGTATTCAAGTTGAGTTTGAACCTTCTCTCTCCCTCTGGGTTTCTCCCCTTTCCGAGTTTATTACCTTCTATTAAATTTTCGTCTTGGGTTTTTCCTTATAGATTTTATTATTTTCTACCTTACTATCTATTTAGCTTTCCTTGGGTTTTTCCCCAATTTACTCGAATTTATAATTTACCGCTCAATTTCTTCAATAATTTTTACGGATTTAGTGTCCCTAGTCAAGAACTAGTGCCTCACGCGACAACAGTCTGTTAGCATTTCCGCTGTAATAAACTGTACATGCCATGGTACTGGCAGCACATTCCAGAACATACCCCAAATTACCCATTTGGGTATTGGCGGCAAATTCAAATGACCTCTTTTTCAGATTTTCGGGAGAAGAAAATTAAATAAAATCATAAGAACAAAAATAAATTCACATAGACGTTTTATTATGAAAAGTAATCAGAACTTTTGTTGAATGTGAGAAGTTGTCCTAATTTATTATGAACTTGACCATGAGACAACAAATTTTATTTGTATTATTATGAATATAAACTTGATACTATAAACTAGATTGATTGAAATACGAAGAATTCTTGCTTGCCTCCCAGTTTTTTGATTATTTTCTTCATCTTCTCTGATTATTTATTTAATGTTCCCTAACTTTGAGTGCAATGAATTCGTTAATTTTCTCTCAACTTGAAACGTGTACTCTTAGGAACATCCGGATTAAACCTTCAAAATAATCTTCGAATTACTAAAGCTATTACTTTATGTTGGAAGTATCTCCTTCTCCTATTCTTTCTCAACTTTTACATTACTTGAGATATACTTTATGGAATCACTACATCATTAGCATTAGAATCATTGATGCCAATAGGTTTACACGCATCTATCAAATTTCGTAAGTCTTGGTCACTGAAATAATTAATGATTTTGTCAACACATTCTGGTAGTAGCTTAGGTGAATTATTAAAGAGAATGCGTAAACTTCCATTGCCTCGTTCAAGTAATTCTTTTTTTTTCATACCCTTTTTAAAATTATTTTTTATCATCCCAGCGTATATTGGAAACTTTGTTTTATATGTATCTAATTTTAAAACCTGCACTATATTTTCATTCCTCATATATCTGGCTAATGAGCTTGTTTCTTTCGTTAAGATATCATAAAATGAAACGTTAGCATTATTAATGTCCTCACTCTTCATCCTCGCTATTTCTTCCTCACATTCATCCTGAAAATTACTTATTCCATCATTGTTACTCATTAATAGTAAATTTTGTTCGCTTACATATAAATTTGCGATTTTCATTTTAATTATATGGCGTTCAAGAGTTTCAGCAACTGCTCTGAATCCACAGAAGGAACGATGATCAGCCTGATTAAAATGATCATGATCGCCATCGTTCTCAAGATCAAGTTCAAATGATCTTATTGTAGCCATTACATAATCAAGAGGTGTATCATTATTGCGACTCGTAATATTAATATCAGATCCATGCTCCAAAAGAGTTGCAACAACTTTATTATATCCTTCTCCAGAAGCAATATAAAGTGCTGTTCTGCCCGAATCATCTCTAGAGTTAGTATCAGCACCAAATTCCAAGAGAGATTCAATAATTTCCGTATAACCGCTTTCAGCAGCCAAGTGCAGTAATGTTGAGTCATTTTCAATTTGACAATCAAATTTGGCACCACGTTCTAGCAATACTTTGACAATCTCTTTATTTCCCGCATGAGCTGCAATGCTCAATGCATTGTCTCCATCTCTGCACTTAGCATTTATCCTAGCACCTTTATTCAGAAGCATTATGGTCATTTCTTTATTTCTTTGAGCAGCAATATGGAGTGGTGTGATGTCACGTTCGTCTCCATAGTTAACATTTGCATTATATTCCAAGAGAGCTTCAACAACTTCTACATTTTCGTAATCAATAGCAGTATGAAGCGCTGTTTCACCATCTTTAGTTTGAGCGTTTACATGAGCACCTTTACTTAGAAGCAGTTTAGCGATTTCTCCTGCAGAATCATCATCAGCAACACCTCTCGCAATGAAATGCAGTGCTGTTCTTCCATATTCATCACCAGCATTAATATCAGCACCATACTTTAAAAGGTCTTCCACTATTTCCAAATAACCATTTTCAACAGCAGTATGTAATAGCTCAAGATCATTTGCATCTTCTGAGTCAACAATGAAGCCATATTCTAGAAGAGCCTTAACAATCTTTTTATACTCTTTTTTATCGCCGCACACTGCGATTTTGAGAGAGCTTCTGTTACTTTGATCATTAATATCAGGACAATACTTCAAAATTTCCTCAACAATTGTTAAATTTCTTTCTTCAACAGCCAGTTGTAGTGTGGTTTTATCATTTTTATCTCGATTATCTACTTTAGCTCCATGTTTTAAGAGCAGTTTTACAACTTTTTCACGTCCTTCTTCGGTAGCAATATGAAGTGGCGTTGAATTATTCTTTGTGCTAGCATTAACATCAGCTCCTCTATCCAAGAACAATTGCACAATTTCTTCATTATCTAGTTCAGATGCAAAATGTAGTGGCATATATCGTTCCTTCAATGTTGAAGAATGAATACAAGCACCATAGTTGAGAAGATCTTTGACAATACGTAAATATCCATTCTTAGCAGCAACATGAAGAGGAGTCATACCATCTTTTCCTTTGACATCAACATTAACACCTCTACTTAAAAGTAATGTGATAACTTCTGTATGATCTCTATCGACAGCAACATGCAGTGGTGTATAATTCTTTCTCCCTGTATACACACAATTAACATAAGCTCCATATTCTAAAAGACGTTCAACAATTTGTAAATATCCTTCCTCAGCTGCAACATGAAGTGGAGTTTCACCATATTGATTTTTAGCATCAACATCAGCTCCTTTGTCTAAAATTATCTTAACAATGTCTATGTCACTATTTATAACAGCTAAATGGAGAGGAGTGTTGAAGTGACTTTTAATTTCACTGTTAACTTTAGAACCGCTTGTTAAAAGTAGTTTAGCCACTTCGGTATGTCTATTCTCGAGAGCATCACAAAGTAAAAAATATCCCAGCCCAGAAGAATTGATTAACTCCCTTGTTTTTTTTACATTTCCTTCACGAACCGCAAGAATGAAATCGTAGGTTATATCCTGATAACTTGGTCGATTCTCCATTTTTCTTATATTATTATACCCATAAATAGATGATATATTTATCAATTGTATATAAAATATGAGTTGAACTAGTTTAAACACAATATTTTCACTATCTTGCAATGTTTGAGTTCAGTTCTACGACAAATTCAGGTGTTTACATACACTTGTAATAATTTAGTGCCAGTGGATAGGCAATTTCAAATGACGTGTTCGATTGATAAAGGGCATGTTCCGAAATTCACTGCCAGTACTGAAAATGTATAGTTTCTGTCACTGAAACTGTACATTTTCAGTACTGGCAGTGAATTTCGGAACATGCCCAAAACTCACCTAATCTGAGGGCGCGCGCACTAGCGAATGTTTGAAAATTTTACGGTTCAAGCAAAGCAGTCAACATTAAATTATGTTCTATTAATCCTGTCATTTCCCCTTTGTCGTCAGCAGTCAATGAAGCCGTGACGACAAAGGGGAAATGGCAGGATTAATAGAACATAATTTAATGGCGAAGATAAATTAGGAAGGACATTAGAAGTGAAATGGATGTTGGATTTTCACTTCATATCAATTGAATAATCAATTACATACCATATTTCCAATGTTTACCATTGTCAACTTGAATTAATACTCAGCTCGAAGTTTTTTCCTCCTATTCTAAGAAAAAACATGGCATAGGCATCGCGAATTGAACAGCACCATTTCAAAAAATTGAAACTGCCATGAAGAATCGATATTAGAACATCACTCTCTTAAACAATCGAACTTGACATCAGAGACGATAGGGGAGATCTCCAGTAATCTGCAAAGAACAGGTATCAGATACTACATTACTCATATTGTATCTTTTTTTTTTGAACATGTTTATTAAAACCAGCATTAGTACATATGGATACATTGATATTGTTTTTTCACTTATAATACTGAAGAGCATGGAAAATAGTATTTCTCTTAATCTTAGCATTTTATAAGGCACATAAATACTCAAATGAGCTTCGTAGTCGAATAGTTTCTTACATTTATCATATTATTTGCTGTGATCTATTTTATATTTGTCTCGAGACTAATTTGGCTTCTTGATACAGATTTTTAATTGTTCAGAAACTGACAGTAAACCGATCATTATTGTCATGTTTCACCTCCTCTTACTAAAACCTGTATTATATAATCATTTCCAGAACTTTTGTGGATGCGAAAAGTTGTTTACTATGACTTGATTATGAGAAGAAAATCTAATTCGGATCATTGTGGATAATGCTATAAACTAGATTGATTGTAGTATGCCGAATTCTTGCATTCCTCCCATTTCTTCAATACTTTTCTTCATTTTCATGTTAGAAATTATATCAATTTTATTAATTAGAGAATCGAAGAATACTGATGCACTGATTCTATTCAGAGAGTTTATACTGGAATTATTATTCTTTTCTTTAATTCATAACAGTTTATCTAAAAAATTAAAAAATTGAAACTGAAATGTAACATACTGTACTTGGAATATAGTTGAGGCAAACACTGCATCATCAATAATAGTAAGTTTGGTATGTCATGAGATATTGGGAAGATAATATAAAACAATACTAAGAAATTCTCGAATCGCGGTTCTTCCAATTTGGAATCCCATGTGATACCGAAATCACTAATTAAACGATGGAAATAAGTTCAATAATTAATTATCATTAGTATTAGGATTACTGATGCCAAGAAGCTTACAGTTATCTATCAAATTTCTCAAGTCTTCGTCACTCAGGTAACTAATAATTTTTTCAGCACAGTCATATGGTAACTTGGGTAAGTCCTTAGAGAGAAAATGGAAACTTTTATTGCCTCTTGCAAGTAGTTTTCTTCTTTCAATACCCCTTCTAAAATTATTTTCTAACATACTAGCGTAAATGGGAAAGTCTCTTGCATAGTCTTTTGATTCTAAAACCTCCACTATCTTTTTAATCCTCATATACATTGCTAATGAATTCATATCGTTTGTCAAAATATCATAAAATGAAATTTTACGATTATCAAACTTCTCCCTTTTCATACTCTCTATTTCTTTCTTACAGTTATCTTCATTTTGGAAATCATCTATTCCATGACGACTACTCATCAATCGTGAGTTTTGTTCACTTACATATAAAGCTGCGGTTATCATTTTAACCATGTGGCGTTTAAGAATTCCAGCAACATATTTATGCGAACACACTAATGATTTCATAAAACGAAAATCATCAGCAAATTCATCCTCAGATTCATAGTCATCATGGTCTTCCAAATCCTTATTAAATGAGCTTATTCCATCCACAGCATAATCAGGAGCTGTATAATTATTTTTAGTCGTAAAATAAATATCAGAGCCATAATCCAGAAGAGATTGAACAACTTCGGCAATACGTATATACCTATCGTCGTATCTATTTTGAGCCGTCATATGAAGCAGGGTCATACCATTCTCCCCTTTAGCATCAACATTAGCACCTCTACTTAGAAGCAACGTAATAACTTCTGTCCTACCTTTTTCGACAGCTAAGTGCAATGGTATATAATTCATTCTCCTTGTACACACACAATTAACATTAGCTCCATTGTCTAGAAGATGTTCAGCAATTTGTGAATATCCTCTCTCAGCTGCATCATGAAGTGGAGTCTTGCCATGTTCATTTTTAACATCAACATCAGCACCTTTGTCTAAAATCATCTTGACAATTTCTATGTTACCATTCTCAACAGCAAAATGAAGAGGAGTATGCAAAGGCTTTTGACTTTTGATGTTAAGTTTAGAACCGCTTGTTAAAAGTAGTTTAGCCACTGCTGCATGTTTATTCTTTAGAGCATCACAAAGTAGAATGTATCCTCCTAACAAGTCTTTTGAGTAAGACAGCCCTAAAGAATTAATTAACTCTCTTGCTTTTTCTAAATTTCCTTCATGAACCGCAGAAATTAAAGCGCAGTTTATAGCCTGCTTACTTCGCGAAGTTTCCATTCTCTTCATATTATTATAATTATGAATAGAAGACGTATTATTCAGAGTATATAATATAGTTCACACTAGTTTAAACGTAATATTTTCACTATTTTGCAGTGTTTTAGTTCCTTCTTCTTCTTTGTTATAGCTCCAACCTTTAGGTCATTCGGCAGATGTTTTAGTTTCTCTATAATCTCTATAATAAATTCAGATGTTTTACATAGAAGTGAAGTGTTTACGCACTAGATAGCGTTCCAAGTGAGCAAGAGAGAGAAAGAAAATATAAAAAGTACAGTTTTCATAGTTATTCGCTAATTACTACTATGACATGCTAGGAAGCTGTATCTTCAAGAGTTTAAAATGTTTCATACATCATTTTCTATCATTTCTTTTTCTTTTATCCACATCGGAACGGTCAATTTTGTAGAGTATCATAAAATGTGCGATTTTCCTCATGGCTCAATGTTAAACTCGTGAAATTTCAAGTGTCAATATCTTTTGACTCGTTCTCGCTAGCCCTTCAAAAATTCAACTGGATTATCTTATCATAATCTACGAATGTGCCAAATTTCAGAATTTTCGGAACGGTCAATCGAGTACCGGCAATACTACCTTAAGAAACTGTACATGTCGCAGTTCTGGCAGTGCCTTCCGGAATATATCCGACATTAAAGATGAGCGTTTTTTAAACGATCTTGTAAAATAAATCCTTTTTTTTCCCTTAAAATCGACTTTTTTGGGCAATTTTAAGGAACTAGATGAATCGTTCTGTTTTCAAAAAAAAATAACAGAAAAAAGAATTTTTACCCCTACAATTGGTGAAATGGAACTCTCAAATGATACGGATATTTCGAATTTGATGTGAGATTTCGCATCGATTACTCAAATATTTGAAAATATTATTTCCCGTTAGGTCAGAAAGGAGTGTGAGTATTACATTACTCATGTTGCACATATTTTTTTACAAACATGTTTATTCAAACCAGCATTACATCAGTACATATTGATACATGGATATTGTTCTTTTACTTAGAAATATAGGAAAAAAATAGAAAACAGTATTTTTCTTAAGCTTTTTTTTTGTAAGGCACATACATAGTTGGTGAGCTTCATAGTGGTGTAGTTTCTTACATTTATCGTGTTATTCTTTATAATCTATTTGATATTTGTCTTGAGACCGATTTCCCTTATTATTATAGATTTAACAAGTTGTTCCAATTCACTAAAACTTTATTATGAAGAAGAAAATCTTATTTGAATTGCCATGGGTAATGCTATAGACAAGATTTTTTTTTGTAGCATTAGAAACCCAATCATGGGTTTATTAGCACTATAGACAAGATTGATTGTACTATCTAGAATTCTCGTGTTGCTCCAATTTTATCGATTATCTTCTCCACCTACATTTTATGAGTTATGTTAATTTTATGAGTTATAGAATCAAAGAATACTGATGCACTTATTGGGAAATATTGAGAGAGTTTATACTGGAATTGTTATTTTTTTTCTTAATTCATAACCGTTTTCATCTAAAGAATTAGAAAATTGGAACTGACATGTAACAAGATGATAGATGTATAAAAAATATATATGTGGGAAGTAACTTATTTTGCTATTCTTCCTTACCTTGAACGTACTATACTTGGAATATAATTGAGGTAATCATTCCATCATTAATATTAGTGATTTTGGTATGTCATGAGATATTGGAAAGATGAAATAAAATAATACCAAGAAATTCTTAGATCGCGATTCTTCCAATTTGGAATCCCATGTCAAAATTACGAATTAAACCATGAAAACAAGTTCAATAATTAATTATCATTAGTATTAGAATTACTGATGCCAAGAAACTTACTGGCATCTATCAAATTCCTCAAGTCTTCGTCACTCAGAGAACTCATTATTTTCAGAGTACAATCATATGGTAACTCAGGTGAATTGTTAGAGAGAAGACTGAAACTTTTACTTCCTCTTGCAAGTAATTTTCTTCTTTGAATGCCCTTTCTAAAATTATTTTTTATCATACTAGCGTAAATTGGAAAGTCTCTTGCATAGTCTTTTGATTCTGAAACCTCCACTATCTTTTTAATCCTCATATACATTGCTAATGAATTTATATCTTTTGTCAAAATATCATAAAATGAAATTCTACGATTAACAATCTTCTGACTCTTCATCTTTTCTATTTCTTTCTTACAGTCATCTTGAGAAAAATCTATTCTACAAAAGCTACCTATTAATCGTGAATTTTGTTCACTTACATATAAATCTGCGGTTATCATTTTAATCATGTGACATTCAAGAGCTTCAGCAACATATTTATGCGAACACTCATCGAATTCATCATCATAGTCATAATGATCAGAGTCATTGTCTTGCAAATCATCATAAAATGAGCTCATTCCATCCATAGCATAATCAAGAGCTGTCTTATTATTTTTACACGTAATATTAATATCAGAGCCATAATCCAGAAGAAATTGAACCGCGTCCTCATGTCCATGTTCAGAAGCAATATGAAGTGCTGTTCTACCTTTCTCATCTCTAGCATCAATGTCAGTACCCAATTTTAAAAGAATCCCAATAATTTTCAATGATCCTTTTTTAGCAGCCAAGTGCAGTGGTGTCATGTCATTTTCCATTTTAGAATCAACTTTGGCACCGCGTTTCAGCAATACTTTTACAATAACTCCACGACCTTCCTGAGCTGCAAGGTGCAGTGGAGTCATTCCATCCTTCTGCTTAGCATTGACATTGGCTCCTTTATCCAAAAGCATTATGCTAATATCTTCATTTCCTTTTCGAGCAGAAATATGGAGTGGTGTGCTGTCATTTTTATCTTTACAATCAATATTTGCATTATATTCCAATAGAGCTTCAATAACCTTTGCATATCCTTTTTCAACAGCAGCATGAAGCGTCGTTACACCATCTTTAGTTTGAGCGTTTACATTAACACCTTTACTCAGAAGGAGTTTAGCAATTTCTCCCTCATTATTAATATTACGATGTTTCATACATAGAAAGATATCTTTACACTTATTCAAAGCAGTAAAATGCAACGCTGTTCTTCCATATTCATCAGTAGCGTTAATATCAGCTCCATACTGCAAAATAGCCTCAATGATTTCTATGCATTTGTTGTCAACAGCAATATTCAATAGCTCAGGATTATCTTTTATATCAGCTCTATTAGTCAAAAGTAGCTTAGTAACTTTTGAATCGGCTTTTTCAACAGCATACAATATTGGAGTATTTCCAATTTCATCTCGTGCATTTACGTCAGCTCCATAGCTTATCAATAATTTAGCTATTTCCTCCTGTTCAGTTTTAGCTGCACTATGTAAAGGTGTAGAACCTTTCCTATATGACGAGTCATGTAATGCATTAACATTGGCACCATACTTCAATAAGTCCTCAACAATTGTCAGATAACCTCTTTCAACAGCAGCATGTAATAACTCAGGATCATTTGCATCTTCTGGCTCAATAGTAAAACCATATTCTAGCAGAGCCTTACAAATCTTTTCAGATTGTCCTCCATAGTGGCCCATTACACTAATTTTGAGTGAACTTCTATTACTTTGATTATTAGTATCAGGACAAAACTTTAAAATATCCTCAACAATGGTTAAATTTGCCATTTCAGCCGCGATTAGTAGTATTGTTTTACCATTCTTATCCTGATCATCAACTTTAGCTCCATGTTGTAAGAGGAATTTTACAACTCCTCCACATCCTCTTTTGGTGGCAATATGAAGTGGCGTTGAATCACCCTTTGTCCTAGCATGAATATCAGCTCCTCTATCCAATAATAATTTCACAGTTTCTTCATTATATAGCTGTGATGCAAAATGTAGTGGTGTATATCCTTCTTCCAATGTTGAAGAATGAATACAAGCACCATGATCCAGGAGTACTTGGACAATACGTATACACCTATCCGAGTACCCCTTTTGAGCAGCGATATGAAGAGGGGTTATACTATCTTCCCCTTTGGCATCAACATTAGCACCTCTACTTAGAAGCAGCGTGATAAATTCTGTACTACCTCCTTGAACAGCAAAGTGCAATGGTGTATAATTCTTTCCCCCTGTACACACACAATTAACATTAGCTCCATTGTCTAGAAAATGTTCAGCAATTTGTGAATGTCCTCTCTCAGCTGCAACATGAAGTGGAGTCTTGCCATGTTCATTTTTAGCATCAACATCAGCACCTTTGTTCAAAATCATCTTGACAATTTCTATGTTATTATTCATAACAGCCAAATGAAGAGGTGTATCAGCAGGTTTTTCACTTTTGATGTTAACTGTAGAACCACTTGTTAAAAGTAGTTTAGCCACTTCTGCATGTCCCCTCTCGAGAGCATCACAAAGTAAAACATATCCTTGTGACCATTCTTTTGAGTGAGACAGACCCAATGAGTTGATTAACTTTCTCACTTTTTCTAGTTTTCCTTTACGAACCGCAGTTATTAAACTGGAATTAACCCGACGATTCTCCATTTCCATTGTATTATTTTTAATCATAAATAGGAGATGTATTATCCACAGTATATAATATATAAGTCGAACTCGTTTCAACACAATTTTTTTACTATTCTAGAATTTTTCATGGCGTTTTCGATTTTCACAGTTCTACACCGGGGCAGTGTAGAACTAACCTTACCCTAGTGTTTTTGCAGTGGTGGCAGTTCAAAAGTTCTAAGCTGTTGAAAAAGAATAAATTAGGTGGAAAAAATAAATATTAATAAAGAATGAACGATGGATCGTAATAAATTGCGCAAACTTTTAATTTATGAATTGATAGATTCATCAGAGTCGAGCAGTTTACTCGGCTTTTACAATATTCAAGAAAAAAAGATTTCGACAAACCGTTATGTATTGCAGTAACCAGACATTTGAAAATCTAGTGAAAAAACTCGGGTAAGGTTAGTTCTACACTGCCCCGGTGTAGAACTGTGAAAATCGAAAACGCCATCAGTTTTTATATTAAATTCAGATGTTTACATACACTTTCTTTTATTTACATCAGAAACAAGAGTCTTCTTTTTGGGTGCTTTCCAACTAGTACACAGTCGAGACTGTGTAACACTATAGGTGGATTTTCATGAGTCTGTTGTCCGCGCGGCTCAGTCGCAAACGCTCACAACTTTGTCGAACTAGCCAAAGAGGTCATTTCCGAAGTCGACCCGAAGCTAAAATTTACATGTTGTAGCATCGGAGCCGAATATTTCCGAGGTTACTCCATTTGCCAGTACGACTTCACGACTGTGCCGCACGGACAACAGACTCATGAAAATCCACCTATAGTGTGACACTGTGTTACACTGTGTACTTATTGGAAAGCACCCTTTGTTTATAACCTCATGTTTCGGAATGCACTGGCAGTGCTGTGACATGTACAGTTTGTTAGCATTTCCGCTGTAAGAAACTGTACACATGCCACAGTACTGGCAGCGCATTCCGAAACATACCCCAAATTACCCGTTTTTTTTATTGGCGGTAAATTCAAATGACCTCTTTTTCAGATTTTCGGGAAAGGAAAATTAAATAAAATCATAAAAACATAAATAAATTCACATAGACGTTTTATTATGAAAACTAATAATTATTATCATGTTGCAACTCATTTTACTGATACATGTATTATGGAATCATTCCACTTAGTAATTTCGATTCTAAATAAATCTAATGTCAAAATTTTTGTTAATTGTGATAAGCTGTTCCAATTCATTATGCAGTCGGCCATAAGACAAAGAATTTTATTTGTATTATCATGAATATAAACTTAATACTATGAACTTAATTGATTGGAGTACGTAGAATTCTTGCATTCCTCCCATTTTTTCAATTATTTTCTTCATATTCTTCGATCATTTATCTAATGCTCCCTGACTTTGAGTACAATACGGCTGGATGATCAAATGATCAGAGCCATGGAAGCTGAATTGCAAATCGAAAGAAGAAAAAAGTAATTAATTAAATAATCAGTTGTTGCTTCTCTTTGCAATTGAATCATCCTGTGGAATCCTCCTATTTCTTCGAATATTTTTTTATCTCTATTTGATAAGTATTTCATGTTCCAAATTTGCAGCCAATCATTTCTTCCATATTTCTCAGCTATGATTACACTGGATTCATTCATTTTCCTTTAACCTGAAACTTTTAGAAACATTCTCATTAAACCATTGAAATAATCCTCGAATTACTAAAGCTATTACTATTGTTGACAGTACCTCATTCATCTATTTCTTCTCAACTTGTACTGCACTTGGGATGAACTTGATGGAATCGCTACATCATGAATATCAGTATTAGGATCACTGACGCCAAGAGGTTTACACGCATCCATCAAATTTCTCAAATCCTCGTTACTCAGGTACCTAATGATTTCTTCGAAACATTCATCTGGTAAATTAGGTAAATTGTTAAAGAGAATGTATAAACTTTCATTGCCTCGTTCACGTAATTCTTTTCTCTGTATACCCTTTCTGAAATTTCTCTCTATCATCCCAGCGTATATTGGAAATTGTGTCTTATAGTCGTTTGATTCTAAAACCTGCACAATATTCTCATTCTTCAGATTTTTTGCTAATGAATTTGTATCTTTCGCCATTATATCACAAAATGAAATGTTAGTATTATCAATTTTCTCGCTCTTCATCCTTCCGATTTCTTCTTCACATTTATCCTGAAAATCTCTCATTTTCTTACTGCAATTCAATGATTGTAAATTTCGTTCGCTCACATATGAATTTGTGGTTTTCATTTTAACTATGTAGCATGTAAGAGTTTCAGCAACTGCTTTATACCTGCGAGAACAATTACCAAAGTTCCAACGAGAGCCATAAACAAAGTCATATTTATTAATTTTTTGAGTCAAAGCATAATCAAGAGGTGTATAATTTTTCAACTTAGAATTAATATCAGAGCCATACTCCAGGAGAATTTCAATAACTCCGTTACATCCTCCTTGAGAAGCTATGAGGAGTGCTGTTCGACCACTGTTATCTCTAGAGTTAATATTAGCACCAAATTTCATGAGGGTATCAATAATTTCCTTATGATCCATTTCAGCAGCCAGGTGCAGTGGTGTAGTGCCATTCATCATTTCAGAATCAACTTTGGCACCGCATTCTAGCAATACTTCTACAATCTCTTTATGACCTCTCTCAGCTGCAATGTGCAGTGGTGTAGTGCCATTTTCCATTTCAAAATCAACTTTGGCACCGCATTCTAGCAATACTTCTGCAACCTCTTTATGACCTTCCTGAGCTGCACTGTGCAGTGGTGTAGTGCCATCTTTCCTTTCAGATTCAACTTTGGCACCGCATTCTAGCAATACTTCTACAATATCTTTATGACCTTTCTCAGCTGCAATGTGCAGTGGTGTAGTGCCATCTTTCCTTTCAGAATCAACTTTGGCACCGCATTCTAGCAATACTTTTACAACCTCTTTATGACCGTCCTGAGCTGCAATGTGCAGTGGTGTAGTGCCATCTTTCCTTTCAGATTCAACTTTGGCACCGCATTCTAGCAATACTTCTACAATATCTTTATGACCTTTCTCAGCTGCAATGTGCAGTGGTGTAGTGCCATCTTTCCTTTCAGATTCAACTTTGGCACCACATTCTAGCAATACTTCTACAATATATTTATGACCTTCCTGAGCTGCAATGTGCAGTGGTGTAGTGCCATCTTTCCTTTCAGAATCAATTTTGGCACCGCATTCTAGCAATACTTCTGCAACCTCTTTATGACCTTCCTGAGCTGCAATGTGCAGTGGTGTAGTGCCATCTTTCCTTTCAGAATCAACTTTGGCACCGCATTCTAGCAATACCTCTACAATCTTCTTATGACTTTTCTCAGCTGCAATGTGCAGTGGTGTAGTGTCATTTTTCATTCCAAAATCAACTTTGGCACCGCATTCTAGCAATACTTTTACAACCTCTTCATGACCTTCCCCAGCTGCAATGTGCAGTGCAGTGCTTCCATCCTTTTGCTCAGCATTTACATTAGCTCCTCTATTCAAAAGTATCCTAGTAATTTTTGCATTTCCTCTTTGAGCAGAAAAATGGAGTGATGTGACATCACTCCTTTGTCCACAGATAACATTTGCATTATAATCCAAAAGAACTTCAACAACTTTTGCATATTCCTTTTGAATAGCAATATAAAGCGCTGTTTCACCATTTTTAGTTCGAGCATCTACATGAGCACCTTTACTCAAGAGCAGTTTAGCAATTTCTCCCGCAGAATCATCACTAGCAACACCGTTAACAGTGAAATGCAATGCTGTTTCTCCATATCCATTACTAGCGTTGATAACAGCACTATACTTCAATAGGTTTTCAACAATTTTTAAATAACCTTTTCGAACAGCAGTAAAAAAAAACAAAAGATCATTTGCATTTTCTGAGTCAACAGTGAAGCCATATTCTAAAAGAGCCTCAACAATCTTTTTATAGTCTTTTCCATTGCCACACACTGCCATTTTCAGAGAGCTTTTGTTATTTGGATCATTAATATCAGGACAACACTTCAAAATTTCCTCAACAATTGTTAAATTTCCTCTTTTAACGAACAGGTGTAGTGCGGTATCACCATCTTCATCCTGAATATCAACTTTAGCTCCATGTTGTAAGAGCAGTTTTACAAGTTTTTCACGTTCTTTTTTGGTGGCAATATGAAGTGGCGTTGAATCATCCTTTGTCTTAGCATCAACATCAGCTCCTCTATCCAAGAACAATTGCACAATTTCTTCATCATCTCGTTCAGATGCAAAATGTAGTGGTGTATATCCTTCCGTCAATGTTGAAGAATGAATACAAGCTCCATAGCTTAGAAGATTTTTGGCAATACATATACATCCATTCTTAGCAGCAATATGAAGAGGGGTTATATTATTTTCCTCTTGAACATCAACATCAGCACCTGCATATAAAAGCCACATGACAACATCTGCATACGTATCACCTTTTTCGACAGCAAGATGCAGTGGTGTATAATCTTTTTTCCATACAATACACCGACAATTGATATCAGCTCCATATTTTAAAAGATTTTCAGCAATTTGTAATCTTCCTCTCTTAATTGCAACATGAAATGGAGTCTGACCAGATTCATTTCTAGCCTCAATATTAGCACCTTTTTCCAAAATCATATTAACAATTTCAATATCACCATTCATAACAGCAAGATGGAGAGGAGTATCAAGAGGTTTTCTAGTTTCGCCGTTGACTTCAACACCGTTTGTTAAAAGTAGTTTAGCAACTGCTGCATGTTGACTCCTGAGAGCATGACGAAGTAAAAAATATCCTTGTGACCATTCTTGTGAGTAAGACAGCCCATGAGAATTGATTAATTCTCTTACTCTTTCTAGATTCCCCTCACGAACCGCGCACGATATATCCTGATAACTTGGCCTACTCTCCATTTTCTTCTATTATTGTTTCAATTAGAAAAAGATGATATATTATCCACAGTATATATTATATAAGTCAAATTAGTTTAAACGCAATATTTTCACTATCTTGCAATGTTTTAGTTCTATAACAAATTCAGGTGCTTACATAAACTTTTTTACGGAATAGTTAGTGCTAGTGGATGGGCAATTTCCGGAAAGAGAATCAATTTCCGAAGAATCGATCTTTAGAAGATACAATGGCGTGTTCGATTTATCAGTTCCAAACCGGAGCCACTATTGTGGAATGTCTTCAGTGATTTTATTATCTGGGTTCTGTAGCCCGTGGAGGCGGTGAAGCGCTCTGCTCAAAAGTGCGGAAATTGTGTGGATTGATTCATCAATTAATATAGATTATTCACTCAAATAAAATTCATGGGTTACAATTACATTCACTAAGTTCTAAAATTCAAACAGTAATCCAACTCGTCACTTATTCAAATTATATTTAAATTCACAACTATTTTTGTAGAAACTTCACTAAGTATTCTGAGGTCTCGACTACTTGAGAGTTCGTTCGGAAGTGCTTGTCTCTAAAAGTTCTACTTTTCTTCCGAGTGCTTGTTTCGTGAGGCCCGACCCTCCAGCTGAGGGAGAGGGGTAGAAGGTTTGCCAATCGGGACCTTCGATTTTGGGTTGAGGAGGAGACAGCCTGAGGGTAAAGCGCTCCGGCCATGATGAAGGGACTCTTGGCCATAAAAAGGGGGAAAAGCAGGTATCTGGGTACTTCTCCAATAAAACGGAGTTTTACGGAATTCATGACCTTCACGTGTTGAGGTGGAACAATAGGAGAAGCAAAGAAAGCAAAGAGGGACCTTTCGTAGGATTGCAAAAGGAAAACCTTTTACAATTGAAGAAATGCAGAGAATTATTTCTATCGTTTTGACGACTTGCAGCTTGGTTAATATTTGGTCGCCAAACGCTTGATTACCTCTACTTGTCGCGCTTGGGTTGAGGTTCGAAGAAATGTTTGCTGAATTGTTTCATTGAGGTTTTGAAAAAGTATTCTTGAAATTATCTCATTGAGGGAAAAATTCATAGTATTGACTCAGAGGCATCGGCATTCGTTTATGTCTGTGTGGAAAAATAGAATGTTCATTTCTCGTAAGTGACTGTTATTCATTGTTAACACAATAATCAAAATTTCAGTGGAAATAACTCAAAGAAAGTGCTGTTGTTGATGATAAATTAGGAAGAACATTAAGTGTGGAATGGATCTATTGGATTCTAGTTTAATATCAATTTAATAATCAATTACATACCATATTCTCAATGTGTGCCATTGCGTGAACTTCAATCAACACCCAACTCGTAGTTTTTTCCTCGCATTCTATAAAAACATGGCCTGGACATCTCGAACTGAATAGTGTCAATCGATATTTGAATATCACTATTTTGAAATGTGGAATTTGACATCAGAGGCGATAGGAGAGATACATTACTCATGTTGCATTTTTTTTTTGAAACATGTTCATTAAAGTCAGCATTAATACATATATGAATACATAATTATTGTTTCTTTTCTTATGATACTGGAAAACATAGAAAACGGTATTTTTCTTAATCTAAACATTTTATAAGGCACATACATACCCATGTAGCTTTATATTGGATTAGTTTCTTACGTTTGTCATGTTATTTGAATTATTTATTGTAATTTATTTCATATTAGTCTTAAGACTGATTTTGCTTTTTGTTATAGATTCTTGAAGAATTAGAAACTGACAGAAAAGTGATCATTATTATCATGTTGCACTTCATTCTATTAATACATGTATTACGTAGTCATTCTACTTCCTAATTTCAATTCTAAATACAAAATAAGAACTTTTGTAAGATGTGAAAAGTTATTCCAATTTATTATGATTGAATTATGGGAAAGAAAATGTTATTCGGATTACCATGGGTATGAACCTAATACTATGAACTAGATTAATTGGGGTACGTAAAATTCTTGCATTCCTCTCATTTCTTCGATTATTTTCTTTATCTTCATTTCATCATTTATTTAATAGTCCCCAATTTTGAGTGCAATATATTTGTTAATTTTCCCTCAACTTGACATGTATAATCTTAGGAAAATTCTGATTAAACCTTTAAAATAATCTTCGAATTACTGAAGCTATTACTTTATGTTGAATGTACCTCATTCTCCTATTCTTCTTCAACTTTTACATTACTTTATGGAATGGTTACATGATTAGTATTAGGATCACTGATGCCAAGAAGCTGACACGCATCTATCAAATCTCGTAAGTTTTTGTCACTGAAATAATCAATTATTTTTTCAATACATTCAGGTGTTAGCTTAGGTAAATTATCAAAGAGAATGTCTAAACTTTCATTGCCTCGTTCAAGTAATTCTTTCCTCTCCATACTCTTTCTGAAATTATTTTCTATCATCCTAGCGTATATTGGAAACTTCGTTTTATAGGTGTCTAATTTCAAAACCTGCACTATATTTTCATTCCTCATACATCTTGCTAATGAGCTTGTATCTTTCGCCAAAATATCATAAAATGAAACGTTAGCATTATTAATCTCCTCACTTTTCATGCTTGCTATTTCTCGCTCACATTCATCATGAAAATTACTTATTTCATCATTGTTACTCATTAATAGTAAATTTTTTTCGCTTACATATAAATTTGCGGTCTTCATTTTAACTATGTGGCGTTTAAGAGTTTCAGCAACTGCTCCAAGTGTACCTGAGAAATGATGCTGATAAAAATCATGATTATCACCATAGTACCCGAGTCGACGTGAAAGTGCTTCTATTTCAGCTATAGCGCAATGAAGAGGTGTCTGATCATTTCTAGTCGTAATATTAATATCAGAACCATATTCCAGAAGAATTGCAACAATTCCATTAAGTCTTTTTCCAGAAGCAATATAAAGTGCTGTTCTGCCCAACTTATCTCTAGAGTTAATATCAGCACCAAATTCCAAGAGAGTTTCAATAATTTCCTGATAACCTTCTGCAGCAGCCAAGTGCAGTGGTGTAATGCTATTTTTCCTTTTAGAATCGACTTTGGCACCACATTCTAGCAATACTTTTACAGTCTCTTTATCACCTGTCTGAACTGCACTGTGCAGTGCAGTGCTTCGATCCTTTCGCTTAGCATTGACATTAGCTCCTCTATTCAAAAGCATCATGATTAGTTTTTCATTTCCTCTTCGAACGGAGAAATGGAGTGGTGTGTTGCCATTTTGATCTTTACAGTTGACATTTGCATTATATTCCAAAAGAGCTTCAACAACTCCGACATGTCCGTTTTCAGCAGCAGCATGAAGTGTTGTTACACCATCTTTAGTTCCAGCGTTTACATTAGCACCTTTACTCAGAAGCAGTTTAGCAATTTCTTCCTCAGTATTGATATCATGACGTCTAATACGTACTCCAAAAAAATTTTCACCTGCACATGGAGCAGTAAAATGCAACGCTGTTCTTCCATATTCATCAGTAGCGTTAATATCAGCACCATACTGCAAAAGAGCTTCAACGATTTCCATGCATCCCTTGTCAACAGCGATATTCAATAAATCAGGACTACCTTTTATATCAGCTCTATTAGTTAAAAGTAGCTTGGTAATTTTTGAATCAGCATTCTCAATAGCATAAAATATTGGAGTTTTCCCAGTTTCATCTTGAGCATTTACATCAGCTTCATAGCTTATCAATAATTTAGCTACTTCCTCCTGTTTGTATCTAGCTGCAACATGTAAAGGTGTTAAACCTTTATGATACGATGAATCGTGTAACGCATTAACGTCAGCACCATACTTTAATAGGTCTTCAACAATTTTCAAATAACCTTTTTCAACAGCAGCATGTAATAACTCAGAATCATTTGCATCTTCTTGGTTAACAATAAAACCATATTCTAGCAGAGCCTTACAAATCTGTTCAGATTGTTCTCGATAGCGGAACAGTGTACTAATTTCGTAGTACACTGTGCGGAACAGTGTAGTAATTTTGAGGGAGTTTTTATTACTTTTATCATTACTATCAGGACAATACTTTAAAATATCCTTAACAATTGTTAAATTTGCCTTTTCAGTCGCAATGAGTAGTATTGTTTTGCCATTTTCATCCTGATTATCAACTTTAGCTCCATGTTCTAAAAGTAATTTTACAATGGTTGCATGTTCTGCTCTGGTGGCAATATGAATTGGCGTTGAATCATCCTTTGTCCTAGCATGAATATCAGCTCCTCTACTCAAGAACAATTTAACAATTTCTTCATCATATAGCTCAGATGCAAAATGAAGTGGTGTATATCCTTCTTTCAACGTTTGAGAATGAATACAAGCACCATGATTCAGGAGATCTTCGGCAATACGTATATACATATCCAAGGATCCATTTTTAGCAGCGATATGAAGAGGGGTTATACTGTCTTCCCCTTTGGCATCAGCATTAGCACCTCTACTTAAAAGCAGCGTGACAACTTCAGTTCTACCTCCTTCGACAGCAAAGTGCAATGGTGTATAATTCTGTCTCCCTGTACATACACAATTAACATAAGCTCCGTTGTCCAAAAGATGTTCAGCAATTTTTAAATCATCTTCCTCAGCTGCAACATGAAGAGGAGTCATACCATATTGATTTTTAGCATCAACATTAGCACCTCTACTTAATAGCAACGTGATAAGTTCTGTTCTACCTCTTCCGACAGCAAAGTGCAATGGTGTATCATTCTCTATCCCTGTACACGCACAATTAACATTAGCTCCATTGTCTAAAAGATGTTCAGCAATTTGTAAATATCCTCTCTCAGCTGCAACATGGAGTGGAGTCTTACCATATTCATTTTTAGCATCAACATCAGCACCTTTGTCCAAAATCATCTTGACAATTTCTATGTTATTCATAACAGCGAAATGAAGAGGAGTATCAGTAGGCTTCTTACTTTTGCTGTTAACTTTAGAACCACTTGTTAAAAGTAGTTTAGCTACATCGGCATGTCCATTCTTGAGAGCATCACAAAGTAAAACATATCCTTGTGACCATTCTTGTGAGTGAGATAGCCCCAATGAGGTGATAAATTTTCTTACTTTTTCTAGTTTTCCTTTGCGAACCGCAGTTATTAAACTATAGTTAACTCGACGATTTCCCATTTTCTTTATATTATTATAATTCCAGATAGGAGATGTATCATCCACAGTGTATAATATAAGTTGAACTAATTTTAACACAATATTTTTACTATTTTGCAATGTTTTAGTCTCTATAATAAATTCAGATGTATACATACACTCTCTTTTAAATCAGAGAGAAGAATCTTCTTTCTCTGTTTATAACCTCATATTCTGGAATGCACTGCCAGTACTGTGACATGTACAGTTTGTTAGCATTTTTGCTGTAATAAACTGTACATGCCACAGTACTGGCAGCGCATCCCGGAACATACCCCAAATTACCCGTTTTTTTATTGGCGGTAAATTCAAATGACCTCTTTTTCAGATTTTCGGGAAGAGACAATTAAATAAAATCATAAAAACATAAATAAATTCACATAGACGTTTTATTATGAAAACTAATAATTATTATCATGTTGCAACTCATTTTATTGATACATGTATTATGGAATCATTCCACCTAGTAATTTCGATTCTAAATAAATCTAATGTGAAAATTTTTGTTAATTGTGAGAAACTGTTCCAATTCATTATGCACTCGACCATGAGACAAAGAATTTTATATGTATTATCATGGATATAAACTTGATACTATGAACTTGATTGATTGGAGTACGTAGAATTCTTGCATTCCTCCCATTTTTTCAATTATTTTCTTTATATTCTTTGATCATTTATCTAATGCTCCCTGACTTTGAGTACAATACGGCTGGATGATCAAATGATCAGAGCCATGGAAGCTGAATTGCAAATCGAAAGAAGAAAGAAGTAATTAATTAAATAATCAGTTGTTGCTTCTCTTTGCAATTGAATCATCCTGTGGAATCCTCCCATTTCTTTGAATATTTTTTTTATCTCTATTTCATAAGTATTTCATGTTCCAAATTTGCAGCCAATCATTTCTTCCATATTTCTCAGCTTTGATTACACTGGATTCATTTATTTTCCTTGAACCTGAAACTTTTAGAAACATTCTCATTAAACCATTCAAATAATCCTTGAACACTTGAGCAAGAAAGCAAAGAGGGACCTTTCTTAGGATTGCAAAAGGAAAACCTTTTACAATTGAAGAAATGCAGAGGATTACTTTTATGGTTTTGACGACTTGCAGCTGGATTAATATTCGGTCGCCAAATGCTTGATTACTTGTCGCGCTTGGGTTGAGGTTCAAAGAAATGTTTGCTAAATTGTTTCATTGAAGTTTTGAAAAAGTATTCTTGAAATTATGTCATTGATGGAAAAAATCATTGTATTGACTCAGAGGCATTGGCATTCGTTTATGTCTATGTGGAAAAATAGAATGTCTATTCCTCGTAAGTGACTATTATTCATTGTTAACACAATAATGAAAATTTCAGTGGAAATAACTAAAAGAAAGTGCTATTGTTGATGATAAATTAGGAAGGACATTAAAAGTGAAATGGATCTATTGGATTTCAGTTTAATATCAATTTCATAATCAATTACATACCATATTCTCAATGTGTGCCATTGTAGAAACTTCAATCAACACCCAACTCGAAGTTTCTTCCTCGCATTCTATAAAAACGTGGCCCAGACATCTCGAACTGAATAGTGTCAATCGATATTAGAATATCGCTATTTTGAAATGTAGAATTTGACATCAGAGGCGATAGGAGAGATACATTACTCATGTTGCATTTTTTTTTGAAACATGTTCATTAAAGTCAGCATCAGTACATACATGAATACATGATTATTGTTTTTTCTTTCTTATGATACTGGAAAACATAGAAAACGTTATTTTTCTTAATCTGAACATTTTATAAGGCACATACATACCCATGTAGCTTTATATTGGATTAGTTTCTTACGTTTGTCATGTTATTTGAATTATTTGTTGTAATTTATTCCATATTAGTCTCAAGACTGATTTTGCTTTTTGTTATAGATTCTTGAAGAATCAGAAACTGACAGAAAAGTGATCATAATTAGCATGTTGCACCTCATTCTATTAATACATGTATTACGTAATCATTCTATTTCCTAATTTCAATTCTAAATCTAAAATAAGAACTTTTGTAAGGTGTGAAAAGTTGTTCCAATTCACTATGATTGAATTATGAGAAATAAAGTGTTGTTCGGATTACCATGTGTATGAACCCAATACTATGAACTGCATTAATTGGAGTACGTAAAATTCTTGCATTCATCTCATTTCTTCAATTATTTTCTTCATCTTCATTTGATTATTTATATAATATTCCCCAATTTTGAGTGCAATATACTTGTTCATTTTCCCTTAACTTGGCACGTATACTCTTAGAAACATTCTGATTAAACCTTTGAAATAATCTTCGAATTACAAAAGCTATTACTTAATATTGAAAGTATCTCATTCTCCTATTCTTTCTCAACTTTTACATTACTTGGGATATACTTTATGGAATGACTACATCATTAGCATTAGGATCATTGATGCCAGGAGATTTACTCGCATCTATCAAATTTCGTAAGTCTTCGTCACTGAAATAATTGATAATTTTTTCAATACATTCAGGTAGTAACTTAGGTAAATTATTCACTAAAATGTGTAAACTTCCATTGCCTCGTTCAAGTAATTCTTTTCTCTCCATACCCTCTCTGGAATTATTTTCTATCATCCTAGCGTATATTGGAAACTTCGTTTTATAGGTGTCTAATTTCAAAACCTGCACTATATTTTCATTCCTCATACATTTTGCTAATGAGCTTGTATCTTTCGCCAACATATCATAAAATGAAACATTAGCATTATTAATTTTCTCATTCTTCATGCTTGCTATTTCTTTCTCACATTCATCCTCAAAATTACTTATTCCATCACTGCTACTCATTAATAGTAAATTCTGTTCGCTTACATATAAATTTGCTGTCTTCATTTTAACTATGTGGCGTTTTAGAGTTTCAGCAACTGCTCCAAGTGTTCTAGAGAAATAATGCTGAGCGTGATGAAAATCATCATTATCGCCATAGTTCTCAAGTTGACGTGAAAATGCTTCTATTTCAGCCATAGCATAATCCAGAGGTGTATGATTATTTCTAGCCGTAATATTAATATCAGATCCATATTCCAGAAGAATTGCAACAGCTTTGTTATGTCCTTTTCCAGAAGCAATATAAAGTGCTGTTCTGTCCCACTTATCTCTAGAGTTAATATCAGCACCAAATTCCAAGAGAGTTTCAATAGTTTCCTGATAACCTTCTTCAGCAGCCAAGTGCAGTGGTGTAATGTTATTTTCCCTTTTAGAATCGACTTTGGCACCACATTCTAGCAATACTTTTACAGTCTCTTTATCACCTCTCTGAGCTGCACTGTGCAGTGCAGTGCTTCCATCCTTTTGCTTAGCATTTACATTAGCTCCTCTATTCAAAAGCATTATGATTAGTTTTTTATTTCCACTTCGAACAGAGAAATGGAGTGGTGTGTTGTCATCTCTATCTTTACAGTTAACATTTGCATTATATTCCAAAAGAGCTTCAACAACTTTCGCATGTCGTCTTCTAACAGCAGCATGAAGTGTTGTTTCACCATTTACGGTTCGAGCGTTTACGTCATCACCTTCACTTAGAAGCAGTTTAGCGATTTCTCCTGCAGAATCATCGTCAGCAACACCTCTCGCAATAAAATGCAGTGCTGTTCTTCCACATTTATCACTAGCGTTAATATCAGCACCATACTTTAATAGTTCTTCAACAATTTTCAAATAACCATTTTTAACAGCAGCATGTAATAGCTTACAATCATTTGCATTTTCTGAGTCAACGATAAAGCCATATTCTAGAAGAGCATTGATAATCTTTCCATTTTTTTCTCCACAGCTGTACACTGCGATTTTAAGAGAGTTTCTGTTACTTCGATTATTAATATCAGGACAATACTTTAAAACATCTTCAACAATTGCTAAATTTTCTTCTTCAACAGCCAAGTGTAGTACAGTTTTACCATCTTTATCCTGATCATCAACTTTCGCTCCATATTGTAAGAGGAGTTTTACAACTTTTTCACTTCCTCTTTTGGTAGCAATATGAAGTGGCGTTGAATTATCCTTTGTTCTAGCATTACCATCAGCTCCTCTATCCAAGAACAATTGCACAATTTCTTCATTATCTAGTTCAGATGCAAAATGTAGTGGCGTCCCTAGCGGTTCCGAAAATGCGGTGTAAACACCGTGTATACACCGTTGCAGTGTAGAAACCGTGTTTACACGGAATTTACACGGAATATATACCGTTTTTTTGTGCAAGATTTATGCGGTGTAAATTCCGTATAAAAACTGTATTAACACTGTGTGAATTCCGTTTGAAAACTGTGTGAAAACTGTGTGAATTCCGTTTAGAAACTGTGTGAACACCGTGTAAACACCGTGTAGAAACCGTGTAAACACCGTGTGAACGCCATGTAAACACCGTGTATACGCCGTGTAAACACTGTGCTTACACCGTTTATTCGTGCAGTTATTCCACAGTTTTTTTTACCGTTTTTAGATCAACATTATGAAAAACGTTTGAAATTAGTAAAAAATATTATAAATTTATTATTTTTCGTAATACCCTTGGAAACTTGGAGAAATTGCGGAGAATTTGCGGTGGAATTTATGTATCAGAAATTATTTTCTGTCATTGTTAAAAAATTGCACTTTTTGGTCGAGATTTGAAGACAAAATTCAAAAAAAACTATTTCGTATGTATCATCAGTTTTAATGAGCATAGCGTGAAAATTCCGAATGGAGGTGGAAAATGAGATCATTCGCGGATGATTTATGGAGTTGTCAATTTGAAAATGTCCATTCTACCCCACTTATCCTTAATTGAAATTGGGAATTGAGATGGAATAAAAATAAAAAACAGAAAAAATGAGAATTCGGAAGAAAATTTGAGAGTTTGAAGGAAAATTATCATTTTGCCCAAAAGAAATGAAGTGAAAAAAAAATTGTCAACGCATTTTTTCATTGTTTTTCTTAAAATTGATTTCCTATAGTCATTTTAAAAAAATTGACAGCAACTATCAGTCATTTCTTTGGAAGATGATAGTATAAATATGCGAAGCATATTTGAGCTCAATTAGAATCGTTGAAGTTATATGTTTCAGATTAGCAGCAGACAACGAGGAATCTCCAGGCGGTTATCGAAGCTAAGCAGCACTACATCTGGTCAGTACTTGGATGGGTGACCGCTTGGAGTTTTCAAGAACTACTGAGCCGAATTCTTTTTTTTCTTCTTTTATTCACTTCGTTTTTAGGAAATTAGGATAACGGTCATGATGGTTTATTTTTAAGCACACAGATTAAGAGAAAAATCAGTTAAAAATGTAAATTTGTGGTGAAAACGCGATACACGAGTGAATGCCGCTTCAACAATGTGTAAATTCCGTTCAAAAACTGTGTAAACACTGTTTAAATTGCGTTTACAAACTGTGTAACAACTGTGTCAACCCCGTTTAAAGACTGTGTAAGCGCTGTGTACATTCCGTTGAAAAACTGTGTATATCCCGTGTAAAAACTGTAGAAAAACTGTGAAAAAACTGCACAAATAAACGGTGTAAACACAGTGTTTACACAGTTTTTAAACGGTGTTTACACGGTGTTTATACCGTGTTTTCGGAATCGCTAGGGCGTATATCGTTTCTTCAACGTTGAAGAATGAATACAAGCTCCATAGCTTAGAAGATCTTCGGCAATACGTGTATATCGATTCATAGCAGCAATATGAAGAGGAGTTATGCTATCTTCCCCTTTGACATGAACATTAGCACCTCTACTCAAAAGCAACGTGATAACTTCTGTATTACCTTTGTGAACAGCAAAGTGCAATGGTGTATGACCTCTTTCCCATTTACACACATGATTAACATTAGCTCCATTGTCTAAGAGATGTTCCACAATTTGTAAGTATCCTCTATTAGCTGCCACATGAAGTGGAGTCTTACCATATTGGTTTTTAGCATCAACATTAGCATCTTTGTCTATAATCATCTTGACAATTTCTATGTTATCACTCATAACAGCGAAATGAAGAGGAGTATCAGTAGGCTCTCGACTATCGCTGTTAACTTTAGAACCTCTTGTTAAAAGTAGTTTAGCCACTGCTGCATGTTCATTCTTGAGAGCATCACAAAGTAAAACATATCCTTGTGACCATTCTTGTGAGTGAGACAGACACAATCAGTTGATTAACTTTCTAACTTTTTCCAGTTTTCCTCCACGAACCGCAGCAGTTAATTTGGAGTTAACTCGCTGACTCTCCATTTCCCTTATATTATTATTTATTATTAATCATAAATAGGAGATGTATTATCCACAGTATATAATATAATTCACACTAGTTTAAACGTAATATTTTTACTGTCTTGCAATGTTCTAGTCTCTATAATAAATTCAGGTGATTACATACACTCGCCTTTGCATCACAGAGAGGTTTTTCTTTGTTCAAGTCAATGTTGTGAAATGTACTTTCTTAGCATTCATATGCTATAAGAAACTGTACATGCCCCAGTACTGGCTGCGTATTCCGGAACATAGCCCAAAATACCCGTCTGTTCATCGGCGGCAAATTCAAATGATCAGTTATTCAGATTTTCGGGAAGAGGAAATAAAATAAAATCATAAGAACATAAATAAATTCACATAGACGTTTTATTATGAAAACCAATCATCATTATCACGTTGCACCTCATTTTACTGATACATGTATTATGAAATAATTCCATCTAGTAATTTCAATTCTAAATAAATCTAATGTCAATATTTTTGTTGATTGTGAGAAGTTGTTCCAATTTATTATGCACTCGACCATGCGACAAAGAATTTCATTTGTATAATCATGGATATAAACTTAAGATTATTCTTTTCATATCCTTTGATCATTTAACTAATGTTCCCTGACTTTGCGTACAATACGGCTGGATGATCAAATAATCAGAGCCATGGAAAAGAAGAAGAAGAAGACTTTGAATACAGTAAATTCGTTCATTTTTTCCTAATTTGACACGTATACTCTTTTGGAACACTCTGATTAAGCATCTAAAATAATCTTTGAATTACAAAAGCTATCACTTAATGTTGGAAGTAGCTCATTCTTCTATTCTTTCTCAACTTCTCCATTACTTGGGATATACTTCATGAAATTACTAGATCATTAGTATTAGGATCACTGATGCCAAGAGGTTTAGAGACACGCATCTATTAAATTCCTCAAGTCTTTATCACTCAAATCATCAATGATATTTGCAATAATTTCATCTGGTAACTTGGGTAAATTGTTGAAGAGAATATGGAGATTTTCATTGCCTTGTTTAAGTAATTCTTTTTTTTTCATACTCTTCCTGAAATTATTTTCTATCATATTACTGTATATTGGAAATGCTGCTTTATAATCGTTTGATTCTAAAACCTGCACTATATTTTCATTTTTCAGATTTTTTGCTAAAGAGATTGTATCTTTTACCATGATATCATAGAAGGAAATGTTAGTATTATTAATTTTTTCGCCCTTCATCCTTGCCATTTCTTTCTCACATTCATCCCGAAAATCACTCATTACATTACTGCACCTCAGTATATTTTGTTCGCTTACATATAAATTTGCGGTTCTCATCTTAACTATGTGGCGTCGCAGAGTTTCAGTAACTGCTTTATAGTCATCAAAACAATTATCGTCTTCATCAGAGTCCCAGTCGTTAAGTTGACGATAGGCTAAGTTCATTTCAATTATAGCATAATCAAGAGGTGTATAATTATTTCTACTCGTAATATTGATATCGGAGCCATAATCCAGAAGAATTCGAACAGCGTCGTGACGTCCTTTTGCAGAAGCAAAATGGAGTGCGGTTTTGCCATCTTCATCTCTAGAGTGAATATCAGCACCAAATTTCAAGAGAGTTTCAATAATTTTCGGATAACCTTCTTCAGCACCGAAGTGCAGTGGTGCCATGTCATATTCCATTTTAGAATCAACTTTGGCACCACGTTCTAGTAATACTTTTAAAACCTCTTCATGACCTTCCCAAGCTGCAATGTGCAGTGGAATTCTTCCATCCTCTCGCTTAACATTAACATTGGTTCCTCTATGCAAAAGCATCCTACAAATTTCCTCATTTTCTGTTTCAGCAGAAAGATGGAGTGGTGTATTGCCCCATTTATCTTCACAGTGAACATTTGCATTGTACTCCAAGAGAGCTTCAACAATTTTCACATGTCCTCCTCTAATGGCAGCATGAAGTGTTGCTTCACTATTTTCGCATTTTGTTTGAACGTTTACGTTAGCACCTTTACCTACAAGCAGTTTAGCGATTTTTACCTTAATATCAATATCAGCAACATCTTCAGTAGTGAAATGCAATGCTGTTCTTCCATCTTCATCACTAGCGTTAATATCAGCACCATACTTTAATAGGTCTTCAACAATTTTCAAATAACCTTTTTCAACAGCAGCATGTAATAACTCAGGATCATTTGCATCTTCTGGATCAACAGTAACGCCATACTCTAGAAGAGCCTCAACAATCTTCTCATATTTTTTCCGACAGCCATGCACTGCGAATTTCAAAGAACTTCTGTTGTTTTGATTATTGATATCCGGACAATTCTTCAAAAAATCTTCAACAATTGCTAGATTCCCTCCTTCAACAGCGAAATCTAGTATGGTTTTGCCATTTTTATCCTGATTATAAACTTTACTAAAATGTTCTAAAAGCACTTCTACAACTCTCTTACATCCTTTTTCTGTAGCAACATAAAGTGGCGTTGAATTATCCTTTGTTGTAGCATTAATATCCGCTCCTCTATTCAACAACAATTTCACAGCTTCTTCATTATCTAATTCAGATGCAAAATGTAGTGGCGTATATTCTCCCTTCAATGTTGAAGAATGAATACAAGCACCATGGTTCAAAAGATCTTCGACAATACGTATATTCCCATTCTTAGCAGCAACATGGAGAGGGGTTATACCATTTCGCCTTTTAACATCAACATTAGCACCTCTACTTAGAAGCAGCATGATAATTTCTGTATAACCTTTTTCGACAGCAACATGCAGTGGTGTATAACCTTCTTCCCATACACACCCACAATTAATATCAGCTCCATACTCTGAAAGATGTTCAACAATTTGTAAAAATCCCATCTCAACTGCAACATGAAGTGGAGTTCTATCATATTCATTTTTAGCCTCAACATTAGCTGCTTTGTCTAAAATCATCTTAACAATGTCTATGTCACCATTTATAACAGCGAAATGGAGAGGAGTATTAACAGGAGTTTTAGTTTCTCTGTTAACTTCAGAACCGTTTGTTAAAAGTAATTCAGCAACTGCTGCATGTTTATTCCTGAGGGCATCACGAAGTAAAACATATCCTTGTGACCATTCTTGTGAGTAAGACAGCCCATAAGAATTGATTAATTCTCTTGTTTTTTCTAGATTTCCTTCACGAACCGCAGAAATTAAACCGTAGGTTATATCCTGATTACTTGGCCTATTTTCCATTTTTCCTCTATTATTATTTTAATCATAAAAAGATGATATATTATCCACAGTATATATAATATAAATCAAAATAGTTTAAACACTATATTCTCACTATCTTATAATGTTTTAGTTCTATCACGAATTCAGGAGTTCACATACACTTTTTATTGTTATGGTTAGTGCTAGTGAACGGCCAATTCCCGAAAAAAAGTAATTTTCGAAGAATCGATCTTTAGAAAATACAATGTCGTGTTCGATTTATCAGTTCCACACCGGAGCCACCGGGGAGCAGTGCCGAGCTAACCTAATCTGAGGGCCCGCGAACTAGCGACTATTTCAAAAGTATACGGTTCGAGTAAAGCAGTCAACATTATAAATAAAAAGTGAGAATAAATATTTATTGAACAGCAAAAAAAAACATTAGTACGTATGGATACATGGAAATTGTACATATGGATATTGTTTTTTTACTTATAATAGTGGAAAACATAGAAAATAGTATTTTTTTAAATCTAAGCATTTCATAAGGCACATACATAACAGTGAGCTCTGTAGTAGAGTACTTTTTTACATTTATCATGTTAATCGCATTATTTGCTGTGATTCATTTTATATTTGTTTTAAGATTGATTTGGCTACTTGTTATAGATTCCTAAGTGATCAAAAGTTGTCAGAAAACTGATCGTTATTATCATTATTATAATGTTTTACTTCCTTTTACTAATACATGTATTACATAATTATTCCACTTACTAATTTTAATCCTGAATCAAAAGTCAACTCTTTTCTTTAGACGTGAAAAGTTGTTTCAAGTTACGATGACTTGATTATGAGAAAAAAATTGTTATTTTTTTCCTTAAATCATAACACTTTATCCGAAAAATGATCAAATTCGAACAGAAAAGTAACAATATAATATATATGTAAAAAATATACTATATGCTGAAAGTAGCTCATTCTTCTATTCTTCCTTAACTTGAACATACTGCACTTGGGATGAACTTGATGGAATCACTACATCATTAACATTTGTATTAGGATTACTGATGCCAAGAGACTTACAAGCATCTATTAAATTTCTCAAGTCTTTGTCACTCAGGTAGATTATGATTTTTTCCACACAGTCATACGGTAAATCAGGTAAATTGTTGAAGAGAATATGGAAAATTTTATTGCCTTTTTTAAGTAATTCTTTTCTTTCCATACCCTTTCTGAATTGATTTTCTATCATACTGGCGTATATTGAAAATCCAGTTTTATAATCGTCTGATTTAAAAACCTGCACTACATTTTCATTTCTCATGTATATTGCTAATGAGTTTGTATCTTTTGCCAAGATATCATAAAACGAAATGGTAAGATCATCAATCTTCTCACTCTTCATAATTGCTATTTCTTCCTCGCATTCATCCTGAAAATCGTTCATTTCATCACTGTCTCTCATTGATAGTAAATTTTTTCTGCTTACATATAAATTTGCAGTTTTCATTTTGAGTAAGTGGCGTTTAAGAACTTCATACGTACAAGCAGCACGACGAGGATCGCAATTATAATCATTATTGAAATGATAGTAGTGAGATTGAGCATACGATGACCTTATTCCAGACATAGCATAATCAAGAGATGTATAATTTTTTTTACTCGTAATATTGATGTCAGATCCATGTTCCAGAAGAGTTGCAACAACTTTGTGATGTCCTTTTTCAGAAGCAATATGAAGTGCTGTTCTGCCATACGCGTCTCTAGAGTCAATATCAGCACCAAATTTCAAAATAGTTTCAATAATTTCTTGATAACCTGCTTCAGCAACCAAGTGCAGTGGTGTAATGTTGTTTTCCATTTTAGAATCAACTCTGGCACCACATTCTAGCAATACTTTTACAACGTCTTTATGACCTTTCCTAGTTGCAATGTGCAGTGCAGTGCTTCCATCCTTCTGCTTAGCATTTACATTGGCTCCTCTATTCAAAAGCATCCTACAAATTTCTTGATTTTCTCTTTGAGCAGAGAGATGGAGTGGTGTGATTCTCTTTTCTCCTGGGTTCAAATTTGCATTATATTCCAGAAGAGCTTCAACAACTTTCGCATGTCCTCCTTCAATAGCAGCATGAAGTGGTGTTATACCCTTTTTGGTTTGAGCGTCTACATTAGCACCTTTACTTAGGAGCAGTCTAGCGATTTTCCCCTTAATATCAATCTCAGGATTTTTCCTAAATGCTCTAAAGATTCCTTCACCTTCACTTTGAGCAGTGAAATGCAATGCTGTTCTTCCATATTCATCACTAGAGTTAATATCAATATGTTGCAAAAGGGCTTCAACGATTTCTATGCATTCTGTTTTAACAGCAATATTCAACAGCTCAGGACTATCTCTTACATTAGCTCCATTAGTTAAAAGTAGCTTGGTAATTTTTGAATTGGCATTCTCAATAGCATAAAATATTGGGGTTTTTCCGTTTTTATCCCGAGCATTTATAGAAGCTCCATAGCTTATCAACAATTTAGCTACTTCTCCCTGTTTGCTTTTAGCTGCACTATGTAAAGGTGTAAAACCTTCTTTAAATGTTGAATGGTTTAATGTATTGACATTAGCACCATACTTTAATAGGTCTTCAACTATTTTCAAGTAGCCTTTTTCAACAGCAGTATGGAATAACATAGGATTATTAGTGTCTCCTGGGTTAATACTAATGCCATATTCTAGAAGAGCCTTAACAATCGCTCTATACTCTCCTTCATAGCTCTGCACTGCAAATTTAAGAGAGTTTCTGTTTCTTTTATCATTAATATCAGGACAATACTGCAAAACATTTTCTACAATCGTTACATTTCCTTTTTCAACAGCCAGCTGTAGTATGGTTTTACCATCTTTATCCTGAATATCAACTTCAGCTCCATGTTGTAAGAGCAGTTTTACAAATTTTTCCCGTCCTCTTTTGATAGCAATATGAAGTGAAGTTAAATTATCTTTTGTCCTAGCATCAACATCAGCACCTCTATTCAAGAACAATTCCACACCTTCTTCATTATTTAATTCAGATGCAAAATGTAGTGGTGTATATCCTTTCTTCAATGTTGAAGGATGAGCAAAAGCACCATGGTTTAGAAGAATTTCAGCAATACGTAGACATTTTCGAATATTGCCATTCTTAGCAGCAATATGAAGAGGAGTTATGCTATCTTCCCCTTTAGCATCAACATTAGCACCACTACTTAAAAGCAACGTGACAACTTCTGTATGACCTTTTTCAACAGCAAAGTGCAGTGGTGTATAATTCTTTCTCAATGTACACACACAATTAACACAAGCTCCATATTTCAAAAGATGTTCGACAATCTGAAAACATCCTTCCTTAACTGCAAGATGAAGTGGAGTTTCATTATACTGATTTTTAACTTCAGTTTTAGCACCTCTGTCTAGGATCATCTTGAGAATTTCTATGTCACCATTTATAACAGCTAAATGTAGAGGAGTATCATCAAAATTTCCATATTTCCTGTTAACTTCAGAACCGCTTGTTAAAAGTAGCTTCGCAATTGCTGTATGATTATTTTTAAGAGCCTCACAGAGGTAAGCATATCCTTCTGACCATGGTTGTGGATGAGACAGCCCAAAAGTATTTATTAACTCTCTTGTTCTTCTTAAATTTCCGTTGCGAATTGCCCACATTAAGCTGGCATTGATGGACCGATTATTTGGCCGATTCTTCATTTTTCTTATATTATTATAATTATAATCATAAATAGATTATATATTATCCAAAATATTTCAATCAAAGTCAAACTAGTTTAAACACAATATTTTCACTATCTTGCAATGTTTTAGTTCTATAACGAATTTAGGAGTTCACATACACTTTTCCTTGTGATAATTAGTGCTAGTGGATGCACAATTTCCGAAAAAAGAAATGATTCTCGAAAAATTGATGATCTTTAGAAAATAACAATGGCGTGTTCGATTTATTAGTTCTGCACCGGAGCCACCGGAACAGTGCAGCACTAACCTAATCTGAGGGCCCGCGAACTAGCGACTATTTTAAAATTGTGCAGTTCGAATGAAGCAGTCAACATTTAAAAGGAGAAGTGAGAATAAATATTTATTGAACAGAAAAAAAAACATTTTACTTGTCAAAACTTCTGTTTTGTACGGCAGTCAACATTTTTAAAAGAAGTACAAATAAATTTAGATCAATTGATTGAAGCAATGATTTACGAATTACAAAATTCGCCAGAATGAAGCCGTGATGACAAAGGGAAAATGACAGGATTAATGAAATATAACTTAATGACGCAGATAAATTAGAAAGGACATTTAGTTCGATAACAATTTAATAATCAATTACATACCAAATTTCCAATGTTGCCATTGTGAACTCTAATTAACACTCAACTCGAAGTTGTTTCCTCCTATTCTAAAAAAACATGATATGGACTTCCCGAATTGAACAGCACCATTTAGGAAAATCAAAACTGGCATGGGAAATCGATATTAGAACTGCACTTTTTTGAAAAGTCGAACTTGACATCAGAGACTATAGGGGATTCCGAGGGACCGGGTATCAGATACTACATTACTCATTTTGCTCTTTTTTTTTAAATATGTTTATTATAATCAGCATTAGTACATACAGATACATGGATATTGTTTTTTTACTCATAATAGTGGAGAACATGGAAAATAGTATTTCTCTGGGTCTGAGCATTTCATAAAGCACATTGATACTCAGTGAGCTCCGTAGTCGAGTACTTTCTTACATTTATCATGTTATTTGCTGTGATGTATTTTATATTTGTCTCAAGACAGATTTGGCTTCTCGTTATAGATGTTCAAGTGATCAGAAACTTGCAGAAAACTCATCATTATTATCATGTTACACCTCCTTTTACTAATACATGTATTATATAATCATTCAATTTACTAATTTCAGTCCTAAATCGAAAGTCAGAACTTTTCTTTGGACGTGAAAAGTTGCTTCACGTTACGATGATTTGATTATGAAAAAAAAATCTTATTTGGATTATCACTGGTGATAATGCTATGAAGTAGATTAGTTGCAGTACCCCTAGCGAATTCATTCATGCCGATTCTTTGAGTATTTTTTGGGTATAATTTCTAGACCAGTTATTGCGCGCCGCGAGGCTCCAGTTTTGGCCTGAATTTTTACAGGTAGCATGGATTTTAATGGGACAAAGTGCAAAAAATTCAGAAAATGTTTCTGAACAAATGCCTCTTAGGCATCGTCTGCTATCCGCCAAACTTCGTCTGCCTTCGGCTCCGTACTCCCGAGTGCTGACGAGTGCTGACGAGTGAAGGGTGAAAAGAACCGAGGTAAGAACAGCTGATCATCTGTGAATTGTTTTTTCGGAGTTGAACGTTTTGTGCCAGTGAAATTGTTTTATTTATTAAGTTAAAATACATATAACTCATGCAATGTCGTGTGCTGTATGTGGAGAAACCTTTGACGATCCGTTGGGAGTAAAAAATGTTCGAGAAAAAGGTATTAAAACATTTATTGGAGCTAGTAAAGAGCGCGGTGACAACAAGTGGCAAAGGTGGAATACTCTAAAGACAATTAAAGTGCATGAAGAGTGTCGTAAAATATACACCAAATCTACAACTGTGGCGGCAGCAAAACGAAGAAAATTAATGTATCCTGCGACAGATTTTAGTTTTGTAACTTCATGTTTTATCTGCGGACGTGAGTGTGATAAATTAGTAGAAAATAAAAAACCGAAGCCTCGCAGGAGACAAATTTCCACGGTCTCGTCAGGCTCTTCATTAAAACAGAAATTATTAGACGTATGTTCGCGAATTTCCACTGATCCAGAAGCACAACTAATTCAAAACCGCATTGAATTTGTAGATGAAGATTTATCCAAAGTGGGAGCTCAATACCATGCTTGTTGTCTAAAGACATTTTTGTCAAAAGGAGTCCCACGAAAAAAAACCAGTACGAACTCAAACGCGTTGAAAAAAATTTTGGAATTCATTAATCACTCTGAAGATTGCCAATGGAATATTGCTGATTTAATAACTGTAGCCGAAGATCCGGATCTTTCTGTGGAAAATTTAAAAAAGCATCTAATCCATGAATATGGAGAGAGAATTAAAATTCGAAAAAACAGTGAAGAAGTTACAGTTGTCTCATTTATTGGTGAAAGAAATGAAGAACTAGAGGATTATTTCACGTGTCATTTACCCGACGCGACTGAAACCGAATTGAATTCGAATATTATTAAACGCGCAGCTCAAATTATTCGAGAAGATATCCGTCGAGAACAATACAAGGTACATGTTTATCCACCGGCTACAGATTTTTTCAATGCTGAAAACATAAATGCCGTGATACCTGCAAGTCTCAAATTATTACTTGATGAAATAATTCTGAAGAAAAAAAGAAATATTGAGAGTTCTTCGAGGAAAATTATTGGAATTGCCCATGCCATTATTTCGGCAACGCGTCCGTCGTCGTTTTTGTCTTCACTGCTACTGTCATTATCGCTCTATATCCACACAAAATTCCAGTCAAAACAGCTTATCAATTTATTGAATCGATTGGGCTTTAGTTCCTCATACACAGAAGCAAAATTATTTGAAGGATCAGCTGTCATGTCTACAAATCTTCAAGTCCAAGCTACGACTGATAGTTTCGTACAGTATATTTTTGATAATGCAGACCACGATATTAAAACTGTCGATGAAAAAAATACTTTTCATTGTGCTGGAGGAGTAGAGTGTATAACCCCGAAACCTGGCCTGTCAGCTATTCCCATCGGAGATATTGAGCAGTTACGATCTCTAGAGAGCAAAAAAACTTTCTTATGAGCTCATGGTCATAGCTGATTTGCAGAAAAAAAAAATAATGATATTTCTAGAGTCATGAATGCGTTCATAAATCCAGCATCTACACTTCAAGAAATTATTGAAAAGGGTGAAAAAATTCGAATGCATGTTTATAAAGGTGACGATTCAATTGCCACTAATCTTGATTCTGTGCATGTTGTAAATGACCTTAAACAGGTTGATAAAAAAAATAAAAATTTATGCTTGACAATGCTTCCCCCAACATCTGCATCTGCCAGATTCCCCAGTGCTCGTGTTTATTGGCAAGTGCAGATCTGGTTACGGAATGAATTACCACCCACTTCATGGGGCTGGTATATAAGAAATGGGATGTTATTTCCAATTCAAAGCTCCAATTTTCATCCAGCACCTCAAAGCTTATTAGATGTAATGACTTGGGGGTGTAAAAATTGTTCACCGGAGACGTGTGGTTGTTTTAAAGCTGAAATACCATGTTCTTATTTTTGTAAAGTATGCGAAGGAAAAAATTGTCGTAATAGAAATCCTGAATATGCAATAGAATCAGAGGAAATCGAACATACTGTTATGGATGATTTCCTAGAGCTGAATGAACCATCATTAAATTGAAATATTCATGATTTTTACCAAAGCTCTCAGCCTGGTCCATCTACTGCTTATTTTTACTCTCACTCGATATAATAATGTCATATTCTAGTATTATACTGCGTGAAAATGATTTTTTTTTAATTGTAACATTCTGTTGATAAAATTTCTGAAATTCCCAATAAATGCAAATAAACGAAATTTTGAAGTTTTTTTATTTATCATTCAAAACCTAACCAGCCCTTCCAATCAAATCTAAACAAATGAAAATTAATGAATGAATAAAAAAATGTACAGATATATTTATTCTTCATAAATTCCATTAGTATTATCATTCACTATTATTATTATGATAATGATAATTACTTTGTAATTGTTCTACTTTCATTCATTTTCTTATTATTTCAATTTTTAGTTTTTGCTTTTGCTTCCGAATGAAAGCTTTGTTTTCGCAATTTTTTTCGAAATGTCAATTTTCATTGGAAACGACTTAAAATGATCCAAAACGTCGAGAAATCATAATGAGAAAAAAAGTAGACATGTATGTGTGTGTGGCTGTATGTACGACTTTATGACTCTATTACTCGAGAACGGTGAGAGATAAAAATCTGAAATTTTGGCAAAATATCAGTTTTGATGACGTGTATGTCCCATAAAAATTTCAGCAAGATCGGTCCAATGGTTTCTGAGATATAGCAATTTTTTAAAAATCGTATCTTTCAAAATTTCTCAATTTGCATGGGACGAATTCCGTTCAAAATTTTAATCAAGATTTGCAACCATAATATCTAACTTTTGGCAAATTTTTATAAATTTAATCCCATTATTCTATTAGTTATTAATTTTTTTGTGCTTTTTTTTCAAAACCTCGGTTTTACGACGACAGCTCAATGAATAATTGACTTAAAGACTTCAAATTTTTTCTGTATATGTAGTTTCTGATGGAGATGGTTGGGATTGGATCTGAGGCATATCGGCTGAACGGTTCTCGAGATATTTTGAATTGAAGTTTTTCCGAAAATAGTTTGTACCTTCCAAACTACTCATCCGATTTCATCGGGACGGAGCTCAAAAGATGAGCTGCACAAACCCTCAATTTTTGGAATTTTTAGATGAAGTTCTCCGCTTATTACATTGAAAAATGTATTTTTTTCTGAATATTTCCAAAAAAAATCAAAAAAATGCAATTTTTCTCAATTTTTTGGAATGGACACCCCTATTTTTTATTTGGTTTTCTGGAAGAACACATTTTTCTCTTTCAAATGAACACCTACTCACCTTTGTAGGACAATCAGAAACTGTACCCAACAGGGAACATTAAAAGTGAAAAAGTGATTTTTTCAATGCTATCTGAAATTTCAGGCCGAAACTGGAGCCTCACGGCGCGCAATGATTGGTCTATCAACTTGAACGTAGTGTACTTGGGATATACTTGAGGTAATCGTTAAATCATTGAAATTAGTATTTGGATTACTTATACCAAGAGGTTTACAAGCATCTATCACATTTCTCAAGTCTTTGTCACTGAGATAACTAATCTATCATACTAGCGTATATTGGAAATTTTGTTCTAAAGTTGTCTGATTTTGAAATCTGCACTATATTTTCATTCTTCATACATATTGCTAATGAGTTTGTATCTTTCGCCAAGATATCGTAGAATGAAATGTTAGTATTAGTAATTTTCTCGGTCTTCATCCTTGCTATTTCTTCCTGACATTTATCCTGAAAATCACTTATTTCATGACTGCTGCTCATTGATAGTAAGATGCTTTCACTTACATGTAAATTCGCGATTTTCATTTCAAGTATGTGGAGTTTGAGAATTTCATGTGTACAAGCAGCACGACGTGCCATAGCATAATCAGGAGGTGTTCGATTATTTTTATTCGTAATATTGATGTCAGAGCCATATTCCAGAAAAGTTGCACCAAGTCCGTCATGTCCTCCCTTAGCAGCAACATGAAGTGCTGTTCTGCCAAACTCATCTCTAGAGTCAATATCAGCACCAAATTTCAAGATAGTTTGAACAACTCCCTGATAACCCTTTTCAGCAGCGTAGTGCAGTGCAGTGGTTCCATCCTCTAGCTTAGCATCAACATTAATCCCTCTATTCAGAAGCATCATACTAATTTCTCTATTTCCTCTTAGGGCAGAAGAATGGAGTGCTGTGATGTTACTCTTTCCTCCAGATTTGACATTTGCATTATATTCCAAAAGAGCTTCAACAACTTTTACATATCCTTTTTCAACAACAGCATGAAGTGTTGTTACACCATTTTTAGTTTGAGCATCTACATTATCACCTTTACTTAGAAGTAGTTTAGCAATTTCTCCCATAATATCAATATCAGAACTTTCATTAGTACGTAGCCCATAAAAACCTTCAGTTTCACTTGAAGCAGTAAAATGCAATGCTGTTTTTCCATCCTCATCACTGAAGTTAATATCATGATATTACCGTGATGTTGCAACATCATGTTGCAAAAGACCTCCAACGATTTCTATGCATTCCTTCTTAACAGCAATATTTAATAGCTCAGGACTATCTTTTACATTAGCTCTATTATTTAAAAGTAGCTTGGTAATTTTTGAATCAGCATTCTCAATAGCATAAAATATCGGAGTTTTACCGGTTTTCTCTTGAGCATTTATATCAGCTTTATAGCTGATTAGCAATTTAGCAACTTCTTCCTGTTTGTTTGTGATGGCACTATGTAAAGGTGTAAAACCTTCACTATGTTTTGAATGGTATAACGTATTAACATCAGCACCATACTTTAAGAGGTCTTCAACTATTTTCAAGTAACCTTTCTCAACAGCAATATGAAATAACATAGGATTATTTGTGTCTCCTGGGTTAACACTAAGACCATACTCTAGAAGAGCCTCAACAATCTTCTTATACTCTTCTCTATAGCTTTGCACTGCAATTTTAAGAGACTTTCTGTTACTTCGATCATTAATATCAGGACAATACTTCAAAATTTCCTCAACAATTGTTGAATTTCCTTTTTTAACAGCCAGTTGTAGTATGGTTTTACCATTTTTATCTTGATTATCAACTTTATCTCCATGTTGTAAGAGCAGTTTTACAACTTTTTCACGTCCTCTTTAGGTAGCAATATGAAGTAGCGTTGAATTATTCTTTGTGCTAGCATTAACATCAGCTCCTGTATTCAACAACAAATTCACAGCCTCTTCATTATCTAGCTCAGATGCAAAATGTAGTGACGTATATCGTTCCTTCAATGTTGAAGAATGAATACAAGCACCATAGTTTAGAAGGTCTTTGGCAGTACGTATATATCCATTCTTAGCAGCAACGTGAAGAGGGGTTATATCATCTTCCTCTTGAACATCAACATTAGCACCTGTATGTAAAAGCCACATGACAACATCTGTATACGTATCACCTTTTTCGACAGCAAAATGCAGTGGTGCATAATCTTCTTTCCATATACACCGACAATTAATATCAGCTCCATATTTTGAAAGATTTTCAGCAATTTATGAACATTCTCTAGTAACTGCAACATGAAGTGGAGTCTGACCGTATTCATTTCTAGCCTCAACATTAGCACCTTTGTCTAAAATCATCTTAACAATTTCAATATTACCATTTATAACAGCGAAATGGAGAGGAGTGTCAGTAGGTTTTCCATTTTTGATGTTAACTTCAGAACCATTTCTTAAAAGTAGTTTAGCAACAGCTGCATGTTTATTCCTGAGGGCATCAAGAAGTAAAAAATATCCTTGTGAGTAAAACAACCCAAAAGGATTGATTAACTTTCTCATTCCTTCTAGATTTCCTCCAAGAACCGCAGAGATTATACGCTGATTACTTCGCCGATTCTCCATTTTCCTTATATTATAATCATAAATAGATGATATATTATTCACAGTATATAGGTCAAACTAGTTTAAACAAAATATTCTCACTACCCTGGCAGACCCGTCGATTATCTACATCGATATGTTCACTCAGTCGATGTTCCATCGGTCACTGGTTGATTACAAATTCTGTAATTTTTTGAAAAATGAAAATAAATCGACTTAGATAGCGCGGCGATTAACAGTCAATCATTTTTATAGTTCAAAGATTTCAAAATTCGTAACGACCGTTGATCAATGAAAGATCGACTGGATGGACATATCGATATGGGTACACGACCGAAAATCGAAAGCTCAACAACAGGTCCGCCAGGGTATCTTGCAATGTTTTAGTTTCTATAATGTATTCAGGAATTTACACACACTCTCTTTCACATCAGAAAAAAGGTTTTTCTCTCCGTTCATGACCTTACACGGAGATAAATTCTGACGAAAATGTAATGAAAGATCTGAGTAAAAATTACTGAACCTTCCGGAATCGTGGGACATTTCGTGACGTATACAAGATATTGAAAGATTAGGTGGTGATTTTTTACAAGATTCTTCAACAACTCGCAGGAGTACATCAAAAATGGCGTTGCTAGAATGTCAAAAATTGCTGAACCATGTTCGGCAAATGTTCGCGTGAACCCATAAATTTTTAATCTGTGTTTATTAGTTTTTCGTCGATTCTTATTATTTTTTTATGCACCTAGTGAAATGTCCCGCCTTTACTAGGAAAGTTCGGTACTTTTTCCTGGAAATTTTTTTCGTGTAAGTTCCGGAATGCACTAGCAGTAATGTGGCATGTACAATCTCTTACAGCATAAAAGCCAAGAAACTGTATATGTTACAGTACTGGCAACGCATTTCGAAACATATCCTTCCTTTTCCGTATTTTTAAAAAAGTAAAATGAAATAAAATCATAGAAAATTGATCAATTCACATAGATGTTTTATTACAGCATAAATTCTCATTAACTACACTAGCAATTGCTTTACAAACTTTAAAATGAATACAAAATTATTATTCGGCGGTTAAACTGAAAACCGAAAAAAGAAAAACGTCATTAATTAAATAATCAGATGTTTCTTCTTCTTTCAATTGAATCATCCTGTGAAATTCTTATTGCACTACTATTAAGCACCATGTTCGTTTGAAGGATCTGAAGATTGAAAAAAATACAATTTTTCACATAATTAAATTAATTCTTCGAAAAAAAAGCAAATCATGAAAATCCATCGAGTATGGCACACAGAAATCTTATAAAAATATATAACTTTTTTCTAAGGCATTTGCATTCGTTTGTGTCTTCATGAAAAAATAGAACGTTCATTTTTTATAAGTGATTGTTATTCATTATTAACACAATAATCGGAATTTTCGTGGGATTAACTTCAAAAAAAAGTACTTTTGATGAAGATGAATTGGAAAAGACATGAGAGGTGAAATGGATCTGTTGAATTTTAGTTTAATATCAACTTAATAATCAATTACCTACAATTTTCTCAATGTTTGCCACTATAAACTTTAATTCACACCCAGCTCGAAGTTTTTCCTCTTATTCTAGACATGGCATGGACATCTTGAATTGAACATCGCGAGTCAATATTAGAACATCGCTATCTAGAAGAATGGAATTTGACATCGGAGCCAATAGGGAAGATACATCATTCATGTTGCACTTTTTTCCTTAAGCATGTTTATTAAAGCCGGTATCAATAAATATATGTATTAATACTGGCTTCAATAAACATGTTAAATAATAAACACTGATATGGATATTTTTTTTTTACTCATGATAATGGGAAATATGGAAAACAGTATTTTTCTTAATTTAAAGATTTCATGAGGCACATACACACTCAGTGAGCTTTGTAGTGGAGTAGTCCCCCACATTTGTCGTGTTATTTGTGATATTTGTTGCAATTTATTTTATATGTGTCTTAAGACTGATTTGGCGTCTTGTTATAGATTTTCAAGGGATCAGAAATTGACAGAAAACTGATGATTATTATCATGTTGCACCTCTCTTTACTAAGACATGTATTATGTAATCACTTCCCTTGCTAATTTCAATTCTAAATCCAAAGTCAGAACTCTTATTAGATGTGAAGAGTTGTTCAAATTTACAATAATAGGATTTTGAGAAAGAAAATATTATTTGGATTACCACGAGTATAAACTTGATACCATAATCTAGAGTTGGAGTACGTAATATTTATAACAATTTTCACATTCCTCCTATTATTTCGATTATTCTCTTTATCTTCATTTGATCATTCATTGAATATTCCCCAACTTGGAGTGCACTAAATTTGTTCATTTTCTTTTAACCTGACACTTTTAGGAACAGTCTCATTAAGGATGTATGATCACGACAAAAATTTTCGATTTGGGGCGTCAAATTTTTTTTATAGTTAGATTATTCCTCGAAGAATTTTATCGTAAAAAGTCCGGGGTAGCTATCCATGCATATAAGAAAGAAAAAAATTATTGAAAATTGACAGAAAATACATGGGCTCTTATGGAGGAATAGGGGTGACGGCCATAAATTAAATAAATGTTAGATGTTCAAGCTTGCGTAGTATGAAAAATTACTATGCATAAGAAAGATGGATAGTGTAGTAACTTGACAATATTTTCAAAATACTATACATCCATCCATCCTGAGAAGAAAAATCCAATTGAAATTCAAATTATTCCATTTAATGCTTCTTTTCTTGTCATACTCGCCATTTTCTGCTCTCATGAGCGCCACAGCCGGCCAATAAGAGAAACAGAGGAGAGCCCCCGCAACCCCCCGAGCCCATCCCCACCACCGCTTCCCCCACTCCCTCGATCATACATCCTTAAACCATTAAAATAATCCTTGAATTACTAAGGCTATTACTTAATGTTGAAAGTACCTCATTCATCTATTCTTTTTTCTTAGTATTGGGATCACTGATGCCAAGAGGTTTACATGCATCTATCAAATTTCTTAAGTCTTCGTCACTCAGGTACCTAATGATTTCTTCGAAACAGTCATCTGGTAACTTGGGTAAATTGTTAAAGAGAATATGGAGAATTTTATCGCCTTGTTCACGTATTTTTTTTCTCTGCATAGCCTTTCTGAAATTTTTTTCTATCATCCCAGCGTATTCTGGAAATTGTGTCTTATAGTCATTTGATTCTAAAACCTGTACTATCTTTTCATTTTTCATATTTTTTGCTAATGAGTTTGTATCTTTCACCAAGATATCATAGAATGAAATGTTAGTATCATCAATCTTCTCTCCCTTCATCCTTGCCACTTCTTTCGCACATTTATCCCGAAACTTACTTATTTCATTATTGCTATTCAGTGATCGTAAATTTTGTTCGCTTACATATGAATTTGCGGTTTTCATTTGAACTATGTAGCGTGTAAGAGCTGCAGTAACTGCTTTATACATGTGAACACCACCAGAAGGATTCCAAAAATGACCATTATCAGAGTCACGGTTATTAAGTTGACTATAAGATAACTTTATTTCAGCAATAGCATAATCAAGAGGTGTATGATTATTTCTACACGTAATATTAATATCAGAACCATACTCAAGAAGAGTTCCAACGACTCCATGATATCCTTTTTGAGAAGCTATATGAAGTGCTGTTCGGCCATCCTCATCTCTAGAGTCAATATCAGCACCAAATTCCAAAATAGTTTGGATAATCTCCTGATAACCCTTTTCGGCAGCCAAGTGCAATGGTGTTTTGTCGTTTTGCTTTTTACAATTAGCTTTGGCACCGCGTTCTAGCAATACTTTTACAATCTCTTTATGACCCACCTGAGTTGCAATGTGCAGTGCAGTGGTTCCATGCTCTTGCTTAGCATGTACATTAGCACCTTCATTCAGAAGCATTATGCTCATTCCTTTATTTCTTCTTCGAACAGAAAGATGAAGTGGTGTGTTGCCCCTTTCATCTTTACAGTTAACATTTGCATTGTTTTCCAAAAGAGCTTCAATAATTTTCGCATGTCCTCCTTCAATAGCAGCATGAAGTGTTGTAGCACCTTCTTTAGTTGGAGCGTCTACATTAGCACCTTTACTTAGAAGTAGTTTTGCGATTTCTCCCTTAGAATCAATACCAGCAAAACCTTGAGCAGTGAAATACAATGCTGTTCTTCCATATTCATCACTAGCGTTAATATCAGCACCATACTTCAAGAGGTCCTCCACAATTTTCAAATAACCATTTTCAACGGCAGCATGTAATAAATTAGGATTAATTGCATCCTCTGAGTTAATGATAGGACCATAATTTAGAAGAGCCTCAACAATCTTTCCATACTTTTTTCGTGAGCCATGCACTGCGATTGCAAGAGAGTTTCTGTTACTTTGATTATTGATGTCAGGGCAATGCTTCAAAATATTCTCAACAATTGCTAAATTTCCTCTTTCAACAGCCAGATGTAGGATGGTTTTACCATCTCTATCGTGATAATCAACTTTAGCTCCATGTTGTAAGAGCAGTTCTACAACTCCTTCACGTCCTCCCTTGGTAGCAATATGAAGTGGCGTTGAACTATCCTTCGTTCTAGCATTCATATCAGCTTCTCTATTCAAGAACAATTTCACGACTTCTTCATCATCTAGTTCAGACGCAAAATGTAGTGGCATATATGCTTTCTTCAATGTTGAAGAATGAATACAAGCACCATAGTTTAGAAGATATTCGGCAATACGTATATGTCCATTCTTAGCGGCAACATGAAGAGGGGTTATACCATCTTGTCCTTTAACATCAACATCAGCACCTCTACTTAAAAGCAACGTAATAACTTCTGTATAACCTTTTTCGGCAGAAAAATGCAGTGGTGTATAATCCTCTTTCCATATACACCCACAATTAATATCAGCTGCATATTCTAAAAGATGTTCAACAATTTGTAAACATCCCATCTCAACTGCAACATGAAGTGCAGTTCTACCATATTCATTTTTAGCCTCAACATTAGCACCTTTGTCTAAAATCATCTTAACAATGTCTATGTCACCATTTATAACAGCAAAATGGAGAGGCGTATTAACGGGACTTTTAGTTTCACTGTTAACTTCAGAACCGTTTGTTAAAAGTAGTTTAGCAACTGTTGCATGTTTATTCCTCAGAGCATCACGGAGTAAAACATATCCTTGTGACCATTCTTGTGAGTAAGACAGCCCAAAGGAATTGATTAATTCTCTTGCTCTCTCTAGATTTCCTTCACGAACCGCAGAAATTAAACCGTAAGTTATATCTTGATTACTTGGCCGATTCTCCATTTTCCCTATATTATTATGTCCATAAATAGATGATATATTATCCGCAGTATATATAATATAAGTCAAACTAGTTTAAACATAATACTTTCACTATCTTGCAATGTCTTAGTTCTATAACAAATTCAGGTGTTTTGTAATGGAATATCTTCAGTGATTTTATGATTTGGGTTCTGTAGCCCTTGGAGGCGCTGAAGCGCTCTGCTCAAAAGTGTAGAAAGTTTGAAGATGAATCACTATTACATTGTCACTAACACTTGATTGTTCTTTTAATTAACATAAATCGTTCACTCAAATCAAATTCATCGGGTACAATTAGCTTCACTAAATCTTAAACTTCAAACAGTAATACAACTCGTCATTTATTCAGATTTATATTCAAATCTACAACTATTTTTATAGAAACTTTTCTAAGTATTCTGAGGTCTCGACTACTTGCAAGTTCGTTCGGAAGTACTTGTCTCTAAAAATTCTACTCTTCCTGCAAGTGCTTGTTTCATGAGGCCAAACCCTGTAGCTGAGGGAGAGGGGTAGGAGGTTTGCCAATCAGGAACTTCGATTTTGGGTTGAGGAGGGGGAAGTCCGAGGGTGAAAGGCTCGAGCCACGAAGGAGGGATTCTTGACCATAAAACGCAGAAAAATCAGAAATTTGCGTACTTTCCCAATAAAACGGAGTTTACGAGTTTATGACTCTCACGTGTTGAGGTAAACAATAGGGGAAGCGGAGAACGGAGAGAGGGACATTTCTTAGGATTATAAAAGGACAACCTTTTACAATTGAAGAAATGCGAAGGATTATTTTTATGGTTTTTACAGTTTGCAATCAGGCCCGGGCAAATTTGCAGGTAGTAGAAGGCACGTCTACTCAATCCCGTTACCACTCCTTGAACCTGAGGACTAATCCGGCCATAAACCGTCGCCCCCTCAATTATTTCATTATGAATATTCGGGCATACCTCCATTTCTAGGGAGAAACTATTTGCGATTACAATGTAATCGCACATAGTTTCTTTCTAAAAATGGCGGTATGCCCAAATATTCATAATGAAATAATTGAGGGAGGGGGGGGGGCGGTTTATAGCCGGATTAGTCCTCAGGTTCAAGGAGTGGTAACGGGATTGAGTAGACGTGCTCTCGACTACCTGAAATTTGCCCGGGCCTGGTTCACATACACTTTTCTTGTAATAGTTAGGGCTGGTGAATGGGCAATTTCCGAAAAAAGAATCAATTCTCGACGAATCGATCTTTAGAAAATACAATGGCGTGTTCGATTCATCAGTTCCGCACCTGAGCCACCGGAGTAATGCAGAGCTAACCTAATCTAAGGGCCCGCGAACTAGCGACTGTTTTAAAATTGTACGGTTCGAGTGAAGCAGTCAACATTTTGGAAAAAAGTGGCAAAAAATTCAAGTCAATTGAATGAAGCAATGATTTAGAAATTACAGGATTCTCCATAATGAAGCCGTGATGACAAAGGGGTAATGACAGCATCAATGGAATATAATTCAATGACGGAGATAAATTAGAAAAGACATTAGTTTGATATCAATTTAATAATCAATTGCATACCATATTTGCAATGTTAGCCGTTGTAAACTCCAATTAACACCCAACTCGGAGTGTTTTCTTCCTATTCTGAAATAAACATGAGATGGACATCTCGAATTGAACAGCACCATTTAGAAAAATCGAAACTGGCATAAAGAATCGATATTAGAACATCACTTCCTTGAAAAGTCGAACCTGACATCAGGAACGATGCGGGAGATCTCCCAGGAGCGGGTATCAGGTACTACATCACTCATATTGCACCTTTTTTTTTTCAAAAACATGTTTATTATAGTCAGCATTAGTACATATGAATACATGAATATCATTTCTTTACTCAAAACACTGGAAAACATGGCAAATAGTATTTTTCTTAATCTTAGCATTTTATAAGGCACATACATACTCAGTGAGTTTCCAGGGTGGCGACTGAAAACTAATTTCAAAATTCCCTGACTTTTCCATGACTCTTCCCTGACTAAAAATGAAAATTCCAGGACGTACAAAAAAAATTATTATTAAAATATCGGGGAAGGTAGGGCAATAAGGACATAAGGGGTAAAATGGACACATTTGAATTTTTATGCATATATTATGAAAAAATCCTTAAATGAATGAAAATATTGGAGACGGATTTTTTTTAATGATTCCATCGGAAAGCTGAGAAAATGTTAGTCGAGAAATATGTGCCAGAATTGATTTTTCCAATTTTTTGAGAATTCCATATTCTTTGTCATTTTTGAGGGGTAAAAAGCCTTTCGATTTTTGAACAAATTCAATTTTTTCGAAATATCTCTGGTTCTATTGGTCGTAGCGACCTGCAACCGATTTTAAATGAAAGGTGAGATCATTTCCCATCGATTTATGGGGTTTTGAATTTGAAAATATCGATTTTCCAGATAGTTATGGGAACTTCGGTGAAAAATTGTGATCATCGGTTTTTGTGCCATAACTATCTGAAAAATCGATATTTTTATATTTGGAACCCCATAAATTGATGGGAAATGATCTCACCTTTCATTTAAAATCGGTTCCAGGTCGCTACGACCAATAGAACCAGAGATATTAAAAAAAAACTGAATTTGCTCAAAAATCGAAAGGTTCTTATGTAGCGAACGCTACAATATCATCAAGAAACCGAAATTATCAGCACAGCTGGTCGGATAGCTCAGTGGCAAAGTGCCCAGCTGGAAACCAAAAGGCCCTCAAAAATGCCAGAAAATATCGAATTCTCAAAAATTAAAAAAAAAATTAATTCTGGCACATGTTTCTCGACTTAAATTCCTCAGCTTCCCGATGAAATAATTTAAAAAAATCCATCTACAATATTTATATGATAATGTCCATTTTGCCTCACGTTTCCCTACGTTAAAATTCTTAGTTATTCTTGAAAGCAATTTTTTTTATTAGAATTTTACAATAATCCCCGAAACTGCGTTAAATTTTCATAATTGTGATTTTTTGTGAACCTTTTTGCAGATTTCAAACTGATCGGAAAGTTCAATTTTTCGATTAAATATCTATCAATCTTAAAAATATGGAGATAATAAGAAATAAACTATGAATTTCCCTGACTAACGTTAAAATTCCCTGACTATTCCAGAAATTTTAAATTCCCTGACTTTTCCAGATTTTCCAGGTCGAGACCCTGGTTTCATAATCGAGTACTTTCTTATATTTATCATGTTATTTGAATTATTTGCTGTGATTTATTTCATATTTGTGTTAAGAATGATTTGGCTCCTTGTTATAGGTTTTTGAGTGATCAGAAACTGGCATAAAACTGATCATTTTTATCATGTTCCACCTCCTTTCAGTAATACTTGTATTCCATAATCATTCCACTTACTAATTTCAACCTTAAAGCAAAAGTCAGCCCTTTTCTGCAGACGTGAAAAGTTGTTTCAAGTTGCGATGATTCGATTATGTTGAAAAAAAATCTTATTTGGATTATCATTGGTAATAATGTCATAAAGTAGATTTATTGGAGTACGTAGAATTCCTGCATTCTTTTCATTTCTCCGATTATTTTCTTCATCTTCATTTCATAAATTGTATCAATTTTATTAGTTAAGATCAAAGAACGCGAATGCAATTATTGTGGAATTTTCAGATGGTTTATACTGAAATTGTTATTCTTTTCTTTAATTCATAACAGTTCATCTGAAAAATTATCATATTTGAACTGAAATGTAACAATATAATATCTATGAAAAGAATATATATCTTGAAAGTAACTGAGTTGAGCTATTACTTTAAATTATCATGGAAAATTGGAAGGCTTCTTTTAAAAAACAATACTAAAGCATTGTTAATTCGCGACGTTTCGCTTATAATTTAAGCTTCATCATGCTCTGTAAACCAAAAAATTACATATTATCACTTTTCAAAATAATACAAGAACAAATACAACATAATATTCAGAGCTCGTAGGTTTAACCTCACTCAATAGCTCTCTAGAGGTTATTGAATTCATATTACTGTTGATATGTTCTGGCGTTATGTCATACCTCTTACATTCTAAAAGAAAACTCTTCTGTTTTTTAGAGCTGCCAATTTTCTCATATCATTGCTTCAGTATTGTTGTTTAGAAGAAACCTTCCGATTCTCCATGATAATTTAAACTAATTATTTTAACATGAAAATGAATCCGCTACCAGTCTATTACTTTCCCTCAACTTAAACGTATCATACTTCGGTTATATTTGGGGTAATTGCTACAGTATTGATATTAGTATTAGAGTTACTGATGTTAGAAGACTTACAAGCATCTATCAAATTTCTCAAGTCTTCGTCACTCAGGTAACTAATGATTCTTTCAGTACAGTCATATGGTAACTTACGTAAGTCCTCAGAGAGAGAATTGAAACTTCTATGGCCTTGTTCAAGTAATACATTTTTTTTCATACCCTTTCTCGAATAATTCTCTATCATACTAGCATATATTGGAAATGCCCTTTTATAGTCGTATAATTCTAAAATCTGCACTATATTTTCATTCCTCATATACATAGCTAATGAGCTAGTGTCTTTTGCCAGAATATCATAGAATGAAAAGTTAGCATTAATAATCTTCTCATTCTTCATCCTTGCTATTTCTACCTTACATTCGTCCTGGAAATCACTTATTCCATGCATGTAACTTATTGGTAGTAAATTTTCTTCACTTACATATAAATTTGCGGTTTTCATTTTAATTACGTGGCGTTTAATAACTTCAACAACATGTTGATGCGGACACTCATTGAGAAAACGTGCACCACCAGAAAAATTATCATGAGGATAAGAGTCATCAGAGTCAGAGTCGTCAGATTGACAATAAAATGATCTTATTCCATCAATAGCATAACCCAAAGCTGTATGATCATTCTTATTCGTGATATTAATATCAGAGCCATACTCCAGAAGAGTTGAAACAACGTCGTCATGTCCATTTTCAGAAGCAATATGAAGTGCTGTTCTGCCATCCTCATCCTTAGAGTCAATGTCAGCACCAAATTTCAAGATAGTCTCGATAATTTTCGGAAATCCTTTTTCAGCACCCAAGTGCAGTGGTGTCATGTGATTTTTCATTTTAGAATCAGCTTTGCCACCGTGTTCGAGCAATGCTTTCACAGCCTCTTCATGACCCTCTTGAGCTGCAAAGTGCAGTGGAGTGATTCCATCCTTTTGCTTAGCATTTACATTAGCTCCTTTATTCAATAGCATTATGCTAATGTCTTTATTTCCTTTTCGAGCAGAAAAATGGAGTGGTGTTTGGTCACTTTTTTCTTTACAGTTAACATTTGCATTATATTCCAAAAGAGCTTCAACAACTCCTACATGTCCGTTTTCAGCAGCAGCATGAAGTGTTGTCATGCCATCTTCAGTTCGAGCGTTTACATTAGCACCTTTACTCAGAAGCAGTTTAGCAATTTTCCTCTTAATATTAATATCAGGATTTTTCTCCCGAACTAGATAATAACCTTTCCTTTGACTTGGGGCCGTAAAATGCAATGCTGTCCTTCTAGATTCATCACTAGCGTTAATATCAGCACCATACTGCAAAAGAGCTTCAACGATTTCTATGCATTCTCTCTCAACAGCGATATTCAGTAGCTCAGGACTACCTTTTATATCAGCTCTATTGGTTAAAAAGAGCTTGGTAATTTCCGAATTGGCTCTTTCAATAGCATAAAATATTGGAGTTTTTCTTTTTTTATCTTGAGCATTTATATCGGCGTCATAGCTTATCAATAATTTAGCTATTTCTCCCTTTTCATATTTGGCTGCACTATGCAAAGGTGTAAAACCTGCTTGAAATGATAAATCGCAAGACAATTCATACAATGCATTAACATCAGCACCATACTTTAATAGGTCTTCAATAATTTTCAAATAATTTTTTTCTACAGCTTCATGTAATAACTTACAATCATTTGCATCTTCTGGGTTAATAATAAGGCCATATCCTAGAAGAGCCTCAACAATCTTTTCATAATCTTCTCCATGGCCCTGTACTGCAGTTTTGAGAGAGCTTCTATTACTTTGACTATTAATATCAGGGCAGTATTTTAAAACATCCTCAACGATTGCTAAATTTCTTTTTTCAACAGCCAGGTGTAGTATGGTTTTACCATCTTTATCTTGATTATCAACTTTAGCTCCATGTTGTAAGAGCAGTTTTATAATTTTTTCACATTCGCTTTTGGTAGCAACGTGAAGTGGCGTTGAATTATCCTTCGTCCTAGCATTAATATCAGCACCTCTATGCAAGAAAAATTCTACAGCTTCTGGATAACTTAGTCGAGATGCGAAATGTAGTGGCGTATATCCTTCTTCTAATGTTGAAGAATGGATAGAAGCACCATGATTCAGAAGATCTTCAGCAATACGTCTATATCTATCCGCGTATCCCGTTTGAGCCGCAATATGAAGAGGGGTTATATTATCTTTTCCTTTAGCATCAACATTAGCACCTCTACTTAGAAGCAATGTGATAACTTCTGTTCTACCTCTATCGACAGCAAAGTGCAATGGTGTATTACAATCTTCTCTCCATGTACACACACAATTAACATAAGCTCCATTGTCTAAAAGATGTTCAGCAATCTGTGAATGTCCTTCCTCAGCTGCAACATGGAGTGGAGTTTTACTGATTTCATTTTTAGCATCAACATCAGCACCGTTGTCTAACAGCATATTAACAATTTCTATGTCACCATTCCTGACAGCGAAATGGAGAGGAGTATTGATAGGCTTTTCACTTTTGATATTAACTTTTGCACCGCTTGTTAAAAGTAGTTTAGTCACGGCTGCATGTTCATTTATGACAGCAGCACAGAGTAATTCATATCCTTCTGACCATGCTTCTGAGTAAGACAGCCCAAAAGACTTGATTAACTTTCTTGCTCTTTTTAAATTTCCTTCACGAGCCGCAAAAATGAAATCCCAGGTTACCTCCTCCTTACACGGCTTTTTTTTCATTTTCTTCATATTATTATAATCATGAATAGGAGATGTACAATAATATTCACAGTATATAATATAATTCAAAGTAGTTTAAACGTAATATTTTTACTATCTTGCAATGGTCTAGTTTTTATAATAAATTCCGGTGTTTACATACACTCTCCTCTACATCAAAGGGCGTGATCCAAAATCAGCTGTCAGTACTGAAAATGTACAGTCGTCCCAGCCAAAGAAGGATCTTCCGAAGTCCACCCGGAGCTGAAATTTACATGTTGTTACATAAGAGCCGGATATTCCCGAGGATCCTTCTTTGGCAACGACAACTGTACAGTTGCTGTCACTGAAACTGTACATGTTCAGTACTGGCAGTAAATTTCGGATCACATCCATTGTCTGAAATCAATGATTATTCATTCAATTATTTCGTTCAATTTTGTTTAGCTTTTCAACTGTATTTTTGTATCGATAACGCGTTTCTAAAATTTTCCATCTCTCCCAAGAAGACAATCGGCCGGATGATCAAAAAATCAGAACCATAAAAAAGAAGAAGACAATCTCCAATATGAGCAGCTCAACAATGAATGTTATCATAGAATTGTTCGAGCTTTGTCCACAGAGTATTTCTTATTTGACACTGAAAATCAATAAAATTACTCAAGTCGGAAAATAAGTCGTCATTTTGTTTCCAAAATTTTCCTCATTTCCAAAGATATCCTGAAGACTCTCAATAACAACGTCACGATAAGTTTCACTCGTTCTGTTAATCGTTTTTATTCACACAATTCAAATAATCATGTACCCAAACAATTTGTCAGTGAAAAAAGAAAATGACTGGTTACATAAAAAATTACTTAATAGACAAAATGAAAAGATTTACGTCTTATTTCTAGCCCGATGTATCATATGCTTTGTAAGTATTGTCTTATAGTCTCTGGTATTGCATGAGTAATGATCCCATTTTCAAAAATCGCTGGGAACATTGTGATGGAATGGATTCAACACCTCAAAGATACGTACACCCCCCAACTACACATTCTGGACAGGGATTGGTTTATGACTAAATTTTGAATGTTTTTCGTCTTCCGTATAAGTAGACATGATTCGATTCAGAAAAACAATCGATCGAAATATTCTGTAGATCATTGCGTAGAGTATCAAGTGGACTCGGCAACATCAGAGCGAAATTTTTTCGTTGAAACTTTCCGAAATTTCACGGAGAATGACATGTGAACGAAAAAATTGTCATTCACGGGAAAATTTACACAAACCTCGAGAATTAAGGCTGAGTGTTAAGACTAATTGTTGCACGCCGTGCGAAGCGTAGACACTTTCTGCACGTGCAGCATGCGGTCAGTATTTTAATTAATCAATTTATTAATTAATTAATTTAATTTCCAGGGGCCAAAATTTGGTTTAATCTTTATTTTTACCTTCTGCTTTTGTTTTTTCAATCGATGAAACCACGTCGACCATGTTGAGCCCATTGGGGTACCAAAAGAAAATTGAAATTTTATAAAAAGTTGAGAGTTTTTAGTTTTCCAGTAATTGATCATTCTGCTGAGTATTTGGAGTATTTTTGCGGAGATAGTTCATTTTTATCGCATTTTGGGTAAAGTGGGGTACATGAAAATTGAAATTCTATAAGAAGTTGAGATTTTCTATTCTTTCAATAATTGATCATTCTGTTCGAAAAAATTGAGCTGAAGTTTGCTAATTTTGCAAAAAATTAAAATGTTTTGACATTTTTTCTCAGCTTCATGTGTGCCTAAACATCCTGTCAATTTTGAAGCCGATCGGTTGGACTGGTTTCTCCCGAAAGATCGAAGTTTGAGCAAAAATTAAAGGAACGCTCTTTTGTTCCTTAAACATCAATTAATGATGATGAAGACCAGCCATGTTTTTTTTCGTTATTTTTCCGTGATTCGTTATGTGTAGATGGGGTCAGTGGTTGGGTGACAGAGAGGAAGGGAGCATGTGAAATTCCACGAAGGTTCCATAGAAAATCATGAAAAAAGAAAATCTCTGGTATTAATCATCATTAATTGATATTTAAGGAACAAAAAAGAGTTCCTTCAATTTTCGCTAAAACTTTGAGCATCAGGAAAAGAAAACTATTCAACTGATTGGCTTTAGAATTTACAAGATGTTTACACACATATTGCGCTAGGGAAAAACGCTGAAACATCAGTACTTTCTGCAATATTTGCAAAATGCAGCTCAATTTTTAAAAAAATGAAGAAACATAATTTTTCGGTACTATTGGAAACCAATTTTAGGAATGAAAAAAAAAATTCTCGACGAAACAGCGCAAGACACTAACAAAACACTGATTCAAGTTTACGAAACCGACCATTCGTTCGCTGTGCGATCAGTAGTCGTACAGAGATAAAAAAAAAACCATGAATTCAAAACTACAGGATTAGGCTAAACGATCCCGACACGGGCTAAGTCGGAAATTTTTTTGAAGACCGTGCATCATTTTCAAAAATCGAAATTATTTTGAGTGTTTTTTCTTCGCTTTCATTCCTCTTCCGCGCCATGAATGATGCCCAAAACGTCATGAAAGTGGACAGTGGAGCAGACGTTGATTGTTAAAAAAAAAAAAGTGCCCCAAAAAGTAGGTACCCCACTTTGCTCCGGTCTTCCCTAAGTGTACATATTAATATGAATGCATAACGTGTACATGTTCATCAGAATAAACCTCATGGTTTAAAATGCATTAAATAAAGGAAAAGATGGAAAAGAACTCCTTGCCCAATATAAAATCATAAAGAACTCTTGAAATATTGTATTTTTTTGAGAAAAAACTAGATAAGAATATTGATTTTTTGAAAATTCTAACTGTACGTAACCCTCATGAGAATTGAATAAAGTGGAATATCCTCCAATTCAGCGGGCCTGGCAATCCGAGTTGCCTGGTAACCGCGTGTTATTTGAATCACTATTGTAGTTCACTGCAATGGAGGAAGAGGAGAAAGTTAATTCAGAGCATGGAATAATTAATTACAAATTATTGGTCGATCTTGCGATTAAGCAAGGACCGAAGGGCGAAGCTGGTAGACTATTTCGTGAAAATGGGGTGAAATTGGAGGAGATAAAAGAGATGAGAATTGAATTTTTGAGTAAGTACTATTCACCTCGAAAGCTTAACTTTCTTAAAAAGTTAAATTCTTCAATTTTTCAATGATTTTAAGTAAAACCGGATAAGTCGATTCTTTTCCTATCATTTTTTGATAATATCTCGGAAACTAAGTAAGATTACTCACTAAACTAAGTAAGGGTACTCTATGTAAGAGTACCCTTTTCTTCAAATTTTTGTTTTGTGGAGAATTTCAAGCGCTATAAAAAAGATCTCCACGATAATTTCGCTCTCTTGCTTAGTTTCCAAAGAATTTTACAAAGAATATGACGAGAAACTTAACTAATTCTGTTTCACCTCTTCACTACTGAATAACCCTCGGAGCACACACCTCCGAACAAAGCTTCAAAGCACACACGAGGTCAAATTGCACCCATTCTATTTTCTAAGTTTTATATCCCGGGAACTATGCATTTTTCGGAATTTATGTTACCAAGTTTCTTGTAGGTAAAACATTGTACTTTTGGATACAATTATCGTTGGTTCAAATTAACCCTTCAAGTACGGGACCTATACGCCGCGGCTTGCTCTATTCGGCAGGGAGCTATCTGACTATCAGACTCGTGAACAGTTCATCCACAAATTACGGAAAAACTTGCATTGATTGACTTTCCATAGGACTACTATAGAGATATAGCAGTTTTCCTCCGGTTTTGCGGTATAAAAATATTTAGTGAATTTTTAAGCCTAATTTCAATCCTATCAGATCATTAGTTGCTGAACTAGTCTTACACGCTAAATCTATTTATAACGAACAAACTATGAATCCGATTGAAATTTGTATTGTGACATTTGATAGAAGAACCTTCAGAATAATTTGAGTAAAAATTGCGGAATTTTCGAGGGAAATTTTTTCGATAAACGAGACGATTAAATATATCAAGCGTAGAATTTCAGCCCACAACTTTTGTTTATAAAAAAAAAAAAGTGGTAAAAATATTGCACAAAAAAATCCACCACGGGGTATGGACCCCGTACTTGAGGCGTTAACTAGTTTTGATGGGGAAGAAATTAATAAAAATTGGGCCTCTCCCCTAAAGTAGGGTAATTCGAATGAAAAATCCTATAAGTGTCGCAGCCGAAAATCTAGAATATTTCTATTCATTTCATCAGCCAAAATTTCTATCCATTTTAGAGCAAAAATTCATTTATTTGGTCTAAATGCTCCTCTGTGCTTCGAGGGTTGAAGAATTGAAAAATGATTGGAAAAGTTGCAAAAATCCATCAGCTCTATAAATCAGAGAAAAAAGTAGAAAATTTTCTAAATTAACAATTTTTTTCATTTTTTTTCTTAGATATAATTAGTTTGGAGCACTTGTGGCCAATGAAAAATCTACGGAAATTCACGCTGTCCCATAATTGCATCGAAAGAATTGAAAAATTAGATGATTTGATTGAATTACGTGAGCTCGACTTATCATTCAATCGAATTAGTGTTATGGAGGGATTGAATCATTTGATTAATTTGGAAATTTTGATATTATCTGGCAATGAAATACGTGAAATTGAGGGAATTGATAATCTACGTAATTTAACGATATTTAGTGTTGCGAATAATAAAATCGACAGTTGGAATCACGTAAATTTTCATCAATTATTTCCACTCGTGCTCTATAATTAGAGGAGAAAAATCTTTCACGTTTTTTTTCAGGTAATGTACCTTCGAAAATTTGAGAAATTGAGGAGCTTGAACATGCAGGGAAATCCGTGCATGCAGCAAGAGAATTATGTTAATTATGTTATTGCATTTATACCACAAATCATCTATCTCTCGTACCGAATGATTATGGAAGCTGGAAGGAATAAATCTCGTGAACTTCATCGGTAAAATTGAAATCAACGTTTGAGATTATTCGATGGGGAAATCATGAGATGAGAAGAAAAAAAAAGAACTATGAAGTTTTTAGAAAAATCGATTGTATTCGACCATCAGTTTCTCGATAATATCTCGGAAACTAAGTGAGATAGAGCGATTTTGTCCGATTTTTTTATGTTGAGCATATCACGAGCTAGGTACAAGCAAAGTATTAGTGCAAATTCACTCTTTCTCATGTGATTTCTGAGACATTTTCAAGAAACTGATGAAATAACATCGATTCGTCTGAAAACTACATATTCTTAAAAAATCAACTGCGATTATTTTGAAAATATCTCGAAACCTATTGGGCTGAGGAAGATTTATTAAGAGACTTTTTTTTGCAGATAATTCAATTATCTAAAAAAAAAGATTTCTGTATGAATTTTCTTGAAACTGATATTTTCAGTGTTATTCTCGAAAAACTGAGAACTAGAATTTTTCTAGCTTTTCCACTCTTTCTTGCTCTATTTATTTGCTTGATTCATTAAGAAACCTATTTTGTAGATGGTTAAATTATCTACAAAAAATTGTTTCCTGTACGATTTTCCTCAAAACTGATATTTTGAATTTGAATGGAAATATTAAATTTTTCTACAAATTGATTGTACAGATTATCAATATCTAAAACAGAAGATAGTGAGACAAATCTCCATCGTTCCCTAGCTGCAGATGAGGAAAGACGAGAAAAGCAAGCGAAAGATGCAACAGCTTTCATTGAAAATCTGAATAACGAAGAATTTTTCAATTTATTATTCGATAATGACGAAGGTAATCATCCTCATCATCTCTCTTTTATTTTCACAATCCTAAATTCTTCAATTCCAGAGGGCACAGCACTGACCAAGGTTAACGAAGACACCGAAGCCACCCACGAAGAATATAAAAAGAAAATCAATGGAATATCATTAGAAATTTACCAATTCGGGAGAAACGAGGAAATTAAGAGAGCGGAGGAAATTCAGATGTTCCGAAAAACGATGGAGGATGAAAAGGATTCAGTGAAATTCACTGCCAGAAGGTTTTTTTTCTGCATTTTTTTGAAACAAATGACTTAATTGAGTGATTTAGAGAAGAGGATTCGAGTTAAATTCATTCTAGATTTTTTGTTGAATCGTTGAATCTCAAATTCCAAATGAGGAGGGAGATGGAGTAAAAGGGGCATGAGGAGTGAAACGGACACATCCTAGTTTCGATGTTTTATACTATGAAAATAACTCGAAATCGATAGAAATATTGAAGATGGATTTTTTTTCTGGTGATTCTATCAAAAAACTGAGGAAATTTACGATAGAAATCATATTCCAGGATTGATATTTATGGATTTTTCAAAAATTAAATTTTTGGTCAAATTTGGAGGTGAAAACCTTTTTATTTTTGAAAAATTTCACTTTTTCGGGCATATCTCCGGTTCTATTGGTCGAAGTGACTTGGAGCTGGTCCAAAATAATAAATAAGTTCATTCCTCATTAATTCATATTGTTCTTAAAAAAATCGACCGATTTTCCAAATAGATGCAGAGCTCTACTGATTTCCAATGGAACTGGTGACATGCCCAAAAACGTGTCTTTTTTCGATTTTGGCCGAAAAAAGTTAAATTTTCAACAAAAAATCCCAAAAATTAATTTTTGCACGTGTTTTCCTCCTAAAATGCTTCACAGCTCCTCAGTGGAATCATCAAAATATCTCCATCTCGAAACCTTAGATGAAAATGTCAATTCAGCTCCGCTTTTTCCTACATACAATTTCTTTCCTAATTTTTTGGATTTTCTGCAAAATCCTGAATTGGGGAAAAAAATCATCATTTTTCAAAAATCATGTGGACAAATAAAGGTCGCAGGAGTTCAAGTTGGGAGAATTCTGGAAAATTTTCCGGGAAATTCCCAAAAATCTAAAACGGGAAGAAAAATCCTCATTTTTTTAGAGACCTCCAAAAAAGATCATTATTCTAATTACTCTATCTCTTGTAGTTCTCGAGATATTCCACGAAATCTATTGAAGAAAAAGAATTTAGGATGAAAAAGTGAAAAAGGAATGGTTTTTTAACTATATCTCGAAATTTATGGGAAATATTAAAAAAAATTGGAGAGATAAAAAAAAAGGTTGTTATCGAAATTAGTCTATTTCTCATAATTTTTGAAATATTCTACAAAGATTGATTACAATTTTTTTCTCTCTGTATTCTGAATTCATTTTCTTCATCAGTTTCATTCAAACATCTCTGCAAATAATTTAGATAGCGGAATTTTTTTAATTACTTTTTTTGTAGGAGATAGAGTTACGAAAAAGGTGATTTCAAGAACTCCCCTATCTCTCACAATTTTCCAAATACTCCCTAAAATCCAATTACGAGAAGAATTCAATTAATCCCTTTCCTCAAAATTCCGCTCAAAAAAATCAAAGAAAAAAATTCAAGATATGAATTTAATAATTTCAGATTGATCACAGAAATAACAGAACGTCACGACGAGATCCTGAAGACTCTCAAACAAAAATCAAATTCAGACGAAATTTCCCAGCAAAAATCACTGGACGCAGAGAATTCAATCAACGAAATTGACTTCGAAGAAACTCAAAAAATAATGGAAGACTTCAGTATATTTTTATCATCCAAATGGACGAAATTGATGTACAATGAAGTTGTACTTCACGAGCAAATGGAGGATCTGTTGGAATCATTCAAGAGCAATATGTCCGATATGATTGATGGATTTTTGACGTTCGTAAGAGAGAGATTTACGAGGATGCGAAATGCTGAAGTCGAGTATCGAGATGAGATTGACAGAATCGTTGGTTCTCACATAATTAACAATTTCTCAGACGAGTCAGTTGTTCCTGATGACCTCAAGAAGCTTTGCGGTAATACAGAAGCTCTGGACAATAGTTTGACGAATTCGCATGACCTCCATCTGCAGCTGATTGATTCGAGGGAGGAGACGATGAATCAGAGGATTCAATCATGGTTCAGTGGATTTATCGATGAGCTCGCTAAGTAATTAATTTTTTCATCCATTTTTCAAGATTATCATATATATTTATTATTATTATATATCATCATCTTAGAAACAAAATGGCGTAAGTGCCAGTTATAAGCATAGTCTATTTAGTACTTGCCCTACTTCTTTTCTGAAGTGATGATATTTTAATATATCGTCGTCCTAGAATGAGAAGAGCGTAACAAGATAGAAAACGTGTACCATTTACGCCCATTTCGCTCTAGGACGAGGATATTATAATGAAGAAATCTTTTCTCATTTCTTTATGAAAGAAAAAAATCAATTTTTTCACAAAAATTTAAAAAAAATCGGGATTCAACAGATATAGGGGACTTTTTTGTAGAGGTGAATCAGAGCTACAGAAAAGTTGACTATTTGCTGTTTTTCTCAAGATATTTCATGAAAAGTGGAAGGGAAAATTCGATTGAAATTAGGAGAAAAGAATTCGAAAGAGAAGAGGTGAAACAGAATAAGTCTTTTTTTTCCATTAATTTTCAAAGAAATATCTCGAAAACTCATGGAGATATGCCCTTTTTGCCCTAATCCTCTTTGCAGCTCTTGAAATTCTCTAGAAAAAGAGATTCAAGTAAAAAGGGCATATCTCTCTTAATTTCCAAGATATTCTATTGTGAATGACTACAAAGTCGATTTATCCTGTTTTACCTTTTCGATTTTGAATTTATTGATTTTTATTGAATATCGCAAAATCTATTGGAGATGACGTAATTTCTGTAAGGACCTTTTCTGTAGAGAAGCATTAGAGCTTCAAAGAAAGGTCATTACAAGATTTTCTCTATCTAACGTGGTTCATGAGATTTCTGGAGAAAATTGAAAAAAGGAGACGAGTAAATTTTCTCACTTTTCCATCAACACTAATTTCTGTTTTCAAAGAAATGAGAATACTCGACATCGAGGCAGGATTTTGGAGATTTCCCACTTTCTTCAATTCCAACGAGAAACTTTGGAAGAGGCACTTCAAGCTGAGGCCTTCAATATCGACAAAAATCTGGAGGCAGACGTCGCAGCAGCTCTGAACGAATAATTATAAACGGAGATTAATTGATAACTGTTGATAATTTATAATGAACAATTTAAAAAATTAGTTACAAATTCTCAAAATTTCCTTGTGTTAAAATTTATCACAATTTTCATTGACTATTGACTAGATATTTTTTTATCAAACATCATAGAAAATATGTCATAATCAACAAACAGCTCATAAAAATTTATATAAAAATATTTTAAAATTTTAATTAGTGAAATTGTTTCTTTTTCTTGAGCGATTTGATGTACTGTTCAAGTACAGCCTGTACTTTAGGCTGCATAATTGTTTCTACAAATGTAGCAGTGTCTTCTTCTCGGTATGTCTCAAATTCTTCGATTAATGAACGACGAAGAACTTTTTTGGTTTCTGCTCTTGCTGCTGGTGATATTTTGGCAAAATAACTGATGTATTTTTCGGCTTTTTCAAGAACGTCCTCTTTACTAGTTGCTAGTTCATCAACAAGGCCAATTTCGAGGGCCTCTTTTGGAGTGAATTGATCCCCTCTTTAAAGAAAAATGAAAGGAAATAATCAATTAATTTATTCGTTAACACAATTAATAAATTACGACTATGGAATGTTCAAATAAGTCGATTTTATTCCATCATCAGTTTTGTGAGGATATCTGGAAAACCAAACGAGATAGAGTGGTTTTACCCTCATTCTTTCTTTAAGAAAAATAGCCCTTGAAATGCTCTACGAAAAAAGATCAAGGCAAAGTCGCTGTATCTTCATTAGTTTCCGAGATATTAAAGAAAAACTAATGACAAAATGAAAGCGATTTGTCTGAAAATTTCATATTTTTAATTAATTTAATTCCGTTTTCATGGGAACATCTCGGAATTGTAGAAAAATTGTAAAATTTTGAAAAAGACCTTTTTTGTGGAGGAAAATGAGTCATTCTCTACAAAAAAGATTAGGGCAAAAAGAGCGTATCTCCATTAGTCTCCATGATATTCTCTGAAAATCGTCGGAAAAATCGACTTCTCTCGTTCTACCTCTTTGCTACTGAAATATCTCCCTAATCAATTGAGATGAAGGAATTATCCTAAAATTCTTTTTTCCTAAATTCTTTAAAGAAGTTCCTCACAAAAATTCTTTTATCTCCCTTCAATTCCGAGGTATTCCACCAAAACTAGAAATATTCATCAGACTTTGCTTCCTTCGACTCTCATAGATAAATAGATGAATAAATTTACCTCAAGAGAGCCAATTCAGCTCTTCGATACCCAATAGTAGAGACATAAACATCATTGATCCACCTTGGAATGCCAAGACCGAGTTTTGTCTCATTCAGCCCCATTCCATGTTTTCCATCAACAAAAATTCGATATTCACAGGATATGGCTAATAAACAACCGCCCGCAGGACTCGCCCCCTTTTATCGTGTAAAAATCCAATTGTATTAGCATTTTTATTGAATGGAGAAATTAAATCATTTGAATTTTTCAGTAAAAATAATTTTATCTCAATTTTCTCACATTAACTGCAGCAACTGTTGGCAATCCCAGACTGTAAAGTGTCATCAAGGTATCTTGCACTGCTGTCCACAATTTTGTGACTCTTTCCACGTTGGGCTTGTACATTTCCATTATATCAAGGCCACCACAAAAAACAGTTGGCAGTGATGAAGTCAGAATCACTCCTTTGCTTCCATCTTTTTGTACATTTTCGAGTGATTCTTTGAGATCACTCAACAGTTCAATATTTAGACCATTGACCGGTGCTCTATTCATCGAGATAATGCTCGTTCCTATTTTTTAGAAATGATTTATCAATTTTCAGTGGATAATTGTTCATTGAACGATATTTTTAATTTGATTGAGTAAAGAAAAAATTGTCTAATATTCTCGTGGAGTTTATGTTGAGAATATCTCGAAAACAACGGGGTTCAGAAGGATGTATCAAGGAACGTTTTTTGTAGCCCAAAAAATTGTCTAAGAAAACGGTCTCGTGTGAATTTCCTCTAAATCCACTTGATTCAGAAACATTCGTAGAGAAATGTAAGATGTATTGATTCTTACAATTTGAAAGAATTTTAAGAGCAAAGAATAGAGGATGAAATGCGAGGGGCTGCTCACTCGGGAATTCGGTGGCACAGCGATTTCCAAAAGGAATCGATTCCTTGTGATTTCCACTGTGATTCCCGTAATTTCCGAATCAATAGGGTAATCTGCGATTTCCCCTGATTCCCGCTGATTCCAATGATTTCCAGTGATTCCTAAATTTCAGAAATCAGTGATTTCCGAACTGTCAATTGGAAAACCTTGTTAATTAATCATTGTAGATTAACAATAATTTATTCACGGTTAGGGGTATGCAGATGCCTGATCCATAAAACCAATTATTAAAGATAAATCATCGGCCATTATGGTCACTCCCGAAAAAATGTTTAAATTTGGAATTTAATTTTAATTTTCAAAGGCACCAACGCTTCGTCCACTCTGCGTGAACCTCATTAGGGTGCTTATTAGGGGTGTGCGGTTCACTGTCTCTTTATAAGCCTAGCGAATTTTGTAATAGGGGAAGGTGGCGCAAAATCGACACAAGGGGTAAGACGGACATACGTGGTTTTGGTATTTTATCCTATGAAAATTACTCGAAATCTATGAAAATATTGGAGATAGGTATTTTCTGATGATTCTATTGGAAAGTTGAGAAAATGTTCCATGGAAATCGTATGTCAGAAATTATTTTTATTAAATTTTTTGAAAATTCAATTTTTTTGGGTAAGACCTGAAGGTGAAACTCTTCTGTTTTTGAAAAATCCCAGTTTTTCGAAAATATCTCTGATTCTGTTGGTCGTAGTGACCTGAGGTTGAGCTCAAATTGAAAGGCGAGCTCATCTCCCATCAATCTATGAGGTTTTAAAAGGAATTATTAATTTTGCAAGTACTTAGAGAGCAAAACTTCATTTTTAGCAAATCGTCTATAAATATTTGGAAAATGGATAGAAAAAATTTGATCCACGCAAATCGATGAGAAATAAACTTAACTTCTATTTGAGATTAACCTCAGGTTGCCACGATCAAGAAAACCGGAGATATTGCCAAAAAAGTGAATTTTTTCGATTTTCGAAAGGTGTATCCTTTCAAAAATTGGCCAAAAAAACTAAAATTTCCTAAACAATCGAAAAAAAAAGAATTTTGACTCGTGTTTTCCACCTAAAATTTCGTCACCTTTTTAATGGAATAACAGAAATTCTCCATTTCGAACCGTTCAATTGGAGTGTATATTTTAGCCTACCTTCCCCTATAAATAATTTTTCCAAAGTTTACTTACTTTTTTTGCTAAATTAGTTCGAAGGCGTTTTCGGAATGAACGAAACGGTAAAAATTTGGTGAATTTTACCAAGCTCTCACCCGAAATCGTTTAGAATTAGCGAGAAGGTAAATTATAACTCATAGTTCAGATATATAGACTTTGGATGAATGCTTGCTCGATGGAGAGGGGATAAGGGATTTCCAGTGATTCCCGAAATCACGCGATTTCTTTGTGATTCCCAATGATTTCCTATACATTTGGAGGAATCACGAGGAAATCAGGAATCATTCGATTTTCAGCGATTTCTAGCGATTTCCAGCGATTTCTAGTGATTCCTAATCTGATTTCGGATGAAATGGTTCACTGATTCCCCGAGTGAGCAGCCCCTCGATGAAATGTCTCATTAATATCAAATGTCCATACTCAAGTAGGAATAAACCGAGCTATGACGAGAAGTTACATGAATAGATATTGAAATAATAATGATAATGAAATATAATTTCGAAAAATTAGTTATATTTTCCTTTTAAGATATTCTAGAATTTTCAGAAATCATTTTGATTATTTTTTCCATCGCAATTTCGACCAATCGGAGCAAGGGATTCGACATGACGTGGAATGTATAATATCAATGATTTTCTATAAAATCACGGCTGTTGCTGAGTAGCAAACAAAAGTTTTTCAACAAATTCTAACCGATTTTATCTCACAAAAATGTCAAATCCGAGCATCTATTCAACAAAATTAGAATTCAATAAAATAATCTTCCGAACATCCCTTGTGCTTTGAAATTAATTTTCCTCATGATATTTCCCTCAAGATACCCTCTCAGCAAAGTCTGCGTTCGGTTCAGCATGAAATCGCTTGCGTGCGAGCTCTTGAGATTTTTAATTTAACAAGTTTTTATTAACATAAATAAATTTACATAGCAACAATTGTTAACAAATTTACATTGTGCAATGAGAAATAGTAGGTTTATGGGGAATCAGTCCCAGCCTGTGAGCTTTTACATACATATACAGAGGGTATACTTTGAAAATCTTGAAGGGTAGTTATGTGTACATGAGAATATTGAGATAGGGAAAAGCGGAAGGAGAACTCTATAGACTTGAGGGGTGTTAGGTGATTTTCAACGGCGTTTTGTGGACCACTTGGATGTAGTGAACGGATCAATGTCCTTGATGAGGAAATTGGGATGAGCTTTAAGTTTATCGGCGAAGTTTTTTGTGAGTTTGAGGATATGGGTGTTTATGGGTTCGATGTTCGAGACAGAGGGGAGTACAGGGATCAGAGTGGAGTAACGGAGATTATTGATGACGCGGAGGAATTTATTTTGGGCAATTTGCAGTTTGGCTAGGAGGGAGTGAGCTGCGTTATGCCATATTGGGGCTGCATATGTCATGACGGGTCTGATGATGGTTTTATAAAGCTTCATCTTGGTTTTGTGGGAGAGTGCTCTGAATTTAAGGAGAAAGTAGAGGCGTCCCAGGATGGACTTCGTTTTTTGGGAGACTAGGGTTAAGTGGTACTCCCAGATTAATCTGTTATCAAGTCTCACTTCCAAGTAGTCGATGAAGCTAGTGATAAGAACTAGGTCGTTGTTGAGGTATAGAGATTTAATGTGGTTTTTTTGAAAGGAAAAGAGGGCACATTGCGTCTTAGGTACATTTACCTGATGATTCCACATTGAATCAACGGTCGGATTATCAGTCATACCATGCACGTCAAGCACCGACTTTTTTTTCGCAAAATACCAATCATAAAAGAATAACTATCCACATTTTCATTGTTTTATTTCAAATTTCTATACTGTACCCTTCATGACTTCTATCAAATAAGCACTTAAAAAACTTGGGTATCTAGTGACCTTGCCACTTCAGATTCGTTCAAAATTTGTTGATCTTCAACTTTTAACTTTAACAGATTTTTATTAACATAAATAGACAATTTTACATTACAACAATATTATTTACAGCTGAGTAATGTGTACATTTGTTTTTGGGTTATAGTCCCAGCCCGAAGGCTTTTACATATAAATCTTGAGTGTTGTGCGATGGATGCGTGATGAGTGATGGTAAAGACGTGAGGTATGTTGATCTTCAACGCAATGATTATCGCGAATTATCATTTTTTCGGAGATTTCGTATTTTTTTATCATTCAATCCGCGGTAATTAACAGTTCCAAACTGATAAAAATGATGAAAAAATATGCGAGTTTCATATTTATGGAATTGACTGATTTATACATTAAATATACATTTCTCAGTACATATCTTCGTGAATAAGAAAGATAGCGGAATTTATATAGGAACTTTACCTGTAGATAATTATAAGAGCTACAAGAAGAGTCCTCAGCAAAATGCCTATAGTTTTTATTGTGAGATAAACCATTCTCGAGATATCGCAAAAAGTGTAATACTACATTATCAATTAATTATGCCCAAACTACACGGAGAATCAATCCAAAATTTCGCAGACATGTAAAGCGAAGTCAGTTCTTTCGACAGAATGTCAAAAATCATGGTGTTATAAACGTGAAATCCTATCCAACCCTACTACCTTACGTGATGAAAAAACAGAAGTTCGAGATCCGATTAAGAGACTTTTTTTGTAGCCCTCGAAGTTCTTTGTATCCCTCATGAATTTCCTACGAACCTATTCCTTTCAAAAATATTTCTGAAACAAGCTCTTTTCACCCCCTAAAGAATCGGTTCTCATAAAAATTCCTCTATCTCTGCTAGACTCAAAGATATTCCCCAAAACCCCTATAAAAAAAAACTATCCCTAAAAAAACTCAAAAAATTAGTAATCCGCATTTTTCTCACCTGTCACCTCATTCTTGCTGACGGTAACGAGTTTATTACTTGTTGAATATCGTCGTGACGACAGTTTGAAGCATCCAACTCTCATAACCGCCCGAATTCCCATGATTTTCATTACGTAATCCAAAAATTCTCCAAAAATCCTCAAATCCCGATCTCAAAAGAAATCAACACTCAAAGACTCCCAACAATTAACTGATAAATCTTTGGGATATGTTCTTTACGGTTTGAAGTGATCCAAACGGTGTTGAACTGCGCGCAGGCGCAAGCAGGTAAGTTTAATACCGTTTGGATCACTTCATCAAACCGTAAAGAACAAAACCTTGGACCTAACGACCACGAGACCGTCAACAAACAATACATGCGATTCTTCTTCTGCAAATAAAAAGTGCGCATGCGCAGACAACGCCGAAATCAACAACAATGACAGCGAGGATTTCTAACATACACAAAAAAATGGCTTGCTGTCGAAATTAATGTTTGTTACTAATTCGAAAATACCAATTGTAAGATTTGAAATTCGCCTGAAAAGATGTTTACCTACGAAAGGTTCGGTTTTTCGAGGCGTATTAGCCCTAAAAGTCTTCGAATTTGCGAAGAGTTGTATGGCTGAATAGCAGACATCCTACGAAATAGCATTTTTACGAAATGACAAACGTTCGAAATTGACACTCACTGCTACTCCTTTTTTGAGGGTAACAGAGAGAGCCGTCAGTTATAGAAAATACAGAGGAACAAGGGTATATTATCATTCCTCAGTACTTAGTTCAAGTTCTCACTGATGACACTATAAGTCTCACAATGTATGAGCCATTGAGGATGTACCGCACAGATTGAGGTTTTTGAGATTTCTAAAGAAAATTGAGAAAAAGGGAGGATGGAATTTTCTCACTTTTCCATCAACACTAATTTCTGTTTTCAGAGAAATGGAAATACCCGACATTGAGGCAGGATTTTGGAAATTCCCCACTTTCTTCAATTCCAACGAGAAACTTTGGAAGAGGCACTTCAAGCTGAGGCCTTCAATATCGACAAAAATCTGGAGGCAGACGTCGCAGCAGCTCTGGACGAATAATTATAAACGAAGATTAATTGATAACAGTTGACAATTTATAATGAACAATTTAAAAAATTCGTTACAAAAATCTCGATATTTCCTTGTATTAAAATTTATCACAATTTTCATTGAATATTCACTGCACATTTCTCTATCAAACCTCATAGAAAATATAAAATGCATAAAATATGTCATGATTAACAAACAGCTCGTAAAAATTCATATAAAAATATTTTAACATTTTAATTAGTGAAACTAATTCTTTTTCTTGAGCGAGTTGATGTAATGTTCGAGAGCAGCCTGTACTTTAGGCTGTGCGATTGTTCCTACAAATGTAGCAGTGTCTTTTTCACGATAGTTCTGGAGTTCTTCGATTAATGAACCACGAAGAACTTTCTTTGTTGCTGCTCTTGCTGCTGGTGGTATTTTGGCAAAGTAACTGATGTATTTTTCGGCTTTTTCGAGGGCATCCTCTTTGTTAGCTGCTAGTTCATCAACGAGGCCAATTTCGAGGGCCTCTTTCGGAGTGAATTGATCCCCTCTTCAATGAGAAATAAAAGAAAATAATCAATTGATTCATTCGTCGAAATGATGAATTAATTACGACTATGAGATTTTAAAATAAATTTCTTTCATTCCATCATCAGTTTTGTGAGGATATCTCAGAAACCGAACGAGATAGAGTGGTTTTTCTAATCTTTTTGTGTAGCGCTTGGAAATTCTTTACAAAACGGATTAGGACAAAATTAATCTATCTCGCTTAGTTTTCTAGATATTAAAGAATGACTGATGACAAAATAAAATCAATTTGTCTGGAAATTTCATATTTTTAATGAGTTGAATTCCGTTCTTAAGGGAATATCCCGGAATCGTAGGGAAGTGGAGAAGTTTTTGTGAAGACCTTCTTTGTGGAGGAAAATTGGATATAAAAAGAAATCTTTATAGAAATGAAAACTGTTATGAAGAGTTGAAACGAGCAAACTGTTATTCCCCAAATAATTTCCATAAAATCGGTAGCAAAAACAGAAAAAAGAATCAGTTCAGCTCGTTGTCATCTATTTTATTGAAAATATCTCGGAAGCTAAGTGAGATAGCGAAATTTTGCACCAATCCTATTTTGTACCTCTTAAAATTCTCGATAGAAAAGGATAACAGCAAAAAGAGCATATCTCCATTACTTTCCGAGAAATTCTAAATAAATCATTGGGAGAAAGTCGACTTTTCGTATTTTATCTCTTCTTTACTGAAATATTTCCATACATAATTGAGATAAGGAAATTTTTCTGAAATCCTTTTTTCCTGTAATCTTGAGAGAAAGTCCTCACAAAAATTCTTCTATCACCTTTTAATTCTGAGGTATTCCACCAAAAATAGAAATATTCATTAGACTTTTCTCCCTCGCACTCTGATAGATATATAGATAAATAAATTTACCTCAAGAGAGCCAATTCAGCTCTTCGATACCCAATAGTAGAGACATAAACATCTTTGAACCACCTTGGAGCCATAATACCGAGTTTTGTCTCATTCAAACCCATTCCATGTTTTCCATCAACAAAAATTCGATATTCACAGGACATTGCTAATAAACAACCGCCTGCAGGACTCGCCCCCTTTTTCGTATAAAAATCCAATTGTATTAGCATCATTATTAAATGGAAAATTTACATAATTTTAACTTCTCAGTGAAAATAGTTTCATCTCAATTTTCTAAGAACATGAACATAACAGACATTTGATAATTTTTGGATTTTTAGTTTCTTTCATCAAATGAACTATTTAAAAAAAAAACAGAAAAATATGCACATGCAGAAAAGTTAAGAATCTATAGATGCGAATTTTTTGAATATTTTTTTCATAATAATGTATTTCTTCAAAAAAAGGCACAAGATTATTAGATGTCTGCTAGTTTCATTATCATAATTTTCTTACATTAACTGCAGCAACTGTCGGCAATCCCAAACCGTAAAGTGTCATCCAGGTATCTTGCAGTGTTGTCCAGAATTTTGCTGCTCTCTCCAGGTTGGGCTTGTACATTTCCATTATATCAAGACCACCAGAAAAAACAGTTGGAAGTGATGACGTTAGAATCACTCCTTTGCTTCCATCTTTTTGTACATTTTCAAGTGATTCTTTGAAATCACTCAAAATTTCAAGATTCAGACCATTGACCGGTGCTCTATTCATCGAGATGATGCTCGTCCCTATTTTTAAAGAAATAATTCATTAATTTTTAGTAGATAATTGTTTATTGAACATGATTACAAAGGATAGCAGACATCTGGAAATTTGAAATTTTTACTTTTAACAAATAAATTATTTCAGAAAAATGAAAAATGGGCACATTAAAAAAATGTCTTTTGTAGAGATGTGCCCTTTTGAAAAATTCAATTTTTCAATAATATCTCTAATAAATTTAACTTTTCATAGTCAATTACTAAATTTTACAACATATTTATTCAAATTAAATCAAAATATTCAAAATTCTAAATTCAACATGTTGTTCTAGCTTCGCTTTGTGTGACCGACCCTCGGACAATCAAAATTAATCCAAAAATTTCATTCAATTACAGTACAAATAATTTTTCATTTTAGGACAACTCTTCTCTATCATACCCAGAAAAATTCAGAAAACTACAAGTGCGAATTTCTAAAATATTCCTTTAATAATAATTTATTTGTCTAAAAAAAATCAAAAAAATTGTCGCTCATGTGTCTTGAAATTCTCTACGAGAGAAGATCACAGCGAAATCACGCTATCTCGCTTAGTTTCCAAGATATTCTCACGAAAAAATAGGCGAAAAAAATTGACTTATCCTGTTTTACCTTTTCACAACTGAATTAATAAAATCATGATTTTTTTTTGTTTTTTCTAACGAATATCTCTGGAGCTAATGGAGATAGGCACTTTTTGCACTAATCCTTTGTTGTAACCGTAGAACAATGAATTCATAAACTCCACCACTTTCCTGTTCCTCACACTCCCCTCATTTTCCTCAAAATATCTCTATAAATAAGGGAAATGAAAGAATTTCCCTAGACTCCTTTTTTGTAGCTCTTTTCACCCTCTAAAAAACCGGTTCTCATGAAAATTTCCCTATCTCCCCTAGACTCAAAGATATTCCCCAAACCCTCCATGAAAGAACTCTTTCCCAAATGAAAGCCCCAAAAAATGAATAATCCCCATTGATCTCACCTGTCACCTCATTCTTGCTAACGGTAACGAGTTTATTACTTGTTGAATACTGTCGTGACGACAGTTTGAAGCATCCAACTCTCATAATCGCTCGAATTCCCATGATTTTCATTACGTAATCCAAAAAATTCTCCAAAAATCCTCAGTTCCCAAACTTCAAAAGAGATCAACACTCAATGAATCCCAACAATTAACCAGATGAACCTTTGAACTCAACGATTATGAGACCGTCAACAAACAACACCTGCGATTCTTCCGCAAATAAAAAAATGCGCATGCGCAAATAGCCCCGAAAAAAAGGAGCAGTGATGACAGCGACACTCTCTCACGTACACATAGCGATGGGCGATCTCCGAAAAAATAATCGATTCTCAAAAAATCGATCTTCATAATAAACGATTTTTTGAGAATCGATTTAAAAAAAAAGATTGAAAAGTAGTAGAATAATGGGAAAAAAACACATTTCAATTAGTTCAGTTCTGTCATTGTTTTTTTCTCAACTGATACACTATTCATAATGAATACATGATTGTTAATTTATTTTTTTTTTAAATTATTTTTAGCTTAATTTATCCAGTAACATAGTGTAAAGTAAATTTTTGAGAAATCTTCTCATGCTACTCTATCGAAAGTGACGAGAATTGAAAAGAAAAAATAGTTTATCGAAACTATTGGAATATTCTCAAGTATTCACCTTTAATTTCAGATAATTGTTCAAAATTTCCCTCATCATTTTGATAGTAATTTTGATCTCAAAAGACGAAATTTTATCGTTATTGTTTTTAAAAAAAGTCGATACGATTCTGCTGAAAAAGAATCGATTAATCGAGTTTTTAAAAATCGTCTAAAAAGATCGATTTTCAGAAAAAAAAGAATCGATCTTACAAGATCGATTGAAAATCACCCATCACAACTCATGTATTGTCGAACTGGCCAAAGAAGTAACCTCCGAAGACGACCCGAAGCTGAAATTTACATGTGTAGTATAGGAATCCGAATGTTTCCGAGGTTACTTCATTGGCCAGTACGACAATACACACACACAAAAAAAAATAACACATATTGGTCGATGAGTCGTCGTCGTGATCGGCCACTGTCGACCCTCTCTCTCTTCTCCCCCTCCACAGAAATAAATTCAACAAATTCCATTCTCCCTCTCTTTCTCGCCCTTTATTTTCCTCGAAATTCATTAATTCACGCCGATGGGTGGTAACCAAACGAGAGTGTGAATAAAAATAAAGAAAAAAATAAGCCAAGTGCCGAGTGAGCAATTGACTCTTTCAATCCTGAGTCATCCAATTGCGCAAAGAATTTCATTGAATTTTTTTATGAAATAAAAAAATTTTCCCCAATCTTCAAGGGCATAAAGTGTGTGTATGTGTGTGTGTATTTTTTTGTGTGTACAAAATTGTAATTGCAACATGGCTGACAGACTCCAAACTGTCTTTACTAAAAGTGTAATTTGTGCCATTTATCAGTGAATTTAATGTTATATTTAAATGATTAATTTAAAAAATTAAAATCAATGAAATGTCGTGAATTTATTGTGATTTTTTTTTAATATTTTTTTTTTTATTAAATTGTGAAAATTTTTTTTGCAATAATTTCATTGTAACTAAGTGCAATCATGTCAACTCGCTCGCAGCTTACTAAGGATTTAAATGGTAATTTGTATTATTAAGATTTTAATTGTACAGTGATTAAGGCAAATTCCTTTGCGCTATGGGAGATTTTTAGTTGTTTCATTGTTACGATGTTTTTTTGATTTTTTTTTTTTTTTAGAATCGGTGAAGGCTCTGCTTGGCAAACACGTTAAAATATTGTTGAAAAATGTTGTCAAACTCGAGACTAAACCAGATAAACAGGAAAATCGTGTTTTGGTGAGTTCATTAATTTATTAAAATTATCAATCGGTTTACATGAATTTTCATTGACTTTTTTAAAATATATTTTTTACTTTAATAAAAGGTTTTCTCACCGTGTCGGCTGTTTTTACTGACTGCCAAAGTTCCTACACGTGTAAGTAATAATTAATTACAAATTTTAACCTACTTTTTAATTATTTAAATGGTAATTGGAGAAATGCGTTTGGAGTAATTTTTTAGAACGAAAATTTTTAATTGATGAAAGTCCTTTTTTTACAATTGTTGGGAGAGAAAACTGTGGGGAATTTTAATTGTGAAATTTTAAGTGATGATGAGGTGATTTTTATGAATCGATTCATCTTCCATAGGAATTTAGTAGTGAAGAGGTGAAGCAGGATAAGTTTATTTTTTTTGTCATTTTTTGAAAATATTTCGAAAACTAATGCACTGAGAAAACCAAATTCTTGTAGCAAGAAAATTGCCTTTTAACAAAATTTTTTTCCACATTTTATATCTATATGTATGGAAATTTTCTGGAGTCAAGTAAAATTTCTTCAACTAAGTAAATTTTTCAACAACAAATTTTTTTTTTGTCAGTGTGGAGATACGTCTCTCTTACTCAAATCCTCTTTTTTAGCTCTTGAAATTCTCTGTGAAGAAGGATCTGGGTAAAATCACTTTATCTCGTTTAGTTTCCAAGATGTTTTCAAGGGAAGATGAGCAAAAAAACATTGATATATTCGGTTTTATCTGAAGAATATGAAATTTTTAGACAAATTTGATTTCATTTTGTCAAATTTTCTTTTTGAAATATGTCGGAAATTGAGCGAGATAAGGCTATTTTACCCAGATTTTTTTCGTAGAGATTTTGGAAAGCTAGAAAAAAGGATCGCTCTATCTCGCTTAGTTTCCGGGATATCCTGAAAAAAGTAATGTTGGAATAAAATCGATTTGTCGGAAATTTTTGTAATTGTTTCATCTTCTTCAATACTGAATTATGGAATTTCTATATTTTTTTTGTTTTTGACTAATAACTCCGAAACTCATGAAGATACGCCCTTTTTATCTCAACTCTTTTCTGTAGCTCTTGAAATTCTCTGCTGAAAGAATCAGGGCAAGATCATGGTATCTCACTTAATTTCCGTCATATTTTCAAGAAAAATCGTTGAAAAAATTGAGTTATTCTGGTTTAGCTCTTCACTACTGAATTTTTAATGCAGTGGGGCAAAATAGATAGTTATTTGATTGGTGAAGGATTGAATTTTTCTGATGGCTGGAAGGAATTTTTGTTGAGGAAATTCGTGAGCAAAATTAAATTTTCTGATTTCTAATTGATTTTCTTTTTTAGTTTTGTGAAAATATCTCAGGTGCTAATCACCGCAGCGTGCTGAGGTGAATTTGGAATGGAAGTTGGAGAAATTTCCCTTAGATTTCACTAATTTCGAATTGGTTTTTGATGGCAATTGGAGAAAATACGGGGTTAAATAGTGTGTTTGTAGAAAATGTCATATTTTCCCTGTTTTTGGAGGAAAATCATTCGATTTAAGTGGAATCGATGGTAAATTAACTCAGTTTTCGTTAGCGAGAGACCTCAACCTGCTATGATTAATAAAACTGGAGAGATTTTGAAAAACTGTATATTTACAGGAAAAATCAAATATTTGTCTTTTTATGCCAATTTTTTATTTGTATTTTTTTAAACATTTTCAATGAATGACAAATATTACTCCGGCAAGCCACTCAAACTACCCCTGTCCTCGTGCATTTTGTGGAATGAAATGAATGAACAAACGGAATTCTACTCGTGAATGTTCAAAGGAAAAAAATCTAGACACTACATTTGAAGTTTTTTCAAATTTATCGAGACATCGATCTTGTAGATTATTAAATTTTGGACAAAAAAACTCTTGGGTGCATTCCTCTAAATCCGCTCGTTTCCACGAAATTACTTCAAAAATCATTGTTAGACTCCCCATGTTTTTAGTTTTACAAATCAATGGCGTTTGTTTTTCACTAATATCTCTGAAATGTTTGAAATCAGAAGAATCTATCAATTGACCTTTTTTGTAGACATTTAAGTTTATACAAAAAAGGTGCATTGATGCATCCTTCCACCTCCATTTTCAAGATATTCACGGAATTGAACATGCAACTTATAGATTTTCCTTGTTTCTCCACTTCACAGTTCTTCCCAAATATTTCTGAAAATATAGAATTTCAAAAGAAAAAACGCCGAAAGACTTTTTTTGTAGCCCATAAAACTTTGCACAAAAAAGCTTTGGGGACTTTCCCTCAAACCCTTTAATTTACAAAACAGAAATTTATACAATTCTTAGACTTTTCTACTTAGAAATAGAAAAACCTCTGTCATTTTTCCAATTACCTCCAAAGATACTAAATTTATAAAAATGTACCAAGAAATTTCATTTTTTTGAAAATTTAAATTTTCTCAAAAAAATGTTCCGAAATAATTTTTATTGAATGTTTTCTTTAATTTTTCCATTGAATTTTGGTCATATATCTCGGAAAATGGACGAAATATGGAAATTTTCGTACGAACCTTTTTTGTAGACGATAACAGAGCTCCAAAAAATGTTTCTACAAAAATCTCGTTATCTCGCTTATTTCCCAAGATATTCCATCAATCTACGCCACCCATCGCCTCTCTCAAATCCCTAGATAATACTAAAACCATTAAAAAAAACTTCCAGATTGACTGTCACTTCCACTACCTCGAGATAACATCAATAGAATCGCGACGCTCGAACCAGCTATGTCTAACCGCCGCCGATCGTACCTACAACTTCACAACAACCGGTGTCTCCGGTGCAGCGGACACAACCGAAGTAGACGCAATGATAGAAGCCCTCCACACAGCAATCCGCAATATTTTCCCAACTGTTCCCCTGAACTACGTAATCCGCAAGATCGACGTGATCCCAGCTAGCAGGCTCCAAAACATTCGCGGCTCTGAGTTAGCCCGCAGTACCGAGGCAACCCGAACAACCGGTCCCTGCGGTGGTTTCTCCACCCAGTATGCCTGCATGTGCGATCTCCACAACGTCCAGTACCGAGAAGAAGTAGCCTGGGATGTCGACACAATATACCTCTCCCACGACACGCGCGAGCTAAACCTCCGGGACTTCGACCATCTCGAGCAAAAAGACCTAGTCCCAATAATCTCAGCTCTCGAGTACAACACATGGTTCACAAAGCTCCGCTCCTCCCACATGAAGCTCTCCCACGAATGCCTAGAGCGTCTGCTGCACGTGGTTCGCAGATCGCTGTCGATCCAAGAGATCTACCTCGACAACCTCGGTATAAAATGGGACTTTGCCCACAAGCTCTCGCTAGCGCTAATAGCAAACGGCAACACGGTCCTCCACACGATCGACCTCTCCAACAACATGATCGAGGACAAAGGTGCGACCAGCCTCTGCGGGATAATCGCGAAGCTGACCCAAGGAAGCCACTTAGGTGGCAGTGCAATAGGCAATCTCCCAAAAGGCATGCAGAAGCTCAACCTCTCCCGCTGCGGCCTGACGTCAAAGGGAATAGCCCAAATCGCCCACTCTTTAAGCCTCAATCGGTCGATGCCAACAAGCTTGCGCTGTCTAAATCTCTCCGAGAACAGTCTGAAAGACGACATCAACAATCTATGTAATTACTTAGCACAACCAAACAGCTTGACTCATCTAGATCTTGCTGGCACTGATACGACCCTGGAGTGTCTGTTCGGTGCACTACTGCGGGGCTGTGCAACAAATCTAGTCCACTTAAACGTGTCCCGCAATTCATTTACGAGTAAGAAAACCAAAGAGATACCACCTAGTTTTAAACAATTTTTTACGGCAACCTTGTCCCTGAAGTATCTTAATATATCGTACTGTAAATTACCACTCGAGGCACTCAAGCATCTGTTGCTTGGTCTCGCCTGCAACGAGAGCACAGTTGGTCTTGAGCTAGATATGAGCGGTAATAATCTGAGCTCGATGGGTGCACATGTCCTGGAGTCCTGTATTCACGGCGTCAGGTGCATATCGACGCTGGACATTACAGACAGCAACATGGACGTTGATCTGGCGCAGGTGATAACAGCAATTGGCAAGAACAAATCGATAAAGCACTTGTTCATGGGACGAAACACTGCGGGAATGAAGAGCAAGAATATATCAGTCGTGATGGACTCGTTGGTGCAGATGATTCAGGAGGACGATTGCGTTCTGCAGAGTCTGCACATACCGGACTCGCGGCTGAAGGGAGATCTGTACAGTTTGATAAATGCATTAGGCTCCAATACGTGCCTACAAACACTAGACCTCAGTGGCAATCAGATCGGTGATCCTGGTGCTCGACTCTTGGCGAAAGCCTTGCAGATTAACAACCACTTGAAGACAATAATTTACGATAAGAACAATATAACACTCCAGGGCTATGCCGACATTGTTCACGCATTGGAGAAGAATTACTCCGTTCGATACATGCCATTCCCTATTTACGATCTCCAGCCATGCATGAAGACGTCTGCTGAACGTGCAGAGCAATTAGCAAAGAAGCTGCAGGACATGCTGCAGAGGAATGTCACACCCTGCAAGTACTCACATGGACAGGCATTCAGGCTGCAGCAAGGCTTTCTGCTTAGTTCGACGCAGCAAGTTGTTGATAGACTAGTTGTACAGACACAGGACACCATCAAGACCCTAGCTGCTGAGAGCTGCGATGCTAATAACGACATAAATTACGCGACCGGGCTCATCCAAGACGCTGATAATTCGAAGCAGCTGCTGCCAAGGCTTCACGAAGTCCTACAGAAAAGAGACGAGAAGAATCCTATTGAGATCAAGCTTAAGGACATTGCGGATGAGGTTCACAGAGTGGTCAGTGACTATCTTGAGGACTCGTTGGAGTCGATTCTCAAGTGCGCGAATGATCATTGTCCTACTGTCATGTCGCAGACTCTCGTTAGGGGCGATGACAGTGATCCGATATCGGTGGATCAGGATCTGAGGAATGCCTGCAAAGAGAAAAATCAGATTAGCAATGAATTCATTAATAACTGCATTATTGAACAGGCTGGTACTGACATTGTTAATCGGGTTAATGAGCTCAATCTTGCTGTTGCCGCTCATGTCTCGGACAGGATTACTGATGAAGTCATTGAGTCGCTGTCTAGGAGCTACAAGACGCTTATTGGAGACAGTGCTGATAGGACGAGGAGCAGCACACCGGATGTACTGAGGCCAAGTGCCAGTTCTATGAGCAGCGGGAGTGTTATTGGGATCAATCCGAGTATTGGTGCCAGTTCGAATGAGGAGCATATTTATGCTGTTGTCTCGCATGCTTCGTCCATTACTGATAACTCGGGGACTATGGGAGAAGATGGTGCTTCCAGTACTACTCTGGAGGATGGCTATCCTTCCTCGTGTATTCTGGGACCTCAAGGAGGGACGAATGATCAATCGCCAGTGGTGAGTATTGCGATGATTATAATTCTAGGATTAGAAGAGTTTCGAGAAGTGATGGAACATGAAAATTTCGATGAGGAGATTTTGGCGGTGAAGTGGTAAAACAGGACGAGTCAATTTCTTTGGAGCTTTTTTGGAAATTTTTGAGATCTCTGAAAATGATGGAGATATGCCTCTTTTGCCTTAATCTATTTTCGTAGACAATTTCAAAGCTACAAAAAAAGATTAAGGTAGAAAGGACGCATCTCTGATAGTTTCCAAAATATTGAGAAAATTGTTGGAAGAAAGAATTGAACTATTCTGTTTTACCTCTTCGCTACGAATTTGTTCTTCGTTTGATGTCTCGGAAAGTAGTGGGTTAAGAGAGAAATGAGGGGAGACCTTTCTTGTAGAGAATTTTATGGGCTACAGAAAAGGTTCCTAACAAAATTTTCGTCAACCTCTGCGTTTTCGAGACATTCTGAGTACAAAGGATCATCTATTTTCTATCAGTTTAAAGTTTTTTAGGAGAATTAAAGTGTTTTTAAATGTTTCTTTATGCAAACGAAGAAGCTGGAGTATTTGAATCTCGTAAGTAATATTGTGGATGTTTTGCGGTTTTTTTAGTGTAGAAAGTGGTTTTTTGTAGGATTTTGAGTAGTTTTGTGGGAGGGGTAATGGAACTTTGTGAGTTTTGGGAGAATATTTCAGAATGAGAGGGAGATATGAGGATTTTTGTAATGATGTTTTTTGTTGAAAAGGATCTCAGCTACAAAAATGGTCATTGCAAGAATTGATCTATCCTTCATGGATTCTGAAATACTCTACAACAACTGATTAGTTTCTCGTTTTTTTTTGTAGTTTGAATGTTTCTCTTTCGCCAGATTTATAGGATATCTCAGAATCCAAGAGAGTTAGAGAAGTTTTTGTAATAGTTTTTTTGGTAGCTTCGAATTTTCTCTTCAAAAAAGTTCATTACATAAATTTTTCTATCTCTTTCGGATTCCGAGATATTCCAGAAAAATTAATGGCGACTGAAATGATTGTATTTGGTTCTACTCACGATTATCAGTTTTTTTGACTAGTTGCACATGCTTGTTCAGGAAAAGATGGGGAAAAAACGCTTCAGAAAATTTGCAATTGATTCACATACTGAGAACCCCGATATCCAAAATCCCTCGGGTTTCCTAATCAAAAAATCAAAAACGAAAGAATTTTAACAAAATAATTTTCTTTAATTATCGAAAAGAATACATTTTCCATTCGTTCCCTCTTAAATTTATTTTTCATAAAAAAACAGCAAAATACTCAAAAACCCATTATCTTAACAATTACGGGCTCGCTTCAAAACTTAAATACAAAACTTTCTCCCTAATCCCTCAAAAGCTTCAAGTCCTCATCAAATTATCAATAGTCCCATTGCTCTTGATCTTTTGCCACAGATAAAAAAGTTTCTCATGTTCAGCTGGTCCCCTCCACTCGCCCTCCACCCCAATCTTCTCAAAGATCTTCATAATCTCATCACCGATATTGAACTCCACGACGCTCAAAAAGTCATTGACCTCATCGGCACTCCGAAGGATCTCAGGATCAACCGGAACAAGAAGAGCATCCTCCGAATTGTCCTTGTAGTAATCAATCTGGCTGAGTGCATCAATGGAGAAGGGCCAGAACCCGACCCTCTCAAACGCACCCCCCAAAATCTCCTTCACGTCAAGTTTCCCGATAACTTCATCCAGTAATGGGCAAAAGTCCTCGCCCTTCATCCTGCCTCCACCGTTCCTCTTTCTCCACGCAGAAACTGCCTTGAACCAGATCTTCTCTACCTCCTGAAAGAGCCCCGCATCCATCGGCTGTATTGCTTCGCTGACATTCATCGGCATCGAGACCAGAACCACCCCCATTCCACTGCAAAACTGACTCAACTCAAGCGAAAAGTTGGTCTTGTAGCCATCAAGATACAAGACGATCGGCAGTTGAATATTCTTCCTGACCAACCAAGGATGGAAAACGGTCTTCATCCAGTCGTAGAAGGACTCTCCATCTACCCATCCATCCTCGCTCCTTCCGACTGCCCAACTGTTTGGCAGTGCAGCTGTAATATTCGCAGCAACACGCGAACACTTGAAGATCGTGAGAGGCGGTGACAGATCCCCAACCGCATTTCCGCAGATCATCGTGCTGATGCACTGATGTGGATCGCCGCTGCTAAAATTATGCGGCGTCCTGTCTCCTGGACGTATTATCGACTTTTTGGTCTCAGGGTTCAGCAGAAGTGCAAGCTCATGGCAGTGGAAGACGCGGGAACCATCAACATCTAGCAATCCTTGCCCTTGGAGATACGCCTTTACCTCTCTGAACCAGCGCTTTAGTTTGATCCCTCGAGTCTTGGCGTTTGTTGGAGTTGGAGTGATCTGGTCTATCAAATTGTGCCGATCCCTGAACGCGTCGATCCAGTGTCGACCCGGACGATTGTTTCGGAATATCGTCTTCTTGTCGATTCTATCTAAGAATATGCGAATGCTTTCCAGCAATTGATCTCGCGTTATTGGAAGCTTGTGAGCAACTCTGTTCTGCACCCACTTGGCAAGTGTCTTTTCGTTGTCCTGGCCGAGAATCGTGTCTGGTCCGCGCTTGCAGATTGTTGGCTTTAGGACCCCCGTGTGCTTCGAGAGCAGTGTTGTCTTCGGAATTCCGTAGTCTTCGGAGGCTCGTCGGACTTTCGCTCCATTACGCACTGCGGTCAGTGCTGCTTGAAGAGATTCCTCCGTGTAGGCTGCATAACTCTGCTTCTTTGGCTTTCCGTCTGGGCCTAGGATAATAGGCCTCTTTCTTAGCACCTTTGGCTTCAGCATTATTTTCTTTTGGTAGGAAAGGGTCGAACGAGGGATTCCGTAGTCATGAGCTGCTTTCGTCACTGGGACACCGCGCTTTATTGCGGAGAGGGCTGCGCTCAGGCTCTCCTCCGAGTAGGAAGCATAACGACCGTTCTCATTTGTTTTATCCCTGGGAATTAGGAAAATTCGTTAGGGTGGAGAAGGGCGTGTGTGGATAATATTTTAATTGAATTGCATAATATTTAATTGAGAAGATTCGTTGAAATAGGAATATTTCATCCCATTCGTTCTTAAATGTTGAATTCAATAGCAAAGAGGTCAAGACAGGAGAAGTCAATTTTTTTGTTCTTCATTTTTTAGAAAATAACTCGAAATGTAAGGAAGATAGTGGGATTATGCCCTATGGTTTTTTTGCTGCTCTTGAAATTCTTTATAAAAAAAGATTAGGGCAAAATTATGCCATCTCGCATAGTTTTCGAGATATCCCTTAAAAACGATAGACGAAATAGGCCAAATCGATTTATTTTTGTAATTATTTTTTATGGAATATCTCGGAAACTAGAGGAATACGCCTCTTTTTACCCTAATACTCTTTTGTAGAGAATTTGAAGGGGTACAAAAAAGACAAAATCACCCTATTTCGCTTAGTTTTCATGATATTTTCAATAAAATAAAGAAAAAAATATATATATAATTATCCTTTTTCATCTCTTCGCTACGGCACTAGTTTCACTGAACAGAAAGCAAACTTTGTTCAGTAAATTTTTGAAAATATCTCAGAAACTAAGCGAGATAGAGTGATTTTGTGTTCATCTTTTTTTGTAGCTCTTAAAATTCTTCATAATAGAGGATTAAGACAAAATCACCACATCTTGTTTAATTTCCGAGATGCTCTTCAAAAAAGATGTGAAAAAATCGACTTATCCTCTTTTACGTCTTTGCTGCTGAACTATAACTGACCTTCCGCAAGTCCTGTTCAGATATCTTGAAAAGTAAAGGAAATCTCAAAATTGTCCATAATAACCCTTTCTTGTACCTCAAAATAAAAAAACAGGATTTTTTTCGTAATTTAGGATGTTCTGAGATTTTCCAGAATTTTTCAGGATTTTTCCAAATTGAACTCCGGCAACATTCCTTTGCCCACACAGTTTCTCATTCTGGTTTAGAAAAAGGGTCTCTACAACAATTCATTTATCTCCCTCAGATTCCAAGATACTTAAAAAAAATTTAAAAAAAAAAACAGATCTCAATTTCAATATAAAATCGCTATATACGGCCGTATGATCTCCTATAAACAGAGCCAAAAAATAAAATCGCTATTTCTTGATTCTTTAGATTATCATCGAATGTCATTCTAAAAATATCAAAAATAATTGAATGAAATTATCGAATACAATCACAACCTAACGGTACTTTCGTCTTCGCTAACAATTGTCAATTGAATCAATCGTGCAATTGATAATTATGCACTTTATTTGAATGAAAATGAATAATTTTGAATTGTTTGAATTTGAATTAACATATGATTCTTAACCTCGAATTTCAACTGACAGTTGAAGCTGTCGAAGACAGTGACTGTTGCTAGGTTATAATGGAGAGGCGTATTCATTGGCCATCGCATTAATTAACAAAATAATCATCGAATCCAATTAATTTTTGTGGCAATAGGTCGACTAATTATTCTGGCACATGCAAAACATGTTTCTGCATTATTTCGTTACTCACATTGTAATAAATTGTTAAGAAAAACACTTGGGCATACATGACATTGCTCGAGTCGTCCAAAACATATAATGGCCGATTCCCGCGTCTCTCACAACTACATTTTTCCCAAGCGCCTTAATTCATGGAAACCATGATTTTAGCTTCAAAGAATTCCGAAAGTGATAATAAAGTTGAGGGATTTTTCGTTTTTCTTCAGTTTTATTGATTTTATTGAAGAAACATTGGAAAAGTCTCTCGCAGTCTTCAGCGAGACGTTTTTCATTTTTTTCCTGAAATTGATAAGAATTTAGGAATTTGTTACTTTTATTATTTTAGGAAGAAATTTTTTTTTAATATTAAATCTTCAGTTTTTGCTGAATATCTCGAAATTTAACAGAGATACAGAATTTTAATGAAGACCCTTTTTTGTAAGTCTCATTGAATTTTTCGAATCGCGCTTCAATTCCGAGATATTCTCCTAGAACTGAATTTGGAATAGAATTGATTTCAGTAGCGAAAAAGTCGAACAAGATAACTCATTTTTTAAACAATCTCTTGAGAATATTCCAGAAAGTAAGCGACATAGGGCGATATTGCTCTAATCTTTTTTTGTAGCTCTCGAAAGTCTCTACGAAAGAACATTGTGAGGCAGAATCACCCTATCTCATTTGGTTTCTGAGATCATTCCTAAAAAGATCGGCAAGAATAATCGATTTATCCTATTTCATCTCTTAACTATTGATTTCTCCCTCTTTATCGTCGTTTTTTCCCCATCTTCCTCTGGGGTATAATATTTACATCATTCCTCCAAATTTGCAACATTTTCTCCTGTACATACAAAAATTGCGTAGTATTCTTTAGATGATAAATCAAGTATTTTAAAGAGTTGAAAAAATCGCTTCAACTTGATCCCGACGAGTCTCTACTTTCTCGGAAATATCTCAAAATCTATGAAAATACAAAATTGTTCATGGAAGCCTTTTATTAAAGGCTTTCAAGACCTACAAATAATGTTTCCACAAAAATTTCCATATCTCCCTTATTTTCCAAGATATTCCCTAAAAACCAAAAAAAAGGCAAAATCTCTAATTTCTTTCTCTTTTTAAAGGCAACACCTCACTTGTCGAACAAGCGCAAGAGTCTCCACGGTCGCAAGCTCCGTCCAAAGTCTGTTGTGGACTCAGTAGAAGGTTTATCAGCCGATGACATTCCAAATTTACTGCCAAATCTTCCAAAAGACACAACTGAGGGAATATCAGAGAACGAGCACTCCCTGACCGAGTCCCTGGACTCAATATCAGAGCTTCCAAACACAGCTGGCCAGCAGCTTCAGCACTTGGTGAAGACCAGGCCAAAGAGAGCAAAAACAAGAGCACCAACACGTCCAATGCTGCGCTCTGATCCACTGCCAACAGATTCTCTAGCACTTGGCGAGGGTCTAGATGTTTTTTTCAGACCAACAACACCAACGACACCACTGATATCACCAACTAGCGATGACAGTTCACTACACACATTCCCAATTGATGGTAGTCCGAATTTATCTCACACAAGTCACCGAAGTGTTCCACCGGAAACGGAAAAAAAACAGCATGGCTGCAGTTCACCGATGCTGAAGACACTGCTTGAACCAGCACCAAGATCACGATCGAGCGATAATTTGGAGAAATTCTCGCCTCTTGCAGGGCGAAGGTCCCAGGGCGATACACCGCTCACTGCCTCGCCACTTGTTCGTAGGTAGGGATGTTCGATGCTCAAAAAAAAAAAATCAATTTTCTAATCATGGTTCCACGACAAGAGATCCTTGAAAAATAGATCCTGTCTCCTTTTATCAAAACTATTGATCTTGCGGGGATTGTTTTAGAGATGTTTTTAGCAGCTGATGAAATTCTCTACAAAGAAGCTTTCTTGTAATTTTTCTCTAGGAATTAAAAAAAAAGGCTTAACTTCACCAGGATCTTTTTTACGAGGATCATTTGACCGGTTACCTCGAATCATCGATGTTTCTTCATCGATGTATGGGAAAGAAAAATCGGATTCTCGATTTATCGATTATTAGAAAGAAAAAAAAATGCACGTTTAATGTTTTTTTTTCTCTTATCATTAGGGTGTAATTAATTATAAAGAGTCGAATAGAAAGTAGGGTAACACGACCAATATAAAGATAGACAGCGACCAAAAGATAGACGGTTTCTTTTATTGAAAGTTATGTAAATAATTAAATTGTTTTTAGATTCTTCTCTTTAATTTCTGATTATAACACTCATATCGTTGCCTTAGAAACAAAGGGGCGTAAGTACTATGCTTATTCACAGGACTCATGCCTCTTTGACTCTAAGGCGATGATATAGATTCATGCGCTTTCGATTACATACTGTTTGATCAAAATTTATAATAATGGCACTGTGAATATGTTACTGTTCATATATTGGGGGTTTAGGATATATTCCAGTTTTTTCCCGATTTTCAATAATTATTCCTTCATTATTCAAGTTTACTTGATGTTTCACGTTTTATTATGTATTTTTCTATACGTCATTCCCTTTTGCAGTTTCTCTACATGATTTCCCTATTTTATACACTCCGATAAAACCCAATTTTTCCGTAATCGTCTATCTATTGGTTGTTTTATCCTATGAGATGAATAAAGAAATATAAAACATTATTGTTTCTTCCGTAAATAATTCAAATTTCATGTATGATGAAGTATGGAATGACTGTATGGATTAACGGCGAATTAATATTGTTCATTTTTTTAATTATTATATTGCCTCCAGACCTATTTTGATCCATTCCGCATAGTACTATATTGTTCATTTGACTCTAAGTTTTTGAGATTTAAAAAATTTCGGTGATGTTGGGTGAAAAACCATCGAACATTGATGAATCGTCAACATAAAACATCGAACCAAAAAATCGATTATTTTAAAAATAATAATGGAGAAATTCAATGATTCGATAAGTATCGTCTATCTTCATTTGCAGGAGCACGGAGAACCCGGATGAACCAAGAAAAAGAGCAATTCTGCCAGTGACCAATGCCGTTGGCTCAATTGTCTCTTCATCGTCACCAACGTGTTCACCAACTTCTGGGAAAGAGGAGAGTCCACCGAGTGATCTGCAGAAGGGCCAGTCGAGCTTTGGAAAAGGGGGAATCAAGGCATTTGTTCTTAGTTCAGAGGCGAAGATCAATTCTGGGGGAGTCAGGGGGAACAAACCAGCACCACCTGCCATTGCACCGAAACCGAGACCCTGGAGCATGAGCACTGACAGAAAATCTGGTGAGACTAATTTTGTTTTTCTGAAGAAATATTTACTAGATCTGTCTATGATTGTCGATTCCTGGGGAAAGATGAGAAATAGTGAAATTTTTGTGATTTCATCTTTTTTGAAGCTTCGATTATCCTCTTCAAAAAGATCTTCATGAAAATTACTCTATCTTCAATAGTTGCGGAGATATTTTAAAAAAGTGATAATTAATATCATTATTACTTCAATGGAATTTTCGCTCGTCGTTTTTGCTGAATATATCTTGGAATTTATGGAAAATAGTGAAAGTTTTGTACTGACATTTTTTTGTTGTTGTTATAACGTAAACTTCTCTATTTCCTATAATTTCAGATATATTTTAGAAAAATTTGTTTTATTATTAGGGATGTACAAATAATTCGAATATGCGAATTATTCGTATTGATTCGAATATCAATATTCCATTCAAAATTCGAATCGAATAATTCGAATTGTTGAATAATTTAAAGTTAACGAAAAATACCGAATAATTCAAAATTTTCGGAAAAATCTGAAATTTTATAATATTTCGAATAATTTGAAATTTTATAATATTTAAAATGATTCACAAATTTGGAAAATTTTGGATAATCCAAAAATTCATAATACTTCGAAAATTTAGAGTAATTCGAAAATTTACGAACAATCCGAAAATGTCGAATTATTTGATTCGTATTTCGAATCGAATAGTAATAGTATTCGATTTGATCTGATTCAAACGCTACTTGCACACCCCTAGTTATTATCAATAAATGGAATTTGGTTCTCTCGTTTTTGTTAAATATTTTGGAATCTATGAGAGATAGCGGAATATTTGAAGAGACCTTTTTCGTATCTTTGATTCTCCTCTACAAAAAATTTTATCACAATTTTTCTCTCTATCTCTCGTTTTCGAGATAATCTCCAAAAACTTCATCACAATCCGAACTCCGTGATGTAATTTTCTCTTCTTGATTTAGGTGAATTCAATAATTTATTGAGTGACGGTTCGAGCCCCAATACCTCAGCTGGCAACACTCCAGATTCAGGTGATGCACTTGATGAATCAATCGACAGTGGTGTAAGTGGACCAGCCTCATTGCCACCGGTTTTATCATCGGCCACAACTGCTAATTCATTGAACAGCAGTAGCGTTGAAAAAAGATCAGTAAGAGAACTCGCAGCGAGTCTAAACAAGGGAAAAACTGATCGAAAGGAGAATGGTAAAATAATCCATTAAAGTTGTTCAACATTCTTCAATATTTCTCCTCATTTTTTTTTATTTCATTTTTTAACTCATTCCTTTTTTTTATTTATTCAATATTTATTTTGCATCATTTCCGTATCTTTTTTTTTTGCTTTTTATTGGATTATTTTAGAGCAAACACAAGTACCCTGGAGGTCGTTGCTTCATCGCCCCGTTAATTCCAACAAGGTATTTTATTTTTAAACTTTTTTTTTTTTTATCGAATTTCGATAAATTCCTGTGAATTTAATTGAAACATTCTTAACACATTCAAGTTATTATTCTCGTTCTTTTTCCAATATCTTGGGAACTAATAGAGATACGGAGATTTTTGTAGAAACCTTTTTTGTAGGTCTCGTTTCACTTTTCCAAAAAGGTGTTCATGAAATTTTTCGTATTTCTGTTAGTTTCTAAGATATTTTCAACGAACGAGAATCAAATAGAAGTCAATTTTTCTCTAAATGCATTTTATTGCGGGAAAAAATTAAAATTTTTTTTTTTACATGTTCTAGGTACAGCAGCCATCGAAAAAGGATGAGGAAGGCCGAATTAATTTTAAATTACGAAGAACGTCATTTTTACGTGATTCAAATTTCAATTACGACAATGATGTCGTTGACGTTTGATTAATCAATTTTAATTTTTTCAAATTTCGTTTCTTTTTATTTAAAAGAGAAATTAAAAAAAAAATAACATTCCAGTTTCTATACCGTGCCATTTTGCAAACAAAGAGAAACAAATAATCATTAGACACTGATTTAATTAACGTGTTTGCCGAGGCCTAATTAATTTCATTTTTTTTTCTCAATTAAAATGATTTATTTTTCATTGAAAAAAAAACGAAAAAAGAAAAAAAACGTTCCAAGGCTGGTTTTCACAGTGAGACTAGTCAATTAATTATTTTAATTATTTCTCCCTCTAATTTTCTATTAAAGAAAGTATATGACGAAGACATATAGCGTTTGTTCCATGATCTGATTAGTGACTAATTGCCAATAATATTTAAATGAAAAAAAAAAAGTAATTAAACAAAAAAAATACAAAAAATTAATTCGTAGGCTTAAGTGAAATTTTTTGAAAAAATTCTTCGCTCTCTAATGTTAAAAATTAAAACTGGCAACTTTCATATAAATTTTTATTTAATGAATTGAATTCAATTTAATTTAATTAAATTAAAAAAAAAAATTGAGATGAATTGTGTGTGACGAACCAATCATATTGGTTTGTAATATTTATATGTAAATATTTATACAATTTTTAGATACAAAAATTAGTTTATCATAGAATTATGGGCACTATGTACGAATCAAGTCAATTGTTTTTTTTTCTTTAAATTAATTAATTAACTAAACAATTTAATGAACGTAATTTTTTTATGAAAATATTTTATGTTCATTTTTTATCGGTAATTTGGGGCATTTATTGATTTTTTTAAAAAATCAGTATTCATCAAGTGGGCTCACAGATGTGCCAAAATCATGAATTAATTGAATGCGAAATGATAAATCATGAAAAGAACCAAATCTAAACATCAAAAACTGTATGATACTGTAAATGTTTTTTTTAAAAATGATTTTTTAAATATTTTTTATGTTCTCTTTAACGACTGTGTGAAACGGGTCAAGCAATTGCGACCAAATATTAATATTTATCGTGTAGTAACAATCTTTTTTTCTCTAATTTTTAATGTTTTTTTTATTGTCGATATGATTCTTTGTTTATAATTCTTTTTATATATAATAACACGTATTATATATGAAATTCGATGATTACAGTGATATTTTCATCACGTATTATGATATTATTGGCATAGAAAAGTGATATAATCGATAAATAAAAAGATATACAAATAAAAAAAGAGGTTTCAAGTGATTTACGTTAATTTAATGAATAAACGAGTGCACAAAAATTATGGAAAACTATAGATATCTCAGGAGGGAAAAGGTTTAGAGAACAATGTCTAAAGACCTCTTTTGTACAGATCTTCTGGGCTAAAAAAAAGGTCTCTTTATAAATTCTTGTAAACCTAATATTTTCAGAGATATTTGCGAAATAGTGGTCATGTAAAAAATTTAGTACCAAAATCATGGAAAAAATTGAGAAATTCATTGCAGATTCTTTCGAAAATATCGTCGTCTCCGAAACAAAGGGGCGTAAGTGCTATTTTTATGCACAGCACTTACGTCTTCTTGTTTCTAAGGTGACAATATGACGAACAATTTCCTAAGGTTTAGAGGAATTTATCAAGAGATCTGTCTTGTAGAGAATTCAATTTTCCACGAAAGAAAGATCTCCTGATGAATTTCTCTAAATCCAATAATTACAGAAATAATTCAATCTGAAAAAAAAATTCCTCATTATTCATTCACATAAAAATGAAAAAAAGAAGAAAATGATTAAGAATTCCACAGTTTTCTTTTATTTATTTAAAAAAATTACAATTTCTTCAATATTTCAAGTTTTTTTTCTCAATTAAATAATTGATGAAAGTTTTGGAAATGGATTTTGCTTTGATATAACTAATTTCTTGTGCTGATGTGATATGTAGCCTTTTATCTTACCCTCAAATATTAAATTAGCAACTAAACATTCAGTTTCATCCATATCGATTTCATTCAATCCATACATTTGTAGTGCAGTTAATAAATTCTGTACTGGTATTTGATGTGTACTCATTGCAAGCCAAACTTTTTTGAATAAATTACGATAAGCCAGTAATTTTAATTTCTCAACAATCAAATAAATTCCAGCACCAATGAAAAAACTCTCGTGTTTAGTCATGACTTTTTCAAGTTTCTCCAAATCTCCACGTTTTACAGCTTCTACTAATTCCCAAAATTCCATTAGACTGTATTTCTCGAGAAGTGATTGCTTTGGCATGTAACCAAGGAGCATTTTTACAGGCACTAAGTATGTCAGGATCAAACGCTTGTTCTTGGATGAGGCTTTGTGGCAGTGCTCAAAGGCATAAGTTAAATATTCATCGGCTGCAAGAAAAAAAAATAGAAAAATTAATATAAAAATATTGTGGAGCGATTTCAAAAAAATTTGTTTCTTGGAAATATCTAGAAATCTATGAGAGTTAGAGAAATTTTCAAAGAAACCTTCTTTTTAGCTCCAATTCCCCTCCACAAAAAAGGATTCCATGGAAATTCCTCTATTTCCTATAGATTCCGAGATATTAAACGAAGAATTACAAAAAAAGCATGGATTTGGCATTACCTGACTTATAATCACTATCAAACATGGCTTTTCTTCCTACAAAAAATTTATAAGTAATTCTCTGTGCCAGTGGAAAATGGTCCTTATAAACTGACGAGTCAATGGCCCTAATTAAGGGCTTACATAGATGCAATTTGTTTATTCTGAAGTAAACCTTCAGCAATTGATTAACGAGTGTGAGCATTCCCCAGCGCTTAGTGTCATCTTCGGAGCTTCTGTTGTCAGCTGCGCAAACCCTGAAGCATCCCATGAGGCATTCAGCACATTTCTCAAGTACTTCACCAGGTTTAGCATTTTTACCCTTCATATTTTCAGCCTGAACTGCTAGTAAACGTAATTCTAAGCATACTACGTTCATAACGGGTAACATCCAGTTTTCTTCTTTCTGGAGTTGGAGAATTTTTGTTACACTCTGGACCACTGCACTCTGATTGCTGTATGTGGTGCGAGCATCTTCCTTGTTTGCTGATGAAAGTGTTCTATTCAAAATTAAATTAAAACATTTTATTTTCAATTTTTTTCTCAATTAAAATTATGTGAATTTTACTCAAAACCCAGTTTTTACGAAATTTCTCGGAAACTAGGACAGATAGGAAAATTTTTGTGGATACATTTTTTGAAGAAAAAATCGAAAGCCGCTGAAAAAACGTCTTTACAAAAATTTCACTATCTTTTGTAGATTACAGGATATTCTGTAGAAACAGATCGAATCTTCTTGAAATAGAGAAAAAAAATGTTCTAGTCTGCATAGAATATTTTGGAATCTAAGGCAGATAGTGAAATTGGTCTGCGAGGACTTTTTTTATTCAGTTTTTGACTTTTTCTATCTCAATTTTTTCGACCAAAAATTTCTTTTACAAAAATTTCTCTATTCCATATAGATTTCGAGATATTCCACGAAAAGTATTTGCAAAATTCTTCATCTCATTCAGAACTCGAATTAATCAGAGAAATTGATTTACCTCAAGTGCAGAAGTACGAGATCATCGAATGGAGCTGCTAAATGGTCCATCGCCTTCTTCATCGCAGTTTCCGTACTCAACTGCGGAATATTAGCGTGATTGTGCCGCAAAGACAGTAAATCCTGTTGATAGAAGCGAAAAAAAAGTTAATTTTACTAGTTCCAGTAATTCAGAGGCGAAGTTAATCTCTTTTGCGAATATCTTTGACACAATTTTTGGAGAAATTTTGCAGGAAACCTTTTTTATAGAGAATCCAGTTCTCTTCAAAATCGTAAAAATAAAGTCAGGAATCGAAAGCTCGTTTATTTGCAACTCTAGAATTTTTAGACAAGTTGTTTTCATTTCATCATTAGTTTTTTTGAGAATATCTAGGAAACTATGCGAGATAGAGCGATTTTATCTTAATCATTTTTTGTAGCTCTGAAAAATCTCTAGAAAAAAAGGTTCAAGACAATATCGCTCTTTTTCGCTTAGTTTTCGAAATATTTATAAAAAACTGATGACAAAATGGACTCAATTTGTCTGAAACTTCAGATTTTTGTTTTTTTGTCGTTTTTAGTCTTCATAATTTTCATGACTCATTTTTTTCATAATTTCGTTCTCAATTCCATTTTAGTCGTTTTTCATTCTTGGGAAAGAAAACGAAAATACCGCATTTTCGCTTAGTTCTTGGAAACGAAAATGAAAACAAAAATACCGGAATTATTATTTTTTCAGATAAATCAGTTTTATTTCATCATCAGTTTCTCAAGAATATCTCGGAAACTAAACGAGATAGAGTGATTTTGCCCTAATAACCCTTTTTTGTAGTTCTTGAAATCCTCATAAAAAACGTTTCGTGCAAAATTTCTCTATCGCGCTTAATTTCCGAGATATTAAAAAAAAAACTTTTAATATAATGAACTCAATATTTTTAAAAAATCCAATTTCTCCTTTTTCTTTAGTTGTCATTCTCCGAAATTTTCATAATTTTGTTCTCGTCTTTATTCGTTTTTGGGGACGAAAACGAAACGACACGGCTAGAGGTACAGAAGTGCCTTTAATACATGCATTGAATTCTGTATATAATGTTAGTATCTTTAAGTGTCATTTAAGTGTACCTGAAGTGTAAGTAATTAAAAATATACTCAAAGGGCATGTTAAATACAAGCAAAAAGCACTTCTGTACCTCTATAGCCTCATCGAAAACGAAAATACCGCATTTTCGTTTCCTTCTTCATTTAAATTCTTGGTTTCTGAAATAAACATATGACACTCTCAGAGTTGCTCGCTTCACCACTTCATTCCCAGATTAATTAACTAATTAATTCTGCAATTAATTAGGTGACATTTACCGCTAATGCATCTCCATCCTGATTCAGCCAGACTCGCCTCAGCTGCAATAAATCAATTAAAAATAAATTACTTTACTAATATTAAACAATGAAAATAAAATAAGGTCTTTGATTTACCTGCATTATATAAGAATCCATGATAATTAAAGTATTAAAGTATTCTCACTATCACTAAATTAATTGAAAAATCCTCTGATAGTACGTCAATCACCATTGAACTTCTGTTCCCTTCTGTTTACAACTGAAAACATAACCTAGAAAAATTCCAGATGGCAGTTGCATTCAGTTTATTCACTTGATTCAGTTTTGGCGGATTCAGAAGAAAGTTGTTTACATCAAATGAAAATTAATTAAAAAAAATAAAAATAGTTGAAGACAATTAAATTGGAATGAATTAACAATTTAAGAAAAATGAAGGAGGATGCAGAATTGCGAGAACTGAATGAGAAAAAGGCAGAATTGTTGAAAAAAGCGTTGGAATTGCGAGATAAATTGGTGCAGCAGCAGAATTCTGGTGACAGCAGAAAAATTGCACTAGAGGAGTGAGTGGAGCATCGAAAAATTTATTAATTTCTTTTGAAAATATCTTGGAAATAAGTGGACTTAGAGAAAATTAACGAGGGACCTTTTTTTGTAGAGAATTGAATTTTCTACAAAAAAGGTCTTTTAGGAATTTTCTAACAATTCACTACTTTTCGAGATATTTGCAGAAAATGATACGATTTATTATTGATTTCTAAGATTTACTTAAGAATTGTTGAAAGAAACTTGAGAATATCCCTGAAACGAGTGGTTTTGGAGAAAATTAACGAGAGACCTTTTTTGTAGGGAATTGAATTTTCTATAAAAAATGTTTCTTGTGAATTTTTTCTGAATGCAGCAGTTTTTGAGACATTCGGGGGGAAAGATCTGATTTATTATTGATTTTCCAGAGTTACTGCTGAGTTATCAGAAAACTTGACTGCACCAAAAGAGATTTCAACGGAGGAGGAACGATTTATTGTCAGATTAGTTGATGCAACACAACAAGCAACTGGAATTGCATTTAATAATGTTAATAAAACATGGCAGAGAGATAACGTATGGAATTACACAGCCGAAGTTGTTATGAAAGTTTTGAAATTCAATTTGGATCTCACTGTTGATATGAAGGTAATGGTTTTTCCAAATATCTCGGAATCTGCACTGAGAAAAAAATTTTTGTAGCAAGAAAATTGCCTTTTAACGAAATTTCCCTTCACAATTTTTATATTGATATATATTGAAATTTTCTAGAGTAAAATAAATTTTCTTCAACTAAGTAAATTTCCTCACAACAAATTTTTTTTTCCTCAGTGTGTGAGAAATACAAATCTCTTTGTGGAGATCTTTCTTGTGGCTTTAATTCCCTTCTACTGGAAAGGTTTCATTGCAAAAAATTTCTTCAAAAATTTTCGTATCTCAATTATTTTCCGAGATCTTCCAGGAAACTGAAATTAAAATAGATTTTTCAATAAATAAAAAAAATTGATTTTTCCTTTTTTACTCTGGAAACGGATTCAATAAAAAAAAAAATTTTAGGATGGAGGTGATAATGAGATTCTGGACATCACCTGCAGATTTGTCAACGTAGTTGACTATCAATTGCACGAAATAACTCCCTGGGTCAAAGCCTTCACGAAGGAAAATAAAATGGCTTGTCTAATGTCTTGTGAGTTTGTAATTAATCATCTTAAAAATCATGATTCTGAGAATAGTAGAAATTTGACAATTCTCATTATTTTTATTCCTTTGACAAATAAATTATTTTTAAAAAAACACAAAATATGCACATGTAGGAAATTTGGAAAATTACAAGTGCGAGTTTAAAAAACAAAAATTTATAATATATTTTGGTTTCTAGAAAAGCAAAAAATGGTGAGATCTGTGCTAATTTCAATGATAACAAAAAATCCCAGAAAAAAGTACTCGATAATTTTACGATTTTTTCTGCAGGCTTCAGTGACTACAATGGCCAGTGCCTGATTCGCCAGAAGATCCTGGACAAATTGAGTCGGCAAAAGTTCATAACGATCGACAAATGCTCAACCGGTGGCTTCTTCATTTACCTTCATTCTCCAACTTCGAAGAAACAATTCATAAAGTTCTTGTGGACAATGCAGTTCAATGCTAAGACGAGATCGATTGATCACAGCTTCACTATCGAGGCTATCGACAATGGTAAGATAACTTGAGTTTTTCCAAAATTATGTAAAAGTGTTTTATGCAATATTCATCAATTTTTGCAGATTTTATGGCGAAGAATGAAAATCTTCTCCAAGACTTTTGTCAAAAAGGATTGCAGAGGGAGGAGTTGGAGACACTTTGGGGAGATGTCTGCATCGCTGCTAATGAATATAAACATTAATATCAATTACTAGTAATAAAGTATTTTTCTATTTTTCTTAATTAATATCTGAAGTTTTTTAAAAATATTTTTCTTAAAAAAAAAAGGGATTTTAATGATTTTAGGGGTTTTTGCTCGTTTTTTGAGCATTTGCTTGATTAATAATCAAAGGACCAACCGAATTTCCTTCGTGATCATTCTCAGTAGAATATCTCGGAAATTAAGCGAGATAGCGGGATTCTGCCTTGATTTTTGCCTATAAAAAGAATTTGAACAGCTGCAAAAAAAGGATTAGGACAAGTTCACGTTATCTCGTTTATTTTCCAAAATATTCCCAAAAAACTAGACTTGTCCTGTTTCACCTCTTCGTCACTGATTTTAGAGCAAAAAAAATCCCTTTATCCCTCCAACATCTCCGAAACGGCTGAATTTAGAGAAAAATGTATAGATGCCTTTTTTATAGAAAATTAAAGTCTCTCTAAAAATAAAAGACTTCTTCATAAATTCGCTTAAACCTAAGAGTTCCCTAAACATCCCCAAAACAATCTCCCCCAATTTAAAAACTCCACATGAAGAAAATTCTCATCAGTACAAAAAAAACCTATTAATTAGCACCACCCCATCAATCAATTCCTCATCAACACTCCAAAAACCTCGCGATCGATGCGTAAAATCATTGATCGCTGAGCAGTTCAATCCGACTCATCAAAAGCAATCCCCACTCGGTGTACGTCATGAAAAAAATGGAGAATAGATGATTGATAAAAAAAAAAGTGGGGATGAACAGCAATTGAACGACAATTTCTAGGCCTCCGTCTACTTCTCCCCAGTGGCGCAATTGGTTAGCGCACGGTACTTATAAGACAGTATTATACGTGAGCAATGCCGGGGTTGTGAGTTCGAGCCTCACCTGGGGAATATTTTTTTAAACGCAAATTTCTTCTTTGAGCCCCTAAAAATTGCATTTATAAGAATAAGTCAGAAAATGCGCAAATCGAGCAATTCGCATGAAATAAAAATTTGAAAAATTGAGAAATTTTGTGTAGAATAGGTGAAGAACGTGAACAAATTGTGGACAATTTTTTTTTCCTTAATTAATAATATTTCAATGACACAAATCTATTTACAAAGTAGTTCCTCAAGCTCAGTTGCTCTGTTCTTGTACATTTTTTTCACTTTCTTTATCTTCTTCGGCTTTTTTTGCTGATTCTTCTTCGGCTTTTCGCGCTCTCCATGCTGCGATATATGTCGAGGGATGAATAGGTAGAAATCCAGCTAAACCAAGAAGATGCTCGACTTCACTTGATATTTGTACATTTCCTTGACCAAGCCAAAACATTATTCTCTCTATGTTTAGGGAAACGAGTTTTTCGTTGAATTGATTTGGCTTTGGATCGTATGTACCTAACTGCTCAATTGGCGGTGCTCTCTGCTTTTCTTTCGGCTAGATCAAAGGGAAAAAGGATTATTACTGGAGTTCAATCGTTCATTTCATGGGATATAAACAAAATTTTAGAACTTACACCCATCACTACGATGTGGAAAAACGGACGATTCGCACAGCCATAACGTGCTAGACGTATGACTTTTTTATGCCAGTCAACGTAAACTCCTGTTCCAGACGCTGCATGCAGGGGAAATCGTGGCATAACGGTTGACAATTAATTTTTCTTGTTTAATCGGTGATTTGGAGATTCAAATATTTGGTGAAGATCACACACTTTGAAGAAAGGTTATGGAGGCTAAAAGCACCTGCGCATGCGCGAGAATTTGTTATTTTTATTGGGTAATCTCGACTGTGTGAAGTTGGCGGGAAATAGTGGGGGGGGGGGGGGGGGGGGGTTAAAGTTACTAGGTTATGAAGATCTAGGGATTTTTTTTGTTTTCTTTTTGGGCTAGTTTTTAATGAACTTTTGGAGGTTTCATTTTTTTTGAATATGAAAATGACGTTCTTCGTTTTTCGATTTTGAAAAAGTGTTTATTCTTGAAAAAAAAATGAAAAATAGCGGAAAATTCTGAAATAATGCGAGTGACGAGATTAGATTGTCACTTTTTCAAATTCAATTTTCAAAAGATCCTCTCAATTTTTTTAATAATTTTTTGATTAATTCGTGCAGCAAGATTGAAGAAGCGGGAAATAAAGAAAGAAGGGGGGGGGGGACGGGATATAGAGAATTTGCAGGAAAATATGAATTGTTACAAGAAAATAAAACTATCAAGTGACATTTTTTTGGTGGAAAATTGAATATTTTATCAGAAAAAAGTCTCGAGATATTTTCACGAGATATTCACGTAATAATTCAGTAGTGAATAGGTAAATCAGGAAAAATCTCTTTATCTCTTAATCATTCTCCACGGAATCTCACGGAAACTATTGGATATACCCACTTGCTGAGCCACAAAGAAAGATTAGGGAGGAATCGTGCTATCTCGCTTAATTTTCGAGATATTCGCAAAAAAATGAATCTATTTCTGTTTCAGCTCTTCACTACTAATTTTGATAGGTAATTTTTCATACTTCTACAGTTTTTTTAATTTTCCATAAAGTCTCTCAAGTATCTCAAAGAAAATCCCGTGATCATCTTCAACTGATTTTCATGACCTCTCCTCAAAAAACGTCGTACCTAATGTTAAAAATCGTCAAGAAACCATGATAATGAAGTCAGCACACTATCGAAATTTCTTTTAGAGGGATAATGGCTGGATAACCAAATGGTCGGAATCATAAGAAAGAAAAAGAAGAAGAAGAAGAAGTTAGCACACGAATAACAATATTTCTGTTTTTTTTAAACGAATAAATTGGTATAAAAAAAATATTTAAGAAATTTGCACTTATAGTTCTGTGAATTTCCTGCGCGAGCATATTTCCAAGTTTTCGCTTCCGCATAGAAGTTATATAATCGTGATTTTTAAGTAGTTATAAAATTATGCAGTAAATTTCCTTCCCCCAGAAGCTGCGTTCGTCTTGGACGTTTACGTATAAGGCCGTCTATGTATATCTATAGATATACATGACATGTACAATGCTATAGGATGTAACGCTCACAGCATCCAAGACGAATGCAGCCAGAGGAGCGCATCAATTGTAATGACCCCCTCACTTTCGAAATGCAACTCTCTCAAAAACTCAAACACACGTCAATCATGTAGTGAATTTCCTTTATTTTCATTCGCTAATTGTCGATCCATACGTCACAACCATAAATTAACGAAGTTTTTCAGAAACATGTTTATCCATCTCCCGCAGTACTTTCTGCATGGCCTCGTACTCTGCAAGTTTGCAGGCAGCTTCGATGTCGAGCCACACAAAGTCCTGATGCTCATGAGACAAACGTACGTCACGATCGGTCTTGACAAGCTCCGCTAGCCAATAAACAACTCTCTTCGGTTTGCCTTTGGCTTCGTAATTTGATTCGACTTTGGTATCTTCAAAAATCTTCAAATCATCTTTGGTGAAGCCTGATTCTTCTGCAACCTCTCGCAAGGCGGTTTCCATCTCACTCTCGCCAAATTCAGTGTGACCTGAAATATTTTTTTCCCGTGCTTTCGTTAGGTTCCTTCGAAGTTAGTTAATTTAGAAAAAAAAAACAATTCAAAAACCTTTTGGAGGTGTCCAGTGGTGCGTCTTCTTGGTGGTCTGCAGCAACAGGTACTCAATTGCGCCTTGGAATCTACGAACTATCACCAATCCAGAAGCATGCTTACCCATGACTGCTTAGACTGCTGTTACCAGCCGACTGCTGTTATTTCGTGCCACGTCAAGCTGTGAAGATTCATTCGCAATTAACCCTCTGAGGTGAATCCGCCGCTCCCCACTCTCTCGCACATGTATTACAATTAGCTGTCCCCACTCTGACGTCTGACGGGCGTTGTCAGGCGTTATCCACCTCAGAGGATTAAGGAAGCTGGTCAGCACTTGTGCAGGGCGCGGGGGCAGCGGTAGAGATGGACGAGAGTCACATGATGTGTTACAAAACAAATGTAAAAAACTACTCCACTACGAAGCTCAATGAGTATGTGTGTGCCTTATCAATTGTTTAGATTAAGAAAAATGCTGTTTTCCATGTTTCCCAGTATCATAAGTAAATAACAATATCATGGTATCCATATGTATTAATGCTAGCTTTAATAAACATGTTTAAAACAAAAAAAATGCGTAACGAAACGGTCATGTGACGTCACGTCACGGAGTAGTAATAACCGTCACAAAATTTCGGTGAATGACGGCCATAAAATACGAAAAAATTATGACCATCACAAATGAAGGAGCTTCAATGACGATCATTTTACATCTAGATAGGTATATCTTATCATTATGAAAAAATTAATTCTCTGATATTCATAAATTAAATTTTTTATTTTTTTTATACTTATTTAACTTTGTCATCTTTACTCTAAGATTATGCCAATCAGCGATGGAGGGTCATGATGTGTCTATAGACACATCATATATGGACGAAGCACTTGTAAAAAAATTTACAGTGGTGTTTGTATCATTCGACAGAGACTGGGATTTGAACTCGGAGCGTTGAGTTGCCAATCGAACAATTTTGTGACATCATGGGGCCTATTCTCTACCGATGGGAGTTATCGTGAACGAGAATGGTTCCATTCACGGAACGAGTCAAACGAATCGGGGAGAGTCGTCAACGATTGGCGCTTCCGTGGACATCCTTTCCGTTCACAAAATGACTGTTTTTTCACACTCTCTTTCCGTCAACGAAAAGGACCGTACACGGAAGTGCAAATCGTTTACGACTCCCCCACTGACGAATCACTGAGCACATACCGTACATACACCGTGGATACTCGGTACAAAAATGGCCCAAATCTATTCAGAAAATACTGCATATAATCAGTGCAAGTACGATGGAACCACCGTGTGAGTGCCAAAACCGTATTGTCACCGTACATCCACCATTTCTTCAAAGCTGCCAAGGCAATGAAAGTTTTCATGCTCCCTCCATTTCGCTCTACCTCTCATTTTCCCGCAAATTCAGAAAATCCCCTTCAACTGTCGCTCAATGATTCCAAAGAAAATTGAAGCATGACATAAAACCCTACCAACTTCATTCCAGCCTGAATCAGCCTAAATCCCCGCCACTTCCTTGGCCCCATTTACAACGAGCGACCGAAGAATCTAGGGACATGAAGCTCCCCCCAGTTGACAGTAGAATCATCGTACGGCGTGAAGTTTCACCCAATAAACGCCGAGTCGTCGACGTTTCAGGTGAGATTGTAATTGAAAATAATTAAAAAACAACGATAACAATAAACTAAAACAATGCATAATCAATTGTATTAAAAAATAAGGAATAATATTCCAATAAGTTGTGGGTGAAAGGTGTTATTATTGTTGAATTAATTGAATTTTTTTTGCGTACAAGGGGGGGTAATGAGGAGTGAAAAACACGAAGTGTAGCGTCGTCTCTCGATTGTTACAACGGCAAAGGCTACTGAACGCGCGCGGGGGGGTGGGGGCAAAGAAGAGAGTAAGCGGTATCCAAAGGGGGATTGGCGGGGTAGTTTCAGCCGGGGGAGAGAGGGAGGGATAAACCGGAGAGTTGGATCACGTGACTCGCTGCGTTTTGAGCGCACTAACCCAGGTACAGGGGAGGGAGGAGATCTATCTAAATAAATACCTTGTTTTCATTTAATTTTCATCATTAAATAATTTTAAAAAAATCATCATTTGTTTCTATTCATTCATTTTGCGTTCTCGTTTAAAATGCGTCAACAGACTGATAACAGAGGTGAATCAACGTACAATAATTGACAAACGTTCGAACTTGCGCCGAGTGTGTTGTGTACAGTAAAAAAAAAAGAGAAAGAGAGGGGAAATGAGAGAATAAAGAATTATATTCGTGCGAGAAAGAAAACGTGGGTGTTTCTCCTTCTTTCTCTCTCTCTCACTCTCTCTTGTGCGAAAATTTCACTCTGAAAATCCGCCATTCTTCAAATTTATGAAGTTTACTTTTTTGGTTTCAAATTTTTCATTAGAATATAAAAAAATCAACGATTGCCTATTTGTCAATGATTTTTCCATCGGAATTTTCATACTCGATGTGTTTCCATGAATCTGCGGGACATTTTTTTTTTTTTTCTTTCTACACTTGACAAGGCCTTCAATCCCTCTCTATCCCCTCTCCGAGCACGAAAAAAAAAAAGAAGAGGCAAGAGAGAGAGAGAGAGAGAGAGGAAAATATTATATATATAGATATACATTTGTCCACAAATGGCGTCCGTTGTGCACATGGTCTCAAACTACGACACCGAGACACAATTATTATTATTTTAAAAATCAATTTTAATTGGAAATTCTTGGTTTTTTTTTTTTTTTGTTGACTTTGTTACTTTGTGTTTATTCGGTGGATTGACGGAAATTTAACGGGTGGAACTTTAGCGGGTGAGGTGCGTTGAGGTTAAGGTGAGGATTTTTTTTCTTCAGATGTGAAAGAAAAGTTTTGCGCGAGGAGGCTTTTTTTGGGGGGGAGGGTGGGGGGCTCAACTCTCGATGGGTTGAGGAGAGTTTCTTGTCCCTTCACGGCCACCGGAACATACCGAACATACCGGCTAACACAATGAACACAGAGACATGGAAATAATGTTTTTTTTTTTTTTTATATATATGTCGCTTCACTGCTTTTACTGAGGAGAGATAACAATTTTTTTTTTCGCCTGTGGACAATAAAGGACTCGTGTTACACGAGATAACGAAAAAACGTTTGCAAGTTTTAATATTAAAGTACTAGTTAAGTCGATTCAACAAATGAAATATCAATGATTTTTATTGTTTTTTTACCTGATTTTTTGTTGCAGATTGTAAATAGCAAGTGTACATAGGTGTGATAGGCCTGGGGTGATTTAGTTAAGGTCTTGCAGGAAAAAATTTTAATTAAAAATTTTCGTCATCTATAATTTTTTTTAATTAAAAATAATTTGGAGGACGAAAATTTTCTACATAATTAGAAAATTATTAAAATCATGAGTTCCGGCAATAAAACGTTGGGTACTACCTCCACCAGTGGGAGGAGTACTAACAAAAACAAATCATCTCAGCAGCATGGTAAATCAGATCAGCATCATTCGAAGACCACAGACACTGCTAAACACGACAAAGGACAGGTGAGTTATTTGTGGATGATAGAAATTAATTATTTAGTAATGATGAGGTAAAATGGAATCAGTTGATTTTTTTTTGTTCATTCAATGATCTTTTTAACAATGAGAAAGTTTTTTTTAAGAATATCTTGGAAACTAAAAGGGATAGAGCGATTTTGCCCGAGCCCTTTTTCCTAACTCTTGAAATTATAAAAGAAGGATGAAGGCAAAATCGCTCTATCTCGTCTAGTTTCCGAGATATTTCGAAAAAACTTGGATATAAAATCAATTTTCCTGAAAACTTACGGTTAATTATTTTTTTTTTAGAATATCCACCCTTTTATGTCCTAAAAATTTTTCGTAGCTCTTGAAATTCTTGCAAAAAAGAATTTGGGCACAATGGCTCTATCTCGTTTATCCCCTAATTTCCGCGATTTTTCAAAAAAACAGGTAAAAAAATCTATTTCCTTGAAAATATCTCGCAAACTAATGGACATACGTCCTTTGCACTTCCATATTTTTTGGCAGCCTTTGAAATTCTCTACAACGAAAGATTTGGGTGAAATTGCTCTATCTCGTTTAGTTTCCAAGATACTCTAAAAAAAAATCAGCCGAAAAATTATCCAGTTTTACCTTTTCATTACTAAATTACGATTTTTTTTTCGTTCCTGGCGAATTTTCCGAAAAATAATGGAGAAACGCTCTTTTAATCCTTTCATGTAGATCTTGAAATTTCTCTACAAAAAGACAATTCGAGCAAAATCGCGCTATCTCGCTTAATTTCCAAGATATTCACAGAATAACATGGAAAATTCACTAGTGAATTATGAAATTCAAAATTTTTTCTAGGTTGTTTATAAATATTCTTCAAAAGTAGAAGGGACAGCCAACCTTTTTCGTAGAGCATCTCAATAGCTTCAAAGAAGGTCTCTTCAAAAATTTGGCCATCTCTCTTAGTTTCCAAGATATTCCTAAAAAAACTAGAATAATTTTGATCGATGAACCGATGAATCAATTTTGTTTTCCTTTCTCTTCCAGTCCAAGGATCAAGCGAAGCATGCACAAATAATCGACACTCGATCTGGTGGAATTGAGGATCCAGCAATGAGAGAACGGATTAAGCAAGCCATGGAAGCAACACATCGTACTGAAGATCAAGTTATAATGGCACTTCATGACAGTGATTGGGACGTGAATCGTGCTGTTAATGATCTCATTGAGGGTGTTTCAGCTGAATGGGAGGTCAAGAAAAAGAAAGCTCGTCAACCAGGTGGATCAAAGACAGCTCAGGATCAAACAACTGATCATGAAGATACTGGGGATTGGGAGGAGAGACGTAATCAACGTGGTGGTGGACCACCACGTTTGAGGGGTCGTGCTAATCATGATAATCGTGGATGGCGTGGACGTGAGAACAAGGAGAATGAACGTAACATGGAGGATAATGTGCGTGAGGGTGGTTATGGCGGTGGCAGACGTGGAGGACGTGGTGGACCAGGTAAATAATTGATCATTTATTTTTCAGAAATTATCTGTAAATTCTTTGGAAATTGGGGAATTTTCGTAGAGATCCCTTTTTGCAGAGAAAATGCGGAGCTACAAAAAAGGTCTCTACGAAGATTTCTCTATTCACTGAATGAAAATTCGAAAAATTCGAGATATGAGCAAAAAACAAGAATTAAAGTGAAACTAATCAACTTCGTTTTATCAGTTTTTCTCAAATATCTTGGAAACTAGAGGAGATAGGAAAATTTTGGTGATAACCTTTTTTTGTAGCTCTGATTGTCCTCTACAAAACAAGTCTACTGAAATTCATTTATCTCCTTGATTTTCCAGGATATTCTAAGGAACTCCATTTTATAATCCACCAAACTCCACTAAAAATTCTGAAAAATTTCAGGAAGATCAGGTCGTGGCGGTCGTGGAGGTGGCCGTGGCCTTGGCCCCCGTACATTTGCAAACCGTGGTGATTCAGCATCCTCCTCGTCCCACAGCTTCAATCGTCCAATTGACACATGGACAGGCAGTGAAGAGCAGCAGCAAAGTGCCCAAGATCCAAAAATCGATCCATGGAACAGCTTGGAGCCATCGGAGGACTGGTACACTGAGGAATACACTGGTTCGCTAGCGGATACCAAGGTATTCACACCTAGTACAGCAATGGGTGATCAGCCACCAACTGATGATGTCAAACCAGATGTCCAGGTAGTCCAGCCAGTTCAGCATGGTACACTTGGTATTTCGGAGGATTCGAAGCTGGCTGATGCACCTCTGCAACAGCCACCGCAGTCCCAGCAGCCGCAGACACCGGCAATGATGCAGTCGCAGTCTCAGGTCCAGCAGCCATCGCCGCAGCAGGTACTGGGTATGCCAACGCAATTGCAGATGTCTCAGCAGGCTAGTACTGTTGGTGGTGGTGCACTTACAGCTGCACAGAGCCAATACCTGACGCAATTGACTCAGCAATCAGCCGAGAATTACAAGGCAACTGGTCAATCGGCATTTACATCCATGGGCATGACGAATCAGGCACAGAGGCCGGTCAAGCAACGGCCACGTGTCCCACCACCATCCAAGATACCATCGAGTGCTGTTGAAATGCCTGGTGATGTTAACAACAGCATAGGATTTCTCGATGTGCAATTTGGTGCGTTAGAGTTTGGCAGCGATGCTGGTAGCATTGAAAATGCAGCAACTGAGAAGTACAACTCAACCAATACCAGCATTACTGGCATCGATGTCACATCAACTGCATCAACCGTCAATTCAACGACAACATCCAACTCTCTGGACATTGATCCACCCCCGCAGCAACAACAGCAACAGCAGCAGCAAGCACCGCAACAACAGCAGCAACCACAACCAACTAGTGCTTACAATGCGACACCCCAACAAATTGTCCAATCACCGAGCAACAATAGCGTTGGCTATGGTAATACATCAACTGGTGCAACAAATTATTCACAAAAAAATTCTTATCAATCTCAGAATCAACCGGCTAGCTACAACTATACTACTAGCTCAACACAATCAGGACAATCTACGTTCCCATCGGCTCCAACTGTTGGTAGCAGCAATAATTATACAACAACAACAACACAATCTGGATACAGTGGTACAACATCATCGTATCCACAGACAAATCAGTCGACATTCAGCCAGCAATCACCATCAACAGCACAATCTACGTCTAGTACTAGTGGTGGTTATAATCAGAGTGGTAATACGAATCAGTCTTATCAATCAAGTAGTTTTGTTCCAACAACAACTGGACAATATCAATCTACACCACAATCTACTAATTCGGGATCAAACAGCAGTTATCAGGGAACGAGTTATCAGACATCGTCGAGCTTTCAAAGTACACCACAGGCCTATCAACCATCTGGTACTACATTTACTTCACCTATTACACAAGGTAGCAGCAATGCTTATCAGAGTGCTGCGCATTCGGTGAGTGGTTTTTCTTGATTTTGAGGTAAAAGACATTTGGGAAGGAAATGAAATAGAGTCTTTTCTGGGAAATTTTTGTGATCTATGGGTGATGAAGGAGTTTTTGTAAAGGGATTTTTGAGAGGATTTACGAGAATTTTATTTCTCACAGATTTAGAGATTCTCCTAAAAAACTGTTTTTTAGCTCAAATTAATGAAATTTTGTTTTAGAATCAGCTTTTCAAGAATATCTCAGAATCTCTGAGAGATAGGACAATATTTGTAGAGTCCTTCTTTGTAGGGTGCAAAAAGAGCTACAAAAAAAAGTTATTATGAAAATTTTGATATCTTGCATAGATTCTCAAGAGATATTCAAGAAAAATGAATTTTGACGCCAAATTGATAAAATTCTTCATTTTCGAGTAGTTGTAAAAATTTCAAAATTTATAGGAGATTTAGGGATTTTTGCAAAGACGTTTTTATGTATCTTTGGAGTGCTTTCACAAAAAAAGCTCTCTACGGAGATTTTTCGATCTTCTACAGGTTCTGAAATATTCTAAGAAAACTGATTTCGAGTTCAAATCAAGAAAATTTTCCTCCATGAACAGTTTTTCAAGAATATCTCCGAATCTGTGGGAGATGGAGAAATTTTCGTGGGAACCTTTTTTGTAGAGGAGAATTGGGGCTACAAAAAAGGTCACAAGGAAAATTTCGATATTTTGCATAGATTTCGAATTTAGAAAAAAAACGAATTTTGACTAGAAATTGAGCAAATTCCTCATTCTCGAGAATTGTTATAAAGATCTTAAAATTCGTGGGAGATAGAGAAATTTTTGTGCTGACCTTTCTCATTACGAATAACTAGGTCTACGAACAAGGTTATCACAGAAATCACTATCTCCCTCAGATTCCGAGCTATTTAAGAGAATCAGATATCGCTAAGTGAATTTCTTCCATTCCACAACTGAATTATTTATTTTACCCTGGAAATAAAATGTGGTAGACATCCCTATAATTGTATTTAATTACAAAAAAAAAATGATAATAATGAGTACAACATTTTCCTCTTCCTTTCGTTAGGTTTATGGCAGTGCTTATGGAAATTACAGTACTCAGCCCCAGGCTACTTCCCATAATCACACAAAATTAAACAGTGGCTCTGGTAAAGACTCCCAGTATGATAACAATGCAACGACGAGCAGTGGCTCTCTAGCGACAACAAGTGCACCATCACTTGGTCTCTCTTCAGCATCTGTAAACAGTTCACAAACTAAAGTGACTAGTTCCAATGGTAAATACATTATTCATTGATTCAATCGTGAAAATTCACAAAAATTGGATTAAAAATTTAATTATTAATTACTTTTATTATTTTTAACAAATATGCAAGATAATTTTCTGAATGATTCTCTTCTTAGATCTCATTTTTTAATAATGAATCCAAATTTCTAAAATTTTTGGGATTTCATCATTTAAAATTCATATTTTGTCTCAAAATCAACAAATGTAGATGATTTTTGAGTAATATCTCGGAAACTAAGAGAGATAGAAATTTTTTTGAAATAACTTGTTTGAAATTAGTTGATTTTCTAGGTGATAGTCAGTTGGGTGGTAACTGGGAGGCAAATAGGCTGGCGAAAAAAGGGATAGTAGTAGTTGAAGACACAATTGAAGCCGCATGGCAAAACCGTTTTATTCGAAAGGAAAAAATCCCCCTCGTCATAAGATAAATTACACTTATCACACTTATAGTCACTTATTACAGATTTTAATTGAATAGGTGATTCACTCAAAATCAATAGAGATAGTTCAAAAAATAATTGAGAATAATTCGTTGAGTTTCTGATTTACACAGAGTTGTGTTCCTGTTGAGAGTAAAATTGCTACTGCTAAGTAACCCCCTCTCCCTCGGTTAGGTGTGTCTTGAGAATTTGTTTACGTTTTAAACAAGGTTTTTACGAAAAATTTCCGTTTCTCTCTTCGTTTTCAAGATAAATCTCCAATAATTTCAGTGAGATGATCAAATCTATAAATTTTGGCACTTCACTATCGTTCTTCATGTGTCTTCAGTCTCTCCAGTGCTATTTGATAATGTAATGTATATTCTAATGTTCCAGCAGTGCCGAAGAGCACGTCTAGTGGTAGCACAGTGTCAGGTGCAAGTGGTACTGGTAGTATAACAGGAAGTGGAGCAGGTGCAGCTAGTAGTATGACACCAATGCTTGGTCATACTGGTTATATCATGGGACAGGGTGTACCTTATGCATTTCAACAGCACATGTACAGTTACGAGGAATTACAGCTCATGCAGCAGAGAATACCGCACATGGTCAGTCAACTCAATTCCAGAAAAAAGTTTACTCATTTTTTATAAGTTTAGATTATTATAGAAAAATGAACACATCATTTTTTTTTCCTTAATTCCGAAAAAAACTATTCAATCAATAGGAATGGGATTTGATTGAGTGACTTTTTTTTCTTTCTTGAGATTCATTCGTTTCGTAGGTGATGAAATGTTTTTTCTGACAATTCTTCAAATTGATAGAAAAATATTTCGTTTGTTTATTTTGTGAATATTTTGGAGATCAGGAGGATTTATTAGGAGAGCTTTTTTTAAGCTCGGAAAATTCGCTATAAAAAAGTTGTTCTGCCATTTTTGGATGAATCTACTCCTTTCGGAAATATTCACAAAATGAACTACACATGATTTTCTTGAATTAAATTCTCAGTGAAAGACCATTACTCTTATATTTTATAAATATTCCAGAAATCATTGGATTTACGGGAATTTATTAAGAAACCTTTTCTTAAACTCGTGGAATTCTCTATAAATTAGGTCTATTGACATTTTCTCCTCCATTCATTCGTTTCTGGAATATTTACAATATAATCCACGTGAAAATTTTCTAAATCGATCAAAACCCAAAAAATTCACGTTTTTCCGGTAAAAATAAATTCTGTTGTCTTACTCTCGAGAAAAAATAAAAAATGCTGTGTTCATGAAAACCAATAAATGACCTCAAATTTAGTCCAAACCGAACAAAATTTCGAGCACGAGTATTTTATAATTTTGTGAATGTTACAAGTGAATGAAAAATTTATTTAAAAATTTATTTATAAAAAAAAAACTGGAAAATGGACCTAGTGCCTGTGGTAGTTGCTCGAACTTTTTAAATTAATTTACTCAATTTTATTACAATAAGTTAAATATTGCACAATTTAAAATTATATGTTTTTCGTCGCAATTCGTAGTTATTAGAGCATCTCTGGTTTTGTCTCTCTGGAAAAGGATTTTTTAGGGATAAATAAGTGGTACACGGAACGTTTTTTCTTGCTCGTACGGGGACAAGTAGACTTTAAAAAAAATTAAATTATTGTTTTGCCATTCGTAGAAACAAATTTAATGATCGGTACGATGGCGAGACAATTGAATTCTACTTCCTGGTGTTTTTTTTCACTCTTCATCACTCTTTCTCTTTTCCTTTTCCCTGTACGGGTCGAATTTTTTTGTTTTTTTCATTGAAAAAAAAAAAAAGAAACAAAAATTAGTTAGAGAGTCCTACGTATTTTTGGAGTACACAGTGTATGCATGTAGTTTTGTGTTTGGCCTCCCTGACTAACGTGCAGCCAACTACTGGTTACTATGATGCGGCACTCGGCTATCAGACGACTGGTCCAGCAACGAGCCTTGGCGGTGGAAGAAGCGATGCACTATCTGGAGTACAGGGGGTCCAAAGTGTTCAAGGTGTGCAGGGTGCCTACACCAGTATGAGCGATGGGAGGTTCGCTAGAAATGACAGCAATGCATCGCCAGTACCTTCAACAATGTCACAACAGGTAAATCTATTCTTTAATATTCAATTAATCATAAAAATCCTGTGAACTTGGGTTTACGAAAATTTTACAAGAGCCATTTTTTGAAGGAAATTTAGTCTTCATCAAGAAAAGTCTCTTGATAAATTCTCCTAAACCCAATAGATTTAGGGATAATCTTGAGACAAAATAGATGGACATTTAATTTGAATTCATCTTGAATTTAAATTTCTAATCTCTTGAAAGTTTGTGATATAAAATTCTGTTGATTTTGTTTTGAGATTATCGAAAAAGCCGTTGTGTTTAGGAGAATTTTACAAGAGCTTTTCTTTTTTATAAGGAATTTAATTTTCATGAAAAAAAGTCTCATGATAAATTCTCCAGAACCCAACGATTTTCGAGATAATCTCGTGGAGGGAATTCTACTGTAATTTTTAATCATTCACGCCATTGGGGAATTTGTTTCCAGATTATTGCGGAAATCGCTGAGGTAAGGAGAATTTGACAAGAGACCTTTTTTTGTAGTGAATTTAATTCTCCACAAAAAAGATCTCTTGATAAATTCTTCTAAACTCGATGGCTTATGAGATATTCGCCAAATCATCTGTACATGATTTTTCGTTTTTCTTTTCCATTATTTTATGTTTAATTTTTGTTTTTGCTAGACTGCATCGCAGCATCAACAGCCAATGATGAATCCAACGTTGCCCCCGGGCTACGCGTACTTCTACAGCGGTGGAATAATGCCAGGAAGCTTCCAGGCATACGGTGGACCTGCAATTTATCCTGTAAATATCCTATTTTTCCAATATCTCTGTTTATTGATCGCAAATAATAACTGATAATAAATGATTGTTACAGCAAATCCCAACGGCGGGTAATGCCGGTACAAACAGTGCTGCATACAATGCTAAACCAGGTAGCTATGGATCAGGTTATGGTGGTGGTGCCAGTTATGATACACTTGCTAATGCTGGACCCACTGGCGAATACAAAGGAGCTGGCAGTGGGTATACTGGTACACAAACTGGAAAGACTGGTACGTCAACAGGGAATAATAACTCTGGTGCGTCATCTGCTACTGATATTGGCGCTACTATGTATGCTAAAAGCCACGTGGCATTGAGTAAAGTCAATGTAAGTAATGAACTGAGTGATGATTTTCTGGAAGTAGATGATTAAAGTTATTCGAATTATGTGATTTACAAGAATGACTTATTTTTATGATCGTTCTTGATGAAACATCTCAAAAACTGATACAGCTAGCAAATTTTTTGTAAGGACTTCTTTGGAGCTCTCAAATTGCCCCACAAATAAGAAACTTGGGAAAATTTCGCTATCTTCTTTAGTTTTTGAGATATTTAGGAAAGAGCGATGTTACGTTTACATCAGATTCTTTTTAATTAAGTTTTCTTGTTGTAAATACCTCAAAATCTATGAGAGATAGAAGAGTTTCATTAATGACCTTATTTGTAGAGGAAAATTAGCAACACAAGTTTATTGCAAAAATTTCATTATCTCTCTTATAGATTTGAGGTTTTTTCGTAAAAAAAAGTTTTAGGTGAATTTTTTCGCAACATAATTTCAACTTATTCTTAATTATATTCAAATCTATGAGCAGTGGAGAAATTTTGTTGATTGCCTTTGTTTCTAGCTGTAATTATCTCTAATGGAATACCCCAAAAAGTCATAATTGAAACTTGCTCCCTAGATTCTGAAATTTTCTTGGTTTTTGCGGAATATCTCGTAATTTTCGAGCGAGAGAGAGAATCATTCTCGTGATAAGCGTTCTTGCAGCTCCCACTTTCCTCTGCAAAAAAAGGTCTTCATGAGCATTCCCCTATCTCCCTTACTTTCCCCGATATTCTCCAAAAGCAAAAAAAAATTGAATCCCTTTATTTCAATAAAATTCAAATTTAAATTTCCACGAAAATTCCGCAATTTCGCTTAGTTTTCGAGATATTTTCTCGAAGCCAATCGGTAATCAAGTTTCTTGAGAATATCCCGGAAACTAAGGGAGATAAGGTGATGATGCCCTGATCCTGTATCTATAGCTCTTGAGATTCTCATTTACTTTCCGAGATATTGCTAAAGAACTACTGAAAAAAAAAAATGATTTATCCTGTTTTTCCTTTTCATCATCAAATTCTTATCTTCACGTTCTCCAATAAATACTCAATTATTAAATTTTTTTCAGTCCTACGACAAACAGACTTTTCACTCGGCAACGCCACCTCCATTTGGCTTGACTGGTAGCCAGAGCGCTGGAATGCCTGGTGGTTATGGTGGTCCACACTTGTTTATTTCAACGATGCCACATCAGTTGCATCAGCCACTTCATCAAGATGGTGGCAGTAGTTCTGGACAGAGATCAAACGCAAGCTCTCAGAATAAAGCACAGGCAAAGCCTGGCTACAGTTCAACTTACTGGACTGCTGGTAATTAAAAAAAAAAAGAAGAAAATAAATGAACAACAGAAGGTGATTCTTGGGGAAAAAAATTAAAAAAGAAAACAAACAAAATAAAAACTGAGGCAATGAATTAATTATTCGTGATATAAATTTTAAAAAATCGAATAATTATTCTTCTGCTGGAGAACACATTTATTACACAAAATGGGCGGACATGTACACACATTATAATTATTAAAAAAGAAAAAAAATTAAAAATGAAAATTAAGGGAATAAAAAAAAAGGAGAAGTGATAAAGAGGACTCGATGGACCCGCTCGGACACACTCGATAAATCAGGATGGTATTTTTTTTTCTTTGTCTTGTTCTTTTTTTTCTGTTTTTTTTTCTTTTTATAGAATAAATAATTTTTCCTTTCTCTCTCGCGTTTAGTAGAAAAAAAATGAATAAACAATAATTTAGGCATTAAACTTCCTGTTTACGTGAATATGTCTAATGAAGAAAGACGGAAAAGCAAAAAAAAAAATGAATATTTAATTAAGAAAATTAATTTTTTTTTAATGGATCAATTATTCAGCAATGTTTTCCATTTTTAAAAGGTTTAAAGAAATGAGGAAATTAAATTCTTTTACTCAATACTGAAGACTGCAATGATTGCATCAGCACGAGTTATTTCTTTTTTTTTTTAATTAGGAAATTACATTTAATGGGGTGGATAATTTAATTACTCTTCAATCGTGTCGTGTCTTCTTTTAAAAAAAAAATGAAAATTAGAGAAAAATAATTGAAAATTCCTCGCGTTGAAACAAGTTGATAAACGTAATGAAGTGAGTTGATTAATTATTATTATTATTGATAAAAAAAAAAAGAAAAGAAAATTAAATAAAAGTATTTCTTCAATTTTACAGACACACAATATATATTAAAGAAAAAAACAAAAATAATAATAAAAAAAAAATCTTCCCAAGTAACGAATTACTTAATCACTCAATTTCACCTTTATAAATCGTACAATAATAATCATAAGAATTTATTAAATTTTTTCCTTTTTTTTCCTGTAAATGGCATTTTTTTTTTTTTTTCATTTAATTTTTTTTCTCGTCGTTTAAGGGATAAAGTAGACTTCAATTCAAACGATAACCAAAGCTATTAAAAAAAAAAAGAGAGAAAGAAAACAATAAAAATCATAAAGTTAATTGAATTTTTTGAGGGAAAAAAAGAAAATGAATGAAAAGCATGGGATATAAAATGTGCTTGGCTTATCGCAAAATGAATTAATTAATCCATCGATTGCTTTATTTCATTAATTATTTTTTATTAATTGTCATAGATAGTACCCGAAAGGTCCTGTGTACTTGTAAACTTGTATTTTTCATTTAATTTGTTCTGTAAAACAATAAAAACATCAAAGTATGAGAGAAAAAAAAAAGAAGTGAATGGAGACGAAGTAACAAGAAAAAATTTTGGATAACTTTTTTTTTTTCAATTAGAAATTGCAATTAAATTTGTTCATCGCGAGGATGTGATAAATAGGAGAAAGAATTGAATAATTTCATTTTATTTTGGTCATTTCAATTTTGAGAAAAATGTGGGAATTGTGGAAAAATGTGGACAGCCCCCCATTGGTGTTAACGTCAATTATAAAGCTCCAATTTTTATTTTTCTTTAAGGCAATTAAAGGAAAGTGCAGATAATTGAAATCGTTTGGTGGCGAAGTGGTAAAGTGAAAGCAGAGGATTCCTCCTGTGACTTTTCTTAGAATATTTAGGAATCTAAAGGAGATGGAGAAATTTTGGTAAATACCTTTTCTTTGAAGCTCTTAACTTTGAAGATAAAAATTTCTTTATCTCCATGATTTCGGGAGATATTTTGGAAAACTGAATTTTTTTATCGCATTTTGTCACTCAGGTGTTGAGTTCTGAAAGATTTTCTAAATTCTGGGTAAAAGATGGGGATTTTCTAAATTCTGTTAGTACCATCAGAGAGAGCGGAAAATTCTACCCCGAAAAGTACTATAATACAACCCATTTTGCCCCAATGATTCATGGAATATTTCCGCAAAAAAAATCGTGAAATTTTGTGATTTAAGGATTTTCCGATTTGGACCAAATTCGATTGTATTGAGTTGTTTTTCAGCGAAAATTCCACACACTTTCCAATGGAATTAATTGATAAACAAGCATTGATGTTAATGTTACTATTAATTTGCCTGAGGCAAATTCCATTAATTAATTGAGTAGGAAAAAGTGAAGCAAGGAGATTCTTTTTCTTTTTGAAATTATTCCTTTTCTCGGAATATGAATTCTTTTTCTTGGCATTAATGTGAGATACAGATTTTCTTATATCTTTTCTTGTAAAGTGGGAAAAACCCACTGAATGAAATCTTCATAAAAAATTCCGTATCTCCACTATCTCAAGATAATTCCTAAATTTTCAAATGTGATTAATTAGTGTAATTTAAGATGTGAAAAACGACAACGGTCGCACGTTAAAAGGTAAATACACATGATTTTTTTCAATTAACAAAAAAGTACTCATTTTTTTTCTAAAGTATTCCAACAATTAACACGAGCGTATTTTTTGAATGCACTGAAAAAGAAATATATTTTTGAGTGACAATGAAATTGATGGATTTTCAGAAATTTGTTGTGTTTGTTCGGAAGATCGGAAAATTTTCCCTGGAAAATGATGTAATGCAATCAATTTTGGACCAATAGTTTTTGGAATAACAATATAAATCATTATTTTTTAGATTATCTAAATTTCTCGAGTAGTTATTGGGAAATATCTCGAAATCTTCTAGAGATAGCAGAATTTTAGTGATTACCTTTTTTGAGTAGAAAAACCTGATCTACAAAAAAGGTCATTAATAAGAAATTCTCTATCTCTCTTCGATTCCGAGATATTCACAAAAAATTGTTTGCTATTTAAAAAAAAAATTAATAATTTCTTATACAATTTTTCTTTAATTCTGAGATGGTCGAAAAAACCTGATTTCTCGACCCAGAAAATGTTTTTATGCACCATGTTTTTTTTTTAATATCTCAAAATCAGCGAGAGATAGAGAAATTTGTGTTTTTTCTTTTTTTGTAGAGGAGGAAATTCGAATCTACGATAAAGGCCTCTGTGCAAAAATTTTCTATCTCCTTCCGACTCCGAGATATTCTTCAAAATTGACAGTATTCCATCATCTTCCACCAAAAATTTCACCAGATCCCCATAATTTTCATCATTTCTATCAATTTCTCCGTGTGATCACACTCTTCATATATAAATACGCATCACATAAACAATAAAACAGATGATACTGAAGATACCAGACATCTGATAATATTTTTTAAACAAATAAATTAAAAAAAAAATTGATATTAAAAAAAAATGAAAATATGCACATGTAGAAAATTTAAAAAACTACAAGTGCAAATATCTCTAATATTTTTTTTTATTATTATTTATTTGTTTAAAATAATAAAAATAAAAATTGTCATATGTGTGCTGATTCCATTATCATCAAAAGAGTCCTCCCCCTCCCCTGTCGCCAATTGCGCGAGGATTTTTCTCCATGAGTTAATGAATTCCCCATGAATAATCTCAACTCCCCGAAAAAGAACCTCCGGGGTAAAACTATTGAAGCGAGGAGTAAAAAAAAAAGCTTTTTCATTATTAACGAATAATTTTCATTCTTTTGAGTTAAAAAAAAAATCACACTACATTAATTAAAAAATGACAAAAAAAAATATAGAAAATAATGTATAATCACGATTGTTAAATACGTGAAATCGTTTGGGAGGGAAGTATATAGTAAGTGTAATGTACGACGAGATAAAACAAAATAATGTAATGAATTGAGGGGAAAAAAAATTAATTAAAAAAAGTGCAAGTATATAAGGATAAAAGAATTAAGAGAATAGATGAACGCAGAATTAATTAAAAAAGTGAGAGAGAGAGAGAGAGTCGGGCGGGGTTGTTCTCATAATGATTGTCATATACCTTAATAATTTTTGTATTTTTGTCAAACAATATTAACCGAAGATTTAAAATGAAAAAAAAATAAATAAATAAATAAATGAAAAACTCGATCGAAAGTGCAAAATGCATTACGCCACTACTGCTAAACTACTATATGATTATTAATTAAATAATATGATAGCGAAAGAAAAAAAAAATAATAATTGAAAAAAAAATACTGTGTATAAATATGAATATCTCGGAATAAATGTACTGAAATAATTATCATAACATTTCCTTTTTTATAACGATGATGATTGGAAAAAAAAAAATGAGAGAAGAATAGATTCAAATTTACTTTTTCAGATTAAAATAATCGTGAGGTTTCTTTTTGTTTTTGTGTACATTATTGAAATGAAATAGAATAAAATTTTATTAGACGAGACACATTGTTTCATTTTTTTAATCAATGAATCGATAGAATTTCGAATAGAAATCCTGGAGTTTATTAGCGATTTTGAGTTGAAGACGTCCAATCGCCGCATATTGGTCAAATGAAGTGTAGTGCCCAAAATTCAGCAAATCAAATTGAAATATTAATTCGAAATAATATCGTCACCCTAGAAACAAAATGAGATGAGTTCTGTGTATAAGCATAGCACTTACGCCCCTTTGACTCCAGGGTGACGATATAATTGAAAAATAAATAATCAATATGTGGATATATGACCTTATAGTTGATATCAGCATTTAAGGTGGCCTTTTACTCTGCAGAGACCTGAAACGCCACCTTAAATACTGAAAAATAAATATTTGACAAGGCATTTATTGTAGAAATAGAATCGAAATAGAAATATTCTAATAAGAGTGATCAGGAAGATTTGTCCTTTTTTACTTCTTTACTATTACATCTGTTAAAATAAAATAATGAATTTTTTTCCCACCGAAGAGGCTCATAATCATCTGAAACAAATAAGATCCAGTGCATCCCAATTTTCTCCGCTGTTCTCTGATGCTTTTAATTCCTGACCAGGAAGAATGCAACCGCAAATTTTTTTTAATTTTTTTCATTTCGAATCAAGCCAAAATGAAGATTCAATGGCGAAATCTATATGATATTCATCATACAAATATACATTTAATGTATTAAGTATAAAAAAATAGTATTGAAAAAAACATTTTTTGAGTTTTTTTTTCTTCTCTCTCTCTATCACCTGTGGACCAACTCTTTGACCCAGCTTCCAGCCCATTCTCTTCAGTAGAGAAACTTCAATTGTGTCTCTAGGAAAGGCTATAAACATTTTTCAAATGAATATAATTAATGAATTGGAAATCAATTAAACTCGAATAATGAAGGGAAAATCCCCAATAGATAGATAGTAGCATATTCGCAGTGGCATGATGATAAATCCTGAGAAAAGTATAAGAATCATTTAATTATTTACATAACTCTCAATTAGAAGACCCATCTATCTTTCGGTCGGTGTCCATCTATTGGTCATGTTACCTTCTCCAAAAATTTGAAATATCAAATTGAAATATTAATTAAAAGTAATATAGTTTAAAAATGAATAGTTTTGCAAGGCTTTTTTTATTGAAATAGAAAATATCATTCAACTTTCTAAACGTTTCAACTCCGTTGAGATGCAGATCAATCTCAAATTTGATATAATTTCTTTTCGCTAATTTAGGTAGTAAACTCCACGGTAAGTTCAATATTTTATTAAGAAAAACAAAGAGATTTGTATACTTCAAAAAGCCAATTTGTTGCTTGTTTCCACCTCACCTAATCTACATTTTTGTAAAATTGACTCGGTATAAAATTTTTCATCTTTAAAAATTCAATTTTCAAAGAATTAGACGGTAAGATTGATGGAAATTCCGTAATAGTATAGGTAACGACTTGAACTATTATTTCAAAAAATTGATTTTCATTATTATCTAATATTCTTCATTCATCATGAGAAGCGATTAGAAGCGATTAGCTTCCTTCCTGCTAACTTGATTTGAACCCTTCCAAGGTTTGAAAGTTAGAGCGCTCGCGCGTTTTTTTTATTTGTCGATAAATCAGGGATTCTCCAAGTTTTTCGGAGAAGTACATAACCTCAATTGTTCCTGTCAACCTCAAACTACTTTTTCTGCGAGTAGAGTCATTATTTGAGGAGAAATGTGCGATTTCTAATTTCTGGAGATGACAGAATCTGATGAGGAGAATTATGTGACGTTCGGTGAAGCTTTGGAGCCGCTGGATGAAGGTGAGTTGTCATGGTTGTTCAAGAGAAATAAAACGGAGCACGATGCTCATGTTCACGAGAACAGAAAAGTGAGTTTGAAAATTGCAGAATGACGACTCTTTTTATATCGGTTTTTTCAGAATATCTTGGAATCTCAGAGAGATAGAGCGATTTTCATGATCACATTTTTTTGTAGCTCTATTTCTACTCTACAAAAAAAAAGTAACGAAAATTCATGTATCGCTCACAGATTTTGAAATATTTCCTGAAAATTTATGGAACGGATGAATTTTACGTCAGCTTGAAACCAGTATTTTCTTAAATATCTCAAAAATCTAGGAGAGATAGGGAAATTTTAACTTTAACCTTATTTGTAATTCTACTTCTCTTTTACCAAAGAGCTTCATAACGAGAATTTGTTCACCTCTTGAAGATATTGAAATATTCGATGACTACCTTTGGAATAAAAGAATTTTATTTTTCTTGAATATTTCGGAAACTGAGAGAAATTTTGCGATTTTTAAAATAACCCTTCTTGTAGCACTGATTTCGTTGTAAAAAAACAGATCATACCCAAAAATTTACCTATCTTCTATAAATTCAGAGATATTTCGAGAAAAATCTGGACGAAGCAAAGGGAATTCATTTATACAATCGCTTCCCCTCAAATATCTCAGAACCTAACAGAGATAGTGCGATATTTATTATAACTTTATTCTCTAACTCTGATGTTTTTCTATAAAAAGGTCCCAACGAAAATTTCCCTATCTCTTATAGATTTAGAGATATTCTAGAAATTGTAGCCCGCATTTTCCTCCACAAAAAAAGGAGTCTATTAAAAAAGTTTCTCGATCTTCAGTGAATTCCAATAGAGATATATAAAAAAAAGCGATTGATCCATTTTCTGAATAATCTGATTTTTTTTCTTTTAGAAAATTTGCCCAGGAAGAAACCGGTGACAATCGAGGATCAGTATGCAACAGATGAACAGGGAAGACGCAGATTTCATGGTGCATTCACAGGTGGATTTTCAGCTGGTTTCTTCAACAGTGTTGGTAGTCGTGATGGCTGGAGACCGCAGCAGTTTAAATCGTCGAGGAGTAATAAAGCGGGAGGTGTTAGCCAACGTCCAGAGGATTTCATGGACGAAGAGGACACAGGAGAGTTTGGAATAGCACCAACTGGTATAAGAGCCACTAGTGAATACACTGATCATGGAAAAGGCGTCAAAAGAGAGAGACCAAAAGGCAATAATGATGGACCTATTCCCGGAGTTCCGGTTCTCCAGGAAATCCTGAAACCTGTGAGGTAAAAAAAAATAATTTCCCTTTCTGCATTAAACTGCAATCAATTACATTCATTTCAGGAACGTTTTTTTGAATTTTTTAGGGACACCATTGGAGTTTCTCTACTGAAGAAAATGGGCTGGAAGCCTGGTCAAGGCGTTGGTCCACGGGTGACTAAGAGGGAGAAGAAGAAAACTCGAGAAAGAAATGAAAAGAAAAAAATTTACGGTTGTACTCTTCCTGGCCAGGAATTAAAAGCACCGGAAAGCAGTGAAGAGAGTGATGATGAGCATGACGGGATATTATTTGCTCCAGATGATTATGAGCCTTTTCGGTAAGAATAAAGTTAATTATTTGAACTCAATGAGTTCTGATCATTGAAATACCTTGGAAAGTTGAGGAAATATCCCCTTTCGACCTTAATACTCTTGTGTAGAGTATTTCAAGAATTACAAAGAGCCTTGTCGCAACTAAGTGAAAGCTTATTTGAAGGAAGTTTTGTTGAGACGAAGAGTTATAAATTGTTTTGCGAATAGCTCAAAAACTATCACATTTAAGGGGATTTACCAATACACTGAGAAAAAAAATTTATTGAGAAATTTGTCTTTGACTCAAATATAAATATCATGACACTAAGGAAAAAATGGTTTTTTGCAATAATAGAATTCCTTGAAACCGAGAAAAATCAATAATTATCTAGTTTTTAGAATTTATTTGTTGAAAGTGATAATGCGTTACAGATTGAAAATATCTGGATTGGAATTAATTCATTTTCATTATTCATTTAGAAAGAATTGAGAATTTTTCAAGCTGATCATCTCATTACTTGTTCCAAGACTAAATATATTTAGATATATACTACTTTAAGGAAAGGAAATTCACATTAATCATTCAGTTGATTAATTTAAAAAAAAATAGTTCATGACTATCATTTTTTTTTCTTCAATTCAAAAACGAATTTCTCAATAAAATATTTTTTGTTCTCAGTGTCGACCTTTCTTTTTAGTTACGAAATTTTGCTAGAAAAAGGTCTCTTACCAAATTTTCCCGAACAATGGAGTTTTTGGTTCATTCCGCGAATATTTCCCTAACTACGAGATCTTAGAAAATTAATCATGAAACCTTCTTCGTTGCTCCGGAAATTGTCTACAAAAAACGTTTTTTTCTGAATTTTCCCTAAACCCACTCCACGAAATCGAAGTGGATATTATCAATGACTCCTTGATGTGATAATTAAAAACTGTATAATATTATCAAAAAAAATATGAAGTAAACATTGTGATTTAGCGTGTAGCCTCTGTTACTCGATCATTATGTTTAATTAATTACTTTTCTATGCCATCTCTGTACATTTTTTGATACTTTTGATATTTATTCACTTTTGCTACTCTATTATCATCATTTGTACGCATCACTTTCAACCCTCTTATTGGCCTCGGCTGTTGGGTTGTTGTTCTCAATAAATAAATAAATCTCTAAGAATCACTCCTAAATAACGAACTTCTCCTTCCAGTTGCAATCCAAAGGACAACTACTTTGGCATTGGCTACAGTGGCCTCGATCGTCGCTCGATCCTCGGCCACGTGAATCTCTTCGACGCCCCGACCTTCCACCTCAACGAGAACAACAAGAAGCTCTCAATAAAAGGCCAAGCCTTCGGTGTCGGAGCCTTCGAGGCAGACGACGAGGACATCTACGCCCGGGACGACATGTCAAAGTACGACTTTGCCCTCGGCCCAGAGAAGCAGAAAAAAACCCGTTGGACCGGGGAAACCAAGTCCCGAGGCAATAGTCTCGAGGGCTTCGTCCCCGCGAAAAATCGCCTGGCATCAAAAAAGCACTATCCACCGCCTGAGCTACCAAAGAACTTCAAGCCCATCCACGTCGTCAGAAAGACCCGATTTTCTCCCGCGATCGCCTCTTTATCTCGCGAGAACGCAGTAAGAAAAGGCCTTGCCCGTCACGAGCTGAACGCGAACGATAGGTCCGTGATTCTCGGGGAATCACGGGCATTTGAGCCTCCAAATCCCGATCCAAATCCCGATCCTCAAGTGACCGAGCCAATTCCTCCGCCAAAACCGTCAACAGCCGCGAATATTATCACGCGAACGCTCAATCTTCACGGTCGCGAGCAGGTAAAAGAGCGTAAGGCTCTCGCACCCCAGAAAAAATCCTGGATGGACAAGCTAAACGCCACGAGCTTCGTTCCCGGAGGTGTCGAGGGCGTTTCAGAAGCGCAAGGAGCATTGAAGAAGCTGTCCGATTTCACGACCGAATCAGGAGCAGTTGAGGGGAACCTCAACATGCCGCGGCCGTTTCAGCTCGACGAAGAGAAGCAGAAGCGTTTCGACAAGTACCTGGAGCTAAAGACCACCGAGAAAGACAAGTTATCGAGCATTCAGCCACTGTCGATGACAGAGTGGGACCGAGAGCGCGAGCGGGAGGAGTTCGAGCAAGCCGAGCGACTATCCGGAAAATCCCTTCCAACTCCCAGCGAATCCTCGGAAGATCCAATGGTAAACGCAGCAAAAGCGCGAATGTTCGGGAAGCTCACGAGAAGTGTCGATCAATGGCAACCAGCGAGTATCGTCTGCAAGCGCTTCAACATTCCGGAGCCACGGGCAAATTGCCCGACAATGAATACGAAAAAGCCAAAAAAATATTCTGTCTTTGATTCTTTGAGCTTCACCGATGATAAAAAGTTTGAAAGAGCTAAGGAAACTTCGGAAGTACATGGTAACAAGTATCAGAGGATTGAAAATGAAAAAGTAGATTTGGTGGATAGTTTGGATACTTTGGACATTGATAACTCTAGCAAAAGTGATAAAATACGTAACTTTGAAGTTTCTTATGAGAAGATTTTTGGTAAAAGTTGCGATGAAAAGAACGAGGTATTGATTGAGGAAGAGGACAAAGTTTTTGGTGATAAACGGGAGGATGTGGAAGTTAAGAAAGATTTGTTTAAGGCTATTTTTTTGAGCAGTAGTGAGGATGAGGGGGAGGAGGAGGAGGAGGAGGTTGATGAGGATCATGTGAAGTCGTTGCTTATTGGTGGCAATTTGCAGCGAAATGATTCACCGCCACGTGGAATTTTTGCAGAGGTTGATCTTGATGATTTGGTTAGGCCAAGTGCAGAGAAAAGTGATAAGAATAGAGGAGAATCCGAGGAATCAAAGGGGACAGATGCTGGCGTCAGTGTGGTCCATAGTTGCGCTGATGTTGAGGTTGTACAGACAAGTGAAGTGGAAGTTTCAATGGAACCGGAAATGTATGGTCCAGTACTTCCAACAAAGCAATTGATAGTGCAGAGTACGAGCGAGATCAGCTCAGAGAAACCAGTGTTTCGGAGTGTGGTGATACCGAAACTCGAGAATGATGGAAATTCCAAGTGGGTGGAGAAGAAGAAACCGAAGGAGAAAAAAAAGAAGAAGCACAAGCACAAGGATAGGGATAAGAAACACAAACACAAGTCGAATAAATCAAAGAAATGTAAACGATGAGAATTATGTACAAATTTTATTGCGATGATAAAGCGGTTTTTAGGATTATTAGGAGTGTTGAATTTATTTGTGACGAGGGGCTTTTTTATGGGGAATCGTTCCAGTTGAGGAGGAGTAGCACGAGATGAGTGCTTTTTTTAGTTTTTCGGTATTGGGGACTATCTTGAAAACTAAACGAGATAGAGCGATTTTGCACTAATTATTTTTTGTAGGAAATTTCAAGGGATATTCTTGGAAAATGATAGGAAAAATTAATGGACCCATTTTACTTTACTGTTTTACTACTAATGGGGAATTGATATTTCTTAAACAATGAAAATTTATTGAAATGAGTCGAAAAAATTCAAAAAGTTTCTTTTCGGTCATTTTACGGAATGGATATAAATATTTAGAAAAAAATTGATCCTTGTGATTTTTTTTCAAAATGAATTTTGAAAATTTCTGCTGGACGCCTATATGACCGAACATTGTCGTTAAAATGGTGTCACGGAAATAATAGAATTGATTTCGAGGCTTTTAAGAATATCTCTGGTGTCTATTGTCGTAGTATGGAAAATCAGTGATTAGTTCACGTGCAAGCGCATTTTGCTTCAATTCAAGTGCATGTTAATTGATCATTTTTTCCAAGGAAATGACAACTTCTTCGAATTTTTTTACCTAATTATTTTCGCTTTTGGAGAATGTGTTGGAAAGTAAGCGAGATAGGACTATTTTGGCTGAATCCTTTTTTGTAGCGACTATTAAGGATTAGGCGTCAAGGGTGATTCTGTAGGCAGAATCACGCTATCTCGCTTAATTTCCGAGACTCCTTCACTACTATTTTGGAGTTCAGATATTCTTGGCAGTGAAAATTAAGTGAAATGAAAGATGAGAAATTAAAAAAAAATGATTTTTGCCAATTCTTTCAAAAAATCGTGTGATTTCACCAAAAATTGAAAGAATAACACGTTTCATCAGAAATTTCAAGTTTTTTTGGGAGGATCTCTGGTTTTAGCATGAAAAATCAATGACCGGGTTAAGCGTAAGCACATCTCTCATTAATCAAGTGATTTTCAATTAATTTCAATTTTTTTCCAACGGCAAAACAACTTTTTCTTTTTTCCGAATTATCTCATATCCAATTTTTGATAAAATATCTCGAAATCTGAGGCGAGATACAGAAATGTTCATAAATACCTTTTCCACAAATCGCACCTCGACCAACAAAAAAGATCTCCACAAAAAATCTCCTATCTCCCGCAATTTACAGGATATTTCCAATAAATTATCCCTCAAAATGATCTCATCGCGCGATAAACTGAATTCCAACAATTAATAGTGCTCCCGAAACTTGAAAAAAATTCATAAAAAAATCCCCAACCCCTTTGATACCAACTTTTTATCCCCCCCCCCCCCCCCCCCCTGCCGTTTAATGCCTTTAATTACCGCGTATAAACTTACCACACGAAATTGTCCTGAGTGATAACGGTTGAGAAACTTTTCTGCATGAAAAACAAAGAAGTGTCTCAAGGATAAAAAAAAATACATCTTTTTTCACAATAGAAACATTTATTTATAGAATTCCGTCGTCGAGATTACAACGGTTTTATCTCTTCTCTCTTTTTTTTTTCTCTTTAATTTCCATTTGTATACATTCTTTTAAATTTTTTTTTCTTTCCATTTTCATTTATTTATTTATTTATATAACTCTCATCCACTGTAAATAGAGGATGAAACGTGAGTCCAGGGTCGATATGGAGGAATAGGAAACTTCACAAGAGAGTTCACCTTTAAAAGTGTCCTACATATTGAATTTGTTGGACACTGTGTGACCTCGCCCCAATCGTCCCTGGGATTACGTGGAATAAGTGCACACGAGACACAGACAGGTAGATTGACGTGGAGCTGATTTGTGAGTAAAAAAAAGTCGACAAAATAAACGTTTTTACGTGTTTGCCTTTTTTTTTCTTCATAATACATTATTTCGTCGCCTCAGAAACAGAGTGGAGCAAGTGCTATGCTCATACATAGCACTTATGCCTCTTTGTTTCTGGAATGATGATTTATATTTCTTTTCAGGTGAATATCACGACTCTTTTGCTTTTTCAGTCATAAAAAAAAGGTTTGCAAAGCATTTGCAATCTCTCGTCAGCTCCTGTCGAGTGACTTTAAACATTGTTGTTTTTGACGTTGAAGAAACATAATTAGATGTTACAAAAAGTAATTCATTTCAACTCCTCAACGACAGGTACGTGCTTCGGTATTTTTTTTTTTTTTACACTTTTTGCAGAATTGCGGCGAGTGAGGCTGACTGGGATCGGCGAATTTGTAAAAAGAATTTTTAATGAGTTGCCAGTTTATGAATAGTTCTTTTGTTTGAACGTCTGGTTATAGAGTTGGGTTTTCTGAGGGATTTTAAAGCGTTAAAAAATGATTGTAAAGTTTGCAGACGAATCGATTTTATTTGATTTTTAGTTTTTTTGGAAATATTCCGGGAACTGAGCGGAATGGAGCTATTTTGCTTCATTGCTTTTTTTTGGCTATTGAAATTCTTTACATGAAAGGATTGAAGCAAAATCACCTTATCTTGATTAAATTCCGAGATATTTATGAAAAACTGGCAACAAAATGAAATCAATTTGAAACCTTCATATTTTTGCTAGAAAAGGATAAGTCCATTTTGTTTGTCATTTTTTTGAGAATATCTTGGAAACTAAGCGAGATAGAGCCATTTTGCCCTGATGCTTCTTTGTAGCTTTTGAAATTCTCGCCAAAAAGAGGAATTGAAGCGAAATTGCTCTATCTCGCTTAAATTCCGAGGTATTCCTAAAAAAACTGGCGACAAAATGGAATGAATTTCAAAATTTCATATTTTTAGTAAAAAAAAGTATAAGTTCATTTTATTTTGCTTTTTTTTTGGAAATGACTCGTAAAGTAAACAAGATAGCGTGATTTAGTCCGAATTGTTTTTGTGTAAGATTTGAAATTCTGTACAAAAAAAATTCGAAGAAAAATTAGATTTTTCACCCAGATTTAACGAAAAATTGCTCTGCACTCGGATGGAAACTGAAATTTTATACATTCGTGACATTTTACAATATTTTTTGGTTGGCGAGGAAAAATCAATATTTTTTCTCTCTTGGATACTCATTAATTTCTCAGTAATGACTGGGTGAAAAGAAAATAATTTCGCCTTCCGACAATATCCCGGAATCTGAAGGAGATACAGAAATTTTCATAGAAATCTTTCTTGTAGAGCATAATGAGATCTGCAAAAAAAGGTCTTCTTAAAAAATTCCCTATCTCCATTAGTTCCACGATGAATCAGAAAAATCTGATCAGATAAAATTAATTGAAAAAAAAAATATCTTAGTCCAGTCATCTTCACTCGCTACAACAGTCATTACATTATTCATATTTTTTCAATTTTCTAAATCATTCGTCTTCTTTTTTTCATTAAAGTTGAGTAACGAAAAAGGATTAGTAGGTTTAGAGAGGAAAAACGCTGGGTTTGCGTATCGCTCGTAGAAACTTCACGTCACTCATTTTTTTTTCTCGTATTTTTATACACTAAAAATGTTTTACGATGTTTTTTTTTATCATTTAAATATATGTTTATATCAGTCTTTCAGGATGAGCGATTGGTAGAAAACAAAATTGAAGAAATGAGAGGTTTTCCTTTTTTTTTTTCTTTACACACGCAGTCCAACACTTTTTGCGAGGATAGAGAGTGATGAGCATGAAAAGTAACACCGATAGTTTTTTCTTTTCCTTTTTTCATTTCTCGTAAGTAGTCAAACTTCTGTGACTCTTTGAACAGTGTTTATGTCTAGTGCACAGTTGCCAATTGTGTCTGCTGACTCGAGGAATTCTTCGGATGGTCGTACACCCGCTGTTCTCATTTCGTCTCGCACTTTTTCCACCTGAGAACAAGAAGTGAATGAAGGAATTAGCAGTAGTAAAATAGTTGAAGTTAAGTTTGAGGAAGAATGCATGTTATTTTGCCAATATCTTTGAAGCGAGTGGACTTAAGGGAAAATGTCAAGAAACCTTTTTGGTAGGTAATTGAATTCTTTACAAAATAGGTCTCTTTGGAGCGTCATTGTTCCCCTCTCCTCCCCTCTCGTTTTCTTTTCTATTTCATTTTGTGTGGATATTCGGATTACCTGATATCCCTAAATTATGAATTCGTTCGCGTCTCAACAGTTAAAAAGATCACATTGATTACAGAGATACTTTGATTACTATATGAGGCATTCCACGCTATTTCACTCGATTTTGGAATGATGATTTAATCAATAATCATAAATAAATCAATCTTCAAAATATATTTTTTTCAGATTTTTGAAAAGGCATGGGGATAATTGTCATTAATTTGTTTATTTCAATTATTAATAAAAAATAGAAAAATAGCGATTTAATTTTTGGAAAAAATTTTAATGAAATTTCATGCTCTTTCCACACAAAAAAGTATTCTTCCACTTTTTTGATAGAACCAATATTTAACAAGATAGGAGCATTCAAAGTTGGAGTGGAATAGGCATTTTCACCGTTTTTTCAAAATTTCAAATGGTCATAAATTTTGGAATTTTTTTTTCTCACCCTTGAAAGTTACTTCTATTAGCTATTCTAACACCATATCCGAAAATGAACAAAATCAAAAATCATCATTCCAAAATCGAGTGAAATTAGCGTGGAATGCCTCATATATAGTTTTCACTCCGATTATGATACGTTTCTAATAAATGCAATTAAAACCCTAATCATGAGTGTTAGTGATTGATAAACATTCCCCGATCACCGCAATCACTACATCTAGACATTTTATCCTAAACTCAATAATTTCTGAGATATTTAAGGGATAATAGTAATAGTCTCTGAATGAAGAGATGATTATTGAGAAATTCTTTGTTTTAATTCTTAATGTTCAATGTGCAGATAATTTTAAAAATATCTCTAAAGCAAGTGAATTTATCGAAAAATGGAAAAAAATAGGTTTTTCGATAATTTCTCGTAAATCTACTCGTTTTCGAGAAATTTGCATGAGAATCAGCAGAAATTTTTTGGTTTTTCTCTGTTTTATTGATTGAATTCACTCACCTGCCTAAGGACCCTGAGCAAATTCAAACCAGCAACTTTCTTGAGATCCAGAACATCCCACTTTCCGCTTCTCAAGAGTTCAGCAAAAAGTTCTGGATACTTTGAGACATCCTCCAGGCCTCTGGGTGTCCTTTCAACAGACATACAATTCATGAGAATTTTACACGGGACTTAATCCTCGGAAAAAGGAGAAAAAAAACAACAGCTAAGGTTTTGATTGGTTGGTACTTTTTTCTTTGTTGGGGAAATTTTATCTTGCACGGAAGTTTTCTGAGTCTCAGTTGGCTCAATGGCAGGTTAAATCAATAGTTCAGAGGGTAGGTTAATGTTATTTAGAAGTTTGTAGAAGAGAAAAAAAAGAATAAATTAAGAGTTAAAAGTTGGAAATGGAGATAAGTCAATTTCTCTTGGGAGTTTTTTTTTCTGGAAATATCCTGGAAACTAATGGAGGTAGAGAAATTCTTGTTCAAAGGTATTTGAGGAGATTCGAATTTCAAGGTCAGATCAATGAAATAGAGGAAATCTCGTAAAAACCGGTGCCCAAAGGATTTTTCATAGAAATTGAGAAGTGAAAAGGTGAAACGGTTTTTCAAAAATATCTTGGAATCTAAGCGAGATAGAGCAATTTTCATGACAAATTTTTTTTTGTAGCTTTGACTTTTGAGAATTTCAAAAAGAAAACTTCATAGTCGCGATTGAAGCGCTTAAAATTTTCGATAAAAAAAATTTCAGCTCGAACTGTCCTATCTCGCCTCATTTCCGAGATATCCTCAAAAAATTGAGGATGAAATAAAATCGTCTGACAATTTCATAATGGCAATTTTTTCTAATTTCTTGAGAATATCTCGAAAATAAAGCGAGATAGTGCGATTTTGGTCCTTTTTTGTAGCACTTGAAATTCTCTACAAAAAAAATCGGGCGAAATCGTTTTATCTCTCTTAATTTCCGAGACATCTTTTAAAAAACTAATAATGAAATGCAATTGATTAGTCTGGGAACTTCATGATTGTAATTTTTTTTTGTTATTTCCTGAACATATCTCAGAAGCTAAGCGAGATAGGGCAATTTTGTCCGATCGCTGTCTCCGAGTCGTTCAAATTCCCTCTAAAACGAAGGAATCAGGATAAAATCACTCTATATTGCATGAATTTCGAAATACTCTCACAAAAATGAGGAAATAAAATCGACTTTTCTAAAAACTTCATAGTCGTAATTTGTCGTGTAATTCCTTTCAAATACGTCAGAAGCTAAACGAAATAGCATCATTTAGCCTTCATTCTCTTTTATAGTCATTGAAATTCTATAAAAAAAAAAAAAAATTGGGCAAAATCGTTGTATCACCCTTAATCTCCGAGATATTCTTCAAGAAAAATCGATTTAAAAAACTGAATTTTTTTATTTGTAAGAAATATTTTTTTTAATTAAAAAAAAATGTTTTTTCTTATTTAAAAAAAATATTTTTTTTTATTTGAAAAATATTACTTTTTATCATTGAAAAAAAAGGGTTTTTTTTATTTAAAAAAAATGTAAACATTGAAATATCAAAAACGTACCTATTAATGCCATCAAAGTCTCCACCGACTCCGATATAATCCACCCCAATGAGATTTCTAATGTGATAAATATGTTCAGCAACGTCAGTAACACTGGCGTCAGGTCCGCACTTGATAAAGGGGTTGTAAAACGTAACCATGACGAGTCCACCATTGGCAGCCTGCAAAAAATCCCCAAACATGAAAAAAAAGAGAGAAAAAAAAGCAATAAAAAAAACAGTACGAGTCACACTTTCGCCTCGGCTTACAAAAGAAAACTGCAGGTGTAATTCAATACATTCTATGGAGGTCAAAGTATCTCGTGTATTTGTGAATGCCTAGTATTTTGAATTGTGAGTGTTCATTGTGAAAAAAAAGAGCTAGAGGAAAACAGAGAGGGATTCGATGCAGTGAATAGTCCTTCAATGCGAAACATTTGGAGTGAAGCTGTATGAGAGAGAGTAGAAACGTGAAACTTTTATCCGAGTTACGTTTTTTTTTTTTTTTTTTTTTTGCACTGAACTGAGGGAACTACAAACGAACTGCATGCAGTTTTTATTGGGCTACTTTTGGCAATAAATACTCGGGGCCAGCACGGCGAAACCTATCGACACTGACTGAATGAAAAAAAAAAAAAGAATTTTCAACGTTTGTGAAAGAAATGTGAACTTTTTTTTGTTTTTTTTTATTTTTTTAGGAGGCATTGGTAGTGAATTTCCGATGAAGCGAGAGGGGTAATTGTATTTCTGGAGGTGACTTTGGGCAGTTGATGACGGGCTGTTGTAGAACCAATGCTGCCAAGTCATAAGGGGTCGTGAAAAGTATTTCGATTCTTTCGCAATTTTTTTTTTTCAAGTATTGCATTCATTTCCGTTTTTCCAATTTAATTCACTGATTTCTCATAGGGATATTGGAAAAATAATTAACAACATCAAAATATTCTTTGGGTACCGATACTTTCGGGTTTTGGTGACGAATCGTTAGTCTCTCGTGGAGAGTTCACTGATGCACTGACGGTCCATCCCCGTGCAATTAAATAAAGTCTTGAATATTAAAGTTTTCCACTGTGTTAGAAACTTAGTTATTTCATCCATTTTCAATAACCTTGCCCTTGTTCTTCCACAAAAGGGGGGGGGGGGGTTAATAACCGAAGATTATACAAATTAATCCGAAGATGACATGTTGGCAAGTAATTGCCCCAATTCCCGACAGGTGCCGAGTCATTTACCTTTTCCGTGTCAAAATCCAGGCCCTTGCCGCAACAAATTGAGATAAGAAAATTTCGGCAACGAACTTTTTTGTAGGACACTTCAAGAGCTATGAAGAAAGGTAATCACAAGATTTCGCTATCTCGCTTAGTTGCCAAAATATTGAACCGAAAATGATCACAAGGATAATTGGGATTGTCTTGTATTCAACGGAATCTGAAACTAATGAAAATCCTGATATTTTGATAAATGAGAGTAATAAAAATTACCGATTTCAAACAATATAAATCTCGACATAACGGTCCAAATTTTTTTTTTATGATCACTAATAGCCCAAAAAGTCTTTAGTGACATGAGTAAAATGTTTGGAGTAATTGTTGAAAGAGATTTTCTAGAATAAAATATTTTTTGAAGTTAAGTAAGATAGCGCGAATTTGCCGAATTCCTTTTTTGTAGCCCTTAAAATTTTCTATAAAAGCGATTTAATCAAAGTCGCCTTATCTCGCTCAGTTTCCGAGATATTCTCAAAAAAACTGATGAAATAAAATCAATTTGTCTAAAAACTTTATAATAGGTAGTGAAGAGGTAAAGCCGGAAAAATCATCTGATTTTTTTGATAATTTTCATTGAAAAATCTCGAAAACCAAGTGAGATAGTGTAATTTTACTCGAATCCTTTTAATAGAAAATTTCAAGAACAAAAAAGGATTGAGTTCAATAAAAATCAATGAAGGAAGCCCTGTCAATAATAGAGACATTGACCTTGTCTCCGCTGAATTTCCACTCAACAACGATCAACAGATTAATTCCCCTCCAAATTTTCCCCATATTTTTAATTAATGCAAGAGATGAAACCTACAACCAGAGCAATTAAAAGTTAAAAATATTAAAATAGCTTGTGGCTTGACCATTGGCTTGGAATTACCAGGGAAATTCAACTGGGTAGTACTGGCCATTAGGGTCAAACCAAGCGGGTATAATAGTAACCCAATGCCGCATACCAGTAGATATGACCCCTCGTAGATTTGATCATTGTTATTCCGCAATACAAACGAAACTCAATCGGATATTCGACATCTAAGGGGCCTTATTCAATGATATTAGTGGCCATTGACTCTAGAAATTATTAATGATTAAATGTCAAAGGCAAATAATTGCAGTTTCCTCGTAATAACTCGAAAGATAGAGCTTGCGAGGACTGGAGGAAAACTGGAGGAATTACTGTGATATCCACTCTGTTAAATTAAAACATATCACCTAAATAAATCTTTATACTCCTTCATTAATCTAGAGTAATCCTTCGTCATCACTTTTTATGAAATATCTCGTAATTTGGGGGAAATAGTGTAATTTGGATAACAGCCTCTTTTGTAGCTCTAATTTTCTCCTGAAAAAAAGATCGTAACAAAAAATTTTCCTATCTCAATTATTCTTCAAGTTATGCAGCAGTAATATTCGGCAGTGAAATTCATCTACTTCTGTCTGAGGTAAAGTTACATTTTTTTATAATATTATTTCTTCTCATTTTTAACATTTTTATAAAACAGGATAATATTTTTGTAATTCTTTCTCTCTCAAAATATCTCGGGAATAAAGCAAAATACGGCGATTTTATGCAATATTTTTTTTTTTTTGTAAAGAATTTCCATATCTTCCAAAAAAACGCCCTATCTCGCTTACTTTCCGAGAAGTTGAACAAAAAAGAATGAAAAAAATTATTCTTAAGCGTTACTTTAAGTTTCATGAATTCTTAGATTTTTCCCTTCCCTATTTTTTTTTTAGAAAAATCTGTACAAAAAGATTTTGTGCAATAAGGGCGTATCTCCATGAGTTTCCAATAATTTTGCAAAGAAATATATTTAAAAATCAATTTATCCTGTTTTGCCTCTCCACTACGAATTGATTTTTTCTCGAATTTTTCTGAAATTGACGGAGATACGCCCCTTTCACCCTAAGCTCTTTTCGTAGCTCTCAAAATTCTCTACAAAAAAGATTCCGGACAATAATCGCGTATCTCCATTAGTTCCCGAGATATTTTGTTTATTCAATTAATTAATCAGGGAGTGATTATCAGGTTTATTATTTATACTGTGATGGCAATTGTAAAAATTATATTTTTGAAGAGGTTTCGATGAGTTTTCAAACCTGAAGTCTATATACTAATAAAGAATAAAGATATTTGGAAGAAGACCGTAAAATTCCCCCTAAATCAATCAAAACTAATTAACTTCTAGGTAAACCACATTTGCTGATGATTGTTGGATTAGCGAAGGACCTCTTGCCTTTCTGCCCCGAAATGGATCAAATACAGCCTACGATACGCAGGCATTCATCCGGCATCCATTGAAACGAATAGACCAACCGGTAGAGGGGACGGAAGAGGGGGGAGTATAGACTTCGAGTTTAATCTATGTCGTGTAACTCAGTTGATCCCTCGGACGTTTCCAATCGATGTTAGTCTGGACGTGTGTCCTGCATGAATGGCCAGAGGAAGGGGAGGGGGAAGTCAATTGGCCTGTGCGAGCGTAGCGAGAGGATCTTCCACAATTATTGTCACCACGTCTGACCAAAGCTGACCTGTATCCACTTACTGTCCAACACTATTCGATTAGATGCTTTGTTTTTTCTATTTTTGTTGAGAATTTTAGGGGTTACAAAAAATGATTAGGGCGAAATCACCTTATCCGGCTTATTTCCCGAGATATTCGAACAGAAACTCATTTTAATTATTAGATTCATTCCCACTGATTTTTTGTTAAAATTTTAATTGCTCGTAGGGATTTGGAAAAGTCATTAAAAAACATCAAATTATTGTCAAATCGCGATTTTTCGCTGGACAATACCAGCTTCTCCAGGCTCTGAAACGAAATGCGGAGCTTTCATTATTTGTGACTACATTTCTTTCTCTTTTATAAAAATTAAAATATTTGTTGCATTGTATAATTTTACAAAAAACGTCATATAAAACGTCGGATTACTTTTAACCTCCAATTTACTATTTTTCATTTTTTTGGTTACCTTGACATTATTGATGTTCTGTAGAATTAACATGATTTTCCATAATATGGAGCAACAAGCAGTTCTCAATTTTTTATATCTCCACGCTTCGAAACTCATTTAATTTTACTATCAGTTTTTTGAAGAATTGAAACAGGATAAGTCCATTTTTTTGTTATTTATTATTTTGTCAATATTTCGGAAATTAAGGAGAATAGAGCAATTTTGCCCAAATTTTGTTTTTAGTTCGTGAAATTCTCTTCAAAAATGGATTCGGGGGAAAAAAGGCGTATTTCTATTCTTTTTAACATATTTTTTGAGAATAGCAACGAAACTAAGCGTGATAGCGTGATTTTTGTGATTATTTTCATCCAAATACCTCGAAATTGACATTCTACAGCTATTGTCCGCGCGTCAGACCAAATCCGATCTTTATCCACTTACAAATCGACATCATTCGATCAGACGCTCTGCTTTTCCTATTTTTTTTTGTATAGAGAACTGCAAAAGTTACAAATAAGGATGAAGGCAAAATCGTCTCATCTCGCTCATTTTCCGAGATATTTAAACGAAAATTATGATGCAATGAAATTAATTCAGTAGTCAATAGGTAAAATAGGAAAATTATTTTTTTCATTATTTATTACATTGAGAATATCTCGGAAATTAAGCGAGATAAGGCAATTCTGAACGAATCCTTTTCGGTAACTTTTAAAATTCTCTATAAAAGAGGTTTATGGTAACAAGGGTGTATCTCCATTAGCTTCCAAGATATTTCCCTTAAACTGGCAGTTCTTGGTGATCTTGAAATATGTGATGTTACAAAAGTCGAATTTGAAAAATTAAAAAAATCTCAAATATAATGTTTAGATTTCAAGCTATCATCATTTTAGCCTAAAATGTAGGTCAAGAAAGAATCTAGACCAAAAAATTGCAATCAAACAATTTTTGGCGAGAAAATTTAATTTCTTTTCCCATAGATAACTCCGCTTTTTATTATGATTTTTCAAGACAAAAACTATTTTGTTCCAAATTCATTGGCAAGAATTGATTTGTGTATAACTCTACTGTGTTAGACTCTTTGATCTGTTGATCCCTCCTCTATGTGATACTCATGATTAATATTCAAATTCCTATTACTATATCGTCACCTTAGAAACAAAGGGGCGTAAGTACTGTGTATAAGCATAGCACTTACGTCCCTTTGTTTCTGAGGCAACGATATAATTACAATTGTTAAATTAGAGGATATAAAAGTGATAGTGTGATGTCACAAGGCGGGGGGGGGGGGGGGGGGGGCAATGGAACTGTGACAGAATGTGACAAGGGGGGGAGGGGGGAGTCTAGAAGTCTTGTAATTCGTGTGACGTAATTTGTGGATGGCCCCTTTTCTACTGAAATAATATAGATTTGTCTAAAAAATTCATAGTTTGCAGTGAAAAGATAAAATAGGAAAAAATCGAGTGATTGTTCTGATCCTTCTTATCCAAATATCTCTGAATTGATCGAGAATTGTATGAGCGTGACGAAAGGATTTTTCACAATTATTGTCAGCACGTCTGACCAAAGCAGACCTTTATCCACTTACTGCCCGAAACCATTCGATTAGACGCATTGTTTTTCCTATTTTTATTTCTTTATTTTCTTTATTTCATTATTGCTACTCTCTCCTTCTCTTTTTTTGCTTGTTCCTTCTTTTTCTTATAGAAAGGATGAAGGCCAAATCAGCCAGAGTGTTCGGGGAATATTGGTTTTCATTGTAACTGGATTCACAGAAAATACAGTGACACAATGGATTGAGCTCCAAGTGGATTTGTTATCGCTCGACTTGTTTTCGGCCTTTCCGATACTTTCAAACGTTTATCGCTCTTTATGTACGCTTTTTTTGCGAACTTTATTTGTATTACGTATAAATACAATGTCAATTCATTGTGCTGTTGATATCAAATAATTGTTCACGATCGAACTCGGGCGAGATAAAAGTTTCATTCAATTTTTTTTTTAACTCTTTCTATTTTTATCGCGATTCTTGTAATGCTATTACGTTTTTTTCAATTATTTGGGTATTGGGGTTGGGGCTTATCAGTCATCATTGTGCAGTCGATTCTTTTTTGTTAAGATTAAAATAAAATTGATTTTTAAATAGAAGAATAGTCAATTTTTTTCTCAAATTTACTGGTGAAATTTAGATTTAATTTTTTTTTCCCATGAAGGGATTAATGAACAAATTTGGAAAAAATTGAGGAATCATTCGGAGATACTGACGCATCACCACGAATTTTTTCAGATTTTTTTTTTGAAGTATTTCACCTGGAAGAAATTTTTGATTATTTTTTCCTTAAGATTTATCTAGTGGAAAAATATTTTTCAGTTAAAATTAATCGAAAATCCTCTGCTCCCTATTTGGCAGGTGAAAATCGGTCAAATAATTAGTGGGAATTCACGGTTAGTGTCCCAGTTTCAATCGTTCCTGGGAATTTCCATCAATTGCATGTGAACACCCGGAGAATTTTCCATTCAAATGAATCGAATTTTTTTGTGAATTCCTAAAATTCGAGCGTCGATGTATACCCCTGTGCTTAATCTCACGTGCCAATTCCGATTGGCACGTGAAACCTCGTCGATTACAAATTTTCTGAAGTATTGAGAAAATTTTTGGAAGAAAATAACAGAAAAAAAAATCGCAGTTTTTCTTATTCCGATTTACTTTTCAGTCATTTATTTACACAGGATTTTTTTTCGGTATTTTCTCCCAGGATATTTTGTCATGGAACTCCAAAGTTTACGGTTCTATCGACCTATCAGCCTCAGCGTTCGTGCACTATTCTAAAACTGTAATTTTTGTCCTTCAATTTAGTAATTAAAAAATAAAACAGAGTGAATCAATTTTTTCTGTCAGTAATTTTTTGAGAATATCTGGGAGACTAAGCGAGATAGCGCGATATTTTAGGATTCCTTTTTTGTAGACAATTTCAAGAGCTACAAAAAAGGATTCAACGAAAATTTCGCTATCTCGCTTAGTTTTCGAGATAATCTTTAGAAATGAATGACAAAAACCATTGACTCGATATTTTCTTCATTTCTAAATTATTTCCAATTCTCCATTTATTCAATTACTTCCAATCTTCCATTAACAAATGATTTTTCTTCCCTGCATTTCCAGTTGCGAGCCTCGTACACCACCTCGACGATTAATGGATTGAAAAAAACTGAAATAAATATGAAAAAACAGAAATAAAAAAAAGGCAAAATGAATGAATTATTGCGAATTGGCATTGCCTGAGTGTGGAAATGCCAGTGAAAAGAAATCTTTTACGCTTTAGTGATTAATAGCCATGACTTTCAATAGCCTGAGAGAAAAGTGTTGAGTTAAAAGAGAGAAAAAGTATTTTTAAAGGATAAAGTGTGAACATTTGTGTCCTGGCACGTTTAAAGTGAGTAACGAAGGATAAAGAAGGAGAAAATTTTTAAGAGTTTAATTCTCAAGTTTTCAAGCTCAATCATAAACACTTTTTTTTCTTTTCTTTCAAGTAGTTCGATCCATTATCGGTTTCTCAGGATGGAAAGAAAAATGAAATTATCATTCTAATAGAAAAAAAAACGATCTGCCTCTAGAAAATTCAGGTGTTTGCAATTAAAATTTCCTAAATTTTTTTTATAAAAATAATTCATCGATTTTCCATTTTTTTGAAAAAAATGAAAAGTCGATTTTTTTGATCAATTTTCTTTGAAGAATATCTCGGAAACTAAGCGGGATGAAGCAATTCGAATTTGCAGAAAATTTTAAGAACTACAAAAAAGGTTTTTTAGAAACATTTCTCAAGCTCGCTTATATTCCGGTCGGTCTTCCAATATTTAGAGAAACATTCTAAAAAAAAAAAATCATCTCCATAAAAGAAAAAGAGACGATCCAATTGCAGCTGAATTTTTCGTTTTTCAAATTCGCCAAAAGATAATAACGCTCAATTTTCATCGCAGCAGGTTAAATTTTCAGAACCAATAGTACTCCAACAGTAACGATGCCCATAGGTAAATGGAAATAAGAGAGGGTTGGTTTTCTTAATGGAGCAGAAAACTCGTGCAATGGAAAGGAATCGTTGGTGGTAATTGTTTGAGGCCATTGAAACTACCTCTGCATTCTTCTCTATCTCCAGTAGAGTCTCGTGATTATCTCCTTTCTCCTCTTGCCCTTTGCTGTTTTTTCCTATCTTCAAACATTTTCGTACTGCATAAAACTGCTCTTTCAACCAACTTCAAACGTGTTAGATAAATTTTTTGCCAAAACGTTGAATTTTACATGAAGTCATTGAAATTGAAAGCCCAGTGAATTGAATCAAGAAATGTAATTGTCATTGAAATAATTTGGGAGTTTAAAAATATTCAGAATTCTGAATAATTCAGGAGGAGTTCAAGATAATTTAATTCGATAATTGATTGAATATTCAAGAGTTAAAAAATAGTACAGGAAATATCGCGTGATTATTTTGATAATTTTCAATAGAATATCTGAAACTAACCAAGATAGCATAGTTTTGCCGAAATCCTTCTATAGAGGATTTTAAGAGTTACAAAAAAGGATTCATGTAGAACCGCTCTATCTTGCTTAGTTTCCGAGATATTTCCAAAAAACTACAAAAAAATAGACTAATTCTATTTTTTCGCATTTCTTTAAATAATTTTTTCGAGTAATATTTTCAGAAAAATATCTCGGAAACTAAGCGAGAGAGGGTTTTAACTTGAATGCTTTTCCATAGAGAATTCCAAGGGCTACAAAAAAGGATTGATGTAAAATCGCTCTATCTCGCTTAGTTCTCGAGATATTTGAGAAAAAGTAAATGCCTGTTTCACTAAATTCAATTATCCCTTTTTTTTAAATCTCATTTTTCGAGTTTATGGACTTGTGCAGATTACTTTAATCAATTTTTTATGAGCTTGCCGCAATTATCTAAATCCTCAATGATTTTGAGTCTTCAATTCTTTCAACAAACTCCGCAAATTCCCTTGAAAACCATTAATAATGAGGAAAACCTCCATTTTGTGGATTAATTTTGTCATCCAGTTTTCGTTGGGGATTAAGAACATTTCGTCGTCACTAATTAATGAAATCCCCCATATGGCTTCTACTAGTGAATAGAAGGTAAAGGGAAAACCGGTGTGTTACAATGGAGCTCGTGAATGTAAAGATGATAATTAAATTTTTAAGGCATTGTGCGAGGAGTTTAGCTCGTGATGCTGGAGAGGCTGTTCTGAGGTTCTCTGCAATTGTTATCAGGAAAGTTTTTGCACTAAAAAGCACCGATTGTGGGTTAGTCTTTATGTGAGAGAATAAATTCGGTGGAGAAAACACAATTGAATTTAGTAGCGAAGAAGAAAAATTTGGATAAAGCCATTTTTTTTCAATAATTTTTTGAGAATATCTTTGAATTAAAATGAGATAGAGCGATTTTGGTCGAAGCCTTTTTTGGAGCTCTTGAAATTGTGAACAAAAAAAATGATTGGGGCAGCATCGCCCTATCTCAGTTACTTTCCGAGACACTTTAACGAGAAGGACGTTATCAAAATTTTAATCGAATTAATTAATTTATTTCTGTCATCTTTGTCAACAGAATATCTCGGAAACTAAACGAAATAGCGCAATTTTTCCTTTTTTCTTTATACCGAATTTTAAGAGTCATAAAAATTAATTGGGACAAACATACGTTATCTCGCTTAGTTTCCGAAATATTTTTAAAAAAATATCAACAAAAAAAATGAACTTATCTCGTTTTATCTCTCTGCTACTGAATTGAAAAACAATTGAGAATTTTTTTTTAAGTGAAAGACTTGACAAAAAATCATGGAAAAATTCGTGAAAACGCTTCAGCATTTCCACAATACTGAGTAATTTTTTTAAATTTTCCAAATGAAAGCCTTTACCCTAAAAAAAATTCTGATTCATGTCACAAACAGTAATTTCTTTTTAAAAAAATGAAATTGGAATATTTTATGTTTTTACTGAAGCAAAAAAGAAATTAATTGGATACATCAGCTGCAAGCATTTCCATAGAAATACATAAAGACTAAAATTTTATCACATTGATAAAGTAATATTCACATTGAGCTATTCAAAGCTTGGAATAACTGTAAATTCATGGAAATCACCAGAGGCGAAAGAAACATAAAAAAGAAAGGAAAAAATTGAATAAATTGCTAAAGGAAAATGAGATAATCAACTCACCAGCTGTTTTAGTATATCATCTGGTACGTTTCTGGTTGAATTACAAATGGCAAATGCAGATGAGTGTGAGAATATCAGTGGTGCTTTACTGACCGTTAATGCATCTCTCATAGTAGCTCTTGCTGTATGGCTGAGGTCTATCAGCATACCAAGCCTGTTCATTTCACTTACAACGGCTTTGCCAAATCCATTGAGTCCACCACCTGGAAAATTCATCAGTTTGGCCATTTATGTGATTGCCCTTAGGGCCAACAAATATTACCGGTATGAAAATGCAATTTCATTTGTGGAAGAGAGATTCCACCCCGTATTATTAACCTACCATCACCGGTGTCCTCTTGCTCCACTGATGAGCTCTTTGCCCATGGGGTATTGCACGTATGTGTTAATGTGAGATAACGTACACCCAATTGATAAAGGGTACGTAGCACAGCCAGACTACTACCGAGGCTGTGTCCACCCTCAACGCCAATTAATGATGCTATTCTTCCTCTTGCATGAGCTTCTAGTATCTCTGGAAAAAATTGGATTTTTTTGGAATTAATGGAAATTCGAGGAATTGAATTTTATTTTGAGTGAAGACTTGTTTGGATAAATTTGAAAAAATCAGGGGATTATTAGAACATGATGGAGCATTGTTACAAATTTTTTCAAGATTTTTGGAAAGACCGCGTCTTCATAAAAAATTCTAATGCATTCAGCGGAGCAGAAGAAAATTCAATCAGGATTTTTTATGAAGAGGCAGACTTTTCCAAATAATTTTGAAAAAATTACAAAACAATATGGATATATTGGAGGATCCCTCCGATTTTTTTCAAATTTTTTCGTAGAAGTCTTCACTCTAAAAAAAAATCTAGTTCATTTTATGGGGCAGAATGAATTGGAATTTTTTACGAAGAGGCAGTGTGTTAGAGAAATTTGAAAAAAAATTCACTACAATTAAGGCATGAATTTGCATGTTCATGAATTTTTCCAGATTTTTCTGTGAAGGCCTTCATATAGAAAAAAATTCCCGTTTATTTTATCTCCGCATCCATTGAAATAAATTGGAGAAAACAGATTAAAAAACCAGTGAAATTAAGTATAACGATCGCGATTTCAAGAGCCTACTTAACGTGAAATTTAACAAACCGTTTATTTTTTAAACTCATTAAAGTAGCAGAAAGTTTAATTCAAGAGTTCAGAGAAACAGCGAGAGGGAGAGAGAGAGAGAGAGCAAAAAAATCGTAACTTTACCCCTGGAAGACGCAGCAAACTGCATGTGCTGTGAGTACTTCTCAATGAGCCTTTTAATGAGGTCCACTTGCTCGAGAGTCAGCTGTACGGCATTGAGGTACTGAGACTCGCAGGGCACGTAGGCAGCCCAAAACTGTTATAAACAACGAATTATTGAGTTAACTTGCTTGGAAATAACATTTTGTATACAATATTAAGGGGTTGAAGTTTTTGAAATTATGCCATTACTTTTACTCAACTTTTGCCCTGGAAATACCTTCTTTTTTTTTCTATCCTTCAGAGAACGAAGTAAATAGGAATGCGTTTATTTTCAGAAAGTAGAGAATGAGGCAGAGGGGAATTTTTTTTCCCTTGTTTTTTCACTGGGAATTATTACATATGAGCAAATATTTGGGTTGAGGATGTTGGCTATTTTCACAATTGTATTCTTTTTCTGAGGGAGAAATGAAAATAGCAATTTATACTTTTTAATAATAAAAAGAAACTTTGCTACTGATTACTCTTAATTTGCACATGAGATTTGAATTTTTAGGTCATTTGAATAATTTCATTTGTATTCAGTAGTGAAAAAGTAAAATAAGATAATTCGTTTTTTTTCCGCGATTTTCGGAAAAAGCGTCCTTTCATGAAAAACTCTGATCTATTTAGCAGAGCTTTTACAGCAAACAGAATTGGATCAAGATTTTTTGTGGAGAGGTGGTCTTGCCAAAAATTTCGAAAAAAATACACAACAGTGAAAACATATTGAAGTATCTCTGTGATTTTTTTCAGATTTTTTCGTGAGGGTCTCAACTCTAAAAAAAATGGTCCATTTTAAGGGGAAGAATGGATTTGAATTTTTTACGAAGAGGCGGTCTGTTCGAAATTTTTTTCAAAATTCCTTAACAATTAAAACATCTTGGAGCATGTTCATGAGTTTTTTCAGATTTTTCTGTAAAAGCCCCCATATAGGAAAAAATTCGCGTTTATTTTACTCCGCATCCATTGAAATAAAATTGAAAAAAAAGGAACAGACTAAAAAATCAGCATTCTTTTTCTGTATTGTATTCTTTTTCTGAGGGAGCAACAAAAATAGAAATTTAAACTTTTTAAAAATAAAAAGGAGCTCTACTCCTAGTTATTCTTAATTTGCACATGAGATTTGAATTTTTAAGTCATTTGAATAATTTCATTTGAATTCAGTACTAAAAACGTAAAATAAGATAATCCGGTCTTTTTTCTCCGATATTTTTTGTAGAATAGGATGAGTGGTCCAGTGGTCGAACGAATAAAACTCGTCAGACACCAGTGATTGAACATATGAAATTCGATAATTACTGATATATTTAATAGTTTCATACTGAGTTGATGAACATCATATTGTGTTTTGAAGATCAGAAAAATTATATTTCGCTGCATTACCACTTTTTTCTATGAAAAATACGATAAATAGTTCGATCACTGGTCGACTCATCCTATTTCGGAAAGTAAGTGAGATAGGGTGATTTTGCTTGAATCCTTTTTTGTAGAGAATTTCATAGTGACGAGAAAAAATGATGGTAAAAACTATCGAATATTGATTCCATTGGTCCTCAGCAAATATTTTTTTGAAATAATTGAGAAAGCTGTTGAATTCACTGAATTTAGTCTAGTTAAGGATGTACGATCATGACAAAATTGTTCGATTTGGGGCTTTAAATTTTTTTTAGAGTTAGATTATTCCCCGAAGAATTTCATTATAAAAAGCCTGAGATAGGTTACCATCCATATAAGAAAGGAGAAAATAATTGTAAATTGACAGAAAATACATGGACTCTTATGAAGGAATGGAGGGAATATGACCATAAATTAATAAATATCTAATTTTAAAGCTCTCGTACAGAGAACAAATATCCATAAGAATGGATATTGTAGTAATCCGGCAATATTTCAAGAATCCTATGTATCCATTCATCCTGAAGAGAAAAATAGAATTGAAATTCGAATTACTTCATTTCATCATTCGTTTCTCGCCGTGATTGGCCAGATTCACAGTACACGTCACGTGGTCATTCCCTTCAGTTCACCCCGCAATCGTTCGATCCTATCCCCACCCATCAAAATTCACGTTTCCCCCACTCTCTCGATCAAACATCCTTAAATTGTTTGAATTAACTAAATTACGTCAATTCGACCACTTTTTTAATTATTTCAATAAAATATATGCTAAGTACCAATGATATCGATATTTCATTGTTTTCACCATTATTTTTTTCCCAGTCGAAGAGTTACGAAGAAGGATGAGGATGAAATCGCTCCATCTCACTTACTTTCCGAGAATCCACAAAAAAAAGCGGCGAAAAAATTTAATTATCTGGTTTTACCTCTTCGCTACTAAATTCCATTAATTAATTGATTAATAATAAAAAATTCCACTGGAATATTTATTCTCAATTCCATTCGAAATGTATCTTCATTAGTCGATTGTGCTGTAATTGACATTTTTTAAATTCAAACCCCGTGAATTAATGCAAGTGCAAACAAAAATACTTTCACGAATCAATCATTCATAACGAACTAATTGGGAATTTTGTGACGTGCAAAACCCGTTGTTTCATGTTAATTGTGAATGGAAGAGACAATTTCTTTCATAATTCCATTTTAAAATAATTTTCATTTGACAAAAACGTAGTTTACACGAGGCAATTTCAAATTAATTAATTTAATTTTGAGGCTGGTCTTTTCCGATGGAGCTTGGATGCAATTTTACGGTACTGTGACGTTATGTTACAGAAAGCGCTGATTGGTTATAGTCGGAGACTTTCGGCCAATGATAACAGAATGGTCCTTCTACTATGAACATTATTTTTTTTCAGGGTGAAGCACTTCTTGGAAAAATTTGAAAAAATTAGGTAACAATGTGGACATACTAGAGTATCTCTCCAATTTTTTTCAGATTTTTTCTGGAAGTCCTTCTCTCTGAAAAATTGTTTTTCATTTCGTTCCGTGGATCCGTTCCGCTTGGGTCTCTCTAGTATGCATTTCCCCTTTCGGCATATCCCCCACTCCTACATTCACCTCTGATATTGTCATAGTCGGAGTTTTTCAGTCAATGACAACAGATGTCTTTCTCCCATGAATATCATTTTTTTTCAGGGTGAAGCCCTTCTTGGAAAAATTTGAAAAAATTAGGAAATGATGCAGACATGCTAGAACATCCCCTCATTTTTTTCAGATTTTTTCATGAAGCCCTTGTCTCTGCAAAAAATTAAGATTCCTTTGCTCTGCAGGCGCATTTCGCCCGGGTCTCTCTAACCTGTATTTCCCCTCACCCCCCCTCTTAGCACATCCCCCCACTCCTCCATCCGCTTCTGGTTAGTCATAGTCGGAGTTTTCCAGTCAATGAAAACAGCTATCTTTCTCCAGTGAACATGGATTTTTTCCAGGATGAAGGCCTTCTTAGAAAAATTCAAAAAAATTCGGTAATCATGCAAACATATCAATGCACTTCTCGAAATTTTTTCCGATTTTTTCGTAAAGTCCTTCCCTCTAAAAAAAATTATGATTCATTTTCTTCTGCAGATCCGTTTCGCCCAGGTCTCTCTAACCTGTATTTCTCCTTTCTCTCCCCTCCCTACACATCCCCCACTCCTCCACCCACCTCTAAATCATCGTAGTACTATTCTCCAGAATTACATTCTTGCTGGAGTATCATTCTGAATTACAGAGCACAAGGCCCCCACCTTCTTATCACAGAATTGCGTCATGGGAATATACAAGGTATTACATGGGTGCAATCTCGTAAAACTAGAAATATAACAGGGACAGAAATGATAAAATGAGAGGAGAAGGAAAACGACAGAGATAGATATGGTGTCAGTGGAATCGTTTGGCTTGGTTATTCAAGTACGTGACCGCAGTGTTTACGATGATGCATCAACAGAGAACCGAGGAGACAACACACGCTGACATTTCGGTAAATAAAAAAAGAGAATGAGAATTGGTATGTGAGGATAACTGAGTTTTTTTTTGAAATTGTGTTTGCAGACAAGTGTCAAGTGTAAAACGTAATTTTTCTTGCAGTTTATGATGGTCGTGAAAATGGTATTATTTTTTAAGAATATGAAGTTTTCAGACAAATTGAGTTTATTTTGTCACCAATTTTTTTCTCAAGATTTCGGAAACTAAGCGAAATAGGGGGATTTTGCTCTAATCCTTTTTTATGGAGATTTCTGAAAACTACGAAAAATAATATAGGCAAAATCGCTCTATCTCCTTTAGTTTTCGAGATATCCTTAAAAAATTGATGATAAAAAGGAATATATTTGTCTGCAAACTTTTGTATTTTTTAATTATTTTTGTATTGAAAATATCTCGAAAACTAAGCGAGATAGCACGATTTTGCGCTGATCCTTTTTGTAAAGAGTTTCAAGGACTTCATCACTTTATCACTCGCTTAGTCTTCGAAATTTTCCCAAAAAATGAGTGACAAATAAATCGAGTTATCCTCTTTTATTTTTTCACTACTGAATTTTCCCTAAAAAAATATTTCAAACAGACACGTTGACATTCCGATGAATAGAAAAAAATGTCCTTGTAAATGAAAACCCAGAATTTTTCTGAATTATAAAAGAGAAGTGTCAAGTACAAAACGTAATTTTGTTACAATTCATGAAAATTTTGAAAATATTATTTTTCTTTTTTTTTCATTAATTTTGTATCGAAAATATCTCAAAAATCAAGCGAGATGGCATGATTTTACTCTCATCCTTTTTTATTATCCAAAATTCCAAGGGCTAGAAAGAAGAATTGGAGTAAAATCGCTCTATCTCGCTTAGTTTTCGATAGATTCTCAAAAAATTAATGACAAAAAAATTGATTTCTCTTTTACTTTTGCCCTTAAAAAATAAACGTACGTGCAGACGATAATTCTGAATTTTTTCAAAATTATGAAAGACAAGTGTCAAGTACAAAACGTAATTCTGCTCCAGTTTATCAAAAGTGTGTGAGAATAGGTGAAACAACGAACAGTCAAAGAGACGATGGCACTGAGTTCAACTCTCAATTTTTTTTTTCTTTCCTATCCTTCCTCTCTCTGGGGAAATGGGTAGCGATGCAAATTAGAGAAAATGAAACGAGTTTCGTGGTTGGTCGAGTGTGTATGTGTGTGCACAGTTGGCTAGAGAAGACCAGTGTCAGGGCGAAACAGAATAGTTTTTTCTTTTCTGCTTTTCATTTTTTTTATCTGCTGCCTCCGATTCGTTTTTTTTTCTCCCATTTTTTTTGTCCATAGAAAGACGTGTTTTTTTTATCTTCTTTATTCTCTCGTTTTTGTAACTTGCACTCGACATACTCTGCACATTTCCATTACCCCTCTTGTCTCTTGGTGTTATGCGCGGGACAGGTTATATCGATCTGGCTTGTAACCCCATTCTCAATTCTCCTCCATCTCTGTTGCTTCTCCATATGCATTTTGGTGTGCTTGCCTGTGCTGTGTTGTGCCCTTTACTTCCTCTCCTCTGCCCCCCCCCCTTTTTCCGGCAAATGGCAATACGAAACGGAGGTATAGATGTGTATCTGTCACGTATAAAGCCCCGACGACAAGTGCACGTCACTGAAGGATCCCTCGGTGTTATCTCATCCCCAAAATCTCATCATCAAACGTACTTTGACGTATCCAAATTGATTTTATCAAAGTTTGATTATGTAAACTTTGATCATTTTCATGGTAAAGGGCAATTTGATATTTATTGAGAAAAAAAATTTGGCCTTTGATGGGCAATGGCTATAATTTGAGTGGATTTCATTGATCTCGTTGGAAATCTATTGAATTTACGGTCTTTCAGTACATTTTGTTTTATGTATGAGTATTCAATAGAAAATGTTCTATAAAAAAGAAAAAAACCCAAAAAATTTTGGGTTTTCCACTCGAATTTATATTTTATTGATTTTTTTTCTGTCCAGAAATTTTTCTTCAATTCTCAATTAATGGAAAATTTAGGTCTATGTGTTGTCACTTTAGAAACAAAGTGGCGCAAGTACTATGTATAAACATAGTACTCACGTCACACGGTTTCTAAGGTGATGATATTTTTTATTTTCTAATCGAAATAAAAAAATTGGGAGACTATTGAATTCCAGCTTGAGGGGTAATGGAGATGATTTGGACGGTTTTTTCATGATCTCGTGGGAGATCCTGTTTTTTTCTTGGAGAATATGAAGTTTCCAGACATAAATAATTTCATTTTGTTAACATTTTTTTTTCATATCTCGGAAACTAAGCGAGATAAGGCGATTCCGTCTTGAAGCATGTTTGAAACGTAGTTAAATTCTCGTAGAAATTTAGCTATGCGTTTCGAGGGATACTTGATCGTGGGAGAGAAGGGGGGGGGGGATCTAGCGACATCTGAACCACGATCAACAACTAATTACTTTTTCAACACTCAACAGCAACATGCCAATCACACTGAAGAAAAGAAAAAGTGGTGAAAACTATTAAATATTGATGCCATTGGCCCTCAGCAAATATTTTATGGAAATAATTGAAAAGGCTGCTGAATTTACTGAACTTAGTCAATTCAATTAGATAATCTGTTTGAATTAGCTAAACTCAGTAAATTCAATAAATTTTTTAATTACCAAAAAAAAAATATCTGCTGAGGACTAATGATATCAATATCTGATAGTTTTTACTACTTTTGTTTCTCAGTGAAGAAACACATCGGAATACTGCAACGGTTTTTCTCAAAGTGCTAGCATCTCAATTCTTTTTTTGAACTATCTCTAATAATTTCATATCAATGAACTATTGAATTAACATTTGTCCTCATTTCTGGAGTTTTCCTCAATTCATTTTCACCGTATCACTCGCTATATCATTTCTTTCACGCGTCATAATTCTCACATCCGCACACATCACTGGTTCAATTAATTCAAAAAAACCCATTGCGAACAATACAAATGTGTTGAAATTGATATTTTTTTGTTTATCCGTAACCAAGGTATCAGCTACAGCCGCCGATACTTTTAGATGTACCAAATTCCGGGCCCTGGTGATAAGTGACAATTCAAGTGTAATTTATCTCTTGACGAGCAGGCATTTGTCCGTTCGAATAAAACGGTTTTGCGAGGCGGTTTAAATTGTCTGGTCAACTACCTCTTTTTTCATTGGCCTATTTGCCTCCCACTGACCACCCAACTAACCCTCCACCTAGAAAAACATGTAGTTTCTAACCAAGCATTATCATAAAAAATTTTAAGAGCTTCAAAAAAAGGATTAGAGCCAAATCGTTCTATCTCGCTTAGTTTCCGAGATATCCTCAAAACAGCGACGATGAAATAAAATTGATTTGTCTGACCAAATTTATGGTTGTGCTTTTTGTTGGGGTTTGAGGTGAAGAGTTTCTTCTCCTCTTTGAGAGAGGGGGAAGGGGGGGGGGGGGGGTTAATACTGCCTTCCTTTGATGATTGTGCAGTGATACCGGATGACATGCAGCATCATGCCATCGCTTCAGAGCCAAAGGGGCGCAAGTGCTATGCTTATATGTAGCACTTGCGCCACTTTGGTTCTGAGACGACTATGTGCGGAGAGCACAAAGAGCTACTGATACTAGTGTCAGATTTTGTGGATTGAGGAAATGTATCGATCACTTCAAAGCGAACGGAAGTGGAATGGTTCATCTGTGGATTCTGGAAGGGGGAGTATAATACTCACAGAGCTTTGAATTTTGGTGGAGTTGAATGAGGGAGAGGGTGGGGGCAACAATGAATGAGAGAGGCTTTATTTTTTGATGGAATTGGGGCAAAATTGGAGTTTTATTAATGACTCGGTAGCAAAGAGGTAAAACGGGATGTTTTTTTTCTTTGCAATATTTCGGAAATCAAGCGAGACTGGGCGTTTTTTCCCTGATTCTATTTTTACAGCTCTTGAATTTCTCTAAGAAAGAATATAATTGCACAAAAATGCTGTATCTCGCTTAGTTTCCGAGATATTCACGAGAACAGATCAACCAAAAACATTTGAATTCACAAAAATTATGAAAATATTGAGTCTTCATCATATTTTCGGGCTAAGTGAAGAGGGGAGTGAACGCAACAGTGAATGAGACAGGCTTTTTTTATGGCATCGGGGGCAGAATGAAGATTTATTAAGGGGGGACAACCATGTAGAACCTTCGAAAAATCTATTTTTTTTGCTCTCAAAGTTACTTCAATATGTCTAGAATCTGAAAAATTTCATGACGTAGGCCAAACCTCAAAGCTTTTGTACTTAGAGCCAATTTCGGAGACTCACTCCCATTCTAAAATGGGGAATGTCCAAACTTGAAACGGGTTTTTCTCGAAACTTTTTTTTTCGCTTTCTTTTTTCGTTACCAACGATTACTCAGAGACTATTCAACCGATCGGGCCAAAATTTTGCACACGTTTTCAGAACATATCAGACCAGTCCGTAAACCTAAAAAAAATGGAAATTTCTCAAAATTGATTATTTTTTTTGATCGGCGAAGAAGGAATTTTTTTTTGAAAATAAAGACTTTTTTGATTTTATGTCTGCCATTTCTACAATTCTCAACTTATTATCAAAAATATAGGTTTATGGACTGACTACAGGCATATATTGACCGCAGCTTTTTGCATTTCTGTTTCGGATCATTTTTCATGGCGCCACCCTTGGCACCGCAAAAAAAGGCCTCCGCGACCATGTAGGTCCATCACACTATATCTCCATCCCTTATCGATATTTGTTATTACTAAGAATGGAAAATACTCGTTAAACTAGGTATAATCAACTGTGAAAATTTCAAACATATCCATAGATTTCTTCCCCTTTACAAAAATTTCCAAAAAACTGCTCAATTTCGAGGATCCACATGGTTGTCCCTCCTTAATACTATTGTTAATTAATTCATTGTGTTTACATAATATTTTTATCAATTCACTCTGTGCATTAAGAAATTCGGAAAATCATTCTCATTATTGAATAAGATGGAAACTGGATGAAAAATTGAAAAATTAGAATTCTGTGGAAATTTCAAAAGAAAATATATTTTTTTTCAAAGTTTGAGAAATTACGTTCTTTCCCATTTTTTTTGTTGAAAACTTACGCTTTCAATTTCATTTTTCACTCAATAAATTTCTCCTTCAAATTTTCCTCATAAATCCCATTTTGCCCCATCTTTTTTTTTTCAAGATTATCTCCAGTGTTTTTCATTTATTCTTATCCAAAGTGGAATTTCCCAAGATAGGAAAATTAACTGAGTTTTCAAATGAGATTAATGAAATTGTTTCATTAAAAATTGAATAACTGAATAACTAAATTTTCAATATTTAATTTCATTTCTTAATCTACAGTGAATTTGGAATTAATCGTCATTGATATAATCTTTGATTCACGCGATCATCAAATTTTCAATGGTTACTGAATTATGGAATGACTTTAATCGTTCATTCAGTGGTCCATCTGCTCTATCCGTCATCGATCCACCTGATCCATTATTTGTTGGGTATCGGAATCATCGTAGAACCCTGAAATTCTGTTTATTAATTCTATAAATACAGCTAGTTCAGTAGTGAAGAGGTAAAATAGGATAACATTGAATTTTCTGTCATATTTTGGAGATTATCTCGGAAACTAAGCGAGGTATAGCATTGTTTATTGAATCCTTTTTTGTAGAGACTTTCAAGAGCTAGAAGAAAGGTTTGTTTGAAGCGTAACTAAAATTTCCGCGAGAAAAGTCACCAATCGGTCGACGGTCATCGAAATGTCCAGCGACATCTTGGACATCCTCGAGAAACCCTTATCTCCACATTTTTCACCTTTTAGGGACGACGAGACTTCCCACTCTGTGAAATTCTTCTGCCTTCAACGTTCAACGAGACGAGATCATTGATTTATCCAAGTGGCTAATCCGTGATTAAATTCAACAAACTTTGACAATTATCGTAATTTCTGTAGTTTTCAACAGTTTTCTTATAATTGTGAATCTCAATAACAAATAATTATAATAACGAGGATATTAATCATGGCGTATGGGAATGCCCTGCTTGCTTAGCAGCTAGGGAAGAGATGGAAGCGGTTTATTTACCCTCAATTCCATGCAAGTGTACAATCGCTCATTGCCCCATTAAATATGAAGATCCTGTCAATAGGGTGAATTGACCAGTGTTCGAACTCGTCCAGTGATCGAACTATTCAACGTATTTATTCTGGAAAAATTGGTAATTCAGTGAAATATCATTTTTCTTATCTTCGAAACACAATATGAAGTTCAACAACTCAAATTAAAGCCTATGAAATTATTAAATATATCAGTTATTATGGAGTTTCTTGTGTTCGATCACTGGTGTCTGACGAGTCTTATCCGTTCGACCACTGGACCACTCACCCTATTACTTAAGTTTTTACGAGCATGCAATATAAAAGTGTAACTGTTTAACTGATGTTGTACCTAACCTTAGCTTATATTCATTCACTCTTTCGATATTCTGTATTTTTTTTCTATGCCGAATGGACCAAAATAGGTCCGGTGGTAATATAATTAATGAAAATAACAAATAATTGAACATCCCCTAAAATCTGCGATACCTGTAAATTAACATTTGACTAGGGTTTGTCCGCGTGAAAATAGAGTGATTCGCCTTGCGGCTAATTCTTCGTGTTTTCTTGAAGTATAACCTCCTGAATTCTCCGCCTCCCACTGATCAGTCAACAAAAATAGTTCTGAATCAAAAAAGATTTCTACCAAAATTTCGCTATTTCGGTTGATTTCCGAGATATTTCACTAAGAATGATCACAAAAACAAGTTGACCTGCATTTCTCCCTTTTTCACTGAATTTCATGATTGATCAATTCATCTTTCACTTTTATTTTATTTTTTTACCAGAATTTCTTTCTCTTGCCACTCATAACCGTTTTCGAAATGATTATGTAATGATTGGGGGACTCAGGTGGGACTCCACCTTCTGCATTCTGGTAAATTGATGAAGAAGAAGTTCCGAAAAGAGATAATTGTAGTATAAATTTTTTGGATATTGTCACTTGTGGCACCATCTTAATAAATGGGAACAAAGTTGATTGTATTACAATTTTTGTGGAGCGGAAGAACCCACAAGAAAAACTCAACGTATTCAGTAGGAAATTTTATGGGTTTACTTCGCGATTCTACTGAAATTTTATTGAAGTTTTATCAGTTCTTCGCCGATTCTATTGGAAATCTCAAAGTCTTTCAGTTTATTTTTCGAGTGCAAGTCTTTCAGTGCATTCTTTGAAAATAAGAATATTCAATAGAATATATTTTATAGAAAACCCTACAACAAATTGGCTTTTCTCTACAGTTTATCTTGTTGATGTTTTTCCCTATATGAATTTTCCGCAAAGTTTCGATTAATGGTGGATTCAAGTTTATATTAGGGGTGAACAAATAATTCGAAACGACGAATAATTTGAAGCGAATCCAATACGAATATTCGATTCGATCTTCGAATCGAATAATTAAAAATTCAAAACTTCGATTCGAAATTCGATTTTCAAAGCTTCGATTCGAAATTCGATTTTCAATTCGAAAATTCCCTTCATGGACTCGTTGTTGGGCTATTGATTGGTGGTCGTGTACCCATATCGATATGTCCACTCAGTCGATTTTTCATCAATCAATGGTCGATACGAATTCTGAAATCTTTTGAAAACCAAAAATGATTGACTCGATGAATTCGCCCTGTCCAAGTCGATTTATTTCCTTTTCCTAAAAGATTTCAGAATTTTTATCGACAATTGACTGATTAAAGATTGACTGAATGAATAAATCGATATAGGTAATCAACGGGTCTGCCAAGGTCGATTCTAAATTCGAATATTCGATTCAAAATTCGAATATTTGGAAGTTTGATCCGGAATTCGATTCTCAATTCCAAAATTCGATTTTAAGTTACGGGTGAGTGACTACCGCTCAAATCGAATCAAATAGTGAAATTCGAGTGGATTTCCGAATCGCATCATTAGATTTTTGAATACTCGATTCGAAAATCAAATATGAGATTTTCAAATTGGATTATTCGATTTGACAATCGAATCGAATTTTACTATTCGATTCGATTCAAGTCGAGAGGTATTCGCTCATCCCTAGCTTATATGTTATTCAATTCTCCATCTGAATTAAAAAAATCCAATCCTCATTTGAATTAAGAAAATCCTATTAAATCCTATTACGTGGAAAAGTGAAACTGGATGAGAATATCTCAAAAGCCTATGGAGATGCGCCCTTTTGGCTCAAAGCCTTCTTCATAGCTTTTGAAATTCTCTACGAAAAAGGATGAATATGGAATTGCTCTCTTCGCTTAGTCTTCGGAATATTTTCCATGGAATAGGGGACAAAAAACTAAATTTATTCTGTTCAATCTTTAAACTACTGATTTGCTCCTTCAGTTCTCCATAAAAAATAAAAATTCAATAAATCATTCTGTCACAACTCAAGTCAAAATGCTTATTCACATTGATTATACTTTTTTTTAAAACAATGTACAATATTATAACGAATACCTAAAATTTATCCTGGAATTTTCCTAACTGTAAAAAAAACGGAAAATTCCGGTTTATGTCATATTCAATTTTCGATTGTAAATTAGAAATTTTAATTCTTGTAATGTTCAAGTGTTGGGGGAAATTACAATTGAATTATTGACAATTAATATAATTGAGTGATGATTATTGACTGCGAACACTAGGGAGTACGTAGAGATGCGACTAACCCCCGTTTTTGCCCTAACCTCTCAGTTAATAGACTGAATTGGGGAAATATTGAATTAGTTAGATGAATTAATTAGAAGAGGAAGTACGAAACACATCCATCGGAGAAACTCCCGTTTTCTGCCATCATTGAGTTCTATTTTCCGAATAAATAACGAATTCGTCAGGGAAATCTATCTATCGTTAACAATCAGTGTGAGAAATTGAACAATGATGTGTGGTTCCGTTACTATTCGTTACTCGGTGACAGATATTTTCTGGATCCAAAAGTAGCGAGTAGTGAGAATGGCGAGTGTTCGTTACAACCCGTAGCCCCTACATTACCAGTTCCAGCTGGAATTATGAAATTGAGGCAATACACGGAGGACAGTATGATATTTCGTAAAGAGAATCCTCTGTTTTGGTGGTCAACAAGAGAGCATGTATATCCGCCTTTAGCTGAACTAGCAACAGAATATCTCACCATTTGCTCATCGGTTCCCAGTGAGCGAATTTTCTCAAAGTCTGGACAGTTAATTTTTGCAAGATAGAATCGTTTGAAACCAGAAAATGTCAGGAAAATAATGTTTCTTGATGGTAATTCGAAGTATATTGCTTGATATGTATCCTGCGGATAAAGTCAATCATACTGAGAAATTCTGAATCTCCATTGTGTTACGATAAGTTTTTCATTTTTTTTTTCAACCATATTTCCTCAATTTTCACTTATTACCAATTTTATTTCAGTATCGAGTAACGAATACTGGGTAACGAATCTTCCCTGGTGTGGTAGTGAGTACTGTCGGGTATGAAAAGTACTCGAATCGCACATCATAAAATTGAAGGAATAACTTCCATTCAGCATATTGCTAAAGTATTAGCAGAAAAAGCTATATCAATTGTGAAGCAATACTATTATCCAATTGTTTCAATTGACAAAAGTGTATTATGAACGTTAAATATCCTAGGTATTGATTCGAGATAAAAAATATTAATGATTAACTATTTTTTATGTTGAAATTGATTATTAAAAGAGCAAGGAGTGTTCTAAGGTGCCCCCTCTCTCTTCTCCATTACAATACGTCAATTCTTTATTTAAAAAAATGAAAATTTCATTGAAAATTCTTTTTCAACTCAAACCAAAATCTCTAATTGAATTAAATATATTTTTTCTCTAAAAATAATGTCCAACATTTCATGTGAATATCCAAAGAAATTTGTTGAAACTCCTGAGCCGTTCGTGATTAATTTGATCATGATTAACACCGGGGGAATTCTCAATGTTTGCACGTATAATTAATAATCCATCCGCAATGATTATTCAATATTATCTAGTACTCTAATTTCATGTCAATTGAATGTGACAAGAGGTAACAGTTGTTTATGTTACGATATGGGGGCTTGTGAGTGTTGTACTATTTACGGTTACGAGACTATTGATGGGATGTCAGTGATAAATCAGCATTTCAAGGTATATCGGAAAAGGAAATCGTTAATGGTTATACGGGCATTGTACGGGCTCATCATGAGATATGAATTTATTTATCTTTCCCTCTTCTCTTTCAAAGCTTTTTTTTTTCAGGTGAATAAATATTGTTTTAGATTTCATCTTCAGTCTAGTGGATATGCCGAGGGATTTTGTTTATCTTTTTTGAGTGATTTTACCTCTGAATATTCATCAATCAAGTTTCGCTGCTAATTACTTCGTGGAACTGAATAAATTCGATAGCCCAGAATTATGCATTTTTTTTGCGATTGAGGAAAGTATTTTGTTTGAGAATATTCAAGAGAATTAGAAAGTTCGGGTAATGGTTGAATATTAAGAAAATATGGAGAAATTATGTGAATCTGAAATTTGGGAAAATTAAAGTTTTTTTTTCATATCAGGGGATTTTTTTTCAACATTTTGGTCCAACTTCTCTTGTATTTCTTGAATAAATTTAAATAATAAAGAAATAAAAATGGCAATTTTTATAAAATTGATTGAAATGAGTGAGAATCAATTGTAGTTCACGCGGAAAAATCAACAAAAACGGCGTCAAGGGCATTTTATTTGAATACAATAATGTAGAATGACTGTTTTTTTCAAGTGACTGTGTGAGTGCACGTGGAGTGATGTTTGATGTGTGTGTGTGAGCGAGACGGATGAGTGTCGCCAGAAAGAATAAACAAAATATTAGAGACGTTAAGAAATGAAAAGGTTTGATTGTTTAAAATAAAGTATCGGGTGAGACCAGAGCAGTTCGGTTGAACTGAGAATGAGTTTTGGGAATGAGTGCGATAAGGGCACGTGTGCTTCGTGTGTCCCTATAATTTCAATGTGTATGAGAGAGAAAGAGTGTGAAAGAATGAGAGAGAAAATATTATAAACAAATGAGTATGGATGGCATGAGTGGACAAAGAGTGAGTCAGTTCTGGACTAAAAGTTGAAGAGTGAAGATCGTGGGCCAAATGCCCTTCTATCATTTAATTATTCAAGTTCTTTTTTGTAATAAAGTTATTTTTATGTTATTCATTTATTATTAATCCTGCCTCCTGTACCATGATCCCACATAATGTAATTTGGGAGCAAAGAGGTGAAACATAATGTCCATTTTTTGTCATTCATGTTTCTAAGAATATCTGGGCAACTAAACGAGATAGAGTGATCTGTTCCTGATGATTTTTTGTTACTCTTCAGAATTTTCTACGGAAAAAGATTGGAGCAAAAAGGGCGTATCTCCTTTAGTCTCCGAGCTATTTAATTGAGAATTATTGGAAAAAATGAATCGATTCATTCCATTTTATCTCTTCACTTACTAATTTTTTCCCATAATTTGAAGAAATATTGTTTCTTCGATTCAATCTATTGGAAACTGACGAAGATAGTGGAATTTGTGTGAGAACCACTTGTGTAGCTTCAATTTTTCACCAAAAAAAATTCTCATAAAAATTTCGCTATCTCGCTTAGTTTGAAAATTGCCTGAAATTTAAACAAAAAATCGAACCCCCCTTATTTCTCTCTTTATGACAGAAAATTTTCTCTCGTCTGAAAAAAAAACCACTTCATTATTTTCCCTGTAATCAGAATTATTCCTTCCATTATTCCCAAAAGTTGACAGATTTTAATGAACTAATTTTCGCAAAATATCATTTCTCCATATTCATATTGTTGAAAAATCGGTCATTGTGTTCACCCCAAATGACTAATTCTAAACAATATAAATATCAAAATGATGGTCGGAGCGAAATTCTTATTAATCTAGTTTCCCCAATTATCCTCGAAAAATCATTAAAACTGATAAAGTCATTAGAAACCAATTTTAGCATTGATACATGAGTGATGGGAACACAATACGTTCGTTAGAACAGAAAAAACGATCGCAAAAACCTGCGATATTTTGAAAGAGCACAAAACAACTGACATCATTGTCCCGAAAAATCGTAAAACAAAAGAACCCTCTAATTGCTCTCAATATCTCGTTATTTTCAACAATCATCCTAAACTGAAAATCCAATATTTCCAATGATCTCCAATGCCCCCCACCCTCGAAGGTTCTTCTTCCCCTTCTGTGTAATGGAATGTGATGAATGAATCACAGTAAACTCTCGTATGTACATCAAGTAAATGTAGAGAAAACCAGGCAGCACGTAGAAGGGGTCAAGGGATAATGGTAAATAATGATCCTACGGTTCTCTAGGTTTATTAAGTAATGGAGAATGGGTTGAGAATGAAAGAAGCAGAAGAGAAAAAAAAGAGCCATGGCTGTGTAGCTTCAATGTTATGTACTGAGAGTACATTTACCCAACTGGACGCTCCCGGGCATAAGTGAATCGATGAATTAGTGAATAGTTGGTCATAGGGAAGACCAGGGCCAAATGGATCTACTGGGCAAAATGATTCAGAATTTTTTTTTGTAGTGAAGTACTTTCCGAAAAAATCTGAAAAAAATTGAGAAGATGGTATAGCATATATACATTGTTGTTGAATTTTTTCAACTTTTTTTTTGCAGTCGCCTTTAATCTAAAAAAAACAAACCCGGATCATTTTGCACTGCAATTCCATTTTGTCATGATTTCCCCTACCAAAAGAGAGATATCGAGAGTGAGACTATTTCATCGTCTCAAACTACACATTCACAACTGTGAAAATAGTTTAACATGGCAGTTGGTCTCTATCGCAATTTAAACCATAGCACGTACTTCAGCACAAAACTTATGGGACGAATACTCACTGAGTTTTGAACTGAGTTTCTTGGAATTGGGAAAGAGGGCTGTGTTCCCGATCCCGTGAGAATTAAACATACTGGTTTTGGTTTGAGTTTCTACAAGACTATTTGATAATTTTGAAATTCTTGTCTTTCATGAAATTTATGAAAAAATTGAGATATAAGTTGCAGGAAAAGTTCGGTGATAAGGAGTTTCATATTATGTGTGGAGAATTTAAAAAGAGATTTATTAATTTTTTATTATTTCAGTGGAACTTTTTGGGCATCTGGTGCAGTTCGAGGATGTGAGATGAAATTCTTGATTTTTTATTGTAAATTAGTTTTTTTTCTTCAAATTTCATTTTCGAGATTTCTATTTTTTTTCAATTAGGAGGTACATTAGTAGATGAATATCTCTGAAATGGATGGGTTTAGAGAAAAATATTAGGAAACCTTTTTCGTAGAAAATTTTAAAAGCTACAAAAAAGGTTTCGTGGTTAATTATCGTAAAGCTAATATTTTCTGAGATATCTTTCAAATAATGGAGTAAAACGGAATAACAATTGTTAGTAATGCAATTATTAGTAATTCAAGGAATCATAATTGCTCAACCACTGATAGCATAACCGTATACTATATTATGTAGTTCTTTTTGGCTCTGATGGGCATTTGCCTCAAGTCTTATTGCAATTGCAATAAATTAAAAATTACCAAAGTGAAAAAAATAAATAAAAAATAAATAAAACGGAATACCTTCAGGGCAACATCTCGAAAGTGATGTCTACCCCTTCCATAATGTTTCCGCAATTATGAAAAAAAACTCAATGTTTGCACCATGCAGCGTTGCCCACTACTGAGATTCATATCCATTGTGGTATCACCCTTAGGCTAATACAACAATAGACTTGAGTGCATTGCTGCGTGTCTCAACGCAGAGCAGCACAACTGTGAAATATTGCTTTGTTTAATGTTTCATATTGTTATTATGATTTAAAATAAGGTGAATCTCAGTATCTCGGAAACGTTAGAATGGACAGAAGTCCAGGATAACATGATTTAACGTGAGAGCAAAGAGAAAACACTAGCAAAAATATCTTGTGCGTTATTTGATGAATATCTCCAAAACGAATGGACTTACCGAAAAATGGTAGAAGACTTCTGTTCGAGAATTTTAAGAGCTACAGAAAAGGTTTATAACGTATCTTAAATTTCACTTAGAACTATGTGTTCAGATCGAGAGTGAGGGAATGAGAATTAAAAGTTGGAAAGCGAATTTTTAGGATAGAGTTGTGATATTTATTCAAATTATTTAATGATTTCCATGAAAAAAAGGAATTTTAATGAAAATGATGAAAAATATGAATAGAGTATGAATGGTACAGAGTGAGATGTGCGTGTGAAAGTATGAATGTGTGAAAATATAAATGAAAATGTATGTGTTTGATAAATTCTCCTAAATCTCATAGTTTTCGAGATATTTCCAAAACAATTCAGCAGCGAGAAGATAAAAGCACAAAACTCTATTTTCTTGTCATTTATCATTTTGAGAATATCTCGGAAACTGAGCAGGATAGCGTGATTTTATCCTGACTCTTTTATTGCAGAGAATTTCATGAGCTGCAAGAAGAATTTCTCGATTAATTCTCTCGAATTTCATAGTTTTTGATATATTTCAAAAACAATTTAGTAGGAAAACAGTAGAACTCGAAAACTTGATTTTTTTTGTCCTTTATTTTCCTCGGAATATCTCAGAAAATGAGGGGATAAGGTAATTTCACGTGAATCCTCTTGTGTAGACAGCTTCCAAGAGTTACACAAAAAGATTAGGCTAAAATCACCCTACTTCCAAAATTTTCCAAGATATTCTCTAAAAAACATGATTTTAACTATTCTATAAAGGAAAAAGTATGATTTTCCCCCGTTCAAGTAAATTACAATTAAATTAAAGAACCAGAGCGTGATGGTGTTGGCAGAAGCTCTCGGAGAACAAATTTTTCCTCATTTATTTTTTAGGAAAACAAAAAAAGCGGAGAATGTGCGAAGGAGACGAGTGAGCAGAGCTTATGGCATTTAAAATGCCCAGAGATTGCGAGATGAGGATAAAGAAGTGGAGCTGGCATGAAGTAAGAAGAAAAAAGAAGAAAATAGGATGAATCCATAGCTATAGGTGTAAGCTAGCAGTTGGGAGGTGCACACTCGCTGTGTACTTGGTCTTTGGGTTGTCGACTCAGTTTTTCTCTTCTTTTTCTTTATTTATTTTTTGTCCTCCACTTGTTTTTTTTTTTTCGTTGCAATGTGTACTAGAGCTTTTGGATCTTGTGCTACTTTTTCGTGTCTGTGTGTTGGAATATATCCTCCACGCTGGAACGGCAGCTCTTGGGGTAGCACATCCTCCAGGGGCACTGGTTGCATTATGTATGGTATTCGTAGCGTACACTACTGCATACATTAAGGATGCACTGCCTCCTGTGTCAGTTTGGGGAATTCCAACATGAGGGAGAGGAAAAAAAAAGGAGGGTAGAAAATAAGGTTTCTTACAGTTGTCACGTGTGTCTTTCTTTCGCGAGGTTTATGAGAATCGTAGGGACACTGAATGGAATTTTGCAGGCTGTCAGTTCTTGTGGGTTCGATGGCTATTGAAATGAAGTCTCGAGTCAAGTGGTTACGAGATGTTGGGATATTTATGCTAATTCTGTAGCGAATAGAAAAAACAGGATAAATCGATTTTTTTACCGATCTTTTTTTGAAAATATTTCGGAAATGAAGCGAGATAGAGCGGTTTTGTTCTAGTGCTTTTATGCAGCCCTTGAAATCTTGTACAAAACAAGGATTTGGGCAAAATCTTGATGGAATTGAACAAGTAATTTTTTAAAAATAATTTCATACAAAATTTATTCAGAATAAAATCATTTTCATCTGTTGCAATTTATTACTTCAGTGGCAGAAAGATGGAATAAGACAAATCGTTTTTTTCTTTCTAATATTTTTTGGAGAATATCCTTCTGTTATAATGAAAGAAAAACAAAAAAAAACAGTGTTCTTTCTAATTTGAAATTTTCTAAGATTTTTCGACATTTTTGTCTTTTTTTTGCCCACATAGTTTCTTGAAAATCAGTGTTTTCTCCCAGTGTGAGATTTTCTGGAATTGTTCATTTGCCATGTGGCGTGTGGAGAAATTCCACGTGGCCTACTTTTTTGAATTTTCATCAGGTGATGAAATAATCTAAGAAAGAAAATTTGCATTTTAGGAAAAGACACAAGATAAGTGAATACAAGTCCAGTTATTTTTACAGAACTGTTTAACTGTGGAGATCCACTTTGCCCATCTTTTTGTGAGAAAAGGATTGGCCAAAGCCTGGGATTGCTTATCCAGCAATTTGAACCTGTGTTGTGACTGAAACACTGAAGTTTCAGAACTTCCGGGATTACTCTCGACCGGTGAACACCTTCGGGTGTTTATTGGAAAAAAGACCTCGGAAAGGCTTCGAAAAGAGCACGTTGCGAAATAATTAACTCTGATAAAAATATCTTAAAACTGCCAATCACTAACAACAGCATCCCCAAAGTCTCTAAAAGTGTCTACGAAAATATATTAGTTTCAAACACTTGTTTTTACAGTGAACCCTCATACTATTGCATTAATTCCATTATTAAATCATCAATTACCAATTATATCAAATTCTATAATTCAAAAGTTTCCTTCAAGTGTCCTTAACAATCCTGAATAAACGAGTCAATCCACCCGTGAGCTCTCCTCCATCGAGTTAGTCGAGGAGGCATTGGTTCTAACATCAATTACGTATGTGTGTAATTGAGAATACATTTTGAGACTGCATACAAACACCACACGTAACAGTCAGAATTTTTGATATTTTTTTCTCTATTTTTTCTGAGAAACTTCCAGAATTTTCCCACATGGTAAATATGTAGGACAGGGGCCTTTTTTATAAAATTTAAAATAATTATCAAAGTCAAATCTTCGGAAAAAAATATGGAATGCGCAAGCAGAATTTGAACCCACGACCCTCTGATTACATGTCAGGTGCTCTGACCACTGAGCTATTGCGAGTTCCTATACTTTCCTTCAAATTTCTGACCAAGATATATTACATCATTTTCGCCACCTCCCTTCCTGAGGTAATTTAAATTAATTTGAATTAATTTTATTTGGAAAGGCCGTTATTCTACATATTTACCATGCCACATTGAACTCCAGCGATCTTCCTTCGCCTATTAAACTAATGGAGACACGTTTTTTGTCCTGTTCTTTTTGTAGAGAATTCCAAGAGTTACAAAAGAAGATTAGGGCAAAATTGCTCTATCTCCACCCGTTTCCGAGATATTCTGAAAGAAAAATTGGCCAACATAAGTTTTTTTTGAGAATATCTCGGAAACTAAGCGAGATAGAGCGATTTTATTCTCATCCTTTTGTGTAGCTCTTGTAATTCTCTACAATGTAGAGCACAAAACTTATCTCACCTACATGTTGAGATATTTTAATGGCTAATACCACTCTAGACCCTGAAAAAAAGACCAAACTTCGGGAATTTTTTTTGAGGGCATGGGGGGAGGGTCGATTCCATTTTTTCAGGGGTCATTGAATATATATTGAAGTATGTGGAACAAAAATTCATTGCACTTTTCAAACTAAATGGCGGCGATACAGTCAATTTTCAACCAAGCCTCTTTTTTTTATACCTCCACGGGCGAACTCGTAGCGTCAAAACTATCAAGGCTAGAGCAAAAATTTTTTTTTTCCTGAAAGTACATATAATTTACTGCTAAAAGGCATAGGATTTTTTCTTTAAACCAATTTTTGAAAAATCAGTTAAGGTTTGAAAAAAAATCTCATTTCTAACGAAAATTTTCACAGAAAATCGTTTCTATAAAAAAAGTTTACGTTCAATCAAAGAACGGCTATGTAGTTCACTAGATAATGTGATTTTGTAGCTACAGTAAAAATTTCAGAGCAATCCACCCAAACGGTTTTTGAGGAATCAGTCCGCCCGAGTTGAAAGAAGTGATTTCGAGAAAAACGCGTTTGAAGTTTACAAGTAATTTAATCTGTGAAAATCGCGTTTTACCTCTGATTTTGTGATACCTAGAACGTAAATTTGGCCATCTAGTTTGAAACTCTGTTTCTAGATGATTTTAGCTCCAATCGAGTCTTCTTTGCGGCATCGGTGAGGGATCGCTCAGAAAATTTGATGCAGCGTTCATTAGTTTCTCCATACAAGTATAGCATTTCGGTCCTATTTTTATCTCCAATTGATGCATGGTTGGTGCATGATTTTGGGAATAGGACTAATTGCATATTGTTCTTGAAACCCTAAATTAATTTGGATACTTCATCTTGTGGTAAATATATGCAGAATATGGTACTAAAAATAAATAAAAATATTTAATTTAAATGTGCCTCAGGAAGGGGGGTGGAGAAAATGATGTAATATATCTTGGTCAAAAATTTGAAGGAAAGTATAGGAACTCGCAATAGCTCAATTGGTAGTGCACCCGACTATATACCACATAAATAGTTATGTATATTTTTTTTTATGAATTACTTCTCCTTCCTTACATCAATACTTCATATTGTTAAAATGTAGAAGTTTAAGAGATGTTTGTATCCATTAACTTCATTAGTTATAAGTTATAATATTAATGATTATAGTTTTTTCTACACTGTTTTCCACTGTACATATGTAAATAAAATCTTTTTATAGTGCCAATAAAAACTGTTGTTATCAAAAAAAAAAAAAAAAGTAGAGCACACGACATGTAATCAGTCGTTCATGAGTTCCAATCTCGCTTGCGCATTCCATATTTTTTTCCGAAGATTTGACTTTGATAATTATTAAATTTTATAGGCTGCTATTCTGCATAGTAACTCATATTTTTCTTATTTTATCTCTTCACTACAAATTCATAAAATTAAATCTATCATTTCAAATTCCCGTAAACCTCTTTTCTAATTGACAATAAAAAGAAGAAAAATATTTTCAATATTCTTCTTTTAATGAAAAATTTTTCCCGAATAATTCCACAGAAAAGAAAGTGATGAATTTGTTTCAGATAAATAACAAGTGCTTCTAAACTTTTTGTAGCCTCTAAAAATTTCTCTGAAAAAGGATGCGTGATAAATTTTGATAGATCTACTTGCAAAATAATTCATGTGAAATTTGACCTATGAATCTGATGCTTTGCACTCATTCTTTTATCTCTTCAGAGGGTGAGGGGAGGGGGGGGGGGGACAATGAAAAATTTAGAGCCCGATGCTCTTGGGCTTCGTATTTCACGTTTATTGACACAATCGAGTTTTTTCAAAATTTATTGACGAAGCTATTTCTATTCAGATGAAGAATATCGACAAGATAGATTCTCATTTTGCATTGCAATATCAAATCAAAGAAGAATAAATTGAATTCAGTTTCCTTCGAATTTCAGGGGAATGAAAAAAAATTGATCCTAGACTGGTCACCATGAGCAATCTAACGGCTCTGATTTCGGAATACGACATTGGCGAATTCCCTCTACACTGCCAGAGCGCATATAGTGAATTGTTGGCAACATCGCTCACCGGACGATTTCAATTAGTATTATTAAAATTTCGCTAGCTCCTAGAATTTATTTTATTTCTTCATCAAATTTCCAGGATGTGTAATTTGAGAAATATCGTTGCCTTAGAAACAAAGCGGCGTAAGTGCTATGTATAAGCATAGCACTTACGCCACTTTGACTCTAGGATGATATAATCATTTGTTGAGGTAACATCCCAGCGAACTCGAGTACAATTAATGATTGACTGCTGACCTCTTATTTTTTAGATGCCGCATCAAAGACGATATTTTTTTTTACATTTTTTTGAATTTTTTCATAACTTTTCCCGTTTAGTTTATGAAATATGAATTATGAAAGTTACTGAAAATAACGATGGTGGGAGTAAAACGCCCTAAATCGGACATAAATAACGAAATTACTAGAAAACCACACAATCGATCCATTATTTAAAAACTACTGACGAAGAGAACAGCATTCTAACTAAATAATAGATGAAAAATAAAAATTCAATTCTCCGTACAGTTATTGAGAAATTTTAATTAGAAGGTAGTCGTAACTATTTGCCTCTCTAGCTCATGCATATGATAGAAGATTAATAATGTTAAAAAAAATCGAGAAACAAAAAAAATTATATTCAAAAGCTGAAGATATGAATTTCGAATAGTTTAATCAGTTTTTTGGGTAAATTAGAGCATATTCTCCCGAATTATCAGCAATCAATTGAAGATTAACCTACAAAATCTTCTTTTTTTCGGTTTTATCGACCGTACGTTGGGATACTACCTCAAACACTTCAATGAATAAAGCCAATCTTTTTCTGAATTTTCCGGTCAACCAATTAAAGATGAAAAAAAAAAATAGTAGTGATCACAGGGTGACCAGTCTAGAGTTAGTTCAATTGATGGCAATTACCTGACCACCGACCATTCCTTGCCGTAACCTGAGCAAATCCGTCTGACTCCATGCGCTCTTACTCCAAGGTTCAATTTGCCGCAGATCCTTGTCAAAATCGAATTCAGCAAGTTGATTGTGTACAAACTTACGTATATTGTAGGGTAAGTCATTGTGTCCGTCTATCAGTGGTACTTCAGTTAGTACTTGACGTACAGTCTGCAGACGTTCACGTGTTGATGTTAGTGTTGCTATTTCACCGTCAGCCGGACGTGGCCCGACCCTACCCACCCAGTTGCCAATTGTCAGAAATATCACTGTCACTATCCAGACGCCACTCGGTCCAGAACCCTGTAATCAGTGACATAAACCGAAAATTTATTCATCGTGCTAAAGTTGAGATTATTATATGGTTAAAGGAAATGAATGATGAAGAGTTCAGGAGTGAAGGGGTCAAAATGAGGTAAGTTACTTTTTTATGGCAGTAGTTTTTCTTAGGAATACCTTGGAAAATATCGATTAGCCATTTTGCCCTAATGCTTTTGTAGCTCTTGAAATTCTGCATGGAAGAAGGTCAAAAGGAAAAATCGCCCTTCTTCGCTTGGTTTTCGATATATGCTTAGAAAAAAATGGTAAAAAATGAGACCCATCCTGATTTACCTCTTTATTACTGAATTGTATTTCTTGGAGAAATATTATTGGGCAGTACACTGAAAAAATTGATGAATATAGCAAATTGCAAAAATTCAACGATTCACGAATTCTCAGTAATTTCATGAAAATTCATTAGATTTTTTGAAATCTATGAGAATTGAACGGATTTCTAAAGATTTCATAAAATATTAAGAAAATTCATGAGATTTCCGAGAATGCTGAGACATTTTAAGATTGCATGGCAGAAATAAATCGCCACGTAAATATCTCAAAATCTTCAATGACTTTTCTGAAATCTTCAAAATGATTTTCCATTCATTGTCACTATTTATTTTAAATGAGATTTCAAAAGACTTAACAAATTCCAAAGATTTTGTGAGATTTCCATCATATTTCTCTAGTTTGTGACTAATTTCAAGACTGCTTTCCAGATTTTATGAGATTTCCAAATTTTCATAAGCCTTCGAAAGAATTCTGAAATTTTCTTAAGATTTCTGATATGAATGTACACCAGATTTCACAAGTGATTGTCTCCTCGATAAATATAGTTTAATGAATGAAAATTATAAATATTCCAATAAGGAGAGGAAAATCTCGAGTACGAATAGTATCCAAGGATTTGTGATTAGTATTTCAGTAGTGAAGAGTTAAAATAGGCCGTCAGCCCTTTTATTTTCATTTTTGTGAGAATATCTCGGAAACTAATCCAGATAATAAAATTTCTGTAGAAAACATTTTAGTAGCTCTTCCGATTCTCTATAAAAGAGTCTTATTTATATTCAATCAATCATGAAGTTATTTGCAGAAAATTGAAAATTTTATGAAATCTCAGGAATTTTCGTCGAGATATCCGTTTTACTCCTCTTTTTCTCCAGCAGCGAGTATTTCTTTTCTTATTTATTAATAATAATCACAGTATTATGGATTTTAATATTGAACCAGAGAGTTAATAATCTATCCGGATATGAGTGAATAAAATATACCGATTAAGTGCAGCATAAGCACTATTCATCCTTCACTTATTCATTCATACTATATCACAGGAGATTACGTATAAATGAGGGTCGATGTGTACACAAGTGAAAATTCATGTCTACAAAAATATTATATTGGAAACGAGTAGTTAGATCTAAAGGATAAAGTTGAAAGTATACTCTGTAAACACTGTGGTGGATATAGCGTCATAGAGTAGGGAGAGAAGGGAAGAGAAGGGGGGGGGGGGGTGGAGGGCTGGATGAAATGCGAGAAGAGACGGAGGAAAAAGCTCGGAAATTCATTCGTGAAATGATTCGTCTACCTGAATGAAGTGGGGTAGACTTGCAAATATAACTTGTTACTAGAGACGAGGGTTTTTACTTCACGAATGGCTTATTATGTTTGTTCGTATAATTGCAACCAGCATGGAAAACTGAGATATTGTAGAGTTGGAAGTTTCTTTCCTCAATATTTCAATGTTTCTGGTAAAATAATTCCTTGGATTAATTTTGAAACTGAATATATTTTCTACTCTTATGAGAGTCGAAATTTGAGATTCACCAGGTGAAAATTACTGTTTTTCTTCATTTTTTTAAAATGCTTTTTTTTTCATTTTAATAATGTTAGATTAAAGAACAAGTCTATTTTTCCACCACTCTTTATTGGAGCCAAGCGAGATGAAGCCATTTTGCATGAAGCCTTTTCTGTAGAAAATTTTAAGAACTACAAAAACGATTTTCTCAAATATTTAGTTATCTCACTTAGTTTCCGAGATATTCTCAAAAAATCATCACCTTTTACTGCATTGTTTCTTTTCATGTACTTATGGAGCAAAATGAACCAGATTTTTTTTTGAGTGGAGGACTTTACGAAAAATCGGGGAAAATTCTCGGAGATACTCTAGCACGTCTATATCATCGAGTAATTTTTTCAGATTTTTCAGTAAAGGTTTTTACCTCGAAAAGAATTATTTTGTTCATTTTTCCACTTTGCCCCAATTTTCTTGAGAAAAAAACGTAAAATCATGGAAATTACAACTGTTAACAGAGTTTTTCAATTCAATATTGTTTCAGAGCTGAGATAAGAAAATACGAATTGAGTAAAAGTTCCAAAGTTCCTGAGTGCCGACTTTAATTTGGAGCTGGTTTGACTGATCGTTTTCATCGGTAGATGATTGATCGTACAGCACAGCTTCCTCTTGCTCTGATTAAAAAAGAAAATGGAAGTTTAAGGGAAAAAAAGGACAAAGAGCTTGTACGACTCTATGAGAGGTTCACGAAGTTTGTGATAGTGAAGAAAATGATGTATGATGTTGAGCACAATGATCTGTCATTTTTTAGGCAAAATTCTCTTGAGATTAACCCTTGAAATCGTGAGATGTCACATTTTCACATGAGATTAACGTACTTAGCATCAACTTCAGAGGTAATGAGTTTATCTAGGCTGTTGGAGTAATAATGTGTTACTTTCAGCGTTGGAAAGAGAATTTTAAATGAGTCTAATTTAAAATTTGTTGACTGGGAATTATTTCACATGGTAATTTAGCTGAGATATTATAGAGGCAGAAGGCCAATTCATATTAAACCGTTTAAGATAATTTTTTGTCAATTAAGGTTAATATCCCTATTTCCGACAGTGGCCCCATTTGCGTTTTTTCTCGCTCAGTGTGCATATTCATGTAGGAACAAATGCAATATTATTGATTGAAAGACATTATTATATATGCGAATTAATGAATAATGTGAGAACTGATATTATCACAGATTAAATTTGAGAAAAATTCAGTGAAAAACGAACATTTTTTCTGACAAGTTAGTTGAGAAAAATGAATGTCAAGAGAGTTTATGGATTGGATTTCTGTCATCTTGTGAATTAAATATTTATTATACAATTAATAAACGACCAATTATTCATGAACGAGGGTTGAATATTCAACAATATTATTAGTAAATATTGTAATCGGAAATAGGAATTTCTATTTTGAAAATGAATTTTTTTATCTTTAAGTATAACTATCAAATAGCAGATATGAGTATGAATTATTGATCCTGATTTTTCATCATTAGGTGGAATTTGATTCTCATAGTTGTAATACAGAATTAGTTATGGTAACTAAGAAGAAGAAGGTAATCATTTTTCACTATTTAAATATTTTCTAATGTTTTTTATAATTATTTTTTTTGCCAAGGAATTCTTCAGAGAAAGTTGGAATCAATAAGAAATTTGCATAGATAAAATTTTCACTTACTCTCTTACTAGTAGCTCAAATATAAAATTATGGATTCTGTTTTATTTCAGTTGAACAATTCTTCATAAAATGTAAGTTATGATACGAGAATCGCTAATAGAACTAAAATATTATAACAAGAATTTTACACGTCTTGATTTCATGTAGGAATCTAAAATTGAGCGTTTCCCAGAAGTTGATATCTTAACCGATAGTATGGACCTACTGATTCGAAAACGTACTTTCCTTGTAAAAATATTATGATAAATCTCAGAACATGATTATGATTTGCATTATATAGTCATCTATGTTAAATCTCTTATTGAGTGCAATTGACTATTTGTCACTACTTCTTTCTTAATTCTGCTATCATCTTTGTAATTATCACTTTCAACTCTGTCATTGGCTTAGGCTGTTGGCTTGTGATTCTCAAATAAATAAACAAATAAATAAAATAGTAACCCTAACATTATATATATAACATAATTCAGGGCGTGAAAAAATATTGACCTTGACTATGAAAAAATAGTCATGGCAGTAAGGAAAAATCTCCTCAGTGTGGAAATCTCACTGGGATAGGTTGGAAAAACCTGTCAATATTTTTGATTAATAATATTTTTGATGAATATTTCTAATTTTTTATCATATTTCGCGTAAAAAGCGAAAACTCCATTCTTCAGTAATCATTGAAAAAGATCCTTCATTCATAGGCGTCAACATATTTATTCTTCTGCAGAGAATGGGAATATGGCGTGACAAGAATAGGACCATACATAGTGGTGAGGCTGCGGTCAGGAAGGAAAAACTATTAATTTGTAATTATTTTCAACAAAAGGTCTTCAATTCTCATAATCTGTTTTGATCCTCAAACTGAAGCCTCTATTCGATAATACCAGACGTTAAAAATTTTACATCGATGGAAACTCATTAATGAATAACACGAAAGAACATATGCTGGGCTTGGAGACCATGGTGACATTTACTTAATTTGAAAATATGAGAGAGAAATCAATTTTTTTTTAATATCGTTTAGTTACCGAGATATTCTCCACTTATGATCTTGAAAAAGAAATCAATGCAGTGGTGAAAAAATGAGAGAATAAATTGATTTTTCCTTCCAAAATTTTTCGTGAATATCTCGGAAACTAATAGGGATACATGTCCTTTCGTAGCTATCTTCCATTGTTGAAGCTCTTAAAATTTTCTACAAAAATGAATCAAGGCAAAAAAAAGTGTATCTCCACCAGTTTCTGAGATATCCAAGAAGTGAGATCTCAACTACTAAATTTTCTCTAATGAAATACAATCCTTATCAAAATTGAGAATATTATTTCAATTTATCAAAAACATATTGAAACAATTTAACATTCATTTCTAATATCAAAACTTTAAATTAGTTTTTTGTATCATTAATGCTTTCAATTCTCTTTTTCTTCTTCAGTTTTTTAGGAATACCTACAGTTGCTATTGTGGGAATTCGAAAAGGAGATGATAGCTGAGCTCATGTTTCAGGGATTTATGTGGTTTTGAATAATTCCTTAACGGTTTTCGAGAAAGTTATCAGTAGTTCCATTGAAATCCGATTTTCCCTCATATTTGTTTTAAGCTCCATGAAAAAGTTCAAGTTGGCTCCATAATTTTTGTGCTACGATCATGAGAATAAGAGATAATCTGAAAAAAAAATTGATTTTCCCAAAAAATTTCTATAAATTGAGAGGATCTAACTTTTATTTTTCAACTAAAGCAGTCAAACTTCTCAAAAATTCTGCAAAAAAATAAATAATTTTAACCCAAATTTTCTCATCTTTTCACTCAAATGATAAAAAAAACTATATCTACAACCAAGTCCTCAAAATTCTATGGAACTCATTAATATGAAAAAAAATTCAAAAGTTGTAAAAAAAAAAGGTCAAACTCTCAACCAAAAGTAAACAGTAACTCTTGCACAATCAAACCTATATCCAATCACTCCACCGCCTAAAAATCGTTACACCATTTAACTTCGATTAACAAAATATATTTTTCTTTCGTTAGAATTAAAAGTTTGAAGAATAATTGCAGCACCAATCGCCGCAATAATTCAAGGACTTCAACGACAAAACTAAAATTATGATTAATGTCCAAACTTTATTTCATATAACTTTATTTTTTTTCTACCTCCCTTTTTGAGAGAACATGAAATAACAAGTCTGATGCTGGCAGCTTTAAAGAAAAGTACCTCCAGCGGTTATTCTCTTTGAGGACAGGTGGTTGGTGAAACTGTTTCTTCAACTTCCTGTTAAAGACATTGGAGTCTGTCTCTCTTCCTCTCTCTGTTTTACTTCCCATCCGGAAATCCCGACTAGACATTCTGTCATGTCTTTCACCCGCTTTACCATAGTGCTCACATCAGCGTCTTTTTCGTGCTAATGCATGTCAGTGAACGCCAACTTACAGAAATTCCATTCCATCGCCCAATTAACGATGATAAACTATCAAGACCATCAGCATGAACTTCAAGTAGTTTGAATGAAGTTCATATCCTCAAAATAAATAATGTGCTCTTTTAATATTTACAAAGTCAATTTTATTCTCGTGGAAGTAAAGAAAAGCTGTATAAACCACGACACAAAAGATTTTTCCTTGCTTTTACCTGCAGCAAAGTCAACTTTATCATGGCTTTCTTACAGTATCAAAAGGACTATACTTTACAATCAACAACATCTTAGCTTCGTTAGAGTCATGTACTTTGATGTTTCAAGAAAGTTGGAATATTAAATTAATGAGGATCTAGATACTATAATCACTTCATTAATTAGAATTTTCTTCATTCAAGAAGTAATACCTTGTTCTTCATCTTTAGAAGACAATTACGTTCGGTTAATTAATCGAAATTGGGATTAATTTTGCTTGCAAAATACTGATGAGTTGATGTTTATGGACTTTCATTGAGAGGAAATGACGGAAAATTGATGAAAATTCATGGACTACGGTTATAGCTTTTTTTTAGGAAACTTAGGAGATTGTTGAGGGTGAAAATTAATCGATGAAATTCAGTTGCGTTTTTGAAACACTGTAAAATTAATGTTTAACATATGCATATATATGTATATCCTCGCCTTAGGAATAAAGTAGTGTAAGTGCTATGTCTAAGCGAGTGATATGTTCATGAAAATGGATTTTCTTTTACTTGAAGATGTATGATCATGACAAAAAAGTTCGATTTGGGGCTTCAGAATTTTTTCAGAGTTAGATTATTCTGCAGAAAAAATTCCGGGGTAGGTAACCATCCATATAAGAAAGAAAAAAATTATTGAAAATTGACAGAAAATACATGGGTTCTTATGGAGGAATGGGGGTTATGATCGTAAATTAATGAATATCCAATTTTCAAGCTCCCGGAGTGCATAGAACAAATATTCATAAGAAAAATGGATATTGTAGTAATACGGCAATATTTTAAGAATACTATGTATCCATTCATTCTGAAGAGAAAAATAGAATTGAAATTCGAATTACTCCATTTCATGATTCATTTCTCGCTGTGACTAGCCAGATCCACAGTACACGTCACGTGGTCATTCTCTTCAGCTCACCCTGCAACCGTTCGAGCCTATCCCCACCCATCAAAATTCACGGTTCCCCCACTCTCTCGTTCTTACATCCTTAATATAAAAATGTATCTTCCAGAAATAGAGTTCAAATAAAGAAAACCTCAATGGTTATGGAAAATAAAATCAATCGCGAAGAAATAAAACCTGAGTCTGTTTTTCTGGTCATTTTTTTGGAGAATATCTCGGAAACTAATCGAGATCGGACGATTTCGCCCGAATCCTTTCTTGTAGCTCTTGAAATTTCCTACAAAAACGCAATTGCGCTAAAAAGGGCGTATGTCCATGAGCTTTGGAGATATGCACAAAAAAAATTCCACGAAGAAAATCCGACTTATTCGGTTCTACTTTTTTGTTAGTGATTTTTCGTTTATTATTATAATAATAAAAAGAATGTTGAAATAGTCGGAAATTATTCACCCAGAAAATTCCTTAAACAATATTTTCGATGGATAAAAGACAATTCCAAGAATCCATGAGCTTTACCAGCTCTCAAAGGAATATTTTCCCCAATGAACATCTGGAATGACTAAATTTTTTCTCTCTCATTATTTCTACTCCTAATACGTTTTAATACATTTTCAGACATCAATAATATTTGATTTCCACCCTGCAATATTCCTTCATTCTCTCCCTTTTTTTTTTGCAACAATTCCCAGAACGGAGGAATAACGCACGTTTTTTCCTTCATGGACAGTACCTCGAGTGGCTAGAGAGGGATTGCCCAGTTGGGTTTCCCTTCCCTCTGCTCTCGCCAAACGTGAACGTTTATTACATCGGCAGTTTGATTTATTGATGCAGCCAGAGGTTCCTCTACGCGGAATAAATCGAAATGCTTTTCCACGTCCAAACAGGCATTATATATATATTATATAGATATATATTGACCATATGGGAGCACTGGTAGATATTGAAGAGATAAAGAAAAGAAAGGTGTTGCGTGATAAAGACGAGCGTGTAAAATATTGAAAAGAAATATAGAATTCCATAATCGTTGTGTCTGATATTTTATTAATGAGTGGATCATGCTGTGCATTGTACGAAAGGTTTTTGGGAACATCTGTGTATATGTACGGTTACACGTGTTTGTTCATTATCGAAAAAAAGAGCATAAGTGCTGAAACATTTTTAATTCCATTCTTTAATGAAAGAGGCGTGTGTCCAGAAGAGCTTGAAGTATTTTTAGGGATTCATCAAAAAAAGTTGATTGATTGAACAAAAAAAAAACATTTTGAGCCGTACGTGATACGCCCTTTTGATTCTTGAGAAACAATGTCCTTAAGTTTTTCTGGTCAAAATGAATTTATTTTCGTCGAAATAACGTGAGATTCCACATTCATAGACTATTGCTCGAAAAAATCATTATTTACTTGGAGATACATGGTTTTTTTTTGTATTTGCTTCTTCATAATCTTTTTTAGAATAAAGGACTCTACGGAAGAATTTGAAAAAAAAATCGTTAGCAATGGAGATGTATTCGAGAATCTCCACAACTTTTTTTAGATTCTCCAGTGATAAGCTTCATTTGGAGAAAAAAAATTCAGTTCACTTTACCTCCATTTCCCCATTTTTCTTGAATTCCTAAAAATAATCATGAAAAAATAGTGTATATTCGATTCTGCAGACGTTCGATTATATCTTCGGGCTAAAATAAAAAGGGCGTAAGTGCCAAAATCTCAAACTCTTTCAACGAAAAAGGCGTATGGCCATCATAATTTGAAATAGCTTTCATCATATATCGAACGAAAGTAATCGATTGAACAGCAAGAAACACTCGCGTCTTTTTGACTCTATGGGAACTATGCACTCAATGTAAATAACTTGAGAATTCACATTTCATAGACTATTTAACAAAAAATTAATTATTTAATTGGAAATCTATGACTTTCTCGTTTATTTTCGCAAAGAACTCCACAGAAAAATTTGAAAAAATTCGTCAGTAATGAAGACATATCGGAGAATCTTCTCAATTTTTTCAGAATTTTCCGCGAAGAGCTTCATTTGAAAGAAAAATTCTGGTTCATTTTATCTCCGTCTGCCGAATTTTCTTGAATCTTCAAAAATAATCAAGGGAATAATGCAACGGGATTTACGATACATTCGAATTTGATGACGCCTCTTCACCCGAATGCATCTCTTTGCTATGAGAACCGAAAGGATTATCCTCTGAATATCCTCATTTTTGTGTCAATAAAAAATTTACGTGAACTAAACAGCCCCCGCATTTTCCTGAGTGCTACTCTTTGGCACCTGTGTACAGCACGACTACCTGACTTCTATAGCGTCATTAAAGATGGCACCACCAATATATATTCGCTACCCCCACTCCTCGCCTGACTGCGACTCCTTGCCTCGCTGTTTGTGGATAGTGGATGCTCCAACCGTAAATATCGTTGAACGTTTCCGGGGCGAAACGACGAAGACGAGAATCTTCTTTATTTTTTACTTCCACGAGAAAAGAAGAGAATGATGAGGATAAGAAGAATGAAAAATAGTAGGAAAAAAAAACGAAAAGAAAAATTGGAGGAATAAAAAGAAGGTTTATTACTGGCTCAATTCCAGAGAGTTGTATCATTGAGATTGTTCGAATAACGGAAAAATTTTAAAAATACTTTCACATTACCAATGACAACAATAGTAGTATTGTAAAATTGATCTTTCCAATCATTTATTTTCAGATGGTAAAAAAATGGAATTGTGCATGTCTCGCTGGAAATGCTGTGTACACGAAATTTTAACTTCAATAAAAAAAACGGAAAAAAGGTGCAATCGAACAAAAAGAATGAATTATTGGAAATAAGTGGTAATAGTATGAGTAGTTTATTAGCATATGTGAATACAATTGATTCAAAAATGCGGTAAGTTAATTGATACATAGTTCTAATGATACAAGATTCGATTCAATTTGACTTGCATCAGTTAATTATCAATGGAAATGAATAGATTCAAGAATATAAAATAAAATAACGTGAAGAATAAAGTAAAATGCAGTGAGTTATCAACAAATTAGCAGGTGAGTATGGTACTTGAATGATTTCTAAATGAACATGAGACGGAAGATCGGAAGGATGATCAGAAGGACTGGTCTTTGTTGTCAGCCAAATTGAAATTAAAACATGTATCTCTCGAGAGACACATGTTATAATTTGAATTTGGCTTAACCCTTTTGGACCGTAGGTTGCTTCTACGCAACACGCACTTCGAGACCCTATAAAACTGCATCGGTCGGCAAAGTCAGGGTTCTAACTGCATAGCTTTATCAAGCAAGGTCAGATAGCCCAATAGATACTCCTAAACCCTGGAGTGAACTGCTTTTATCCATCGAAATATCCATATAACGAGAGAGTCTCCTGTCGAGTTGGCGTGTTGTGACAAGCTGCTTTATCGCAGAAAAAACGTCAGTACACATTTATTTTTCATATCCCAAATGTTATATTCTTTCACATGGAAGCTGATATGATGTTTTTACGGTGTTAGCTGTTAGATTCAATAAAAACTGATAGTTTGGCATGCATAGGATGCGCGTACGCAACCTTCAAAAATTTGTATTTCCACGAGAAAAAAAATGAAATGTCACGATGGATTCATTAACTAGAAAGTATTTTGAGATAAAACTATGAAGGAAACAATTTTCATTCAACATTAAATAGGTTTCGGTCTGAGAGGGTTTGAAAAGGAGACGATTCAAAAATTCTATACGGGAAAATGTAAATGTCTATTTTGGCATCTTGAATTGTTTGAGCAGAACAGATTGCAGAAAATTCTCATAGGACTAATATTGGGTTGGAACTAAAAATAGTACATTACGTACCTAGGACGAAAAAAAGTTAATTGACACAAGATTCTCGTCCCGAGCGAAGCGAGGGTGAGAAAATGTTTTTAAAAGTAAGTTTTATTAACCCATGGTGCGTATAGTATTTTTGTGCTGAAGTGTGTTGGAAAAATGCGCTTCAAATCGAGCGAAGTGAGGTTAGAAATTCATTTTTCCAGCACCCTGAGCAGAAACGAATATAGTGGCTGTGGTTGCAATCAGGTAACGGACGATAGGGAAACTGCGGAAATCTCAGATTAATGTAAAAGTTGTTGGAATTGATTTCTGAAAGCAATCGAAATGTGGAGCACACGTGATTTTATTTTTAGGAACGTGGTTAATTTAAACCTAGAGAGGGGACATTGACGTCACAATTCTCTACGTTTCCACTGTTATTCATGAGATGGTGGTTCCTTCCGCTTCATGGTTGAAAGAAAATAAGAGGTCATCTATTACCGCAACGCATGCCTAAGGTGATATTTTTGTAGGAATGTTATTATAAAAATAGCTAATGAAGGAAAAATTGTGAAAATGGGTAGAAATAATGTTGTAGAAGGTCTGGCTGAGGCAACATTTCAGAATTCATCTTCGCTCCATAGATGACGTTGCAGGACTGAAATTGTGACGTCTTTCGAGGTCATTTGAGCGAATTAAACCATGCATTTTTTCAATTTCATTTCTCAATAACTCGAAGCGTGGATTTTGATTATTAAAGTAGAAAACAAATAAAAGTGGATGGAGTTTTTCTATTTAGTAGAAGATGATATAGGGATTTAAAAAAAAAATCCTTTCACATTACCAAGAATACCAATCCTAGTATCGTTAAATTGATCTTCCCAATCATTTATTTTCTGATCGAAAAAAAGGTAAATGTCTCGCTGAGAATGCTGTGTACACGAAATTTTAACTTCAATGAAAAAAAAAAACGAACAAAAAAAGTGAAATCGAACAAAAAGAATGAATTATTTGAAATAATGCCATCTGTCGTGTTTGAAACTGTCGAGGAGCTTACAAGGATATATGAACGATAGTGAATAACCCTGTGTACGTATAAAGCTTTTATCCCTCTGTGTCGATGTCGCTTTTCTTCCTTCACTCTTCCCCCACCCTTCTATATCTACTCTACCGAACTGACGTAACTGAAGAACTGTCAGGTCGAGTTGATTAATATTCGAGTTTCGACCTAGATTGCCCCGGTGCTCTGGCAACTGGGAATATTCATATTGCGTGGAAGCAAAATCCTTCTCTCTTGCTCATTTTATCTCTCTCTCTCTCTCACCGAAAACTTTGAATTTTCGACTCTGGCAGTTCCAACGGAAAGAGGATTGGTTGATTTATCCATTCATCTTCGTACCATCTCCTTATTTTCTGTCTTGTGCGACTTCAACCGCTTCGAGTCTCCCTAATACAATAAGTATATACGTGTATTTAATTGCCACTAACGATGTTGAATTGATTTTATTATTTGAGCTCGGTCGGTTGTAACGTTTTCTCATTTGCCGGGAATATTAGCCGCCATTTTGCAGCAGTCATTCATCAAATGGCATGAAGAGTCTGTGGGATAGAATGAATCAGGATTTTTTGGGGAGGGAAGAACTTCATGGAAAAATGTGAAAAAATTTAGTAATAAGGGAGGCATGTTGTAGCACATTCTCAATTTTTTCAAGATTTTTCTGCAAAGGTCTCTCTTCCGTGAGAAATCCAGAATATTTGCTTTTTTTTAGAAGAGGAGAAGTTGATCATTTTTTTGGTGACTCTTCTACAAAAACTTCAAGCAAGAGACCTTTTTTCTGAATCAACTTCTTCTTTTGAAGTAATCTTACTTAAATGCTAATTATTCAGAATATTCAGAAAACACAAGTTTTCATTCCAGTATGAAATTTAATCAATAATAAACTCGTTCTGAGATTCAGAAGCAGTTCCACACTGACAAACGATGAATGCCAGTGGTTTTATCCAGTGTCTCATACTATTCACCAAGAGCTCCTCGAGTACCTCTGACTAATTACGTTTCAGGTGGCAAGTACCGGAGGCCTCGAGAGCTACGAAACTCCTCCAGGCAGACTACAGCTGCATTGAAGTATATCTTCCAATACAGTGACAATAGATTCCAATCTGCATGTAGAACGAGCCACATCCACTATCGGATACACGGAGTCAACATTGATTGTTACTTTGATCATCAGCGCCAGTCCAATAAACATCTCTTTTCGCTTGAATTACCAATGTCTCGAGAAGATCATTCCACAGATTGGCATCTTGGATTAATTATTCATGAATTCAAATATTTTTGGTAAATAGGAGAATAGCAGTCGACTAGTCCCGGGATAAAATTTTTGAGTCTTTGGAGAGTCTTTTACGGTCTTCAAAGACTCCCAGAAAGACTTTTCAGTCTCTAGAGTGTCTCGCAAGTCCCGCAACTGTCTCTACAGTGTCTCTCGGGTCTCTCCCATGAAGACTTTTATCTTTGCTGGTCTCTCCCGTAAAGACTTCTATCTTCGCGTGTCTCTCCCGTAAGGACTTCTATCTTTACTGGGCTCTTATTAGATTCATAAATCTTTGCAAAGACATAAGTCCTTATGAGAGAGATCGAGAAATGAATTTTTTTTTTTATTTCAACTTGATAATTTCTAAGTTTTCAATTTTTATAATTTCTGCAAAGCGTGGAGTTATCATTTTTTTCATATTTGACTTTAATGAAAATTCTCAATATTAGCGGAAAGTGGAGTGAAACGGACATAGGGGTAAAATGGATATATTTGAGTTTTGATGTTTATATTATCAAACTTTTTTATAGATGACGTGCAGAAAGTTATGAAAATTTAAAGAAAAACATGCAGTTGTGTTAATTAAAACTGGAATCGATCTATATTAAGGATTATTAAAAACTAAGTCGCATTCAACAATCTATTATCATCTAAAATATTGATTAATGTATTTTTTGACAAAAAAAAATATGGATAAAAATAAATATTTTTTTGAAAAATAGAAAGACTGATGGCTCCCGAAGGGAGACTGGAGGATTCCTTATCTGAGAGACTGATGGCTCTCGAAGAAAGACTGGAGGAGTTCTTATTTGAGAGACTGTGAGTCTCTCAAGTAAGGACTCTGGTTCGTAGAGCAGGGACTGAGAGTCCCTGTAAGAGAGACACGTGTCCCGTTCGGAGAGACAGCAAGGTGTCTCTAGAAAGTCCCTGCCATGGCGCGAATAGGGACTCTGTCAGAGACCGGGACAGGAGTCTTTCGACCACTGAAAGACTCGAATTTTTTCATCCCGGGGTGCATCGATGGAAGGACTGTAATGAACAGTAGACTAAGGAATTATCAATTAAAATTGGCAAAAACTAAGCGAGATGGTAGAATTTTCAAGTGAATCGTTCTTGCAGTTTTCAAGAATTCTAAAGAAAAAAAGATTCTGACTGAAGGTGCGCACTCTTGCTTAGTTTCTGATTTATTCTCGAAAAGCTATTGAAAAAAAAAATAGAGCTCTGTTTTATCTCTTTACCCGACTAGAAATTTTGATCCGGGTCTCATCTGGACCTCATCAGGCTGGCCTGACTCCGGACGTCAGGCCCTCGCTTGGATGCCTTATCCGGTCCACGTCCGGGCTGTAACGCGCTCGTCAAGCCAGGGCCTGACTTGGATCGCCAACTCAAGACCGGATGAGGCAATCCAGCTGAGTGCCGGATGAGAAATTCCATACATGATCCAAAAGACTATAATCATTAATTAATCAACGCAATAACAAAAAACATATTATTTATTCACTTTCAAGTAATTGGTCGTTGTATTTGCACGTGAGATGACATTTTTTCACTGAAATTAGAGATTTAAAATCAGCAAGTTAGCTTGCACCTGGGTGGACTCGATCCCGGAACCTTCTGCACACTAAGCTGACCCACTAACCACTCGACTACAGTTCAGTTATAGCATCTGTCGGTCTGATCGTTGACATAAACTTCTTCCATAGGGATATTAATAATTTTCAGAATTAGATCATAAATCTGTAGGGAACTCATGATTCATGAGTTGTTCATGATAAAGTTAATAAAGATTAATAAACATCCGGGGAACCTGATATGGTCCTGATCATTTCCGGATCAGGATAAATTGATTGGACTTAGAGTTTTTCACAATTCCCGATCAGATTCCCCAGATCCGGGAGATGTCAGGGCCGAACCAGGCCAGTCCTATTGGAGTTAGCGTTCTCTCTAAAATTCTCTGATCAGGCTATCCTGATATAATACTGATCAAGGCCATCTTTGATCGGGCCTGCCCATGCTATAACGGATCGGGATTTGATCAGGCGTGCTCATGCTGTACCGAATCAGGATAGCCATACCCACTCCGGAATTAGATTTGATCAGGCCTGCCTATCATATGCCTCATCATGATAGCCATATTCACTCTACATCAGGACTTGATTAGGCGTGCCCATGCTATACTGGATCAGGATACTCATACTCATTCCGGATCAGGGTTTGATCAGGCATGCACGGGTTATACCGGATCAAAATAGCCATACTCATCCCGGATCCAGACTTGATCGGATGCAGCCACGGCATGCCTGATCAGGATAACCGTATTCATTTTGGATCCGTACCAAGTGTGACAGCAGGCGTGCCGGATGAAATTTCTAGTCGGGTACCACTGAGTCAATTTCATGTTCAAATTTATTTTACTTTTGATTCATTTTATACAGAGAAAGTGGGAAAAATACAAAGTATAGAGGCAAAAGGGCGTAAGTGCCAAGAACCCTGAAATATGGAAAAGAAGATAATTTTTTAATAGCAAAAAATCTTGCTTCCATAAGAAAAAAAAATAACGAAAAAGAAGAGCTTTTACGCCTTTTTTTTACGGAGATATACAAAATTTTTGAACTGCCCATGAAATTTAATTGATTGTTTTTATCATTATTTTCAATGTTATTTCATTGAATGATTTTTCTTTACAAAAAAATTCCAAGTCCTCATAAAAATTTGCTCAATTTTTATTTAACAAAATATTGATTTTATTTCGATATATTTCAATGAATTCCTTCAAAATGCACTGATTTAGCGACAAATCCAGAAATATTCATAATACCCAAAGTTATTTTCATAAAATAATTTCCATGAGACATCTTCATCTACCGCTTCACTGCAGAATTTTCTTTACGAAGGAATTGGAATTTAAAATTTAACCTTCCGTTTGTGAAAACGACTGGAAAAAAAATCAGTAAATTTATTATTTACTTTTTTTTTGCAGATGTCCCCTATAAGAGTGCTTCGACCAAGGGGGATTTTGCTTGGGGCATGAGAAACAGAAGGGGGAGTACTGGTAAATACATGGAAGAAGGGTGATGTTATTTTTTATCCCCTTCTAAAGTATCAACAACGATACACTGCGTTACAGATATAGCCAAGAGGTTATTTCTCAATAGAACGAGACTTTTTTTTCTTTTCCTGTCAACCGTTTCATAAAGTGTAGGAGACTCGATAATATCTTTTTACCGAGTCTCGCGCTCACAAACATTTTCTGCAGAATTTTCTACAGCGAAAAATATTCTCCAGTTAATAAAAGATACTTCTCAAAATTTTCATCTAGAAATTTTTTCAATTTTCCATGAGAATATGATAATTTAATTTAATGAAATTCCAGTGGAATGTTTAATAATCTGAAGAAAAAAAAGAATAAATGAATAAAAAAGAAAATTAACATTTTCATTAACTTTCTATTATCTGAATAAATGAGAGAGTGATGAAAACACCTGCTCGTATAATTTTCTTGTGATGAAAATACAAGTTGAAATCTAATGTCCTGAAGATTCTGCATTCTACTCATTTTCTCAGAGGGATTTTGTAACCACGGTGAAAAATAAGAAAGCCTTACATCCCATTTTAGAATAGAAATTGCTGAAACAGCCTTTTGTGAATATTAGATTTACTACTACTCTATTCTTGCATTTCTACTTTAAATAACTGTATATGTATATCTGTATGTATAATGGTGAAAATTTTGTAGCTCGAATCAGACACGAGGAAAATCATTTCTGCAAGGTGAAATTGTAAAAGGGAAGAAATTTACGTTTATTTGAATTCCAATGAAATTGCGATATTTTTGAGTTGAAAAATGGAGATTACGGTTGGAAAGAAAAAGAACTTCAAACATTACAGAATTCTCCTGTAGACAGATTTGTTGGTGAAAGGGTTCTTGTTGTATATTTTTGAGTGAAGTTAGAGAATTTAAAGTGAAAAAGTATGAAGAGGCTGAAGTTTGAATTTGTCAGGATATTCAGATTTGAATTTTATATTTGAACTTGAAATTTTTCAAAGTTAGGTTTGGATTGTGTTTTAATCTTGGAAAGAGACACGGAATTCATCGTTTCGGTAGTGCACAGGTGCTGCAATGGGCTTGAGAAACAATTGCTCATTCCCGAAGTGATTTGTATTTCAAAATTGAAAATTTATGAAAATTTCAATTATGAATAGAAAAAATTTTAACAGAAAAAGTCTATTTTTTTTGTCTACTTTTTTTGTTGAGAACATCTCAGAAACTAAATGGGATAGGGCGATTTTGTTCGATACCTTTGCTGTATAAAATTTCGAGAGCAAAAAAGTATGTGAGTGCGAATCGCCTTATCTCGTTTAGTTTCCGAGATATTTTCAACAAAAAGACTGGTAAAAAAATTAATTATGAAATTTCAAATCAATCTCTAATTCGAGCTGCACCAAAAAATCCAATACATGTATTTTTTTGAAAAATAAAATCTTGATGGATGTATAGGGAGAACATAGCAAAACGGAGTGGTAGGAAGATTTTTCCTTTCAGTGTGAAGAGCTCTAGAAAAAATTCAAAAAAATTATTCAATAATGGAAACATGCTGAAGGAATTTTCACGATTCCCCCCTCCTCCCCCTTTCTTTCGTAAAGTTCTTCACTTTGAATGAAAATTCTAGTTTATTTTGCATCGATCTCCACTAATCAAGAGTGTAAAAATTCAAATTTCAACTTTCAAGTTGAATTCAGTAATGAGAAGATAAAAAAAGATAATTTTACATCATTTATCACTCATTTTTCTGAGGATATCTCGAAACTAATCGCGATAAGTCGTTTTAATGCAAAAAAAGATTAGACTAAAATCGCTCTATCTCGCTTACTTTCCGAGATATTTCCAAGAGAAGATTAGCAGAACGAATCGACGCTTTACTTCTTTGCTACTGAATTAAAATCGTCCTTTCCTAAAAAGCACCTGGCACCAGAAGGAAAGCTTTTCGTTCAAAAAAAAAATGTATAGCTGAAAGTTCTGCCAATGAGTAGACCAATGTGAGTGAAATTAGCCAGGTGCTGAATTGATGAGAACGTAGTGAGTATTTAAAATAACTGAATTCAAATCTGTTAGAACTGAGAAACTCCAAAATCCGTAAAATCCGTTCGATAATCGTTACCCACTCAATACCCGTTAATTCCACAGCTCTTTCCACTGCATAGCCATTTGCCAGTGCGGATTAATCAAGGTCGAACGAATCCTCTATCTCTCTCTCTGCTTCAGTTCCTTCAGCTCCCTGAGCTTTCCTCTGGTTAAGTAGAAGTCCGTGTTGGCCAATGGCCCGCACACGTGAATACGTTTCTCTTTCCTTCGTTTGTGAATGAGTCTACGTACATTTACGGCGATTAGCTTCAAGAATTGTGGAGACATTGTTTTCACTTAGATTTCAGTTTGATTGTACTTGAATTAACGTTAACATTGCGCAGTGATAATTGAATTGGGGAATAGTGAGAATCTATCCTTGTTTAAAGAGAAAACAGATCAATTTATAAAATCAGTAGTGATAAAGCGAAACTGGACATTTTATTTTTTTTCGCTCATCATTTTTTAGGATTATTTCGGAAACTAAGTGAGATAGCGCAATTCTAGTTGCATACTTTTTTGGAGAATTTTAAGTGCTACGAAAAAAATCTGTAGACAAATTTTTCTAAACCTCATCGTTTATGAGATATTAAGGTAGAATCCCAGAGTAGAAACGAGTCTGATTGAACATGTAGAATGATGTGTTTTTTATTAATCGGGGACTATGATAGCAATTGGACGTAATCACGAAAAAAAAAAAATTTCCAAGCTAATTTTTGAGATTTTAGGCAATTAATAACAAATTTCATTGGATTTTTTAATATTGATTTGAGTCACTTTATCTAGTACTTCATGCCTACCATCCGTATGCTCACATGGCGCGAAACCTAACCTTGCACTTCGTTTTACCTTTATTTCCGAATTTTTACCCATATTTCACACTCTCCCGTTCTTCCTATTTCATTAATATGTTTTATCCTTTCAAATCCGAATTTCAAATACTCTCATACGTTTTTTATTTCTTATTTACGATATTTACGAATTTTGACAGCTGCGTTAGCCTAGGGGAAAAAATCTCTAGGGCAGCACGTTCGCCCTCCGAAAAGAGTAAAAGCCACCAACATCTGAGTGAGACAGTTGTGCAGTTATTTATTATAAAAAATCATTGTAAAAAAACGGCACTGCAAACGCTATTTTCTTTGATCAATTATTAAAGCTTAAAATTTATTCTTTCCTTTGAGAAGTTTTTTTTTGTAGGTGAAATGTGCCATTTTCGAACAAATAGCCGACTTCCAGTAATATTCGTGCCCTCTGCTATTCCATCAATAATATTTTGAGCAACTTTGATAATTAATATCTAATAAACAACACGGCTAGGGTGACTCAAATTGCACAGGAAAATGGAAAAAAATATGATCTCTGAGAATAAGTGAAAAAAAACGAGGGTCAACTGTGACCGAGATCTCTAGAAAACTACCTTAAAAAAATAAAAAATCACATTTTTTGTGAGAATATCTTGGAAACTAAGCGAGATAGCACAATTTCAACCGAACATTTTTTGTAAAAAATTCTAAAAGCTACAAAAGAAAATGGCATTTGACGAAATTTTCTTTCTAGTCCTGAGATATTTTTGAAAAACGAGAATTCAGACTCTTTTCTTGAGGATATTTTGGAAACTAAGCGAGATAGCGCCATTTCGCCCGAGTTCTTTTCTGCAACTCTTGAAATTTCCTACAAAATAAAAAAGGATCATAGCGAAATCTCCTTATCTCCCTTATCTTCCGAGATATTCTCAAAAAAAAAACATCAATGAAGAAAATCAGCTTATCAAATACCAAACGACTTCATCATTATCCCTCCAAAGTAAACTGCAATTACCCACTTATTTCCAACTTACCTGATCTTAAAATTCTAATCAAATTTAACTAATTTCATCACAAGAATTTCCACATCGTTTCATTCAGGATTAATTTCAAATTCTCATACTGTCATTGACTTCAAACAATTCCCCAATAATGTAGATATGAAGGAAGGCATTTGAATGTCTAGTTTGACTGTGCATGCCTCGACGGATCAGTGACTTTCCGTTAAAGTCGTCAGTGGCATCCGTGCGACAGGCTATTACGTTACGCCGTTGCCAGAGGAACGTTACACATTGAAGAGAAATCCCTATCTTTCTCTTTCCCTTTCTCTCGTCCTCTGTCACGAGAGAGAGAGAGAGAGAGAGACTTCTAAAACAGAGAGAAACAGAGAAAGAGAGAGACAACAGAGAGAGGCAACAGGGAGAGAGAGAAAGAGAGAGAGAGAGAGAGGCAGAAGGGCTGAATATGTTTCTCTGTTCACTGGAAAACCATGAGAGAGAAGGGATATTCTCCCATGTACATTACGTAGCAGTTGTATGCACATAACTGGGCTCCTCCGGGCGCGAAACGTTGGCGGCATAACACATCGCGTTCGCATATGTACATAAACATGCAGCACACGATGTTGCACATAGGGTTAACTCTTACAGTTGTATGAGTGAACGATGTAGAGAGAGAGAGAGAGATAGATAGATAGAGGGAGGGGGGGGGGGGGCTTTGTGTGTGCCATTGCCAGACATGGCGGCTCAATCACGCGGCTGTTGAGCCGGAGGTCAGGGCTCCTCACATCTATCCGATAGCACCTGTGTATTTATTTATTTTTTTGTCTCGTGATAGTTTAACAATGTTGTGAGTAAAAAAATATGAATAAAAATAGAAGGCAGAGGGAACATCGCTGAAGCACGTGGGGATTTTTTTGACTCTCGGAGCTTGTTTATATGCAAATTTTTTTGAAAGTGCTTTTGGATGATATTGGATGGATTTTTGGCTGTTTTTTCGGGGATTCGATACGAGAGCGATTTTTCAATAATTTTTTGAAGCATTTTTTTGATGAGGATGATAATTCTGGTATTTGTTTTCGTTGGATCTTTAGAATAGAGGATTTTTTTTTATTTTTATGATTTTTTTCAGATTTTTTAAATAATTGAAGTCATTGGAAATTGAAGAGATGGAAGGGAAATGCCTAGAATTGAAGGGAAATGTCTAATTTATTTGAAAAGTCCGATAATAGGGGAGAGTGGGGCATAATGGAGCTCTGAAGCCACATGATTCCGGAATTTTCCATTGGTGTAAAGGACTCAATTAAAAAATCTGAAAAAATTGAGAAGATGCTTCAGTATGTGAGAATTGTTGGTGAATGTTTTTCAATTTTTTTTGTAGAATCCTCCACTCTCAAATAAATCCCAAACCACAGTTTCAAGGCTTTCGTGGCCAATATCATTTTGAATATTTTTGGCTTCCCGATGGATGCCCCGTTCAGTTTCAGCGTTGCGCAACGCTGACATTCAACGCGGCATCCATCCGGAAGCCAAAAATATTCAAATCCCAAATAATTTTGACCAACAGGTCCAGTTTACCCTTGTTTTTCCTACATTGTTGCAAATGAGTGACACGAAACACAATTACTAATTATAAAACGAAAGTTTATTTTTTGGGTGATACAGATGTGTTGGTCTTGGCATTTTCCCAACGAATAATTTGTTATTATTTATTTATTCCAAAAGACAATCGTTGTTGGGATGTCATTCTTCTTTTTCTCTTCCTCCCATTCAAAGGGGAGAAACCCATCGATATGTCACCTCAGAAATAAAGTGGTGTAAATGCTATGGTTATACATAGTGCTTACGCCACCTTTACTTTTCAGGTGACGATATGAATTAGTGAACTTGGTTTAACAGTTAGATTTCCATCACAGGAATATTTGTCATTTATTCTTGCAGAATATCTGGGAAACTAAGCGAGATTATGATACTTTTGTGAAAAAAATTTTTTTACCTACGATTCTCCTCTACAAAACGATTAAGGAGTTTTATTAACATAAAATATTTACAGTAATAACACAAAATATTTACGGAGTTATGACTCAACAGTTTTGTTATATATAGCTACAGTCATTGGACTTTTACGCATATTTAAGTGATGGAATTTGGGAGGTTGATGAGGGAGTGTTATGGTGTTATATCTCCTCTACAAAAGATATTCATCAAAAATTGATGACAAAAATTACATTCATCCTATTTTATCTCTTCACTGCTAAATTCAGCAAAAAATCAGGGATGAAGAGATAAAACATGATAATTTGATCTCTTTCTAGAATATCTGGAAAACTGAGCGAAATCGCGCGATTTTGTACGAATACTTTTTTTAATTCTCTACAAAAAAATGTTGGAGTAAAAAGGGCGTTTTTCCATCAGTTTTTGAAATATGTTTGAAAAATGTTCAGCAAAAAAAGAAATGCATCCTATTTTACCCCTTCACTACTAAATAATTCACAAGAAAAATGAAGATTGTTCAAATTAATCCAGTTATCTCAAAAATCAGAACTGAAGGAAAGAATACATCAACAATTCAATGATTACTCCAAGTTCATCATCTCCAGCAATTTTTTTCAAACAATAGTCAATAAAAAAGAAGCGATTGACCTCTTGTTTTCTCCTTTTTACAGTAAAAAAGCTTATGAAGGATCATAAAAAGTTTCTGAAATAATAAAAAGGGGGTCATTGACGGAGCAAGTGTTATTACTTCCACCTAAAGATAAAACAAAAGCTCACAGATAGAAAGAGTCGATATTCACCTTAATGAAAACTTTTATCCACACCAAGTACTTCTTTTCTCTCTCTCTTTCTATCTCTTGAATTCATTTTTGTTTTCACAAAAACTTTTTTATTTGCCACGTTTCTTTCATTTTATTTTATTTTTCCTCTTGAAGTTCAAAAACGCTAGATGAGAAGCTTTGTTTCAAGCGCAATAATATAAGGCTTCTAGCTTTCGTAACTGAGTGATAAAGGAAATAAAAAGGTAAAAAGAACCATCCATGAGATAGAAAAACCAACTACGTGAAATGAATAACGTTGTGGAAAAAAATTATTCTCTATTTCAATTTTTCTCTATTCTCTGTCTTTTCACTCAAAAAATAGAAGAAATAAAAAAAGGTGGAGGTGAAGAGAGGCAAAGAGTTCCGGGTATTCGAGGATGTTTTAATGAAAAGCTTCTGTACCATTTTCTGTTGCGTTTTCTCCATATATCTTTTTATCTTTTAATACATTTGTTGTCTCTCTGTTTCGTTTTTTTCCTCGATTTTTTTTTGTAATTATTCGTTTATTAAAATTGTTATTAACAAACCTTGTTGATTATTTCCTTTGAAGTTTTTTTTCAGTTTTTCACATGAGGAGAGGTTAACAATTTTGATAATTTTTTATATTTTAGAAATATCATGAATGAGCCGTGAAGAAGTAAAGCAAGAATTGATTTTTTTGCCGATTATTTTTCGAGAATATCTCGGAAAGTAAGCGAGATAAAAGAATTTTACTCTGCTTCTTCTTTATAAAAAATTTTAGAGGTTACAAAAAAAAAAGATTCGAGCATAATTGCTTAGTTTCCGAGACATTCTGAAAATAATTTCTCTTACCGATATTTTTTTAAGAATATCTCGGAAACTAAACGAGATAGAGCGATTTCATCAGAAGCTTTTTTTAGAGAAAATTTTAAGCTCTACTTACAAGGATCAGAGTAAATTCGATCTATCTCGCTTATTTTCCGAGATATTCTCAGAATAATGAATGACAAAAAAAAAGAATTTTTCCTCTTTTATCTCTTTACTACTGAAATGGAAATGATATGTTTTTCCAACTCAGTATTTTTAATTACTGCTATTTTTCGTGGGTGCAATTTAACGGAAAGTTTATAATTGTAATTAAAGGTTTTACGACGACGACAAGTGGTTAGATCATAAAGTTTTAGTATGAAGCCACAAAGGTGCAAGTACATCACAATTTCAACATTGTTTCAGTTAAATGAGATAATAATACATTGTTGAGAAGCCGTAATTATTTTCATAATTATCCAGGAATTAAGGGAGTTCATAAAAATGTTTTCGAAAGTTGGAGGAGTATAAAAGAAAAAAAATATATTAATAAAAAAAACAATTCTCATTAGGTGGAACTGGGGCAAAATGGACCAGATTCTTTTTCCGCAGTGAAGGACTTCACACAAAGATCAGACAAAATTCGAGAAGATACTTTAGCATGTTTTCATTATTATGTGATTTTTTCACATTTTTTCATAGAGGTCTTAAGGAAAAAAAACAATTATTTTTCCTCATTTTTTTTTCCATTTTTCCCTAAAAATATCTTGGAAATTCTCTGCAAGTTCCTGTTAAATTTAATCAAAAGTTACGCATACCATCAAAATATTCGTTAATCCAAAAATAATCTTCACTTTGAGCTCTGACTGTTCAAAAGCCCCCCGAAAAAGCTAAAATCACTTGAGTTTCATTTCCCACGTAGGAAATTTAATATGTAATAGATCAAAGGCATCTAATTAACGAGTACACAACTTTCCAGCATGGATCGTCTCTTTCGACGCGAAACATTCTCCAAAATCCCCTGAAATTGGTACACTGGAGGCACGCCATTCAATTCATCTTTGATCCAACCCCTCATCTCATCACAAATACCACGATGCCTCCAAACACCTAGAATTCTTCAAGAATTTCATGATTGCCATATTTATTAAAATTTTCTATTATCTCTCAACTTAAGAGATCATTCTTTTTTATAATTTTCAAAAAATCGACGGTTTTTTTACATTTTTCGAAAGCTCGACTGGGAGAAAATGAAAATTCTGGAGAGGTTGAAGGGATTTTATGTGGTACAGGCATCGCAGATTGACTTTAGATGAGACTTTTTCCTTAGAAAAAACTCCAAACGCGTTTTTCTCAAAACTATGTTTTTACGGTCGGCGAGGTTGATTTCTCCGAAACCACTGAACCGATCTTCATGAAAATTTTAGCCACATATTCTACATAGTAATACCTTTGTGTATTCTACAACCAAATTAAAAATTCCAATTTTTACTGTTTTTTGGGGCCAGAGACAGGAAAAAAACCCATTTTTTCGTTTTTTTCTTTAAGTTTTCGCCATTTTGGTATTTGTTAAACCTTTCGTCATTCCTATTCTAAGAAGTTCATACACGTTGAATGTAATGCTGAACCTGTCACGTCCATCCTTTCAATGATTAAACACAATAAATACAGATGAAACATGAAAAAAAAACCTTGTTTTCACTAATTGAGCATAATAGATCCATTAAATGATTAGAATTTTTAGAAATATTCGAGAGTTCATATTTAGAGCCTCGTTGACACCGAGTTGCCATATAAAGAACACTTTCAGCAATGATGAGGAGAATTCAATTTTTAATCTACCAATTTTATATTGTTGATAATTGAATAACTTTGGCTTCAGGCAATTACAATAATTATCATTGAAACGTATTAAATGCATAATAAATTGTTATTATCAGTTATACGAATTCATTATTTGCTATGGAATACGTCTAAGTTCAACGTTAAATGGAAACCGAAAATGTGCTGTGAGTAAACAATCAATATGTTCATTCAATTTTGAATATTATTAACGTTACCTGATTTGCATCAGCTCCTCAGTGAAACAAACTACTCTGTCATTCATTTTCAGTACGATTCATGGCTCGAAATGAACAAATTGTATTAATCTCAACACCCATTTTCAGCGTTCGGTATTAGGATATTTTCTGTTCCTTTCATGGGAAAAGTGTTCCGTTCAAGGGATTGGAGATTAACGGCATATTTTATCATTTATTACTGTTTCTTTTCCATCAAAACGTTATTCTCATTTATTATCCTCAAAGATCATTCAATTTTGAATCTAGAAATATTTTGTTGCAATTTTTCCATGGTGACGTAATATTAATTCAGTATACTTGAAATATGTAGGCACCTTAAATGTTCCATAAATGAGCAATTCACCCTATCAACTTTTTGAAGAGTTCTGTTCACCTGTTGTTTATGTATAGAAAAAGTGTAAAGAAAAATGACTACAGTTGTTTTTTTTTATAATAAAAAAAAAAAAAAAAAAGATGTTTTTTATGTTTTTTAAAAATGTATTTGTTGAACTGAATGAACTTCCCATCAACATCTATAACAGTATTTTCATAAGAAATTCATAAAAATTGTTTTTCTTCCTCGAGCGTCTAAACTAGAATGATCCCTTAATGGGGCTTGCCATCGGATTCTTCTGTTCGCATTACAATCATTGTACAAACTTTTAATGAGCTTAGATGTAAAACCGCACAACTTTCAAATATTCAGTTTCTCTAAAAATGAGTTGATTGTTTGAGAATTTCTAGGGAGCTTGTTAGTAAAAAATGACATGTTTCATGGGGAATGAGAGGAAAATGCAAATGCAACTATCCTCGAGTTCGAGCAGATACATTTTAGAAAATTCTAAAATAATATACACCAAGTTCAATGGAAACTAGGGGAAGTGATAAGAGGGAAAGTTTGAAAATTACGTGAACATTATTTTAAAAATATGTCGGAAACAATGAGGCTTAAGAGAACTTAGTTGGGGACTTCTTTGTAAATAATTCAATTTCCTATAAAGAAAGGCCTCTTGGGAATTTCCTCTAAAACCACTCGTTTCAAAAATAATCGGGGAAGAAACTGTTTTTTTCATGAGTTCAGTACTGAATCGCGGCATTTTCGGTAAGTAAATGTTTTTGTATTGAGTAGGTTTATGGAAAAGTGTCAAGAGACATTTTTTGTAAAAAATTTAAAAAACTGTAAAAAAGGTATCTAGAGAAATTTTCCTAAGCCTTGTTGTTTATGAAATATTTTTGAGTGAAGATATTCACACTCATCCACCACAACTTCACCACTGAATAAACTCTCAATTCTCCTGGAACCGAGCAAACGAAAACTTTCGAACAAACTATCAAACCCAAAGGCCTTAAATTTTGATGAATCAATTTGAAACTCTATTGCAAGGGTGCAGGAAGATAAACTCAACGCAGAGACTGGATACCTGTGCTGCAGCTAAAAATAACTAATTGAAAATGTGAATTATTTGTTTAAAAAAATCAATTGGATTGAACAGAGAAAAATCAGTTTTTTTACCATTCTGGTATTTTTTGAGATTCCCCGGATTTTTTTGAATTGAACTCCGCAAAACTTTTTCTGTCCACGTGATTTTTGAATAATAAGATTTTTTTTCAATTTGGTATTTCCCGGAATTTTTCCCAATTTGGGATCTGCCAGGATTTTTTGGACTTTCTCAGGATTTTCCCAGATTAAACGCCAGTAAGCTTCCTTGGCCTACGTGGTCTCCAGAAAATTACAATTTTCCCCCAATTTGAAATTTTTCGGGCTTTTCTATATTTTTTGGCAACTCAATTTTCAAATGTTTTTTTCGAACAGCACCTCAAAACCTAAGCGAGATAGCGTGTCTTACTTCCGATTCTTTTTTTGTGAAGCATTTCAAGAGCTACAAAAAGAGGATAATAGTGAAATTACTCGATCTCGTTTATTTTCCGATACATGCTCATAAAATGATCTACTCCCCGCCCCCTCCCCTCCTACTAAACCACCTGAGGTCAAGATATCGATTCTTTTACCTATATATCGTCGCCTTAGAGTGAAAGGGGCGTAAGTGCCATTTTTCCCGATTTTTTTTCTTCAAAATAACAAAAAGGCGTATCTCCACCATTATTGCTCCAATAGGCTTTCCAAGGCCTTTGACGCAATATTAGTGAAAAAAAAAAAAATTAATAACATAAAAGCGTAAGTAACACTGACTAATAACAAAGGGGCGTAAGTGCCGGAGATACGCCCCTTTGTTTTTAGTATTTTCATTAATTTTTCCCCGACCATCGGAAAAAAAATAATAACAAAGAGGCGTAAGTGCCGGAGATACGCCCCTTTGTTATTAGTCTTTTCATTGATTTTTCCTGATTATCGGAAAAAAACTAATAACAAAAGGGCGTAACTGCCAGAGATACGCCCCTTTGTTTTTAGTGTTTTCATTGAATATTTACCTAATCATCGGGAAAAAATAATAACGAAGAAGCGTATCTCCAGTCCATGCGTCTTTTTGTTACTTTTAAAAACAAGAGGCGTAAGTGCCATAATTCAAATAAAAAATCCTAAAAACAACAAGGCGTAAGTGCCAAAGTTTAAATAAAAAATCCCAAAAACAAAAAGGCGTAAGTGCCAAAAGTTAAAAAAAAATTCCTAAAAACAAAAAGGCGTAAGTGCCAAAATAAAAAAAAATCCTAAAAACAAAAGGGCGTAACTCCAAAATAAAAGAGAATCCTAAAAACAGAAAGGCGTAACTCCAAAAATTCTCATGCGATAAAAAAAATTATAAAAACAAAGAGGCGTAAGTGCGGAAATGCGTCCTTTTCACTTTAACTTGAACAATTATATAGCGTTTAAAAAGAAAATAACAAAGGGGCGTAAGTGTGGAGATACGTCCCTTTCACTTTAAAATTGGTAGTTACGCCACTTTGTTATTTCAATTTTCAATTATACAAATGATGTTCCAGAGGCCATAAAAAACATTTTGGAGTGATAAGTGGACATACGCCCCTTTCACTCCAGAATTTCGAGTTTTTGGCACTTACGCCCCTTTCACTCTAAGGCGACGATATGCAATTACCGATGAAACATTGAGATTCGATTACGAGCTAATGGCATCGAGGTATGAGCAAGACAAGGTAGACTCTACTTTAAACCCAAAGAGTCGTCAGAGGCAGAGTTGGAAATGGTGGGAGGTCTGGTGGACTTGTGGACTTTAATCAAAATCGTTGGCCAACTTTATACGCTCCAAACTACGTTACACTTTATCACAGTGGGGAAGCGCCTCAGCGTATTTCAACCTTGGGTTAGTTTAATCAGGCTTCGGATGGTACTTCTTACTCTACTCTCTCTGACTCTGCCCTACCTCTCAATTTCTTCATTCCACTCATTTTTTTTTTCATGCTCTATACTGACTTTTTCTTTTCCTCCGGCGCTCTGGCCCTTCTCTCTTTCAAATTGCTCGGTGTTCTTCATTGACTTCTTCAATAACCATTTCCGCTCGTTTCTGTATGAGTTTCCTGTTCACTCGTTTTCTCTGTTTTTCTTGCTTCTATTCTGTGTTCAATGTGATTGAATGGATTTTTGTTTCTATGTTTCATAGTTTCGCGTAGCTCAGTCTTCCAATCACGTTTTAGGATGAAAGAAAAAGTTTGTTCAGCACATTGACTGCTAGAGATGGGGCAGGTGATGATGATTGGTTTCGTTGAAAAGTTTTTTTGGAATCAGTTGATACAGACGTTCGGAAAATTTATACTGTTACATTTTGTGAAACAGAAGTCGATTATTCTGGTCAGTATTTTTTTTTTGCTAATATCTCAGAAACTAAGCGGAATAACATAATTTTGATGAAAAGGAAATTATTTATTAATTTTACATTCAGGAAAAATGCTGATTTTTCAGAAACCATGGAGACAATGGAATGTTGCCGGAGGTTAATTTGGGAAAATCTTGAAAAATTCTTGAAAATTCCGAATTAGAAAAAATCGAGTTTTTTTTCGGAAATCATGTGGGCAAAGGGATCTCGTCGCAGTTTAAATTGGCAAAATCTTGGAGAATTCCAAAAAATTCGAATTGGAAAAAATACAGATTTTCCAGAGACGACGTGAGCAAAGAAAGGTTGTCGATGTAAAGTTAGGGAAAATTCAGAAAAATGCTAAATTGAGGAAAAATATGTTTTTTTTTTTCTGTTTTTCTTGATATAAATTTCTCTTTCGTAACTCTCGAAATTTTCTATATCGAGAGATTAGCGTAAAATCTCCCCTTTTCACTGAGTTTCCGAGATATTCTTGAAAAAAAAATTGGCGAAAAAACTCGTCCTGATCAAATTTATTGGCCCTCCTGCTGATTGAAAAAATGCTTTTTATGGTTTTTTTTTTCAATTTTCTGTAATAAATCAGGATGATTTACGTAATTTGTATAGAAAATTCAACGAAAGATATGCAAATACCCGAAAGTTTTAAGCTCTTTTACGAAAAGTTTTTCTCAACTAGTTTTATGAAGAATAAATGTTAAAAATTTGAAGTTGATAATTCAAACTGTTCATCAGGTTTAAAAAGTTCTGAAATGTTAAAGGTTTGAGATGTGCATTTTTTTTCCAATTCGTAAACTTTTTTGGTGTTAATGAACAACTGAAATTATGAATTTTCAGTGCATATGTTGGATGAAAGTCGTGAAAAGTTGTGAAGGAAAATTATTTCTTGCTTTTAATTGGACACAAAATTCTCCAAGAACTTGGGCTTTTTCTTTGAAATAACACTATATATTATTACATAATTTTTATGAGAGTTCGTCTCCGGCGCCAACAGCCCGAGTGGAAATTCTGATAAGTTTATGGTCAGTTACTGATCCGCCCAAACTGATTTGTAATCAGTTACTGATCAGGCTATCAGATCAGTTACTGATCAGGGCTGTAACGCTGTTTTGGATACTATTAGGATCAGGAATCCTGATACTAATAGTATCACGTATCCGGATACCAATAGCATCAGGGATCCCTGATACTACGAGTATCAGGATTCCTGATCTTAATAGTATCAGGATTTCTGATTCTAATAGTATCCCAAAATAGCGTTACATGCCTGATCAGTAACTGATCAAATAGCCTGATACTGTTAGTATCAGGAATCCTGATACTAATTGTATCAGGGATCTAAATAACAAAAAATATTTCGTTTAATCAGTGGGAGTATGTGTCGTGTATTTATTTATTACATTTATCACATTATTTATTACATGTATACATTGTATTTGAACGTGAGATGACATTTTTTCGCTGAAAACAGATTTGAAATTATGAAATTAATCTACACTTGGGTGGATTCGATCCCGGAACCTTCCGCACACTAAGTCGACACGCTAACCACTAGACTATGACACAGTTATAGTATCAGTCGGCCTAATCATCTACATTACCTTTTCTATAAAGGGGGCATTAACGGATATTCGGCGTACGATATTAAACCAGGGAGCTCAGAATAACTATTTAGGTGATTGTGAAGAAATTAATAAAAACAAATGAACATCCGGGGAACCTGATGCTACCCGGAACATCTCCGGATCAGGATGAACTGATCAGACTTAGATTTTTTTAGGATCACCTTATCAAGTTCTTCCGGATATAAATAGAATCCGTATTTCATCAGCATTCCTTATTGAAGAAAGCCTGATCCAAGATGGATAAGTTCTGCATCAGTAAGGCCTGACTAAAGAGATGGCTTCTCTACATGCTATAACATTAAGTTTTTCCGGGTACAAATAGGATCCGTATTCCATCAGCATTCCTTATTAAGGAAAGCATGATCGAAGATGGATAAGTTTTGCATCAGTAAGGCCTGACTGAAGAGATGGCTTCCCTACATGCTATGACATTAAGTTCTTCCGGGTACGAATAGGATCCGTATTCCATCAGCATTCCGTATTAAGGAAAGCCTGATCGAAGACGGATAAGTTTTGCATCAGTAAGGCCTGACTGGAGAGATGGCTGCCCTACATGCTATAACATTAAGTTTTGCCGGGTACGAATAGGATCTGTATTCCCTCAGCATTCCTTATTAAGAAAACGCTGATCCAAGGCGGTTATGTTTTGGATCAGTAAGGCCTGACTGAGGGGTGACTTCGCTGAATACTACAACGTTAAGTTTTCTCGGATACGAACTGGATCCGGATTCTATCAGTATCTCCTATTAAGAGAACCCTGATGCGGAACGGATAAGTTTTCAGTCAGTGAGGCCTGATCGAGGAAATGGCTTTTCTACATACTACAACATTACGTTTTTTCGGATACGAATAGGATCCGCATTTTGTCAGCATTCCTTATTAAGGAAACCCTGATCCAAGACGGATAAGTTATAGATCAGTAAGGCCTTACTGAGGGTTGGCTTCTCTGAATACCACTACGTGAAGTTTTTCCGGATATGCATTGGATCCGTATTCTATCAGTATTTCCTATTAAGGAACTCTTGATGTGAGGCGGATAAGTTTTGGATCAGTAAGGCTTGACTGAGGGGATGACTTTTTTACATACTACAACATTAAGTTTTTCTGGAGACGAATAGGATCCGTATTTCATAAACATACCCTATTAAGTAAACCCTGATGCAAGACGCATAAGTTTTGGATCAGGAAGGCCTGACTGAGGAGATGGATACTCTACATACTATAACATTAAGTTTTTCCGGATACAAATAGGATCCGTATTCTATTAGTATTCCCTATTAAGGCAACCCTTGTGCGAGACGGATAAGTTTTGTATCAGTAAGGCCTAACTGACGAGATAGCTTTTCTACATACTATAACATTAAGTTTTTCCGGATATGGATAGGATCCGTATTTGATCAGTATTTCCATATTCAGGTAACCCTGATATAAAACTGATAAGTTCTTGATCAGTGTTTCCCGAATAGGCTTAGGCTTATCTCGTACTGATCCTAAATTGATACTGAATCAGGCTAGCCTTAACCAATTTCCACTCGGGAGTATGTTGTATCATCATAAATATGGAAGCATGGACTTTGATACTGTTCAGCAAACAGAACCAAAGTGATCCAAAAAGTTGTCCAACAAATTTGGGTATAGTGTGTGTAACTGGAAACGCCCAAAGTTGCTGGGTACAATGAAACTGTGAGGGTAGATTAACCAACACAACTTTGAAGTCTAGCATTGACATGAAATGTTGATGTTAAAATTATCGGATTACAATTTAAAAAATTCCGTTATGGAATTTTGAAGAGATTAAGGGCAAGACGAGAGAAAAATTTATTTTATTCGAAACAAATTGTTTCTAATACTTTCATGAAGATATTCCTCTGAGTCGATTTTTTTTGTCAATCTTTTTTAAAGAGTATATCGGAAACTAAGCGAGATAGAACAATTTTATCCTAATATTATTTCACAGAGAATCTTGAGAGTCATAGAAGATTTGGTGCAAAATCGATTTATCTCGCTCAGTTTCTGAGATATTTCTAAAAATCGGTTGAAAAAAACGATTTTTTCGTCGGTCGATTTTCATGGACTTTCATCCGCTCAATAGCAAAGAGGTAAAACAGGATTAATCTATTTTCGCGGTCAATTTTTTTTCAAAAAATATCTGAAAAAAAAAATTAGGCCAAACTTACCGGAACATTCTTAAGAACTATTGGCAGAAAAAAACAGACTTATCCCGTTTTACCTCTTCACTACTGAATTTCGCTTTATTAAAAAAAAAAAGTATTGAATGAAATGAGAATTTTATACTTCAAACAAAATAAAAATCCCCGATATTTTCTCCATCTGCAGAATTATTTCTCTCTCGAAGAATTTAAAACGACTCTGAATTTAAAATCCCCTCTGAAAATAATTGGTGCGAGGAAAAAAATCTAAAAGTACCTGCTTGAAAAATTAAAAAGAGTGAAAAATCCTTCATAATTTAATTTCGCATTTGCATCAGATTATTTCCAATGCAGCAATATATTTTCCACCGCGTTGATCATGCATTGTTGTTGATGGCTATTGAATTCGACTGGCACGGAAATGTCGAATCCAATTACATTGTTAATCCTCTGTACACTCAGTGAATGATGAATATCCATCGTCAAGGAATGCATTTGCATAGATGATACTACTACAGAGTAATTCAGAGAAGTTGCATTCATACCCGATACCTATAGCTGTCCGTTCATTGAAAATTTCCTGGATATATATATATATAGATATAGTTGTAGTGATAATTCAAGGGTCTGAGTGGAGATTCATGGATGTACTGTGATTGATTTCAATTTCAATCTGGAATGTAATTTGCATTATTGGATATCATATTAATATCGCAGGCTAATTGAGTAGAGTTCATTGGAAAAAATTATTCGACTTGGATTTGGTAATTCCAAGATTTGACGGGGTTGATCAAAATTTTTGGGAGGATGAATTCTGTGGTGAAGAAGTAAGACAGAACAAGTCGATTTTTCTACCGATTTCCATTGGAAAATCTAGAATTTGATTTTATTGACTGTATATACAGTATTTTCCGCACGCAGAATTGAAATAGAGGCCCAAATATAATCGTTCCCCCTCAAATAATCACATTTCATGAAAAAAATCAATATTATATAAAAACTAAGATCATACGATAAAACCGGAAAATTTTTCAAATTGAATTTCAGGTTTGAATTAGTTTTTCTCGTTGTTATGGTGAGATGAGAATGGGCTCCTTTTTCCGGAAAAATGCTCTCCTTTTTAATGATTAAATCAAAGATACCAGCATTCCTAGGGAAAAAATGGAGAAAAATTAAAATATCTGAAAAAACGATTTCTCAGCACTCGTCTGGGAGCACTCGTCTAGTATACATGCAGACATTTCTCAAAAAATATCATTTTTCGACATTTCCGATCATTTGGAGTCATATTCCGATGGAATCTCAAATTCGAAAAAAATCACAATTACAATTTTTCCATTCGAAAGCTAAACACATGAAACATGGTTTTTTCTCAATAATATTTTTTATCATAATATTTTTGTGCACTAATATTTTTTATGATGATATTATTGTACAGTAATATTTTTGACAGTAATTTTTGTTTGTGATATTTTGACAAGTAATATTACTTCCTGTTGCCGAATGGGCCTGAACGGCCTGGAGGCTATATAATAAAAAAAAAAAAAAATATTACTTCCTGTGATATTTAGACGTGCCACCGCCTAGCGACTATACTGGACGGAATAATAACTCAAGTCTCCGGGCCCTACTCATAGCTTTTCATGATTCTCTTTAAAGAATATTTCGGAAACTGAGCAAAACAAGGCGATTTTGCCCCAATCGTTTTTTTTTAATAGGAAATTTCAAGAGATATAAAAAAAGGTTAGAAAATCACTCTATCTCCCTTAGTTCCCGAGTTATTCTCGAGGAACTATTGACAGGAAAAATGCAATATCGCATTGAAAAAAGAACCTTTCATCAAATATTTGTTGAAAATGAAAAAATGAATTGATCCAATTTATTTTTACAGGAAAGGTCTTATTTTTCAATTTTAGTTGATTATTTACCTCCTCTCATTAGAATGAATTTATCAGAATTTTCTAAAGGACAAATTGTAGGAAAAATTCATCGGTGAAAAGATAAAACAGAACGAGTCAATTTTTTAAAGTAGTTCTCTTTGAAGAATGTTTCGGAAACTCAAAAGTTGGCTTTCAACAGCTAGAAGAAAGTATTGAAGTAAAATCACCCTATTTCGCTTAATTTCCGAAATATTCTTTAGAATATGACAGAAAAAAAATCGACAATACGAAATTTTCAGAAAAATCTATTTTCGTTTATCAACAGATTTTCTAGAAATATCTTGGACACTAAACAAGATAGAGCAATTTCTATGACCTTTTTCTAGCTCTAAGTCTCCTTTAAAAATTACCCCATTACACAAATCACTCTATCTCGCTTAGATTCTGAGACATTCTTAAAAAACTGAGGATGAAATAAAATCGATTTATCCATTAAAATATTCACATAAAAAAAACAAAGTTCTTCTCTAAATATTTATGGAATCTGAAAAAAGAATTTGATGAAATTTATTTTCACACCAGAAGTCTTCTCAATTTCAATAAATTATTCACCTCTATCCAAATGAATAAATTCAATTGTCCACAAAAGAATAATGAGTTTTCGGTACTGAATATCATTCGCATGTAATGAACACGAGAAATTCCTCAATTCCCTTTAAATAATGGATAATCCAATATTCCATCGAATATCAATAGAGATTGGAAAAAATAAAAAATAATTGAAAACTCAATCATTCGCAGTACACAGTCACGTATTATTCATTGTCTTTATTCAAGCTCGTGAATAGCTTAAATCTGGTGAGCACATTTATCGTCTCTACGAGGAAAAAGAAAATGGAAAGAGAGAAAAAAAAAAGAAAGTACGCAAGTAATGTTACGACCAAGTTCTTCGTAAAAGTTTGAAAATGGTGATAAAAGTTATGAGAGTGAGATATTTTCACGAAAAACAGTAAAGACCAAGAGTGTCTTGGGAGATTAAACCTCTTTCATATTCTGTCAAAGTGCATTTAAAGCAATTCTTTGAAATAAGATAGTGAATAAAAAAAAAAAAGAAAATAGAAAAAAATTATTATTACTTCAATAATTTTTTGTTGAAATTTTACTGAATATTGAGAGAAAATTCAATTGAATTTTATTCTCTCTTCAATTTTTTTTATTTCCCCCTAGAATAACTCGTGTATCTTTGGCATTTTAATATTCAGTGATTCTTTTGCCTCTGAGAACTCCAAAGAAATATATCCGATGTCTTTTCAAGCCACATGAAGCATTTGTGGTTTGCCCAGAGGGGCAAAAAATGCTGAAATAGAGAATTGGAAAAAGGAATTAATGCAATTTTTCTTATTTTTAGTGATGAAAAAAAATTTGTTTTTCCTAGAGAAGAAATAGGGAGAAAAAAAAATTGAAGAATTGTGACAGAAAAAGAAATTGGAAGAAAAAGTGATCCAATTTCTTTTGATGGTGAAATAATTTTTTGTCCAGTGACTCATGAATTTCGGATTTGATTTTTACGATTTTTCTCAGTTTCTCATTCTTTCTCTTTCTTGTTTTTCTGGGAGTATCATTTGAAATTCATATTTGAACAGCGAATGATAACTCCAAATGAGAAAAGGTCTGTTTGTACTTTGTAAACACGAGGTTCTACCATCGTAGAATAATGAACTCCTCTTTTGCAGATGGAGAGATGCCACCTACCAAGCCGCAGGCTTGAGGATTTTTCTCTTTTTTTTTTTTGGTGTAGAAATGTTGTTTTTCTCGTTTTCGTACTTCGTTAGTGATAAAGAGAAGTCGAGAGATTCACTGATTTCTGATAGGAGTGGAGAACGAGGGAAAGATGTACAGAATTCATTACTGCACTTGAGATATTTCTTTTTTTTCATCAGCAATGTCATTAATTAACTCAGCAAATAGCTCAGATTCTATTGAAACAAGTCATTAGAGGATTGCTCATTGAGAATTTGCTGGAGCTGAAAATAAATTGAGATGGAGAGAGCAGCTTGAGTTTATCGTGTCTGATGTCTATGATGATCAAAAATTCAACGGAAAAGTCTGAAAATCATCATTATTATTAGAACATCTCGTGAACAAAGAAGTTTAAAGAAATTTATCAGAAGAACTTTTTTGAGGAGAATTTCATAATCTACGAAAAGGATCACTTGAAATTTTTTCTCTAAATCCACTCGATTCGAAGATATTCTCGATAAAAAAGCAGGAATGTTTTCCATTATTTATGGAAAGGGGGGGGGGGGCAACGATTAAGTGGCGATTTTTTTTTCGAGAATATCTCGGAAAATAATGGAGATAAGTTCTCTTAATCTGATTTTTTTTTTCCCTGAAGAATTTGGAGAGCCATAGAAAAGGATCAACGCGAAACTCAATATTTACATTTTATGGCTTTTATAATTTTTTTCTCTCTTATTGTTTTAAGGAAATTTCCAAAAAAAAATTCAATAAAATTTTCACTTGTAATACCCCGAGTGCTTGAAAATTAACGGATGTTGCTGAGCGGGGTAAACTTGAGGGAAATATCCAATCAATTTTCGAGCACGAGGGGTATTCGGGGGATTATTTTTTTAATTCTAATTTTGGCGGATGGGTGCACTGATTTGACATTTTCGTGGGATAAAGTGGGTTGAAATTTGTTGAAAAACTTTTGTTTGCTGCTTAGCAACAGCCGTGGTATTACCAAAAATTATGGAAATAATACACAGCACGTGATGTCAAATTCCTTGCTCCTATTGGTCGAAATTGTGATTGGAAAAATAATCGAAAGAAATTTTCAAATGAAATTTAAGAAAAAAAATTGAAAATTCTGAAAAATCTAATGTTAGAATAAAACTGATTTTTTTTCTTTTTTTTTGATGTACAAGTTTCTGACATTTGAAGGTGTGAGGTTTCTCGGTAGCTTAATGGTAAAACAGCCACCTGAAAAGTGAAATGATGTGAGCTTCGATACTAACCCCAGTTCGATCTCGAGCACGTCCGAAAAAAATTTCCAGAAACTCGTGCATTTTAATTAATTTAATTGATTTAATTCTTTCATTTAATTGATTAATTTAATTATTTAATTTCCACCTTTACGCAATAATATGAGTTTCATCTTCTATAACCTGAATACGTTAGAAGTTTATATGACCGAAAATTGCGGTCATAGCGCGATTATAATAAATCTGTAATAAAAACCTTAATTGGATTCATTAGTGATTGTTAATCATTTCCCGAATACTTCGATCACTACATCCGGACATTTTTCTCTGAATTATCTCAATTCAAAAATATTTTCAAAAAAAAGTACAGTGATTTTCCTCATTATTTATTGAGAGAAAAATCAATAAAAACTTTTTTGTTTCAGTGAATATCTTCGCAACAAATTCAAATTATTTGTTTTTCTTTAGTTGATGCCTCTGAAATGAGCGGGTTTAAGGAAATTTGAGAGAAAAGTTTTGTCTCTTGGTAAATTCTCGTCAACTCCATGGTTAATGAGATACACACAGAATAATTTACATAATGTAAACAATTTTTATTCAATGCTCAATTAATTTACCTTCAATCCAACTTTTTGGTCTTCGATATTCCTCGGCAAAGATCGTTGGATTAAGGAAATTTAATAGGATTCGATGGAAGACCGTTTTTCTATGAAATCCAATTTCCTGAAAAGGATCTCTCGATAAATGTTCCATAACCCAATTGTTCATGAAATATACGTCGAGTAATTGGCGTTCGATAAAACTCTTCAATCCTCAATTTATCGTAATTATTGCAATAATTTTGTACCACCAATTTATCATGGAATCCATCAGGAGCACTGGAAATGTCACGAATAGATAGAAATGGAAGTGCAGCACTCTGCGCTTCATTTACAATTCCCTCTGCGCTAGCCGAAGTACATACGCGAGCTGAATTCATGTATATTCATAAGATCAGATGAACGGAACAAAACTTGGAGTTACACTTTATTTGACATTTTCAAATACAGCACGATTCTACTATCTCCAGGGCTTCGCAACGTGGTTATTTCTCGCAATTCAAAGCCTCTCTAGTCTCACAACAGAGTGCGCGCTCGTACTTCTCTTCTCGTAATCGAATAAACAATATCGGAAAGATAAGAGAGGAAAAATCAATTTTCTTGTCATTCGTTATTTGATGAATATCTCGGAAACTAAGCAAGATAGTGTAATTCTATAAGAACACTTTTTTTGAGGAAATTTTAAGAGTTACCAAAAAGAATTCAGATAAAATCGCGCTATCTCGTTTAATTTCCGAGATATCTTCAAAAAAAAATTGAGACAAAAATTGTCAGAAAGAACCAGAATTTTTTTTTGAGCGATGGCTTTTTCCGAAAAATCGGAAAAAATTATTCAAAAATGAAGACATGTTGGAGCATCTTCTCAATTTTTTAAAGAATTTTCCAAAAAGTCTTTCATTTGAAAAAAAAACCTCTTATTTCATGAAGGATATAATAGAAGAATAGCCTTTACGTCCTTTTGACTCCACAACAAGTGAGTGATACTTTGAATAAACGAGCAGAGAGAATTAATTCAAGTATTTCTGAGGATATAGACAGGTTTATATTCCCTCGGTTTAATAGTAAAGTGCCCCAATTTTCGTAGATGATCGGAGGGATTTCGGAATCTCGAATGAATGCGGTCAACCCTATCTCGTTCTGGTCAACGTCAATTCGTAATCAAGGTAGATTTGTCCTACATACACTTTCCGTGAATTAGTACTGGTCTTCAGTATTCATGGAATCATGAATTTCCTTATGAAATGAGTCGCTAGAATTAATGGAAATCAACGGCTTTCAGTGAATGCAAATTGATTTAATTCAAAATAGTTGAATTATAGAATCAGTTGAATGGATGACATTTCATTGAGAAACTTTTGAGAAAATTTTGAAATTTCAAAATTTTCTCAGTTTTATTCACATTTAATTGATTAATTGGAGAGAGAGTTTTGCCTTTCTTTAATACAGAGGATTATATTTCTTTGAAGGAATTACATGATAATCCAAGGATTACCTCTAACATTTCGAGTAAATTCGTTTTTTTTACCTTCAAAATTGTTGAATTTAATTTATTTAATTCTCAACGATTTTCACGAATGTACGGAGAACAATTTAACAACATGAATATCTACGAATGAGGGAGAAAAGAAAGAAATGGAGGAGGAGGGTTAAACGATTAACGAAATTAATGTAAATCACAAAGACAAACGTGTCGTTTGCGTGCCTAATTACCCACCATTTTCTCCTGCCACTTTATCCCTGTAATTTTTTTTTTCACGTTCCTTTTTTTTCCCCCATTTTCGCTTCCACTGGAATATCCTCCATTCTCGTACTAAGTGGGGTAGAGGAAAATTCGAGTAATATGCTGGGGAGCTTTTTATTTAACACACTTTGCGCGATTGATTTTTTTTCATAGTTCATTATTTAATTTCGATTGAATGAAGCAGCATTAGGTGGAGTAAGATGAGAGGCATTTGCTGATGGAAAATATTGATGGGGAATGAGTTAAAATTTCAATTCATTTTTTTTATCGAGTCGTGCAATTTTTAGTTGGATCGAGGTTGATTGAGAAGTGGAAAATAAAGCAGAAAAATTGATTTTTTTTGTTGTCATTTTTTTTGTAGAATTTTTTCGAGTAATGAGGGAATTAGCGCAACTTTGTCTGATTTTATTTGTAGCTCTTGAAATTCTCTTCATACAAGGATGAAGGCAAATCGACCTATCTCGCTTAGGCTCCGAAATATTGAATTAAAAATGATCATAAAGATCAGTTAATTTGTCCCCTTTGAATGAAGAAAGGCCCTATTTCTCGGAATATTCCGGAAAATAAGTGAGATAAAGTGATTTTGTCTTAATTATTTTTTTGTAGTTCTCTAAATTCAGTACAAAGAGGTATTGGGGTAAAAAAAGCGTATCTCCTCGACTTCGCGAAACCGAAAAATCAATTAATTTATATTTTAATAGTCTTGTGTTTGTTGGAATACTTTGGGAACTAAGCGAGATAGCGCGATTTTATTCTGATTTGTTTCAGTAACTCTTGGAAGTCTCTACAAAAAAAGTAAAGAGAGCGAAATGTACTGAATACACCAAAAAAATAGATTTATCACCTTTTCACTACTAAATTCATAATTCTTCTATAGAATATCTAGATTCCTGAATTAAAAGAAAAATCATTTCTTTTGGAAATATCTAGCATTTTCTTCCGAAAATGCTATAATAAAGGCAATTAAAACTCAATAATCTTCTAAATAATCCAAAACAATAAAAATGATTGAAGAAAATTGAAGTTTTTTTTTCAACATTTTTTCTTCAATTTCCCTTTCAATCTCGTTATTTTCAATGATAATTAAAAATAAAACTATTATCTCAGAGTGATTATTCCAAGTGACCTAATTTGTGCAAATAATGAACTATGCGTATCCTTCTTTTCATCCGGAATAATCGTTACTCATTCATTAACAATTAGTAACTAATCCGATAATCATTAATCAATAATCCAATGATAATAAAAGCAATACGTGAGGCTATGAATATAATGAAAATAGAGTAATTACATTGGTCAAATACGAAGTTCATTAATTCCTATAACAAAATAGAGATCAATTAATTTATCACGCTGATTTGTATCAATTTATGCGGCATTATGTATTTTGGTAAGTCACTAATTCCAAAATAGTATATATGTAGTGTATGTTGGTGTACACGTGAATATGCACACGTGTGGCGCTTAGGTGCCACCGGTGCCATGACCAACTTGATAATTGAATAATAAATATCCATAATTATGAAAGTTCGTTCGTGTCTGTTCATGCCTCTTCCAACTGGTAGTAAAAAGAAAATTAAATTGAATAGAAAAAAATGAGAGTTCAGACGGAGAGTTTATAACTACTGACGTCAAAAAAAAAATGGTCAATGAAATTAGGCAACGAAATTCCTGATGATTAAAGAAATTTTGAGGTTATGTTTGACTTAAGGGGGAACAACCATTTAGAACCTTTAAAAAATCGATTGTTTTCTTTCAAAGTTACTTCAATATGTGTAGAATACAAAAAATTTGATGATTTACGCCAAAGGTGATTGGAGTGATTGAAAATGGAAAATACTCGTTAAAATATTTATACTAAACTGGAAAAATTTCGAAAAAATCCATTCATTTCTTCCTTTTCAAAAAAAGTTCATAGAAATCTACTCAATTTCGACGTTCTGAATTCGTAAAATGATTTTTCTTAAGAATTTTATGGAATTGAAATATGAAATAGAGGAATGTGTCTTATATTTAACCCGTCAGCGGTCGCACTATGAGCATTTCTCTCACACTTTTTTTCAGGGTATAAAAAAGTATTCTGAAAAATGCAGAAAAATGACCGGAGATTTTTGGTATGCCTGACAAAACTCTTCTAGTTTATTTTAGTGAAAGAAAAAATCATTCATGAGTTGTTGTTTAGCGGAAAAAAAAATATTTTCTCCGACGCCGTCAGAATTTTCCACGTGTTACGCGTACGGTTTCTGCCGAGATTTTAATGGAACAGCGCCCCCTGTGGCGACATTTGGCACCATTCTCCCATAAGAATAACACGGTGAGAGAATTCCTCACGGCGCGACTGAAGAACGCTGGTGAGATAGCGCGACCGCTGACGGGTTAATTGGCAAAGAAATATTTTTTTCCCACAATTGTGAAGCGAGATATTAACAATGAAAACATGCATCATTAACATGCTGGAGATGAATCAAGTATAACAATACGCATAGTTTCCTGGATATCACGAGAACGGTTCTTAGCATTTCTTGCAGAACTAATGCATTGTGTGTCAGGAAATTATAATTTTTTTGGAGAAAAGTAAATTTATGAGATATTCTGAAAATACATTAAAAATCAAAGAGTTTAGCAAAAAATTTTGAGAGACCGTTTTCGGAGAGAATTCATTTTCCTACAAAAATCGTCTTTTGAAGAATTATTTTCAGTCTAATAGTTTTCGAAATATTCCTAAAAAACTGATTTCATTATTAATAATGGAATAAAAGAAGATCAAAAAATTTTATGATCTATTCTTGTGCAAATACCTTCGAAACGAATAAGCTTAGAAAAAAATGACAAGATATAGTAATTGTAATTGCTTCGGGAAATATTTTAACAATCACTAACGAATGTAATTATTTTCTCGATTACAATTAATTTGAATCGCGTCCAGCTAGAAGATATATGTACAAAAAAAAAGTGTAAAGATCAGAAGATGCGGTAGCGTCAGGGTGACCAGATGGACTGAGCTTCAGCCCACCACTGAAAGGCGCTGACATAGCCCACACTAGCCAACCAAATGTTTTGCACAGATTCACCTTATTTAGCAACAACTACTGATGCTTCAAATATCTCAAATACCTTCAAAAGACTAATCAGGTTCTGAATCGTTCAGTTTTTCCTCTCCATACATAGTTTTATTAAGACAAAAAAGCATATCTTTTGCTGGTTCATATGTCTGGTAGCATTTAGTATTTGTCATTATGCTGAAAACTCTCTCTACTTCCGCGTTACTAATAGGAAGTGACAGAACACAGAAAACGAACTCGAACGAATGAACGAAGGAAGTATTATGAAAAAAGATGTCATATCAGTCATAAATTGTGGTTCTTGTTATGATCAGTTCAACCATCTTCAAATCTATTTTCTTAATTGATAAAAAAATCACCTGTAAGTAATCTATAGTCCAAATGGCGGGTAGTAGCCCCAACCGAGAATCAACCCGCCAAAATCCATCCTGGATTGCCTAATTGGCTATGAATAGTTCAATTCGGGCACCCTGTCGCCAAGCTTAGATATATACAGAGTAAAATAGACCTATTTGCAAATGAGCTCACGATGTAAAGCGTATCACGTCTATCGCCGAACTGAATATTGAATTCCGAAATAAAAGGAAGATACGCGTGACAATAGGATAGAGCGTGAGAATAAGATAAGAAAGAGACAGGACATGCTTGCCTCTCAATTGTTTAGCTCCTTGTTCGCGTGTATGCCCTCATGGAAATAAAATATAAATGAAATATATATTGGGATATAAAAAATATATATAAAAAATATAGAAAAAGTATATAATTATATATCAAAGGTATATAAGAAATATTTTCTCAATATACAATTTTTGGCCGATTTTCGTATATATTTCATATATTTAGAATAGATATAAAATATATTAAAAATATGTCTCAGAATATATAAAAAATATATTGAAAATATAAAATATATTAAAAATATATCTCAGGATATATAAAAAACATATTGAAAATGACGATATGTGAATATAAAAAAAAAAAATTTTCATATATCAAGCCAAATCATGAGAGCTGGGCCCAGTTCTCATAATTTGACTCGATATATGAAAAATATATTTTTTTTATATTTACATATTGCCATTTTCAATTCGTTTTTCATATATTCTAAGATATATTTTTAATATATGTTATATTTTCAATATATTTTTTATATATTCTGAGATATATTTTTAATATATTTTATATCCATTCTAAATATCTGAAATATATACGAAAATCGGCCAAAAGTTGTATATTGACAATATATATTTTTTATATCCCAATATATATTTTATTTCCATGGGAGTGGATGCAGCATAGAGGCCTTTTTTGTAGAGAATTTAATGGGCTACAAAAAAGACTGTAACGTTTTCCATCACAATCAATATCAATTTCTAGAATATATACTTAACTAATTCAATCAATTAGGTGCGCTTTCAACAGTCGACCGGCCAGTCTCCACTTTCAATCAAATTTCTGCAAATTGGTGTGTACAGCCTTTCATAAAATAAATTGTGTTTCATTTTACCCTGGAAATCTATTCTGCTCCAGTCTCTCTGTATATTCTTCGAAAATTCTTCGTAAGTTCAAGTAACAATAAACTAATTTTCTGAAGCAAAGTGATAAGTTTCATTCCTTTAAATTCTTAAACGTTATTTTGGGTTAATTAAGTTTTGATTAATCGTATTACTGGTGGAATATTTTTAGCAGCTTACCTCATCGTGTATTTCAAAGTTTCGAAAGGATCATTCTATACTTAGCAGCTACTTCGGAAATTTGATTTACTCATTAGAAATTTTGGACTATTCAAATACGTTCGCCATTTCGATTGAGAATGAAAAGACATTTTTCATTTCATTTCATTAATCAATTTATAGATCGATTGAGTGCGAATATAATTGCAATAAAAATGAGGATCAATCGAAATATTCACAATGTAAAATGTGTTTTAAATGAAAGAGTAATGTTTTAATCAATTTTTTTTTGCTTTCTTTTCCATTAAAAATATCACGACTGAAATTACTGAAACGTGCCATTAAAATCGCATTTGATTCGTTTATTAAACACAAAAATGAAGTAATATCTGTTCTTTTTATTACACATAAAACTGAATTAATTGAACAATCAAATTTTTTTAAGAATTGTACCATAAAAATGATGTATTAAAAAATATTTTCCAATTTTTCAAATTTACACTTTGTTAATTAATTAATTAATTATTGAATTAACTCATTTATTAATGCTCCAGCGCATATTTAACGAGTGAAGTACAAGTTTTAATTTTAATGATATTTCCATTAATTCAATATCGCTTAATCCATTAACACTCAATTCATATTAATCAACATAGAAAAATTAGTCATTATCGATTGCCACTGTATCATAAAAATTCGCAATGAAATTTTTCGAATGGCTTATCGTTTAGAGCGGTTGGACCATTAAAGTACACGTTTCATACCGAAAAATTTGAGGATTCGCTCAAAATTATAGGAGTGCAATGGAAATTTGAAGAGGCAAAACATTTTAAAAATAGGAATTTTTTGAAAAATCCCATCCCTTCGTTTTTTTTCATTTATTTCAATTATGAAGATTCCATCTCGAACCGTTCAATCACAGTCTCTATTTCATGCTCATAATTAAAGAAAAAATATTATAAATCCCTAGAATTTCGTTTCAAAAATCAGTACTGGAGAAGTAAAACAAGATAACTTGATTTTTTTTCTGTTATTTTTTGAGAATATCATGGAAATTAGGCGAAATAGTGCAATTTTGTCCTCATTCTTTTTTGTAGCTCTCAAAAGTCTCTATGAGAAAAGATCAAGATCAGTTTTCGAGATATTTTCAAGAAAAAAAAATGAGAAAAAAGTTAATTAAAATCCACTAAATACAAAAAATCGATTTTTCTTGCAATAGTAGTAGTAATTTTTGGAAATATCCTGGAAACTAAGCGAAATAGCGTCTTTTTTGTAGCTCACTAAATTTTATACGAAGGAGGCTTGAGGTAAAAAGGGCGTATCTCCACTAGTTTTCGGAATAGTTTCGAAAATAGATTGGAAAAAAAATTAGTTGAATAAACGTACTTTTTTTTAGCTCTTTAAATCTTCCACAAAAAAAAAGATTGGCTTGAAATTGCTCCATCTTGCTTAATTACCGAGATATTCTCAAATTCTATTCTATTCCGTTTTTTCTCTTCACATCTGAATTGATAGTTATCACTAAAAAAAAATTACTGATCCTCGATTGTCGCTATATCGAGAAAATTTTGAAAAATAAAAAAATTCTTAACTCACTTATCGTTCAAGACTGATTAAAGCCTTTCAGTTTCACACTGAGAATTATGAGGATGCTTTTAACACAGTTACTCAGCAAATTTAGCCATGGGGTTAATCGAATTGAAAGCTAGCAGTGGCGAATCTACGACACGCCACACCCCTTTTCTCATTCAAGTCGAATTACTCAATTTATTAAATAAAAGTGAGTATGAAAAGAAGAAAAATATTGATTTTTTCCTACAGAAATGAAGTAATTCTTCTTTTTTAACAGAAATAAAGTTATTCTCCTTTTTTTTTCCAGTGTTTTATCCTTTCCATCTGCAGTTCTTCAACGAGTGAAGCTCAGTAGCGCATTTAGAGAGGTCACGGGTACTGGTCTCTTCCTCTCTCATCCTTCTTGCCCTCTCAAGTTTCCATTTTACCGTCCACTTGTGTGTACCTCAACTAGTCCAAAACTTGGATTAGTTTGCCTTCCACCGAGAAACGCTTATACCCAAGCTTCCTGAGTTCTACGTAAGTTTAGAGTTTTATTGTTTCAGCATTGCATCAGCTGGTATCATTTATTTGATTTCTTTCAATAAATTCGAGGATATTGCTAGTTTATGAGTTTTATTTTCACGAAGTTAATAACGTGGAAGGAGAGAATTCATGAGAATTATTAAAACTTTATCATGAAATATTTGATGACAAATTTTCAAGTTTTTTTTCTTTTTTTTACTAGTTTTTGTGAAATTATTAGTGAAGAGGTAAAACGAAATGATTTGAGTTTTCAACAATTTTTTGAGAATATCTCATAAACTAATGGAGATACACCCTCTTTTCACACTCAATCTTTGTTGTAGCTTTAGAAATTTTCTACAGAAATGAACGGGAATGGGAATGATAAGGGCGCATCTCCATTACTTCCCGAGATATTCTCCAAAAATTGGAAAAACTCGAAAATCACTAAATTCATATATTTTCGAATTATAAACATCCACGAAATAAATATCTCTGAACTGAGGGGATTTGAGAAAAAATATCAAGAGACCTTTTTTGTAATAAATTCCAAAAGCTAGAAAAAAGATTTCTTGTTAAATTCTTCTAAGCCTCATAGTTTCCGAAATATTCCAAGAATAATCACCTCGTGATCTTTAAGTTCATTCTTTTCCCCTAAATTCCTTTTTTTTTCAACTCAAATATTCCTCCCCTTCAACTAAAAAATTCACGACAATTCCCATCCTGCATTTTTATCACATCTGCCACTGCAATTAATCCCACATCCCCTGAATATCATCCTTCATAATTTATTCCATAAAATACCTTTTATATCAGTAGAAACAAAAAAAAAAGGAATTCGTGACGAGTGTGGTCTCGTTGAGTGCCGGCCAGTAGTAGTACAAAATGGACGTATACGCATTTCGAAATTGATTTCTTTAATGTTTTATAACTGAATTTATGGTGCACAACTGAAATAGAAATAGTGGGGATGAGATGTACTGTTGTAAAATTTATGGCAGCATCCATACTTCGTATTGTATATCGGGGAGAGCCAGTGCAAGTGAAATGAGTATAGAACGAGTCAGACATGTTCGATTCTACCGGTCAAATTTCAGTTAAATCGATTTGAAAGTGAGAGAGATGGAGAATTGGAAATTTAACCCAGAGAGCGATATTGTTTTTGAAATAATGCTGACCGAAGCGAGTCTGTATACCACAGGGACCAACGTTGACAAAACCACATTCAGACCTATTAAATTATCTTAATGACGTCATTTTATAATGATTCAGGGATGAATAAGTGGAACGAGATAAATCGGCTTGAATTTGTGATTTTCTGAATGGAATTTCTCGGTAAGTCAGGGAGATAGCGAGATTTTTGGAGAGAGCTTTTTTGTCGCTCTTCAAATTCTCCACGAAAAAGGTCTCACGATATTTTTTCCTAAATCTCTTCGTTGCAGACATATTTTTTTATATAATATGCATGAATTTGAAGGTTTTTTTTTTAAATTGAAGAATATGAAGTTTTCAAATGAATCAACTTTTTTTTTGTCACAAGTTCCTCCAAAATAGCTCGGAATCTAAGCGAGATAGAGCCATTTTTAATATTGTCTTTCTTGTAGCTCTGATTTTCCTCTACAAAACAAGCAGGAGCCCCACTCTCTGTGCGTTATTTACAAACCCCACTCCTTGTGCGATATTTAATATTTTGCCAATTCGATTGGCAAAATGCTTCCAAATGGAATTTTACCCATAATGAATCGAATCGCCATTTATCTTCTCCATTGCTCAAAAAATAACATTATTTTGACAACAAATACGCACTTATATATTCCTACGAATATTGCGTCAGACTGTATCGATCTGTTCAGGATTCCATCTGCGGTACTTTAAGTCAGCTTGGAACTCGAAATCTTAGCTCAAAATAATCAATTGAATTGCAATAATATCATATGACACATAAGAATTCAATATTAGATGAAAACCCAGATCCTATGATGGAACTTTAAAAAAAAGATTTCAATTGAAGAAATGTGTCGAGATATAATTTTCAATTAATTTCATAATTTCGAATATGATGCAAATGAATTGATAAGAATTTCAATAATTTTGGAATTTAATACTTCACTATCATGGAATTTTATTTTCCTGTAATGAAACATTATACTTGTACATCCGATAGAATATATTACGACAAAATATTTATGTCTTTTATGTGATGAAATTACATCTAATTTTATCTCCGATCAAGTACTTGGAGAATTTGACTTGATTAATTTCACATTAAATCAATTTTCATTACGTAAATTTGATACATATTTGCATAAAATAATCTTACGTTTAGATAAGGATTTGCATGATTATATATCATGCATGTAATATTCAAATTCCTTACCGTATTAATATTCAGTGACTTGTTTGATAGTAAATACACTCAAGTGATTGATAATTATGAATTTCGTCGTGATTTTCGAAGAATTATTAGTGGTTATTAATTATACGAAAAGGAAGAGATTATTCCACGTGATTTGAGACAAATGAAGACTTAGAGAGTTTTTCTTGAATATCTCAGAATCTACTGGAGATAGCCAAATTTCGATGAGAATCTTTTTTGCAGAGGAAATTTTTTTAATTTTTTTCAAAAGTTTATTATATTTTTTAGGCTACATAGCGCGACTTAGTTAGTATTTTAAATTCTGTGAAAAATAACCGAATTATAATTTATACTTTTCTCGGAAAATTTATAGTTTTTCGTGAATTGTAGGAGGGAATCCGAGCTACAAGAAAAGGTCATCATCAACATTTCTCCAAAAAGTCAATTATCAAAATTTCCCTACTTCTCTTAAATTCCGAGATATTCTCCAAAAACCAAAAAAAAATCCACAGTTAAAAGTTGAAAAAAAAACTTGTAATTTCTTTTTTAGACTAGATTATAACGAATATTCATGTTAGTTATCATGCGTCATCATTTTTCAAAACAAAAAAAGGAAATTTTTTTAGGAAGTTATCTACTAGCCGTTCACGGAAAAAAAATGAAAATAGGGAAGTTTGTGTGTTTGAACGCAATAATTCGAAAAAATATGGATGTTAGAAGAGAGAGTTCCGAATTGAAAAGTTAGATAAATTCAATTTGGAAAAAAAATAACTCCGTACTTTTTTTGTGAAATGAGCCATTCTCGAGATTTCTTTATAAGTGATGCTATATTATCAATTGAATTACACTTAAACTACACAGGAAAAAATTGGCAGAAATGATATTTGGCAGAAACATGGAGTGAAGTCCAGCTCCTTCAATAGAATGAAAAAGATCATAGTGCTAAACGTGAACCCTACTACCTTAATGGGGAGAAATGTAACATATTATGTACGATATTTTACAACAAAACATTTATTTTTTGTTTATCTGCGTTTAGGTCATTAAACCTCAAATGTACCGTGAGCGGGTTCTTGCCTCTGTTGTTCTTGCCAACAGATATTTTGTATTTTGAATCTCCCGCGCAACTCATCAACCAATTCAATTTAGGCGTTACAAGATTTCGATTTATTCAATCTCGATCATCGCAATTCGATAAAATCTCGCAATGTGTTTTTTTAGACAGAATATTCTTTTGCGAATATCTTTAAAGTAAACAGTTTCACCAAAATTTCGCAGCTCATAAAATTCTCCACAAAAAAGATTTCCTCTCATTTTCTTCTAAATCTCTTTAATTCAAAGATATCAGCAAAAGGAGCTAAACGTGATTTATTTTTTAAAATTATTATCAAGTACATTGAAACCTATGAGGAAGGTTTATTAGTCATATATATACAAACAAAAAAAAAACATCATTTGGCAATGCCCATTGCACAATGACGAAAGAAAGAAATTATTCAGGAAATTGATTTTTCAACTCATGACTCTATTTTCTTTTGATGCGTCAATGAAGAAACCACAGAATTTCATTGGGATTGAATATGGAAAATATGATATTCGAGTGTGTGACAGTGATCGTTTTTGAAGTACAGTGATTGGATTGGTTCTAACCAATCCGCCGTTTCTCTATTATCATTCTGGTGATGGCATTTACCATTTGAAAAATGTCTCCATCGGGTCAACTGGATTATCATCCATTGGAGCAATGTGGTATTCCAGCTGTTCTAGTGCAAAGCATGTAGGGAGGATTGTGGAGGGGTTGCGGGGGGGGGGGGGGGGGAGCACCGATTCCATTTGCACGTGATTCCATTTCGGCTGCCACTGTCGTACCATTCTTGTGCATACACACACCCTTCCCTTCCTCCATTTATCTCTCTCTCTCTCTCTTTTATTGTCTCTCTTTCTCGCAGCACTCATCTACCAACCGCATCGTTCGGATATTAGTTTAGTGTGGCATTTGAAATGCCCTTTTCTCTTATCCCTCAGACCTCTTTTTCTCCCTTCAAACAGAGTAATCGTCAAATTTAATTTAAAAACTTTTATTTGGTTTTACTTCAAGAGGTTTCTCTGTGAACTATTCAGCTCTTAATGTTTACCAAGGCATCTTTTATTGCATCTTCAATTCGTACGAAGTATTCTTGAATTTTCTTATGAAATATTCTATTTTAAATTTTCATTAGCTCTGGAGATTTATCTTTTTTTAAATTAATTTCTTTGTGGAATTATCATTTTAGTAGTAAAGAGGTAAAACAGAACGAGTCAATGTTTTTTTACTAATTTAAGTTCAAGATTGTCTCGAAAACTAAGCGAGATAAGGTGATTTTGTTCTTTTTTTTTGTTGCAATTTCAAGAGCTTTAAAAAAAGAATTGAGGCGAATTGCCTTATCTCACTTAGTTTCTGCAAAAAAAAAAAAAAAAAATTGGAACAAAAAATCTTTAAAAAATTGAGAAGATGCTGCAGTATATGTACATTATTGCCTATTTTTCTCCAAATTTCTTCTTATGTGTCTTCATGTTTAAATTTTTTGTTGGAATTATAATTTCAGTAGCACAGTAATAAAACGAGATAAATCAGTTCTTCTTGCCGGTTTTTTCGCGAATATCTTGAAAACTATCGCAGATACGCCCTTATTGTTCTAATCTATTATCATTGAAAACTTTAAGAACTACAGAAAAAAATTCTGGCAAAATGCCCTTATCTTGCTCATTTTCGGGAATATTCTCAGAAATGAATTTAAAAAAAATGAGTTCATGTTGTTTTACTTTTTTGTTACTGATTCAATAATGGCAATTTTTTTCAGAGTAAAAGCTTTACGGAAAAATATTTTAAAAAATAGGAGAGATACTCCAGTAGGCTTACATCGTTACCTAATTTTTCCAATTTTTTTTTATAAACGTTTTTCCTCCAACAAAAAAAAATGTAATCCCAAAAATTCCTCTATATTTTCATAAATTCGATGTAAAAAGATATCACAGGTAAAACTAAATCATTAAATTTTCATTCCTCCTCTCCTCAATCCAGCTCCTCCCTTTGATCTCCAATTCAATTTTCCAAAATCCTTGGAATTAAATATGATTCAATCACATCCAAATCACAAAACGAATACCTGAAAACTCAAAAACATAAATTCACAATTTCCCTTTGAAACTCAATAAAATCTCATTACTCAAACTTTTTATCAACTTTACAAAAGAAAAATACAATATTCTCCTTTTACAAATGTTCTTTATTGTATTTGTTTTTTCATCCTCTGATCGTTGAGAATCTCAACTCCTCCCTATCTGCCATATTTCCATATAAAAATCAGTTCTTCAGAACCTTTTTTTCCTTATATTTTTCTGTTCATAAAATCGAGAATACTCTATTTCTGTCGTCTATTCCCACGATACAACACTCAATATACCCCCCCCCCCTCCTATCTCTCCGCTCTTCTGCAAAAACTCATTTCCAAACTGTGCCTTATCTCACAAATTAATGGAGATACGCCCTTTTTTCCTGAAGCTTTGCTCATAGCCCTTGAAATTCTCTACAATAAAGGATTATAGTGAAAAAGGCGTATCTCCATTAGTTTCCAAAATATTTCATTGAAAATTTGAACTCCTCCATATTCCCAATATCTTCTTGACATGAAAATCAGTTTTCCTTGACTGCTTTTTCCTCATTTTTATGTTCTTAAAATCGTGAATACTACATTTCCGTCGTCTATTCCCACGACACAAAACTCAACATCACCACTACCCCCTCCCCTCCTCTTTCTCCTCTCTTCCACGTAAACTCATTTCCAAACTGCGCCTCAACATAAATTGATTTTATTCCCATGATAGTCCGTGATTGGAATTTGCCGCAAGAGAAATGTATTATACATCCCAGTGTACAGGTTGGATAACCATTCGTAGTTATAATGGAGTAATGCGTTACCATGTATAATGATTTTAGATCATTCCAAGTGGTGGTGAGTGAGTGTGTGTGTGTAAGAGAGAGATAGAGCCAAATGCCCGTGCACGTTATTTCGTCAAATATAATTGAATGTGCATGAATTACAAATTTTGTCCAATGGCAAATGCAAAATACCAGTTTCAGTACTGCATACTGAATAAGAATCAAACTGTAGGAAAAAAGAAGCATTGCTCGTGGGATGAGTTTTTTTTTTTTTTAGAAATAAAATTGAATTTTCAATTATGGAAGGAAAAGAAAAAGGATGTAGTTAACGAACGAGTTGGGAATGGAGAAATCAAGGAAAAAAAAAGAAAGGGGGTTAGTTTGAGTAAGGAAAGCTTCCATGGGGACTCGTCGCAGTGGTTAGTTCAACGAGTGGGTCAGACGAGTCCTGCAAGATCTTCGATAAATTATGCCATGAATGAGAATGGATAGAACGGGAAAATAAAAGAATTCTGTGGAAACCTTACTGCGGGCAAATCAACGCTAATTCACAGAGTCTCTTGGGAATTCTGTCTACGGGAATTTTCGTCTAATTCTATCAGGGAAATCGTCGTTTTCATTCTACAAGTAAAAATTCAAGGTGAAAAAAGAGGAGTTGAGGAAAATGATGAACGTAACGGGTGGAATCAACAGATCCAGTAGTGAAAAGAAAAAATGAGAGAATCGATTTTTTTGCATTGTTTTGAAAATGGAGAAGATTAAGGCGAAATGGACCCTTTGGGCGAAAGAATGCGGAAATTTTTTTTCAGAGTGAAGGACTTCATGAAAAATTCAGAAAAAAATTCAGAAGATGCACCAGCACGTCTGCATTGTTGGGTAATTTTTTCAATTTTTCTTGTTGAAAGAAGTTATTTTGGAAAAGAAAAACCCGGATTTTATACCTCAGGCCCATTTTACACCGGTCTTCCCTATCTTGGAAAGTAATGGAGATACGCCTTTTCAGCCTAAATATTTTTTTGAGGTTTTTGATATTAAAAAAAAGGAAGAGAATAAAAAAAGCGTATTTCCATTACTTTACGAGATATTCCATTGAGAATAATCACAAAAATAAGTCGATTTGTCCTGTTTTTAACTATTCACTACTGAATTCTTTTTTTTTTTCAAAATATTTCGGATACTAATGGAGATACGCCTTTTTTGTGCTGAGTCTTCTCTGTAGCTTTTGAGAGTCTCTTCAAAGAAGGAATAAAATAAAAACGGTGTATCTCACTCATTTCCGAGATTTTTACAAAAATAAATTGATTTGTTCTGTTTTACTTCTTCACTTCATTTCCTTATTTTCAATCATTTTCCTAAAATATCTTCATTCTTTATTAAATTGTGGACTCCAGCTTCGAAAACCCATCGGAGTCCATTAATCCATACATTTGCTGTCACAAACAGAAAAAAAACTATTATAAAATACATTGCTTGGTGAAAAAATAACATTTTTGAAACAAAATATCACATGAATCAGCCAATAATAACTTTCATAATGAAAATAATGAAAAATAAAAGTAAAAATAATAAATATACATCGTTTATAATATTTTAAAGTAAATATCTCGTAAAATAATGGAGATGCGCCTTTTTTTTATCTCTTGAAATTCTCTCCAAAAAAGAATCAAGATAAAAAGGGCGTATCTCTATTAGTTTTCGAGATAATCTTTGAAAAACATTCGGGAAAAAATCGACTCATCCTGTTTTACTTTTCCGCTACTGAATTAAAATCCAATCAATTTTTCTTTTTTTTTTTTTTCAGGAATGCTTCCAAAAGGTTACCCTGTATTTTCCGACTCATTTACCTAACGAGGGGATCATGTTTGGGCCAGACAAACGACTGGAATACCATTTGGAGAATCCAGTGGTGTTTATTGCGGACGAATGCACGTGGTAATGAAAGAAAATAAACGAAGAAACACGGAAACCAAATTGTTTGCAATTACCAAGTGAATCAGAGACTCGATAAATCTCATCTCGTCTTTCACCGTTTCATCATGCAAATGAAGTGTGAACCATCGTTTGCTTAGTGTAAACTTTCCGTTTAATTTTGATTGACAGTGATTGATACTCGATTGATTAATCTGAAGGGCATGTGAGAATTATTTTATGAATATCTCGGAAACCATTGGATTTGCGGAAATTTAACAGGAGAACTTTTTTGTATCACAAAAAATTCTCTATAAAAAAAACTTCCAAGGCAATTTTATGTAAATCCACTCGTTCCGAAGATATTCAATTCTGAATCGAATTTATTGTGGTTCTAATAATTAATTTAGTAGTGACAGGAACATTCAATTCTTCTTGCCATTCATTATCATAATGAGTATTTTGGAAATCAAACGAGATAGCAACATCTTGTGACCGGCCTCTGATCAATCAAAACACATCATGTGATAGAAAAAAAATTCAAAAAAATCCAGAAAAATTTTATTTTATTTGGCTGAGTGAAACTATTACCGCAAGATCTTCGTTATATACTTTTTTACTTAACATTTCAATACCTACCAAAATTTTGCTATATCGCTCAGTTCCTGAGATCTTCTGTAACGAAAAAAATTCAAAGAGAAAATCGATCTATCCTGTTTGATTTTTTTGCTTCTGATATTGATGAAATTGAATTTTCTTAATTCCTGGAAAAAACTCGTAAATGCATTGGAAGAATAAATTGACGATACAGTCGATGAAATTGAAGAAAAAAAAAACATTAGTAGCGAAGAAATAAAACGAGATAAGTCTATTTTCTTCTCATTCCTTTTTTTTTCGAGAATATCTGAAAAATTAAGCGGGATAGGTCTTTGGGATTTGGTCCTCATTCATATTCGTCGACCTAGAAACAAAAGGGCGTAAGCGCCAAAAAACCCACTTTTCAGAGGGAAAAGGGCGTATGTCCAAAATGCCTCTGAAAATGTTTTTTATGCTCTCCTGATGCAAAAAAAACGAATTTAGAATTTGAGTAACAAAAGGGCGTATTTGCAACATATACGCCTTTTTGTTATTACGTTTTTTTTTTGCTTCACTTCCCTGATTTATTTAATACCAAAAGGTCGTATGTTTGGAAGATACGTCCTTTTGTTATTAACTATGACATTAAATTTTTGGAAAGTTATGAAAATTCATAACAGTAAAAGGGCGTATGTTTCAAACATACGCCCTTTTGTTATTAATTTTATCCTCAATTGCACGATCCTGTAGATAATTTATAATAACAGAAGGGGGTATGTGAGGGAGATACGTCCTTTTGATATTAATAATTGGAGATACGCCCGTTTGTTATTCGAAAAAGAAAAAGCTCCAAATGATCGGCAAAGTCGAGCATAGTCGATGGAGCAAATAAAAAAAAATTGCGCCCTTTTGTTATTAAAAAAAAAAAAAAAAAAATGGCACTTACGCCCTTTTGTTTCTAGGTCGACGATATTTATCATTTGTCATATCAGTGAAATTTTCTACGAAAAAGAAGTTGACAGGAGTGAAAAGGGCCTATCTCCACACTGAGGGAAAAAAATATTTACTAGGAACGTTATATAGTTCATGTCAATCGAGAATTTGATTGCCAGTGGTTTGTTTCTGTTTAAACAATTTATGTCTTAGCCGAATCTTGTATTTATTTTGGATGAATTCCAATACATTCACATTAAAAATACGATAAGTTTTTTAGGGAATAATTTCCGACCAATACATTGCGGTTTTGAGTCAAACTGGACTATATTTGGACTAAAAATTCATGTTTCGTTCAAATACATTATTATTTGACAAAAACATCACGAGAAAATATTAATGGCAATTATAATCAAGATTGAATCAATTCAGGAGGAGATTTGGACAAATAATTGTTTATTTATCATCATCAATTTGTGAAATTTAGCAACGAAAAATGAGTAATGATCTGATGTAATTTCGAAATGAAAAAAATTGAGATTGAGAGAAATAAATATTTATTTCTCTCAATTAAATTCAAATATAATAAAGAAGGAGTTTTGGCTCAAAATTATTTTTATGCCTAGAAAATATTTTTTCCCCTCAGTGCATTAGTTTTCGCGATATTCTATTGAGAATAATTGAAAAGATAAATTGATTTTCTCTTTTCACTACTGAAATAACAATTTTTAACTAATTTCATTTAAATTCATAATAATAATAATAACTAAAAATGATCATACGCACACATTTGACCCCGAGGTACATGCAGAGAACAGAGTCAAAGAAAAACCATTTGTGTGTCATACATTCTCTGTCCCCCCCCCCCCTTTTTTTTCAAATCCTCTTTTATCTACTTCTTTTGTTCATTCGAATGAATGGGGAAAAAAAAGACGAGGAAGAATAATTCCAGCATAATTCTAGAAGCCTAATTGTGATAGCCTGGGTTAGAGGAGGCGTATAATTTTCGCGTAATCCGTGTGTCGTAGCGTTCAAGGCATCTGCGGATTACACGTACACATGATAAACACAGTTGGAGAGGGAAAATACAACAGCCGCAAATGCAAACCGTATGCTTTTGCAGTTTGCCCAGGGGCTTGTGGCTTGGAAAAGAGAAAAAGAGAAAAAGAGAAATAGAAAAAAAAAAAAAGACTTTTCTTTATAGACTGTGGTTACGTGATATGTCTTTCAATGCAAGAAAATCAAAAAAGGCAATTGGAAAACAGATGAAACAATTGAATAAATTTATTGAGTAGTAAAGAGATAAAAGAAAACAAGCCGATGTATTATTCTCAACACAATATCTCGGAAATTAATAGAGATACGCTTTTTTTATTGCAGTCTTTTTCGAGAAAATTTCGGAAGCTACAAAACAAGATTCATGCGAAATCACCCTATTTCGCTTAATTTCCGAGATGTTCTTGATAATATTGATAATTCTTGACAATAATGAGTGACAAAAAAATGATTTTATCCTGTTTTATCTTTTCGTTACTGAATTACCTCTCCTCTTTATCTGTTTTTTCACTTTTTCTCCATTACCTAAAAATAATAAAATCTCCGTGTTGTTCTAGGAGCAGAAGGGCAAAAGTGCCATTTTCTGCTGTTTTTTTTTTAAATAACAAAAGGACTTGTTTTGAAGATACGCCCTTCTGATATTATGAACTTCCTCGGGGATAAAAAAAAATCTTGGAAAATAATCGTGATACGCCTTTTTTATCCTTATTCATATTCGTAGAAAATTTCAAGTACTGATAAAGTAGAATACGCCAAAAAGAGTGTATTGTCATGAGTTAACAAAATATTAAAAAAAAAGACAGTAATAGAAAAAAAATGAATTATTCTGTTTTAATCATTTTAAAAAAATGTTGAAATTTGTTTATTAAAGTATTTCATATCACCATCAGAAGCTTTGATTAATGAAAATTGAATAGCAAGAATAATTTCATTAATTTTCAAATTCTTGCGTTATTAATTATAATATTCGCTTCGTTCATAATTTAATGAATGAAATCTGGTGAATAATCCCATTGACCAAATGTGAATTGAGGATTTCAAACAAAAAAAAAGATGAAAATCGACTCTTTGATCATTGGAGCGAAAGAATTTTGAAGCCCGTATGCCCAATAATTTCCATAATTTCCATTCTCAAATTACAGTGATTCATTTTTTTTTTCATTGAATATGAGATTTTTTTTTCACATCATCATGAATATTATTAAATTTTGATAAAAGAGTGAAGAGATGTTTTTTTTTTATGACACAATTATTCTGTGATTTATAACAATTTTAACAGAATATGTACACCTACGTGTGTTGTATGTAGTTACCACGATAAATAATATTTCATTTACCCAGCGTTTAGTTTTCCAACGAGTACGTGTGCATATGGATACTGTTAAAACCTTTGAAACGAGTGGAAGAGAGAGAAAGAGAAAAAGAGAGAGAGAGAAGTTCAAGTAAAGCCCAGGACCAGATGGTAGTTTTATGGCTCGTAATTTCATTTTAGCGGTGTGGAAGAGTGGTAAAGCTAGGTGAAGGCATAAATGCTTTGGTGCATCAAGGCATCTCAAAGGCTTAGTGACTCGACTTCACGCAAAAACTCATTTCATTTCATTAAAAAAAAAAAAAAAAAAACTTATTATAAGAAGAGAGTAAAAAAAAGTGTTTCAAATGAGTTTTTTCCTCGTAATTTCATAATTTTTTTTTCTGCTTAATTGTTTATTTTCAATTATTTTCTCCTCTGAAGTTTAAAATTTCATTTTAAATGAATAAAAAATACTTCACTTTTACTTCGTGAATTTGAAGTATTTTTAATAAATTAAGTTAAAAAAAAATTATGACTTTTTTTTGTTGAACCTTTTAGCTTTTTTTGTTTGCCTTTGACAAAGTAAAATAGGAAAGAATTGAAATACTTTGAACAGTGAGTTAACTCTAAGATAATTGTTGATTCACTTTGAAGCTTTGTAGACTCTTCAAACTCAAGGAGTTATCCAACGGTAAACGTGAAGGCGGCCATGTGGAAATATCCAGTCTCCTCATTCCTCCTTCACCTTCTGGAACCAACTGCAGTCTACAGAGAGTGGGATTTGTGTTTTAGGAAGCGTGAAATTTCAAAGTCAAGTTGGTCAGCTTCCTATGGGTCACCGCAGTTAATGCGATGGGAATGCATAACTTTTCTTTTTTGCGGGAGTGATTTTCAGAGTTTTGGGGAATTTGTTGACATTGAAGTTGGCTTGGGGAATTGATAGGTCAATTATTATGAGAATAATTAGGAAAAGTTTGCATGTCTAGATTCAGGTAAAAGAGGTGGTAATGAAGGATTTTCATAGTCAATTTTTTATGGAAATATCTCAGAAAGTAAGCGAGATAGGGCAATTTTGTCCTGATTTTTTTTGTAGCTCTTTGAAATTTTTTGAAAATAAAAAAGATTGAGGCAACATCATTCAATCTGATATTATTAAAAGAAGACTACTATCATTGCAGATTTCTTTTTTTGAAGGTGAGGGAATTTTTACAATGTAAAGTTTTCCAGAGAAAAATCTAGAAAAATTTGAGAAAATGCATTTGCATATCGACAATATTATCTTATTTTTTTCAAAATTTTCTGCGAAGATCTCCAATGAAGAATGAAAGAATAAAAAAATTTTTAATGAGATTTTTTTTGTTTTTTTATGGATTATCTCTGATTTAAGAAAAATAGTAAAGTTTTATCTTCATAATTAAATCGTTAGCTTAGAATTAAAGTGGCTAAAGTTCCATGATATTCATCTCATTAAAACTCACATTTTTGACTGTTGGTAAATTTTTCTCTGATTCTTAGTTTTGGAAATTATTTCAATTTTATTGATTTTCAGTTCATAATTTAGCGGAATGATAACTCGATAAGTATTCGAGATAGAGACTTCAAATTTCGTCAGTTTGTATATCCGATGAAGGTACAGAGTGCTATTGAAACTAGGCGAAATACGTCCAGCCGTTTCTGAGATATTTGCAAAAAATGATTTTTCTTTAAAGGCGTATTACGCAAAAACTACGCGACGGATTTGCACCAGCTTGTACTTAAAAAATTCGTTATAATGAAAGGACTGAACTCTTTAGATTCCCAATTGATTGGTCAAGTATTTATTTTTATTTTGAAAGAAAATAACTTTTTTATAAAAAATCGGACATGTAAATTTTTCTCAATTTTTTCCCAAGAACACACATTGTTTTTATTTCATGATAATAAAATATATAATTTTCCGAATAAAATGAGAGCATTTTCATCCTGATATGATGATGAGAACATTGAAAAGTTGAATCATCAAATTCAGAAATCAATTAATTCATGTTCATTAAAATGGTCATTATTGGATTAGAGATTGAAAATTCCATTCGGAAGCCTACTGCCAATTGTATTGGCAGAATATTCAATCTAAGAATTCAAATAACCCACAAGGAGTTGACGCCTGCTTGTTTCCTTTGAGTTAACGAAATAATTGAACTCGATCGTGCGATAAAAAAGAATTTTCCAAGACCACCCAAAACCCTCCTTATCAATGGAATAAAACCACAAAAAAAACGCATTACTCCTCATCGACTAAAATTTCACTGATTAAAAGGAATAATCTCAACCAATAAACCCAATTATCCCAAAAACTTTACTTCTCACTTGATCAACTCGATTTATAATCCCCATCTTTATGAACAAAGAATTTGAAATTGATGGAAGCTCCCAAACTAAACCTCTAGTGGAGGTAGCAGCAAGGCAAGGTGTTAATTGGACGAATGAAAGGAGGCAAAGAGAAAAAGTGAGAGCGAGGGGGGAAAAAAAATCAAACTAACAAAAGAGATCAATGAGTGCGGGGAATTCGTGTAGATTGGAAGCTTGCAAGTGGAAAGCCAGTGAGCAGAGAGGGAGAAGAGAGGGGAGAGGAGGGGTTAGAAAGACTGGATTCTACGAGCACAAGAGAAGGAGGGGTAGACGCCGGTGGTTTTGCCGGGTTTGTTCGTAATCTCATTACGAGCTCGCAACAAGTTAACTCGCATCGAGTTGAATTCACTGGTGGGAGTTGGTGTGTGCCACTGGCATTATCCCATCCCATAGGCAGACAGAGAGGGATGAAGGGAAAATTAAAGGGGTGGAAAAAAGAGGGATGAGCATGGGGGCACTAGGGTCGGAAAATTGGAGTGTGAGTTGAGGAAAAAGGGTGGGTAGGGGGGGGGGGGAGGGGGGACTTTCTCTCTCGTGCTCGTAAGTCACGGACTATAAATTTCCATAGTCGAGTACAATTTTCCTAGTAAATATTTCCCAAACAACAGTGCACCTACAGTGTAGGTCATACACCAATGCAGCATTTACATTGGAGGTATGTGTATGTGTGTGTGTGTGTAGGTCGTTTTGTTGTTTCTAGGGGTACGTGCTTTTGTGCATCAACAAATTTTATCAGGAGAACGAGCTTTCCTAATAAGGTGAAAAGTAATTTAAGTGAATTTTGAGAAAATGAGGGAGAGGGAGAGAGAGAGAATTAGTGTCGAAAGTTTTGATAAGGAGACATTGTTTGAATGTAATTGAAAGTTTTGGTTGAGTAAATTTTGGTTAGGGATAAAACAGATGCGGGGAAAGGGTATACTTAATTAAGTATTTTGGATTATTTCAGTTGGGGAAAATGATGGAATATTAGTTTCATGATAATTCAGTAGCGGAGGGATAAAGCAGGACAAGTCCTTTCTTTATCTTATTATTTTTTGAAAATATGTCGGAAATTAACCGAGATAGGGTGATATTTCCCTGATCCTTTTTTTAGCTCTTGAAATTTTCTACAAAAGAAGATTAGAGCAGAATCACTCCAGGGTAACCCGACCAAGGAGGTGGATACACTTCCCAATAGATGAACAAGAATTACTTTAATAACTAATTATATCGCATCTAAAAATAGAATCGTAAGAAGTATTTTCTTCTGTTTTGTGTTTATTATGATTATCATTGTATTGAATTCGATATTATCGACCGTGATTTTATTTCTATTATTTATCGTGACATCACTTTTTCATGGCATATCGAATACAGAAGCGTTCAAAATGAACAAAATGCTTTATTATGATTATCGAAAAGGAAATTATTTATATTTGATATCAATAGCACGCGGCAGAATAGATGGATGTTGTATCTCTTATTATCAATATAATCAAGTAGAATAATTAGGTATACATACATGTGCAAATTGGGGCAAACTGGAGCAAAATGAACATACAGTGTAACAAGATTCATTATTTTTTTCCGAAGTGAAGGACTAGGTGGAAAAATCTGGAAAAATTTGAAAAAATGCTCCAATACGCAGACATTGTTAGTGAATTTCTTGCAATTTTTCTGAAGAACCCTTCACTCTCAAAAAAAATCCCAATTATTTCGATCAGCAGGTTCATTTTGCCCCGGTCTTTCATATTAGACTAATATGTTCATATGTGAATAACAATGTCACAAATTGAGTAATGGAGTGATAAAATTTAAAAAAATATAAGAAAATTTACCGTCCATCTATTTGTGGGAAATTTTTAGCCTCAATCCAATAGTTGGACATCGAATTTATTTGTCGAATTCTAAATTAATTTTTATTTTATATTCATATGATAATGTTCGTTACATTTTCTTTCAAGGCTATTCAGTGGAAAACTTCAGGAGCTACGAAGGCGAGATTACTCTATCTCGTTTACTTTTCGAAATATCTTAAAAATAGTTTTCTAAAAAAATAATAACAAAATCGTATGCATTACATTTCTGGAAAAAACTCCATGTTTTTTCAATTATTACTGACAGCTCATAAAATATTACAAATCAGCAGTAAACGCCTTTTCTGTGACCCAGAAAGGGGAAGAGAGAGAGAGGAGGGAGGGTATAAATTGAAGAGGCAAAGAAAGTAATAAACTCTAAAATTTGGGGAATGAGTCAGGAGTGTCTGACGAAGTAGAAATGCTATTAGCAATTTCCGGTTTTGCTTAGTTTAACCGTCGAAGAAACACTCATCGATCACTAACCGTTCGCTAGAGGCTGTAGCAAAACATCACATGTTCTATATATAGAAGTTCTTCAGCAGTCTGGTAATATCCCCAATCGTGGTATGTCACGCTTGAGAGAGGATATAGAACTTTTTCTGTTTTTTTTATACTTCATCTATTTTCTTTTGCCCCGTTACTTTTCTCATTCACCTGATATTTGTTCCACTCTTGAGATGAAACATGAGAGATGGAGTGATAGTAACAATTTCCATTGACTGGTGATTGAAAACTCATTCCCATGTAATTAATGATGAACTTTGAATACTTTTTTTTTGTGACATCCGCCTACTCTGACGTTAGTTAACAGCTTCCGGTGAATAAACTACGATTTAATGATTTTTTAATGAGAGAGGGCGCATTACGAGGAAAATAATTAACGGAATCTCAAGTATTTGAGATTGGATGAAACTGTAAATACGAGAAATTCAGGTAGAGTAGGAGAAATAAAGTTAAACTGTAAAATAGAGGTGGAGTTTTGGTTTTATTTATTCACCTGTTTTCTCATGAATTTTTGATCGAATTCTTCATTTTTTACATTTTATATTATTCCTTTTTCAGACAGCAAAGAAGGAAAAAGTTGAGGAAAGAAACAATTGAGGATGAATCAGGATAAATCTATTTTTTTGTCACTATTTCTTTAAAAATATCTTGAAAATTAAGCGAAATAGAACGATTTCGTTCTAATCCTTTTTTCGTAGCTCTTAAGGTACTTCCGCAGTAAGTAAAGAGGCATGGATCCGAATGTGCCACAGATTTGAAACTTTGAGGATATATTCTTCTTATAAGTAGAAATAGTTTCATAACGATCGACAACGTAGTTTTTTTTTATTAATTATTAAAATCATTAATTTACAGAGGCCCTAATGACACGTACTTTTTAATAAATTGTTTAGAAATCATCGACAATGTGCTGCAGTCTTACCCGCCCGCGAAATCACTTCCCATATTATTTATAAATATAACTTGATAATTTTTTTGATATTTCACCACGTAATTATTGAGAAATATCAATTAATCCATAAAATAATTATGAGGTTATGGTAAAATGGTGGTGACACACGGCTCCCCAATGGTGTTGACACACGGATTAATTGATATTTTTCAATAATTACGTGGTAAAAAATTAAAAAAATTATCAAGTTATATTCATAAATAATATGGGAAGTGATTTCGCGCGCGTGTAAGACTGCAGCACATTGTCGATGATTTTTAAACAATTTATTAAAAAGTACGTGTCATTAGGGCCTCTGTAAATTAATGATTTTAATAATTAATAACAAAAAAATACGTTGTCGATCGTTATGAAACTATCTCTACTTATAAGAAGAATATATCCTCAAAGTTCCAAATCTGTGGCACATTTGGATCTACTGCCCTTTACTTACTGCGGAAGTACCTTAAAATATAAAAAAAAAATAGGGGTGAGGAGGACCGATCTCCATTTCCGAGAAATTCTATTTGAGTGATCAAGGAGATGAGTCCATTTTCTCTTTTTTCCTTCTGAATTCAGCAGCGGAGAGGTAACACATAATAAATCTATATTTTGACACTCATTTTTGAAGAATATCTCGGAAATTTAGCGAGATAGGGAAATTTCGCCTCATTCTTTTGTTTGTAACTTTTAGGGTTTCCTAAAAAAAAAGTTAAAAAAAGTAAAATCCAGATAAAAAGGGCGCATTTCCATTAGTTTTATGAAATATTCCATCAAAAATATCAATCGATTTCTCTTTTTCTACCTCTTCGCTATTAACAGGAGAAATCTATTTTTTTCGAATTTATCTCCGATGAATATCTTGGAAACTAAGCGAGATAGCGCTATTTTGCCAAAAAAAAAATTTTTTATAGAGAATTATGCAAACTACAAAAAAGAATGATGACAAAATCGCGCTATCTCACTCCACTTCCAAGATATCCTCAAAAAAATATTTGCTGAATTAATTCATCAAATTTCACTTGTTCGCTACTGAATTTCAATAAATATCGAATAATTATCGAAATTGAGAAACAACACTTCCATAGACATTTGTTCCATAGACGATTCTTCAATTTCCCTTTCTTTATTTTTTCATTAAATATCTAAAAATCTCGAGGAGATCGAGAAATTTTCATGAGAATCTTTTCATAAGAAAAATACACTGAGAATGAAAAAGTGGTGAAAACTATGAAATATTGATACCATCGATCTTAATCAAATGTTTTTTTGAAATCATTAAAAAAAGTGTTGAATTTAGTTGATTCAAACAGATTAACTAATTGAATTGCCTAAATTCAGAATATCCAACAATTTCTTTAAATTATTTCAAGAAAATATTTGCTAAGGATCAATAGCATCAAAATTTGATAGTTTGTTCCACTTTTTTCCTCAATAAGAGTTACAAAAAAATGTTTCCACGAAAATTTCGCTATCCCCCTCAGTTTCCATGATATTTCGAAAAAAATTATTTCAAGGTCACATGAACAAACACTGATGGAATTACAGAATTAATGCAAATTACTCTGGACTTTCGAAAGGCTATTGTTTCCACGGATTTGCAAGGATAGAGTTCATTGTAGTTATGAGATTGAGCATTGATTTTGTAGGAAACATGATGAGAAATAAACGCAGTAGTATAATCATAGTTTGTATCATACATAGAGATGAGTAGAAATTATTGCATTGATGTAAATGTATAACTGGTAACGGTGGGCATTGAGGTATTATGGACTATGGGAACAATAGAAACACCGTTGAAACTTCATTGTCCAGTTCGACAGTAGGTGAATTCTAGTTCATTCCCCCGGAGCTTTTCGGGGGATTATAAATCTCTCTCTCTCTCTCTCTTTCTCTCTATCTCTGTCTAGTTGGCCTTTATCGCTCTGTTTCAAAGTCACTTTCTGAATCCAAAAACATGAATATTTATCATGTTCACACGGGCGCTCACGTTTTGGTAATATTCATTTCTACAATGTTTTTATCGTTGTAAGTACATTAGTTTTCATGTAAAATAGTTTGTGGAGAATGGTTGAATTTATGGAATTGATGTAACATGATTTTTATGAATTATTTGAACGCTTTTAGTTTTAAATTGTCGAGGCTGGTAGGAATTAGAAATTTATTGTTGAATTACGAAAATTCTGAAAAAAATATGAAGTTTTCAGACAAATTAATTGAATTTTGTCACAAGTTCATTTTAAAAATTTTGCACGATTATTTTTTTATTGATTTTTTTTCTATTGGAAATTTTGAGAGCTGCAGAAAGAGGATTAATGCAAAATTACTCTATCTCGCTTAGTTCCAAGATATTCTGAAACAACTGATGATGGAATAAAATCGATTCGTTGGGAAAATTCTGAACAATTTCGTTGAAACTTTTGACTATTCAGTCTGTTACGAAATTTTGGAAATATTGAAAATTCGTGATGGTAAAAAATGATTTTTGGCATTGAAAAGAGGAAAAATACATGAGACTATGAATTTTTGTTATTAATGGAAAATAATAAAAATGAATTAAAATAAATCAAATCATTGAAATGAATTCAGTAGTCAAAACATAAAATAGGATGACTTGATTTTTTCAGATTTTTTCTTTAGAATATGTTGGATACTAAGCAAAATGCCGCAAATTTGTGCGAATAATTTTTTTTAGTTCTAAGAATTTTCAACAAAAAAGAGCTTAGGCAAAGTCGCTCTATCTCCTTTCGTTTTCGAGATGTTAGAAAAAAAAGTTTAAAAAAATCAATTCATTCTGTTTTACCTTTTTACGATTTAGTTATTTATAAAAATTCTTGAAAATAATAATTTTCCATGAAGGTACCATTTCTAGTTTTTTTCAATACTTGCGAAATGTTAAAATAACAATCAAGTAAATTGTTTAATTCATTGAATTGAAATTTTTTATCCTTTTAATAATTCTAACTTGTCCGTGATCCGGTACCATTGCTTACATAAAGTTCAATTTTTTTATAGAATTTTGTTGAATTCATTTGTTTGAAAATTGCCATTTTTAATTTTATTTCTTAAATTAATTTAGTGCTCAATACATTTTTCATAGTTAATGTAATTTTTCGTTATTCATTGATAAGCCAATAATAGAAACGCAGGTTGTTTTGTTCACATTCCATTATTCTTTCATTAAATTTCAAACTACACTGCATAAAATCAATGGAAAAAAGCAATATCGAACAATTCCTATTGTCCTGAATATACTAGCCCGTTTTTATTTATCAAAGAATTCAAATCCAATTTATTCACAATAAAAATTCTAAAATTTTATTTACATAAAATGAAAAAACTTTGGCTCTGAAAATTAACCAATTGTCTGACTATCAAAAAGCCAATCTCCCAAAAATAATATGTATTCTCATTTGATTCACTAAATTCCGAGAAAAAAAACAATTCTGCCAGAAAAACGAAATAAACACATTCCATTAGTTGAATATTTTCTTCATCCGAAAGAGCCAAACGTGACTCCACGTGGATTACAAATTGGCTTGGAAGTTTGCCCATTTACGATGAGGCCTTCATTCCCCTCTGCAATCACAATCTTAACGACAAAACAAATAAATGAATAAATAAAAAAAAATTGTGTAATAAAAAAAAATAAAGATTTTTTCTTCTATTTTCTTCTATTCAATGTGCACACGGAGAAATAAATGTCCAGATTGATGAAAAGTAGTGAAAGAAAGGAGAAAATAAAAATTGAACTCTTTTCAAAATAATTCGTCATTCGATTACTCTTGGCAACGAAAACAAGGCGGATTCTCTATATACCCACGTGTAGAATAAGGGCGAAAGTACAATGATAGAACCGTTCGGTTAGAACGCTTGAAACACAGACATATGACGTCATCTATAGGAACATGAGACCGGACTGAACGGTAACTGTGGATTTGAATGGCGTTAGGGGGGGGGCTAAGGGTTAGGGCTCAAGCACAATGATAAAACCGTGCGGTTAGAAACCTCTTATGACGTCATCGGTAGGAACATGAAACCGGAATGAACGAGGACTGTGGACTTGAACTGCGTTAATGGCGACTGTTTACCGTGAAATAAGTGATTCATTGTGTGCAAAATAAAGTTGAATACTGTTGAGTGTCTCCAAAATTTGTCAATTTGAACAATTATTTTCTAAAATAAACGAACCGTTGACCAATTCAAATTCCAACAGCTGAAAAGGAGAGGGCGCGAGCATCGATTCCATCCCCATTTCGTTCCTACATATGACGTCATAAGAGGTTTCTAACCGGATGGTTTTATCATTGTGCTTGAGCCCTTAAAGCGTGAAAAAAAAACACATTTTTTACGATTTTTTTTAGACGTATGGATTGAGCAAATTCATTGAAACCTTTTGAAGATTATTAAGTATGGATTCAACAACATTGAGTAATTTTTTTATGCGAAAATATCTTTATTTCCTTTTTACATTAAGGAGGATTATTTTTTTTTTTAAATTGAGGGGGTTTTCCGCCTACAGAATGCCGCAATTTCCCTTAAAAAATAGCATTTGTTACTTTAAGTGACCACCAAAAATTGAAAAATAAAAAAAAATCGATTTTGTTTGTGTCCTTTTTTGTAGCTCTTGAAATTTTTTACAAAAAAGGATTGATACAAAAAGCGCGTGTCTCTATTAATTCCCGTTTTACCACTTCACTGCTGATTTTTCTTATTCCAATTTTTTCAATCTGCAATTTTTTTCTCCAATTCATTATTCAGGAGAGAGTGGGCCAAAAAGCACTACCCACGATAAATCATGAAAATTATCATTTTTTTTTCTTTTCATCAAATATTCACAATATTTCATTTTCATTGATACCTTTGTCGAGGATATTTCATCCAGCCGCTCTTTCCCTTGCCATTCCCGAAAATTCCAAAAATTTGAGAAAAACTCAAATTTCCCATAATTAAAAAAAAAATAGTTTCACTCTGCCCTAGAAGTCCATTGAACCCAATTTTCCCCTCCCCAACGATTGTGCGAACCAAGCAGAGCGCTCTCCGCTGAATTTGGAAGGTCGTGCATGGCAGTTGTGAAGAGTGGGGGATAGAGTTGCCTCGCCGGTTTGTGCTGCCGGTAAAAGCAAAGTGAGATGGGGCATAAAGACCAGAAGTAGGGCAGGATTGCGATAGAGGGAAGGGAGAGCAACAAATCGTCGGTAATGAGCCTAAATACAGCAAGGCATTTATCATTCCTTGCTATCTCTCTCTCTCTCTCTCTGTTGCTTTAATTCTGATGCTCTTTCATCCCCCCTACTAGCATACCACTGCTGTCCACCTCTCCACTGCAAAATTGGACACGTATGCCATTGGCGTGTTGCAGATCCAATACTCCAAGCACCAATACTACCCGGGTGATTATAGTTTTGGTTAAATACAGACGTATTGGGAGGTTAACTTTACACGGAATTCAGCGGTTCACTGATTATCAATCATTAACACATTATTGCCGATGGAATTTTCTTAATTAATACTGTCTATATAATTGTTTTTAAATTGAGTGAGGATAATTTAATGAGGAGTACTAATAATGTTGGATAGAATTTCATATTTCCAGAAGGGAAGAGAGTATTTTCATTGAGATATTCACGTTACGAGGCCGATCACGTAGTTTAGTACGCGGAACATGATCTGATAATTTTTTTGTTCAAATTCATTTTTTTCTATTTTTTTGATGATTATTTTTCGAGTTCAATTGAAAACTATTACCAATGATCAATGATTACTTCAAAAAAATGTTTTATCCTTCGTTTCCATTTTCTTTTCTGAATCGAGCACGCAATTTTGGTCAATTAATGAGGAATGAGGAATAGACGTGACGGTTCTAGCATTACATTAGACGTTTATGAACTTTTTAGAATAGGATTGTTATTAAGCTTTTGCTGACGAAGGCTAAGGGCGCAAATGTAGGCACAATGATAAAACCGTTCGGTTAGAACGCTTAAAACACAGATATATGACGTCATCAGTAGAAACATGAGATCAGACTGAACGGTGACTGTGGACTTGAACTGCCTTGATGGTGACTACTTACCGTGAAATACAAGCGAAACATTGTGTGCAAAATAAAGCTAAATACTGTGAAGTGATTGAAAATTGTGAAAAATTGTTTGTATGCGTAAGGAATTGTTTACTATTTCAAATTTTAACGGCTGCAAGTAGAGGGCGTGAGCATCGATTTCATTTCCATTTCATTTCTACATATGACGTCATATGTAGTTTTAACCGAACGGTTTTATCTTTGTGCTTCCGCCCTAATAGCATGTTTTTACCCGACTTTATACGCTGCATGGTAAGTGCTCTGCCACCGTATTGAATCACATGTGGTGTTGCTAAATGGTCAGCGAGTAATTCATGCCTGCTTCTCTTAGAAATGAATTTTATTCTTCAATTAATTTTATATTAAAATTCAAAATTGGAGGAATTTGAAGAATTTTTTTTATCGGATTAAAAACCAATGTTACAACTGAAAAATAAGATTGGGAGCATGACTCAGTTCAACGGCGCAATTTGAACGGAGATATGGTATTCATTCGCACAGGGCAGCGTAGCGCCACTTTTTACTACTTGATCCACAAAATCATATTCCTAGTCTAATTTTTCAAGCAATACTGTACTTATCAATAATCTTTATCATTTTTCAAAAGTTTAATAAAAGTTTTTAATACTACGAAAAATATTTTTCTTGATAAAAATAAAAATAGAATGTCAAAACGTAAAAAAAAGGCGGCACCATGCTCATTACACTAGTGACGAAGGGTTAATTTATATAATTTTCCTACACTGAGAAAAAAAAGTGGTATAACGATGAAATATTGATGCCATTGGTCATTAGAATATATTTTTTTGAAATCATTAATCAAGCTGTTGAATTTACTGAATTTAGTGAATTCAAACAGATTAACTATAATGAATCTGTTCAAATTCACTAAATTCAGTGAATTCAATAACTTTTTTAATTTTTTAGAAAAAAATATTTGTTAAGGACCCTTTATCAATATTCGATAGTTTCTACCACTATTTTTCTCTGAGTGTACTCTTGTCAAAGGAAAATACCCTGGAATTTTCATAACTGCAAGAGAAATAATTGGAACTTGATAACACTGAAATCAGTAGTGAAAAGGGAAAATAGGACAAATCGAACTTTTCGCCGAGATATTCTTTAAAGAATATCTCGGAATCGAAGCGAGATAACGTGCTCTGAGAGAATTCACCCCACCCTTCATTGTAGAGGATTTCCAAAGCAACGAAAAAGAATTCTCACAAAATCGTGCTATCTCGCTTAGTTTGCAAGATATTCACAACAAATGATCGGCAAAGAAAATGGATGGTGTTTTCATGTAAATGAGAAAGAATCGAAATATTATTGGAATTATAATGAAAAAAAAAAAGAATTATAGTAAAAGAAATGGTAGGAATTATTTTTGAAATTCATCCAGTGGTTCACGAATTATCAATCATAAACGTATTATTGCGAACATAATTTTCTTCATTAATATTATCAATTGATTATGTTTGAATTGAGTGATGATTATTTAATAATGAGTGCTCATGACGTTGATGGAATTTCATGTGTGAAAAGTATTTTATGTGTATTGTATTTTCATTGGAATATTCACGCTGGATAATGCTCAAACACAATCAATTTTGCTCCAATAATTCACGAGATGATGAAAATAATGAAAATCTCTAATTGAATTGTTTTGTTTTAATTATCTTGGAGAGTATTGACTCAATGTTAACAGCATTGCCTCATTTTCCCGTGAAATTTTCCTCGAGATTTTCAGCGAGACTAATAAAATTCGTAGAATCCATCACCTTTATTACCTCAACAGAGAGGATTTTTCATAGTCACGTTAATTAATGAAAAATTCCACTGGTTTCATCTCTATTCTTATGTAAAAATTCCTCGCATTGTCGAGTATTTAAAGGAGCAGTTCCATTAAATTTTTGGAACAATAAATTTCATTAAAATCCATAAATAAAATAGAATTTCTCGAAAAAAAAATCATCAAGAATATTTTTTTAATTAATATACCGGAAACTAAGTGAGATAGAGCGACTTTATCCTGATCCTATATTGTGGTTTTTGGAATTGTCCATAAAAGAAGATTAGTACGAAATTACTCGCTTAATTTCCGAGATATTCGTAAAAAAAGATTGGTGAAGAAATGGACATTTTCGGTTTTATTGAATATGAGCGATTAGTCGATTAATCGATGCGATCTCTCGCATTAAATTCGAGATCTGATGGCATAAAAAGAAACAGTCACCCATCAACTTTCAATCGATTATTCTAAAATTTCGATTAATCCAGCCAATATCTCACATTCAATTCGAGATATCGCGAAGCGTTCGATAGTTGCGTTTCACCTGTTTTCTCTCAAGGGGAGAAAAACTTCCAATCGATAATTTTCAAATTTCAATTAATCGATGCGATATCTCGTATTAAATTCGAGATATTGCAAACCATTCGATAGTTTCGTTGTACCTGTTTTAGTTCACGAGACAAATTTAATTATCTATTTAGCAGAATCAAGAGGTGGAGTGGAGGGAAAAAACATCAGAAAAGAGAGAAAACAATGAGAAAAATGAAGAAAAAAAAGGAATGAGCAAAAAAAAAGCAGGGAGTAAATGGAGAAAAGTTGGAAAGGGGGAGTGGATCGTTTCTCATCGTGGTTCCGGTTTTATTCTCTCTCCTGGCGCAGTCCTTTCCATTTCCCACCCTTACGCTTCGACGAACCGACAAAATAAGAGACACGCAGAGGCACCATCAAGTCAGCCAGATTTTTCAGTGTATGGATTCCTCCTCTCTCTTTCTCTCTCAAGCTCCAAGAATGCTCTCACAGCTTCTATATCCCGGGCTTGTGCAGTGAGAATGAATTGGTGGAAGACGCTTGATGGGAAGAGAGAAGTAGGAAGAAGGAATATAGGCACGATAGGAAAGAACAAAAGGCATGAAGTATACTGGTACCAGGCGAAAATCTGGGAAGAATGAGAAAACTCAGCGGTTTGTATTCCAGCATTCCTAGCTATTCCAACATCGACCAACCAAATCACCGCTATCTTCTTTATTTTTGTTTTTCACTTCTTCATTCCTGTTCTACACTTTTTTTTTTTGATCTATTATTTCGTTCGTTTTTCATCGCAAACGGAAATTGCAAGAGTAAAGTACAATTGTATTGTATAATCGTGCTTCAATTATTTGGAGATAAAATAAATGCAAGAAATTATTCATGTTAGTTTTATTCTTGCAGATATGAAGAAATGAGGAGTAGAAAGGAAAACCAGGACAAATTAATTATTTTACGGTTTTTCGGCGGAAAATATCTTGGAAAATGAGCGGAATAACGTAATTTTACTCGAATCGTTTTTTGTAGATTTTAAAAGCTATGAAATAAGGATTGGAACAAAATCGATCTATCTCGCTTGGTTTCCGAGATATCTGAGAGGAATAACCGGTAGAGAAATATGCGATTTTTTAAAAGAAAGAAATATATATTTTATTTTTTGGAATATCTCACAAACTATTGGATTCACGAGAATTTATTAAATTTTTTTTGTAGTTTATGAAATTTTCTATAAAGAAAAGTTTCTTCCAATTTTTCTCTGAGCCTACTTGTCTCGCAGATTATTTGCAAGAGAAGCTGCATCTGATTTTTGCCAAATATCTCTTCTAATTACAATTATTCTGCGAATATCTTAAAAACATTAGGTTTACGGAAATTCAGCAGAAAAGTTTTTTTTTACACTGAGAGAAAAGATTTAATAATATTGAATGATTCGGAACAAATAATAATCGATTGGAAGAGACCAAACCTTTCTTTAAATCGATTTCCCTATCTTTTCATAGAAATTCGAAGGAAGATTTAGGGTTTTCTAATCGATTATTATTTGTTCTGAATGAGAATTCTGTACAGTCAACTATTTTTGTGCTTCCTATATAGATTTATTTAATATTCCTAAATTTTATCTCTAAGTGTAACTCGGAAAATCCTTCACGAGAAAGTTCTCCTGATATTTTTACCTAAACCCACTCATTTTGTAGTTGTCTTCGAAATAATCTAAACGAAATTTCTCAAATTATAAATTTCCCTACGTAATAAAGAAAAAAAAATTCTTTCCATAATATTTCTACTCATTTGAGAAATAAATTCCCTTGAATTTTCAAGAATTTTTCAATTCTTCTTCGAACCAAACTGAATCTCCGTAAACGAAACTGAATTCCACAGGAAAAATAATTGGAAATTGATAACACTGAAATCAGTAGTGAAGAGGGAAAAATTGGTCAAATCTATTTTTTTACCAATTTTCTCTGAAGGATGTCTCTAAAAAAAAGGATTGAAACCAAATCGTCCTATATGGCTTAGATTTCGAAATATTTTAGACAAAACTGATAACAAAATGAAAATCAATTCATCTCAAAACTCGATATTTTTTCTTACATCTTCACCACAGAATCAATAATGAGTTTAAATATAAATAAAAAAAAATCAAGAATTCATTTTAATCATAATAAAATTCTTTTTATCCCTCTTTTACCAAGGATAATAGAAATTGAAGAAAATTACATTTAATGTAAATTTAATGTAGAGAATAGAGTTCACGTGTTGATCCCACAATATTTATATCTGAGTTGTTTTTATAGTCATGCCATTACCACTCACGGCATCGCTTACACTTTTCACTTTATCACTTGTCCTATAACCCCCGGGTAGTCTCAACTCAAAGACTTTTATCCTTCCTTTACCTCCTCCTTACGCTCCTTCATTCAAACACCTATTGTTTATACCTTTATTTAACATTCAGCCTGTAAAAAAATGGAACGTGACACTTTTAAAATGGCCCTTGCGCATGAAAAAGGGTGAAACATATACAGACAATATTACACCTTATGTTTTATTATGAGTTTTTCCAAGTGGTCGAGTAAAAAGAAAGGCTACAACCTTGTGGTATCGTATTGCTAGTATTTCCTTCATATCTTGGCCAACACTTTCTACGTTAAATAAAAAGCATGGTGAAAATAAATGTCACGTAAATAAGAATGAGAGAGAGAAATGGGAAAAAATATACTGAGCATGCTTTGAATTTTATCAGGGAATTTTGAATAAAATTTTTTGAAAAATTTATGAATGTGTTATGCGTGGACTAATCCGTCTATTCCCTATTTTTCTCTGGGGATGTTTTTGTCTCAGATTCTTCTTCCTCTCCCCTTGTTTTTAACGTTATAAAAGGAACGTGAAAAAAATTTTGAGGGCAAAACGTCTTTAATCAATAGGAAAATTTTCGTAGAATATCTATGTTTTTTGTCGTTCATGATGATGAATATTGAATTTTGAGGTTAATGGGGATAATGGACAGATGAATAAATAGTAGAACCGATATATTGCAACAGAACTGTTCTTCAAGTTTAATATTATTATGAAAATTTACATTTATCTGAAGGTATTCAAAACTTTATATCAACCGAAAATTCATTTAAGCAATTTTGTCACAGGCTGATTTTTAATGTATGTTTTATTTTTATTGCATTTATAGAGTCTGAAGAAGGTTCTAATCAGAAGCGAAACGTCGCAATTTTAGGAAATAAATGTGAAGATTGACTTCTACTGTTTATTCATCTGTTAACAGAATAATATAAATGGAAAAAATTGAAATTTTTTTATGAAAATTCATGTTAAGGAATAACGACGCGAATTTAGTTCATGATCAAACTTGAAAAATTATTAAAAAACTAACGACGTTATCCGCTCTTTATCTATTTCAGTAGCGAAAAGTGTTAGAATTTTTGAAAAATAACTGGCGTCCATCCTATAATTATTATTTGAGCTTTGGGTAAAGCTGACATTAATATTAGTATCAATTATTGGGGAATTGGATTATATTAATCGTCACAAGGTTTCCGGCGAAATCACCATATCTCTTTTAGATTCCGAGATATTCCCCAAAAACTTAGTTACAAAAAAATTGATTTATCTTGTTTTACCTCTGAGCTACAAAATTCTGCTTCAAAAAAATCTCACGTACCCTGAGGATGAAGGAAATCTTCAACAAAGAAAAATCGTTAATGCATTAATAATTGATTTTTCCACTTCATGAAAAATTATATGTAAGTAGATGTATACACTGCATAATCCAGATGCTGCGATAACACACAAGAAAGAGAGAGAGTGGAAGAAAAAGATGGCGACAGGTGGTACGAGTCTGCTGAAAAATTAACATTCCCCTTTTACCCTTTTGCTGTTTCACGTTCAAACACACATGTAGACACACAGAGAAAGGCCCTGGCGTCTGTTCGTACTAATGGTCCCCTGCAATATTCAGCTTCTTGGGGGGGTTGTAACGGTCAAACAATCCGTTCATTTCTCCAGCACATGAAAATCCTTTTCACTGAAGGCGCGAGTCAAGGTTGTCAACAGTGTCTCCTCCTCTCATCTTTTTCAGTGTAAAAAAAAAAGTAAAAAATATAAAAACTATTCACTGTCTGGACTGTCACGTTGCACGTGGAACGAAACAAAGAAGATAAAGAGAGAAAAAAAATAATATAAAGAGAGGGTAAAAAAGTGTGAACCTTGTGCAGTCAGCGAAAAAACCCATGGTTCCATTTTCTCTCGTCCAGTAGTGTAAAATTTTCCCAACATTTTTGACGCTATCAACGTGGGAAATCTGCAACTTTTGAGAACTACAACAACAGGAGTCACTCGAATACTCGACAGCTGTGTCTCGTTAAACGCTAAGGCCAATTTAACGCTTCTTTACTGAATTTCTTTCCAAAAGTTAGAGCTATTAATTTCTCTTTCCTTTAAATCTCAAGTTCCTCTTTTCACTGTTTTTTTTCGTGTTGATATTTATTTAGAAGTTGATGGATTTTTTGATGTTCGAGAATTTCAGGAAAGATGTGAAGAGATGAAGGAAATTCTTCTTTCAGCACGTTCCTTCAAATAGAGAAATTCAATGGAAAAAATAAAAGAAACAAATTGATTTTTCTGTAAAACTTATTCTGACACTTCTTCCAGTGACACTTCTTCAGAATAAATTTTCCAAGTTTTTTTTGTATAAATTTCTCGATGAAATTTATTCATTTTTTTTGCCTCAGGAACATTGAATTTACAAAAATGATGAAACCTCTTTACTACAAAATTATTTTACTGATATTTCAGAAACCATTGGGTTTATGGGAATTTATACAGAAATATTTTTTTTTAATTATGAAATTTTTTATGAAAAAAGTATTTTGATATTTTGCTTTCAATTCACTCGTTTCAAAGTTATCCCCAAAATAAACTGAACGAAATTTCTGCACTGGGAAGAAAAAAGTGGTAAAAATGATCAAATATTGATTCTATTGGTCGTTAGCAAATGTTTTTTTGAAATAATTAAAAAAAGTCGTTGAATTTACTGAATTTCGATCATTCAAACAAATCAACTGTTTGAATGAACAAAATTCAGTAAATTTAACAACTTTTTTTTCATTATTTCAAAAAAAATATTCGTTAAAGACCAATAGAATCAATATTTGATCGCTTTTTACCACATTTTGTTTCCCAGTGTAAAATTATTAATTTTCTACTCTTTGAAGAAAAAAAATACTCTAAAATTTTCATGAATTTCTCAATCTCTTTTCGAAGCTATTTTTTTTTATTTGAAAACGATTTAGGATAAATTTATTTACACAACTGGAAATTGGCCAATAGTTTTCCATCGATTTGTATCATTACAGATTTTCAAATAAACGGTGGGAATTTATTGTCGAACGTTAACGGCACAGCCATAAACCTAAATTATTGTAGGCAAAGGGAAATACTTGACTGCAAAGTAATTGCTACAGACTTTAGTACACATGCATACAACAATGCAGTGAGGCTACTTTGGAGTAGCCAATAGCTACCCACACTCCAGAACCTCTAAGAAGCCTTCCTTCCCTTTGACCACAATCATGGTTAAGATGAAGGAGCAAATGTGGTCGCCTGTAGTATGGAGCGGTCAGCCCTTGGTATTTCGAAATTGTTAAAATTCCAGAGCCAAGTGCTCTCGATATTCAGGATCGTTTGTCTCGGATATTTACTCGTAAATTAAGATGAAAGTGCCGTTTAAAGGATAATTTCGTGAGGGGACCCGAGTCGAAGATTTCAGCCTCATTTCGGCCTCATACTGAGGTTTGGGCTGAGGTTGATGAGACTAAAATGAGGCTCTTGGCATAGGAAAAATGTATTGCATCTACGGTCTCATATCACCCTCAGATTGCTCAGTATTTCCCTTTTAGACGTCCAGAGGCTGATATGAGGCTTAGCTGTACAGCCGGGAAAGAACCTCTTGGACCTCAAAATTTATTTTCGCGCTGCCCCTTGCCTCTCTCCCTCCCCTTTGTATTCGCTGCTTTCAAAATAAATCTTAAAAATTATAAATTAAAAAAATAATTATTATTTGTTTTTTGATGACATTTTCTATTCGGAAAAAGTATACATATGAATGTTACATTTCATATAATCATATAATGAAAATGAGAGCAATTACAAAACTGTATACAAGAGTCCTGGAGGAGCGCCTATCATGGCATGTTTCCTTGTCCGCTTGATCGTGATTAGAGGCTGAAATATAAATTGAAAATGGATGTTAATTTTTTATTATTAGATTTTGGAAAACATCTCGCAAACTGCGTGAGATAGAGTGATTTAGCCTCAATCCTTTCTTGTAGCTATCCAAATGTTCTACAAGGAAGCTTGAACGTATCGCTTAGTTTCCGAGATATTCCTAAAAACCTATTGACAGGTTATAATTCACACTTCAAGTGTTACACAAAAAAATTTCACTCCTTAATTCATCATGGAGAAAATATAACTTATGAAATTGCAGAATCTATGGTGTGATGATGGAAAAAAATCCTAACACCCCTCTTCTTGTCACCTCCCACGAATTCCCAAAACTGAGGGCTCGTAAACGCTACCAGGTATCTCACAAAAAAATGTCATGCCTTAGTTCGCCATAGAGAAGGACTTATAACGAATAAAATCCCGAAATCTATGGTGTGACGGTGAAAAAAAACGAACACCCCCTTCTTGTCACCTCCCGCCAATTCCTAAAACTAAGGGCTCGTAGACACCTTCAAGTGTTACACAAAAAAATTTTATGCCTTAATTTGCCATAGAGGACTCATAACGAATAAGATACCGAAATCTATGGTGTGACGGTGAAAAAGAATTCTAACACCCCCCCCCCCCTCCTTATAACCTCCCCTGAATTTCCGAAACCGGGGGCTCCCAAATGCTCTCAGGTATTACACAAACAAATTTCATGCCTTTATTCGCCATATCGCCAAAGTTATTGAATATTATCTCTTAAATATGGATAAATCGTAGCAGTCATAACGCCCGAATTTCTGAGAATGTTTTCGACGATGTTTTCGATGCTGGCTTCAGTGACATTCTTTTCTGTAAAGAATTTCGAGAGCTGCCAAAAACGATTAGGGCAAAATCGTATGAAGTGTCGTGATCCATGAAATCGAAGAATTAAAATTTACAAGAGTGAACTCACCACCAAATGCGAGCACTTTTGGGTCATTCTTTATCGTTTGTCCACTTGCTTTGTCCTTCCATGGAAGAGTTCTCATATCACCCACACTTGAGTGATTCTTCCCTACGAATTTCACTGAACTAACGTCCTTTTAAGGAATATTTACCCAATAAATGAGCATTAACATTGATTTTCGTGAATTGACTGGATCTTTTTTAAATTTGCCGCACCGTCATTCAACACTTTTCTATTACATAACACACTTGAAATTTGCAGTCATAGGCAAATGATATTTATAATTTTAATTTAAAACGGAATAAAAAATTGACTCGATGAAGCCTGCTAAGTAAACGATGTGTCCGAGCTGGAGTTCAACTGGCTACTGAAGGGTGAACGAAAATATTCTTTTCTCTGAAAATGGTTGACAAGTTTTATTTTGTTGAGAAAGAACAACGTTGCATTAAACGGCTTCTAGGCGCACATGTGTTTACTGCAACGAAATGCTGTTGGAAAAAAATTGAGAGAAAGTATGGAGAAGATTTACAGCCCTGCTCGATGGGCTTTCAAAAAGAGTCGACCGAGGACTGCGATGGGAACAATTGAGAAAAATAGTGTATTGAGGCTCATCTGAGGTTAACGAGATTTCGGATACCCAAAAAAGTATGGATGGCTGTAGGAAAGAGACTGCAGAGGCTCAAATATGGTTCCAAGTGCTCTTGAGTCTCACCTGAGCCTCACATCTGAGTTCTCAGCGGTCTACGAGGGCAGTTAGAGGCTGAATGAGAGTAATGAGGGCTATTTCGAGGCTGAAATCTTCGACTCGGGGAACTTGACGTCTTTTTTCTTATACAATTCAGGAGTAAAAATTCGTGATTTTTCAAATGTCGATGATCGGAATGTATTTTTTTCCTTTTAATATCTCGGAAATTAGTGGGGTTTCGAGAATTTATCAAGAGACCGTTTCTGTAGCTGATAAAATTTCCTATAGGAAAAAATCTCTTGACATTTTCCTTTCGATCCACTCATTCCGCAGATATTTGGAAGAAAAGATGCATGTGATTTTCTTCAAAACTCTATTTTTATTACAATTATGTCTGTTGAGACCTCAGAAACCGTTGGGCTTAGAATCATTTGTTGAAAGCCCTCTTTTTTAGCTTATAAAATGCTCTACAGAAAAGGTTTCCCCCTAAAACCACTAATTTCAAAAATGTTCCAAAAATAATCTGAACAAAATTCAGCAAATTATTCATTTTCATGATTGTTCTACTCCTTTCTGAAAAAATCCCCTTAAATTTTTATAAATCTGTGAATTTTCCTTCGAAATCCAATAATTTCTCTCGAACAAAAATAAATTCTGCAAGAGAAATAATTGAAGTTAATAACATTGGAACCATTAGTAAAGGACAAGTCGATTTTTTTACCAATTTTTCTGAAGAATATCTCAGAAACTAAACGAGACAGGGCGTTTCCCCCTCCCCCCTCCCTATTTTTTGTAGAGAATTTTAGAATTCCCTCTCAAGAGATACAAAAAAGGACTTGAGCAAAATCGCTCTATCTCCCTTAGTTCCCAAGATATTTTCCTAGAAAGATCAGAGCAAAGTTATGAAAATGAATAATTTGAGAAATTACGTGCAGATTATTCTGGGGAAAAATTTCAAATGAGTGGATTTAATGGAAAATATCAAGAGATCTATTCCCTAGAGAATTTAATGAGCTACAAAATCTCCCCTGACATTTTTCCCTAGATCAACTCATTTCAAAATTGTTCCCAGGAAAATCTGCACGGAATTCTTCAAATTATTAATTTCCATAATTTTCCTACTCTTTTGAGAAAGAAATACGAATTACGTAAATAATCTTGAATTTTTCTTAATCTCTCAATTTTCCTTCGAACCCCAATAAATTTCCCATGAACGAGGAAAAATTTTGCAAGAGAGATAATTTAAACCTAACACCATAGAATATTCATGAACTTATTAAAATATCAATTCTATTTAATAAAATTCAGAAATTTTATATGACAAGGAAAATCTCTATAAGCCTATGAATGTCATTTGATAGTAAACTGGTAAATTCATAGTGACATGAGCATTAAAAAACATTTTTCCCTGTCTACTCTCTTCCCTTCTACGGTTATACCTCAATATAGTTTGTAAATTGCCTTTTAAATAATTCTACAGGTAAACGTTTGGGAGCAGGGATTTTCCTGTCCGCTTCACTCTCAGTTGTCGTCGTCATGGGCTTTTATTTTACTCTTTCTCTGCTTCTTCGCCCAGTTTTTTCCTCTCTTTCTCTCTTCCTTTTTCGTCTACTCTATCACATCACGATTTTCAGGGGCTTTGGCCCGGTTGAAGCTTATACGCACGACTGGGACTCTCTACAATGGCTAGACGACTTTAATTCTAAGAAAGAAATGCATTTCCTCCTTTTATTATTATCATTGTCACTAATTTCTTTTTTCATTGCTCATTTTTTTTATCTTTTGAGTTCAACTTAAAGTAAAAGCAATAGTTTCATGAGCATTGCATTATTGAGTTTTCAACGATGAAATGGCAGAGAAAAAAAGTGGAACAAAATGAAAACATTGATCGTTAAATTTTATTTTTCTGCAGTTCTTTTCGGGAGAAATTGGTGGGTATTTTTTGGGGGATGAATAAAAGAAGAATTTTGATTGGTCAGACATTTTTTCTCGAGAATTTTGTGTACTGAAAAAAAAGCAAGAACTATCAGATATAAATAAAAAAAAAAAAGAAAAAACTATCAGATATTTGTTCCATTGGTACTCAGCAAATATCTTTTTGAAATGATGAAAAAGGTCGTGGAATTCACTGAATTTTGTTCATTCATACAGTTAATTTGTTTGAATGAACAAAGTTCAGTAAATTCAACAACTTTTTTAATTATATGGAAATAATATTTGCTAAGGACCGATGGAACAAATATTTGATACTTTTTACCACTTTCTTTCAGTGTGGAACTTGGAGGCATTAAAAAAACTATTGGAATTGTAGGAGTGTTAAAAATCAAGGATGAATAAGTGGGACAAGAAGAATTAATTGGCTTCAAGATTATGTGTGATGGAATATTCCAGCAAATAAGCAAAAGGCCGAAATCTTTTATTTAGGTTTTGAAATTTTCCATGAAAATCGTCTTTACTCTTCAAACAATAAAAAAATCAATAAACAACTGAATCTCTTTCAATGATTCTATTGAAATTCTGAGGGAATTTCCGATGGAAAGCACGTGTTGGAATTTGTTTTTTAATTCTCTCAAAATTCGACTGTTTTTCCCTGAAAATTGAAGAAGCAATCCATTTCATTTTCTAAAATTTTCAGTTTTTTTGCAAATATTACTTTTTTTTGATTATCGTAATGTAGAAAATCAGTGACCTTATTAAAAGCGAGCACATTTCCCATCAATTCGCTTGATTTTCACTAGATTTTGTACGGAATTTCATAAAAATTCTATTCTTATTCAGAAAAATCAGTTCTTCCCCATTTTTGTTTCCAAAAATCATTGAAAATTAATTGGAGACCACTGAAATTGATGGAGAATTAATGTATTTAGAGACTCATTTTTTATTTCCTGCGCTATGACAATAAAAACTGGAGAAATTCACGAAAAAGCATTTTTTTGTTATTGTTGTCGTCCATGATGATATAATTAATTTAGAGGTTAATTGGGATATTAGACAATTAAATAAATATTCGAATTCGATCTTCACATTTATTTTTCTAAAATCGCTGGTGATTTCAGAAAAATGAATGTGAAGATTGACTTCGAATATTCATTTAATTGTCCAATATCCCAATTAACCTCTAAATTAATTTTTTTTTCAATGATTATTTAAATCGCTCGAAAAATTAAAAAAAAAAGAAAAGCCACTTTTTACTTCATTGCACTTTCATTAGAAATTCCCTCGGCTTTTCATTGGGATCAGTAGATAAATTCTATTCAGAACCATTTCATTGAAAATCCCCATTTCACCCTATTATCCCCATAAACATCATTCAAATTGCTTTTCAACATTTTTCAATAGATAAAACAAATGCTCTGCAGTGTCACATGAGAGGTATTTACTCTTTGATGTGGTTATCACTCGAAAATTGAGGGTGAAAATTTTGCACACTACAGTTGTGAAGAATGAAAATCACGCTGGCACCCTTTTTCCACTCTGTTCCAATAGATAAGAGTTTTTTCCTTCATTTTCCGCTTTTTCCTCCACTTTTCCTTCTGATATCGCATTTTATTTTTCTCTTGAATACTCAAGAGCTCTTTCACTAGAATCTCACTCGTTGAATTGACTGGGTGAGAGAATAATTCGCACTGAGTGTCTGACCGTACGTATGGTTGTACTACGGTGAATTTGAAATGATGAATTCACGATGAATTCAGTTATATCGATGCAGTATTTTTGAGTTGCTACTATTTGTAGCAAATTGAGTGGATGAATTGATAGTAGATTGCTATTGATTGTACGTGATGAAATTCCTGAGATTATTCAAATTATTGTTCTTCAATTTGGGAACGCTTAGAAATGGTTGGATTTCAAATTTTCAGTAAAAGCCGATTTGTTTTTTTTCCAATTTTCGATAAATTTTGAAGAATATTAGGATTTTGAGGTTTTCAATTCAGGAGTAAAGGGGTGAGAAAAGGGTAAATATATTTTTTTTTCACTAATTTTTCTTTTTTGAGAATATTTCCAAAAGTAATGGAAATGCGCTCTTTTTATTAGAGCAAAAGGGACGTGTCTTCAGCGATTTCCAAGCTATTTTCAAAAAAAAACATCAGCGAAAATTCTCTGAATTTCGGAATTTCCAATGAAGTTGTAAAATTGGAAAACAGTAAAATTTATTGAAAATTACAAATTTAAACAAATTTCAAGAGCTACAAAGAGGAATTACTGCAATATTTTCGAACAAAAAGGCTATTTATTTCATTTTTGATCAATCAAAAATTGATGATAATTATTATTTGAATTTCCAGTGTTGTTCAATGAAAATTAATAAAATTTGAAAAATCCATTTTTTATTTATTCACGAAAAAAAAGTTCGAAAATAATAAATTTTATCTTCCAACTAAATTACATCAATCAACCAAAACGATTAATTATATTTGAAATATACGTTATAAATGTAATTGAAGGAAATGAACCGTGGAACTTTATCCACAAAATTTAGTTCAATAAAATAAATAATTATCCATCGTTTCAATTGTGAATAAACGTATCAATACGCTTGGCCGTGTGTCCACTGCACGAATTATTATCCCTCTAGCCCGAGGGAGCTTCAGAATGATCCCCCCCCCCCTCGCTCACACCCCATCCTCCTGCCTCTGACAGTCGACCACTTCCCACAAATATCCGTTAGACATAATTCAGTGTAAATATTTTCCAGAATTTTGAGTTTTGTCGGGGGAAAATTTGTTGTTGATAATAATCTTTATTATGTGAATTACGTGACAGGGATGAAGGGCTACTGTACACAATTATTTCAAATGGGCTGTTTGGATTGTAATGTAGATTTTCAACGTCATACATTTGATATTTGTGAAATTGTACGAACTGTGTACATAGATAATGATGAAAATGCTGAATTTCAAAGGAATTAACATAATTAATGTAACGAAAAATTTGTATTTCGACTGATAAAGCCAATGAATTTCGAAAATTTCATCATTTCTATTGAGATAATCGAAAATTTTACACTGAAACATTATTCAAATTTCAATAGAAATAATTTTACTATTTACTATCTCCATAAAAGCATTTTGAAATTAATAAATTATGGAAAATTTCATGATTATTTGAATAGAAAATCATATTAATAACTCAGTAGCAAACCGGTAAAATGAACATTCTGAAAATATCTCGGAAATAAATGGAGATACGCCTTTCTTGTTCTAACACCTTTCTATAGCCTCTAAAACTTTTTATAAAAGAGGACTGGGGCTAAAGGGGCCTATTTCCTTCAATTTTCGAGATATTCTCCAAAAAATATTGGTACACAAAATCGACTTATCCTGCTTGTAGATTTGGAAAAAAAAAATATTTACTATTTTTATTTTCATAAATCAAACTACAATTTAGTAAGTAAGTGACGAAACCGGATAAATCGATAGAATATTTCGGAAATTAATGAAGATACGCCCCTCTTGTTTTAATCCTTTTTTTGTAGAGAAATTCAAGATCTACAGAGAAGGATTCAAGTAAAATCACTACATCTCGCTTAGTTTTGAAAAAAATATTTTGGCAAAAGAATTATTTGTCCTGTTTTACCCCTTCACTACTGAATTCATTACAGAAAAATTGATTTCACGTTTCAAATGTGGATAATACCATTGAAATAATTATTTTTTGAAAATATTCACTCTCAAGTAGAAAAAATGACAAAAAATAGTCAAAAGCATTATTTTTTTTCATTAAACTTTTATTTGAAATTTTTACGATGATTATCCAGTAAAGATCTCTAAAGCGAGTTGGTTTGGGGAAAAAAGACGAAAGACCTTCTCCATAAAAAAATTTCAGAGCTTTAAAAAAATTCTAAAATTTTCTACGAATAATCTGCACCTGATCCTTCATGGAAAGGTAAATTTACCAGATTATCATTGAACAAAAAACCAGATTTTCCTTAAAAACCCAAAAATCATAATATGTCCCCTAAATAAAAAGGAAAAGTTCAAAAAACAAAAGGAACTTCCTGAAGTATAAATTTTCAGAGTGAAAAGACTCAATTTACGGTCATCCACAACCCTAGAATTTTTTCCCTGAGAAAAGTAAACGAGAAAACGCAAAAGAGAAAAAATAATATTTAATAAAAATGAAGAAGGGACTTCGCTCTAGTAGTTGACGAATGATGGGATTCTCCGTAAAAAAGTCTACAAGAAATTTCAAGATAGCGTCACAAGAGGGTAGAAGAGCTCCCACGAGATCTTACCACAAGAGGCAGAAAGAATGAGAGTGAGAGAGAAAGAGAACTGAATAAAAAAATAACGTGAAGGAAAAGAGAAATTCGTCTTAGAACAGTGGGTGTGCACAGTGCTGTGGGCAGAGCCGTCATTAATTCTCATTTACGTGGACAATGCTCCGTTTTCCTCCAAGTGCCAAAGAGTGGGTTTTCCCTGCTCCTTGTTGAAGGGAGAGAACAAGTGAGAATCATCCAGTCTCTCTTTTCTCAGCTTTTCACAGAACTCGCAAATTCTTTTGCTTCTTCATCTATTTTTTTTATTATTTTTTTTTTCATTTATTTTCATTATTTTCTCTTTCTTTCTTTTTGTTCTCTATTTTCTTTTGTTTCAGGCAGATGATTTTCTATCTCAACAGTGTCGAACAGCATCGAGGAAGGAAATTAAACTTTTCCAACCAAGTACGAATGAGTTCGTTGCACGATCCTAGACTGTCCCAAATACTCACACCTCTTATTTCTCAAGTATTTTATCGTCAATTCCCTCCCCTCCCCTCCCTTTTACACTCTGCTTCTATCTCTATCTCTCTCTTCTTTACACTTATCCACCGTGACTTTATTTCTCCCTCTGCACGCGTATAAGTTAACAACAAGTCTCGAGAGAGAAATGAAAATTGTGTAGAGCTGAAATGAACAATGATTCATTATAAAATATTTTTTTAATTCAATTTTTTAAATTGAAGGATTTTTAAATTCATTGCTGATTCTACTTCTGGAGTTTTGGTTCACGTGAATAAATTGAATAGCAAAGAAATAAAATCGGGTAAGTATTTTTTTGTCATTTCTTTTTTTGCTCTGTATCTTTTTTGTAGCTCTTGGAATTCTCTATAAAAAAAGGGTAAAAGGGGCGTATCTCCATGAGTTTACGAGATATGTTTAAAAAATTATTGAAACAAGAAAATTTATGTAAAATAAACACTTCTCCTGACATGGGGTTTTTCTCTAGCTTTTCCCTACACAGAGAAAGATGTTTTCTTAATTTAAGAATGTGCAGTCACTTAATTTAAGAATGTGCAGGTCACTTAAATTAAGTGACTTTTCTCGCTTAAATCAAGTGACTTTTCCTTTCTCAATTTAAGAAAGTAAAACTTATTTAAATCAAGTGCGTTTTCTCACTTCAATCAAGTAACTTCTTCTTTCTTAATTTAAGAACATAAAAGTCACATGAATTAAGTGACTTTTCTCACTTAAATCAAGTAACTTTTTCTTTCTTAATTTAAGATCATAAAAGTCACTTAAATTAAGTGACTTTTCTCACTTAAATCAAGTGACTTTTTCTTTCTTAATTTGAGTGACTTGCACATTCTTAAATTAAGTGACTGCACATTCTCAAATTAAGAAAACATTTTTCTCTGTGTATTCTCAACATCTTTTTTTTTCATTATTCACTCATTATGTACATTGGAGAATATCTCGGAATCTAATAGAGATACACATTTCTTGCCGTAATTCTTTTTAGTAGCTCTTGGAAATCGTAGGAATACGAATGAATACAACGTCCTATCCCGTTTAGTTTCCGAGATGTCCTTAAAAAATGATTGCAAAAGAATAACATTTTTCTCGTGAACTTCAATTTCAGTCGAAAAATCATGTACTCAATATTTTCAAAATATATTGAAAACTAAGCGAGATGGAGCGATTTTATTTGAATCCTTTTTTGCGACTCTTAAACTTCTTTATAGAAAAAAAAAAAAAAACTTCTTTACAAAAAGGGATAAGAGCAGAATAGCCTAATCTCTTCTACTTTCTGAGATTATTTTCAAAGAAAAATCGGCGAAAAACATTGACTTATCCTGTCTTATCCCTTCCATACTAAATTTTCTTATTCCGGTAGAATCAAAGAAAATTTCAAAAATAACTCAACTTCATTACGTCTAAAAACGGAATTTCAATTATTACGTTGGAATTTCAGTCTCCATTCCGCCTGTCTCTTATCTTAAAACAGAAATTTTCCCCGTCACTTTCAACATAACCCCCCTCCCCTCCCCCCAAAACTCAAATAATCCCATGTTCCAAATGACATTAATCCACAGCAAAAAAATCCCTGAAATTTTCGAAAAATCTCTCAAATAAATCCTATAAAATCTCCTGAATCATCCGAGAGCTCTTCCATTCTCACCTTTAAAAATCCTCTCACTCCCCCCCCCCCCCCCCTTTTCACCCCTTACCAATCTCTCTGGCATGACTCTGAGCACATAAAAAATCCTCTCAAACGTTTGAGTGAATCAATTGCACTGAACCACCGATGAATCGCGAATAGAAGAGAATCCTCGAGTAATAATAATAATAATAGTAGTAGAAAATGTGAGAATGAGAGAGAGAGAGACACGCGAGAGAGTTGGGGAAAAAAAAGGATGTAATTGTCTTTGCAGGTGACAGAGGGCGCGGCCTCTGCTCTCAATCCAACTGGTGCGAGAGAGAAAAAGAAAAAGAGAGAGAGAGAGAGAGAAAAAGACTGAGGAGAAAGAGGTGGTGAACATCTTCAGAAAGAATATAAATTCCTCGGGTAATTTCGTGCCCTCTTTGCACCCACGAGGCTTTTATGGCTTTTATTCCTATGTAGTTTTATCCCTTTCGTTTCGCTTCGCTTCTTTCGAGCTATCGCTGAAGCATTTTCCTTCTCCAATGCTGCATCCCTACTCCTCAAAAGTCCATTCTAGAATGGAAATTCGATCGAAAAAAGCTTTCAAGAATGAGAAAATAAATGTAAAAAAAAAAAAAAAAATCTAACCGACATTTTTATTATTATTATTATCATTGTTTTTTTTCATCTTATTCATAGACTTCGCTAAGAGGAGACTGGAGCGATGGAAATATCATTGATGTTGTCATAGCACGTACATTGTTCTCAAGCACGTACCATGTACTTCAACCCCCCCCCCCCCCCTCCCCCTTCACCCATTCCTCCTTCACTCCATTTGGGAAAAGGGTTATGCTCTCGAAACAAGCGACACGAGTGACACAGACAACACCCAAGGAATTTATATACATATAGACACACATAGTGGGAAAGGAATTGAGACGTCTACATGTGTCGCTTTGTATCGATCCTTTAACTTCTTGCTTGTTCACTTTGTGGTATCACTTTGCAGGTTAAATTTTACACAAACCAGTGTCTTTGATGTTTTAGAAAATTAATTTAACGAGTTAATTAATTTTGTTTGACGGTGATTAACACGTTTGCTTTAATTGAGTTTGAGATTGGAATTTTTAGGGAATTGGAGGGGAAAAAGGGGTATTCTAGTAGCGAAGGTGTGGAACAGGGTGGGTATTTTTTTCTACATTTTTTTGGGAATATTTCGGAAGCTAAGGGAAATTGGGCGATTTGAGACAAATTGCTTTCCTTTAGCTCTTGAAATTGTCTACAAAAAGAAAAGGATCATAACAAAATTCAATTATGACAGCGAAAAAAATGACTTTTCTTGTTTTACCTCTTCGCCACTGAATTATTATTTTTAATTTTTTTCAACGTGTCAGAATTGATTTTCTATTCATTTATTTTTCAATATCATTAGCTGTTCACTTTTCTTTTAAATCCTATTAATTCATTAAATTTTCCTTGCAAAATATTCATTTCAAATAATCCAATCTTTTGCCTATTTTTCATTGTAAAATGACTTGGAAACTAAGCGAGATAGGACGTTTTTGATCTTCAGCTTCTTCGTAGAAAATTTAAGGAGGTACAAAAAAAATGATTAGGACAAATTTGTTCTATCTCGCTTAATTTCCTGGAAATTCTTTGAAAATAGTTGGAACAATAAACTTGTTATATTTTATCACTTTACTACTGATTTATTTAGAATTATTTTTTTATGAAGATTTCTCCTCAATATACGTGTTTAAAAAATATTGGAAAAAAAATTAAAACAATTTTTTTGATTTATTATCTCATATTGCTTCTCTACTGAATTAATTGAGTTTATTTTTGGTATTTTCATTCCTATTCATTCATTTATCTCACGGAATTCATTATTGAATATTCCAAAAAGTCATATTGCATGAGAATAATTGTTATTAATTCTTGGATGAATTTTTATTCAAAATTGAAGTACATGAAAAATTGAGGAATTTCACTGAAATTTCATAAATATTCCATCGTATGATTTATTGTTCCAATAAAAACAAATGAAAATACTCATATGCCACTTGAATGTAATGAATATAGGTGGAATATTCTGTGACGATTACGAATGAAAAAAAAAATGCAATCAAGCGATGGCTTCATTGTTTTCCGTGCTGAAAATATAAAATGCATGAAAAAATCTCGTAACACCAATTTCCGTAAAATAGTTACGTTCTATTGTTATAACTTTTTAGCGTACCAGTGAATAAATCAAACTTTTTACACTCATTCTATTGTTGTGAAACAAAACGATGAATTGTTTAAAAATATTTTTTTAATAGAACAGAAGGAAAGAGAATTTCAACAGTTTTTTTTCATTATTTATTTCTATTAAACAAATTTACTTATAGATTACCTACATTTTCTCCTAGCATTGATTTATTATGTATTAGAAAAATTAAACAGAAATGGAGACATGTTGAAGCACCGTCACAATTTTTTCCAGATTTTATCATAAAGGCCTTCACTGCAAAAAAATTCTGATCGATTCTGCCCCCTAGTCCGTATAGTCTCGACCTCTCATACTTTATAATTAATAATCCAACAGAATAATAATAATAATAATATTCAGCACACGTGTGCTTACAGTATTAATGGTGTATTGTAAAAAGCTGAATGAAATTGTGTACAAAATTCATAATCCGAAAGAATAATACATACACTTTATTGTATGGAAAAACGTTAACCAATTTACGGTCCGAAAATTCCGAAAAAATTGTTTGAAAAATTTCACCCGAAAATTGTTCTCCTCCCACTTGAAATTTCCTTAAACAACCTGCGAGAACAATATTTATGCTCATCATTTACAATTGAAAAACAAACACACAATTTATGATACCCGAATCCCCCTGACTTCCACTTTTCCTCATTCGCTTCAGTGAAGCACGTAACCATAACCTCAAATCATGCCACTGTAATACCTCAATTTCTAACCAACATCAACAACTCAACAAGATTTCAACAGCAGAGATAGAATTATCACATCATGAAAGCTGCGATTATCACTTTGATCAAAGTGTAAGTCACTTGTTAGTAACCATTTACGTCATAATTACTGAAAATCTGGGATTAACGTATCGAAGCCTTTGGCACAAGCACGGTTTACTCGTTCCACCATCTACCAAAACTTACTCCAAGTTTCTATCGCTGAGATATATAACGACAATCTAATTACTGTAATGGTCGTTAAGATAACGTTCATGTTACAATCTAAGCTATTAAGAAAAATCTCAATCTATTCTGTCAATTCTTGAGAAATTGCTTTCGTCTTAATTTTCAATTGCTGGAGTATTCTAATCAAGTTTAAATTTAAGTTCAAGTGACTTTATTAACATAATTTCGGGACATAGAATTTTCACTTATATTTAGCCCGTCAGCAGGCGCGCTAGCTCGCCAAAGGTCTCTAGGCGTGCAATGAGATTCACTCACACCTGACTATCTCGAGAACTAAGCGAGATAGAGTAACTTTGCCGGAATCCTTTTTTGTAGAACTTGAAATTCTCTACAAAAAAGAATTCTGGCAAAATCCTCGTATCTCGCTTAGTTTCCGAGAAATTAACAAAAAACTGATGGCAAAATTAAATGGATTTATCTGAAAATTTTTCGTATTCTTGATAGATTCGGTTCCGTTTACATAGAAATATTTCAGAAAAAAGGATTAGAATGAGAAAGGGGTGTCGCCAATGCTATTTACAACAACTGAGCCATGCTTAGGGTACTGCTACAATGGTCGCAAACGTGGGGTGGCGCAGCACTTGCAACGTTTACAGCACAATCGACTCAAATAGTTAGCGCACGACTAAGCGCAGACGGAAAAACTTTGAATTGACTTCAGTTACAAATTCAAGATGGCTGTGTAGTCAGGTGACTAAAGGCCAGCTGCGCCACCACGCAGCACAAAAAAGAAGAAGAAGAAGAAGACTTCAGTTAGCACTGACAGCTGTCACAATATTTTTGTCCGAAATAGGTGTTCAAGAATTATTGCTATTAACATATGCTTATTCAACAGGTTAATACATTTTTGTTAAGAATATATCTGTATTTATTTGAATCTCAAAATGCAAGGATATGGTGGATTCAGCCTATAAAGTAAGACTATGAACCTGAAAGAATTTATTGCGTGACACTGACTGAAAAATTGAACAGGAATATATGCTTTACGGAAGGAAAGTTTCAAAAATATCCATTAAAAAATCATAAAAATGGTCTCATCGAAATCTTTCGACTTATTTCTTTCTATTATTTCACTACTGCATTCTTCGAGATGATCGATTCTATGGCAGTATAACCTATTGAAATTGTCATAATTATCATATGCAATTCCAGCATTCATTCCAATTCAAAAAATTCTTGCATCCACCAATCATACTACATATCACACGCACGCTTTTTGGTTTTGCACCGCACATGAGTGTGACGTCGCACTACATTTGCGACCATTGTAGCATTACCCTTACTCACCGACTACGTTAGGCGCGTGATGAAAGAAAGTCTCACGCAGCGCGATGGCACGGAAGGAAAAAAAAATTTTTCCAGAAGAAAAAATCATTTTTGAAATTTTGCGATCACCATAATAAAGTAGAATAATTTTATGTCAAATACAAAAAAAATCGAGATTTTTCACTCATTTTTTAAGATAGTTTCCTATACCTCCAAAAAAAGTGTGAGAAAGTCTCATAGCGCGACAGCTGACGGGTTAAGTGGTTTTGTGGTCTTTGTGAGGCCTAGTATCGGGATTGAAAAGTGGATAATTTGGAGCAGGGAAAAGGAGACAAGAGAAAAAATCTTCTAATCTATTCTAATCAAGATTCTTGGTGTTATGTGAAAATATTATTATGGATTAGAGTCTCTTGTTCAATTAATTAATTTAGTCATAGAGCTACGTCCTTTTTATCCTGATTCTTCTTCCACAGTTCTTGCAATTCTTTACGGAAATGGATCAGAGCTAAATGGGCGTATCTACACTAGTTTCCGAAATATTCCTTTGCGAATGATCGCAAAGAGAAGCTAATTTGTCCTATTTTACCTGTTCTTAGTGACTTAGTTATGCCACTTTGAGAAGGAAATTGTCGGACTAAATAACATTTAATGATTGTGAGATTCGAGAGGGAATTTGGAGAAATTTCGGCTATGCGTGACTAATAGGGACAAAGGAGTCCGTTCAATGAGAAAACTGGGTGAGTCGTGTCAAACCTGGCAACACTGTTTTCCCTCTTATGATGTAAGAGACAGGATACATGTTCCTGAAGACCCAGGAAATTCTACTTAGACTTCAACCGCCAAACATAACGAATCACCTCGCGCTCAATCTCAACCAATATGATACCCTTGTGTGTGTATTATGCATGTATGTTTTTTCTCTCCTCTTCAAACCCACTTTTTTTTCTCTCACCCACTATATATTATCTAGACAATATCTTTCAGAGGTTAATTTCATGACACGACGCGGGCCCTATAATAGACTTTGCTATGCTAGCGAGACACAAAAAATTCGTAGCCAATCCGAGTGCGCGTTAGTTCGAGCAGGCCATAAAAGCCGCTGTTCCCAGAGCAAAATGTGGCTGGGAAGATTGTACTTTCAGGTAGGGGATAAAGAAAAATATCGCGTTATCTTGAGAAATATCGACAACACTTGTTCAATTAATTGATCCATTTATTAATATAGATAGGCCCTTTTTGCCCTAGAGGCCCTATTCTCGACTGAGGAGGATTTTTGTTTCACGCGAAGTCCCAATCGTAAGCGGAAAGTTTCACACGGAGTGACTAGTGAAATTAATTCCTATTCGGAATTTAGGGTACACAACGCAAGTCACTGCCTTGCTGTGTTTGAAGGTTATGATGTCGTGATTTTTGCGTGAAAATTCGATAAAAATTTGTTTTTGCACTGGACAAAGTTTAGTGGAGCATTTCATTTGATCCTGTGCCTTTCTTCGTTTTCCTTCTTTTGAACTAATGTCTTTGGAAGTCATTTTTTTAATCAATTAAAAGGCACTGTAGATCGCTCAATCGCAAACCTACCGCTTTTCACCAAATGAATCCGTGTGAGAGATTTCAATCGTGAACGGATAGTTTCTCCGCATGAAACTTTCCGCTAACGACTGGGATGTTGCGTGGAATAAACATCCTCCTCCGTCGAGAATAGAGCCCCTGATCTTTCTTTGTAACTGTAAGGAAATTTCAAGAAATTTTGGCTCGGTGTAACTAATTGGGACAAGAGGGTCCATTGAGCGAATAAACTGAACGAGTAGCGTCAACCCTGGCAACACTGTTTTTCCTCCTATGACGCAACAGACAGGAGACAAGTTCCTGCAGCCCCAAGGGACTTCACTTGGCCTTCAACTGCCAAACTTAATGGGTCACCTCGAGTGCAAACGTTACCGAAGACTTTGTCATTTCACTGTCTTAATTACTTTATGAACTTTATTCGAGTTAGAATATTTAGTACTCGATTCATCGATTAATCAAGTTATTAATCTGAGCGAGTTTGTTAGACCAACTACATTTTATGTCAATAATTACCACGTTACCCGGGGAATTTCTTTTTGAGATAATTCTATCTAATTAGGTATATGTGAATCGAATTTGATAGAATCCGATCGGCGGTCATATCTGTGGAGATATAGACAGATATGTTATGTGGGATCATGGTACAGGAGGCAGGATTAATAATAAATGAATAACATAAAAATAACTTTATTACAAAAAAGAACTTGAATAATTAAATGATAGAAGGGCATTTGGCCCACGATCTTCACTCTTCAACTTTTAGTCCAGAACTGACTCACTCTTTGTCCACTCATGCCATCCATACTCATTTGTTTATAATATTTTCTCTCTCATTCTTTCACACTCTTTCTCTCTCATACACATTGAAATTATAGGGACACACGAAGCACACGTGCCCTTATCGCACTCATTCCCAAAACTCATTCTCAGTTCAACCGAACTGCTCTGGTCTCACCCGATACTTTATTTTAAACAATCAAACCTTTTCATTTCTTAACGTCTCTAATATTTTGTTTATTCTTTCTGGTGACACTCATCCGTCTCGCTCACACACACACATCAAACATCACTCCACGTGCACTCACACAGTCACTTGAAAAAAAACAGTCATTCTACATGTTAGTAGATCTAACTAGATCTGATGAGATCTAACAACCCCACAACGGAACGGCCTAGATCTGAATCAGATATATTTATTTATATTCAGATCTTGGTAGATCTGAAAAATTGATAGAATTGGATCTAATGAGATTCAAAAAGGAGATTTTGCTGGCACTTTTCGAAATCTGAATATATGTAATTAGGTATAATTATATCAAAAAAGAATTTCTCGGGTATATTATTGATCTGTGAGTGTTATTGAAGCATTAATTTTATTTTGGAACAGGATGTTATTCCAAAAATATCTACTGCATAACTCTTAAAGTTCTCTGCAAAAATGGATTAGGGGAATCAGATGTACCTCCATTAGTTTCCGAGATGTTCCATTGAGAATTATCACCAAGATGAATCGATTTGTCCAGTTTTACCTCTTCATCAGTGAATTATTATACCTCTCAGACGAGAAAATTTTTGGACCAAATAATAATGAACGAAAAAAGATTAATCTAATAAATAAAGAAGAAATAATCCTAGAAAAATAAATTTGCTAACCAAAAAAAATAGAGAATGAGTTATTTCGTCAACAGTTTGGCGTCACATCTGGTGCCAGAATATGGCTTGGAACCGTTAAACTTTACGACATATTCAGGTATTTACGAGAAAAGAGAGTCTCAAGGCTCTCTGTGTGTTTTGTGTTTTACGTTTTTTTTTCTTTCTTTCTCTCAGTAATATGTACGTTACATACTTGCCAACGCGAATAGCCAAACTATCCGGCGTTCTTTCCCCACTTCTCTCGCTCTTTGAAACTAGAGAAGAGTAACGAGCGGTGGTTGTGGAGGGGGAGGGGGGGAAGAAAGGTGAAAGCCCCTCGCTGGCTTGTTGGTAGTGCTGCAGCGCTGCAGGTGACGCATCGCGGCAGAATGCGCAACTTAGAGAGCCACATCTTTTTTTCTTCACTTTTTTACTCAATGGAAAAAGAAGTTAATAGTAATAATCGTGGTTTAAAAAAAAAGTGTATATTTTTCTGTTGAATTGTAGAAATTAGTTGGTATAATTTTGCGATAAAATTGATGATACGCAGATGGAATAATTTATCAGAAGAAGGGGACAGAAAAAAGTGACAGTTGCCTGGGCTATTACACAACAAATTGTGTCACAATTTTCTCTAGATTCTTTCCTTTTATCTTTTCCAATCGTTGTGCAGAGATATTTGCTCCTCTCGTTTTGTACGCTCTCTATCTTCCTTTTGTTCCCTCTTTCACAATACTTTTTTTCCCATTTTATTGCTGAACGTTTCATAAGACTAAGGGGTGCTTGCAATGATAAAAAAAAGGGGGAAATAAAAACGAGATGCAAGAAACAATCGGTTTGGCAAAGGCTGGATAGTTTTTCAGGAATTTGTGGAATGTTTCTGGTTGAAACGAAACTTCCCCAAAGTTCTGGCATAGAAATAGCCCATGTGATTCTCCTTCAGGCTGTATTCTCATTCCCTGTGCCTTTCTACTTTTCTGTACAAACCAAAAATTCACTCGATTTGTAATCGATTTGAGTAAAACGAGAGAAAAAGTAGTAGAGGGCGCATTACGACACGAAAATTCCATCAGAATTCAATTGGTACAGATATTTGGAGGTTTAGGTTTTCTGGAGAAAATTCTCAAATTCTTGTATTAATGAATTGGAATGAAATTGAATTAGAAAAACAGAATGAATAAAAAAATTTTAATGATGGAAATTAATGAACTAACATCTGAAAACTGATTTTAACGGTTTTTTCGGAATTTTTGCAGTTTTATTGGTGCGAAGTAATTGATTTTTTATTGACAATTATATCGAAGAGATGAATGCATTGTTTTTTCTGCTAGACTCACTGCATTTGAGAAATTTATCTGCATCAGTGCAAACAAATTTTTGAATAGTTCAAGCCCGCATTTAACAGGAGCTTCAGCTCGTCCTGTTTTTCTATAGGTTTTGCGTGAATTGTTCAATGGATCAATGAATACAATGAGCTGATGACACAGTACCATAGACAATAAGAGAGTTGACAATAATATAATCATAATAACGTTTACCAAAAAGAATGAATTGCGAATTTATTTACCGTTCGATTTTTATATCATCCTATTTCTCATTATTGAAAATATATGAAAATAAAACACAATGATTCGATTTTTTTTCAAATAATTTTCTGAGAATTTCTCGGAAGCTAAGCGAGATGGGTCCCTTTCTGCATTAATCCTCCTTATGCAGCTCTTACAATTTTCTACGAAAAAGGATTAGAGCAAAGTCGCCCTATCTCGCTTGATTTCCGAAATATTCGGAAAAAAGAATTAAGAAGGATCGACTTATTCTGTTTCATCTTGTCACTCCTGATTCATTATTTCAATTAATTCAGTAGTGGAGCAGTAAAACAGGATTTTCTTCTAGTAATTCTTTTCAGAACATCTTAGAAAATAAGTTAGATAGAACGATTCTGCTTCGATCCTTTTTGTGATACTTTAGATCCACGCTTTGTTTGGATTGTACTAATAGCAAGAGCTTTTGCTCTGGAGAAGGATTAGGGCTAGAAGGGCGTATCTCCATTAGTTTGTCAGATATTCCTGGAAAATTATTACAACAAAAAAATTTATATAAAAAAAGTCTTTTTCTTCGTCATTTGGTTTTTGGAAATAGCTTTTAAAGTTCCTCACAAAAAGAAATTGGGCCAAAATCACTCTATCTCTCTTATTTTCCGGAATATTCTATGACATATGATCACAAAGTTAAGTCCATTTGTCCTGTTTTACCTCTTCACTACTAAACTTTTGCTATCAGTGAAAAATAAAATACTCTCAAGTAAAAAAAAATTGCGAAGAACTTTCCACTCATTATTAAAACTCATTCGGTCTGCATTACCCTTCAGGGGTCATGTAGCTCATCGGATGAGAGAGACAAGAATGAAGAGACGATATCTGGCTGTGGAATCGGGTCGAGGAGGGTCGAAGGTCGCACACCACTTGGTATCCAAGAAAGTCCTGCATTCGCTGGGACACTGGAGTGAACTGTACATATATATATTTTGTCAATGGCTCTCAGTGTCTCGGCTGAGGGAGACGGAAAATTTAGGTCGATGCTATAGAGACTGGAGACGATGTTAAAAAAAAACAACTGTGCCACGTCTCTCTTCTTGAGCTTCTTAATGGGGATGAGGGGGAATGAAACATGATAGAGGGTGGGGGGGGGGGGGGGGGGGGGGATGAAGAGAAAAAGTTGGATAGAGTGAATAGAAAATATTGTAACAGCGATTCGATCTTGTGGCACGAAAAAAATAGTAGAGTATTCGTAAATCCAGGAGTTTCATCTGTCAATGCAAACATTCCAATTTTTTTCTCACTGATGGATGATTTTCTGTTCAGTGATTTATCAAGAATTCGTTGATTCGGAAGGAAAAAATTGGATGGCTAACGAAGTTATTGAATTCTCTGAATTTTATCAATCCCATTGGCGAGATGGACAAATTCCATCAATTTTTTTCAAACACATGCTAGTAATAGTTTGCAACCTTTGTAATTGCAAGTTTTTCACGAATATTCGACCAAAGGACACTATTTTTTTTTTTTAGAAGCATGCATTTTTTTCAATTTTTATCGTATTTTTAAACAGAGGAGACTGGAACAAAATGAATCGGTTTGTTTTTGGGCGAAGACCTTTACAAGACAAGATGCAAAAAAATGGGAAGATGCTTCAGTATGTCTATACTATCGGGTAATTTTTTCAAATTTTTTATAAAGGCTTTTCCTTGAAAAAAAATTTGGTTCATTTCACCCCACCGGTCTGTTTCGCTTCGTTCCAAAATTGAAGTAGTAATAATTAATAGAAGAGTGACCTCTAGCGAGAATGATTCGAAGCAGAAAAGAAGACTAAAATTTGAACTACGAACATCATGGAGAAGACTACGCATAGTAGTTTGAACCTAATTCATTTTGTATTATTATTTCTTCTTCTCTAAATAAATGGAAGCAATCACTGAATAAGATGCTGAATATCTAAAAATAAACAAAGAGTCTAAAAATGTCATATGATCCCAGACGGCAGTCTAGCCAAGAGAAAAAATCGCAGCAGTATCTCATTTGTTATTCATCGTGAGAGGTGGGAGCTGATCCCACAGAGATACACTCCATTTGACCAAAACCCAAAAGCTTTAAAGAATCCGACAAATACCACTCGAGCGTCAGAATGAATTGAACATTTTCCTCAAAATTTCCTCCCCAACGAATATACAATCGACTTCCAAATGAGTTGACCCGACTGTCCAGCACTTCTCGTTAAATTTTCCGTTTCGTCCTTATCCCTACTCTTAGGGATAAGGACGTAGACCACTCCCCTATACACAGTTCAATATGCAGAATGTCAAAATATGTCTGAAAGTGAATTCCAAACGCAGTGCTTTTAAACTAAATTCTGGTTAGCCCATTAACGAGGCTCACGCGCATCTCATGTAAAAAATTATTTTCCAACTTCATTACGTACAATTTTGCGAACACAAAGTTTGAAGCATTATTCAGGTTGTAGAAAAATTTTACGCTGATTCACCATCTAGAAATTGAGATATTTGATCTCAAAGTAGGGATGTTTTGTAGGTTAGACATTGTGTCTTATGGTGTTAGGGATAAATTGTGAAATTGAATAACTCTATCTGTAAACGGTAAATCGTTGTAAAATTTCTCCACGAACTGAACATTGTTTAAAACTTCGTATTCACAAAATTTCATGTAAAAAAAAAATGATAAGTAATTTTTACGTGGCTCATTAGCGGAGCGAGGGGCGGAAACTACGCTAAATATAGCGATTCACTCCAATTATTTTTCGTAGAGGATTTCAAGAACTACAAAGAAAGATCAAGGCAATTTACTTCACCTCGATTAGTTTCTGAGATATTCCCCAAAAGCCAATAAATCATTTCAGAGAAAAAGTGGTGCCATTCATGAACCTCCTTGAAGAATCAAAGTAGGGGGGAGCCAACAAAGAACTTTAATGGAAGAATCCTGAGAATATTAACGAAAGAGGAACTTTATTAGGAGTCTACTGTATATGAGTTGAAGATTGAACATTCAAAATCTCTCGCACTCGTAACTGAGTACAGTAGATACCCAAATAAGTTCCACCCACCGACGTTCCTCTTTCGTTAAAATTCTCAGGATTCTCCCATGAAAATTCCGTGTTGGCTTCCCCACTCCCCAAGTGGGATCAACGATTGGCCCAGCCTTGGCACAAGTCTGGACCAAGCTCGGAAAAGTTTGGTCCTGGCCTGGTATTTAGGTCTGGCGCCAGTCTCGCCATGAAACACCAATCTAAACTTGAACAAGTCTTGTATTTCGCATGATCAAAAGCCTGATGCTTGGCTTGGATCATACCAGCCTTAAGTGTGGCATGTAGACCTACCATTACCGAGTCTTGGAAACAGTCTGGGCCTAGCTTAATATTTCCATGGCTTGGTGTACCAATCTTGGGAGGAAACTGGTCCAGCCCTGGTGTTGCAAGTCTTGGGTACCAGTCTTGGGCATAGCCTGGTATCACCGATGTTCCGAACTAGGCACAATGTAGGTATACCGAGACTTAACTCACCAAGGCTGTATCGTGCCTGGGTCCGTTGTCAAGGCTTGGCACTTGCTGCCTGGGTCTGTTTCTTTTGCGGGCCAATCAGAATTGAGTTCAGTGTATGCGGCCCTTCAAATATACTTTTGGACATATTTTAACATTCTGTGCATTGAACTATGCAGTGAAGAATGTTCTACGTAAGAATAGGGAACGGAATTTTAACGAGACCAGCTGCCTGGCATAGTGGATTGGAGTGTAGATTCACATCTGGAAGACCACACTGAGAAAACGATTCGTTTGGCTGCAACGAGCCTCGTTAACTATGAACTAATATTAGTTCGGGTGGTAACCAAGCTAATATTCGTTAATATTCAACGAATGGCTAGTTCAGGGGGTTTCTGTTGAGACAAATGAACCATTAGTTGATAGTTAACGAATGACGTGCTGTCTCAAAAGAAGAGTCAGTTGACTGAAATTTAGATTTATTTATAATTAACAGAGTTATCAGCTGAGAGAAATTAATATTAGTAGAAAATATATCGTTGCCTTAGAAACAAAAGGGCGTAAGGGCTATGCTCATACACAGGACTTACGTTCCTCTTACTCCAAGGCGACAATATTATTTATATTAATATATTTATCTTTTAATATTATTCATGTTAATGATATTATCAGTCGAAATTGATATTAGTTAACAAAATTTGTCAAGATCAAATCTCAAAAAAATAAATGGGTTAGGTGGCGCATGACGTCTCAACTGCGTATTAGTTAATAGTTAATTAATGCGCTTTTTAGTCAACCGGCTCATGTATTTGAGAACACATAATATTCGCTGAATATAATAAAACACGATTTTCGTACAAACGGGTGAGGTTTTCCAGTTCAACTCAATTCGTGAGTTGACTGTTAACGAATCGTTCTCTCAGGGCAGGGTTCGAGTCCCGACTGGATAGATAGTTTGTGTAGTTCATAACAACAGAAAGAAGTCTCTGAGCACAGATTGCGACATAGAAATTAGTAGCATTGGCTGTATAACATAATTGTTGAAGACCAGCTGCGCAAACAGCACGCATAACAAACAACGACAACAACAACAACTTTAACGAGAGATCCTGGATGGACGGGAAACGATGGAAAGAGTCTACCGTATTTTCATATTATGCATTATCTAATTATTCACTGAGACGAAAGGAGATATTTCTGCGAATTCTACCATAGGAATTCCCCTGTTTTCCGTTAATCGAAAAATTATCAGTGCAGAATAAAGGTAAATTATTAATTTTCAATATTAAATATTTGATGTGATTTTAATTCAAGTATATAAAATTGATTGAAATTTTAATTACTACCTTAATGGGTATTGGAAAATCATGAAATTCTGATATTATCAAATAAATTCGAAATAACAATCGTGTTTATCATATAAAATTACTTTTATTTTTGAAAATAAATTCAAGAGCTGTGTTCGGATAAAATCAATGGGGATTCTGTAGCTGTAGGGAGTGTCTGGCATGGTGACTTATAAATTTATTATATCCACCGAGATACTTAAAATATAGAGAGCCTTACGGTGAAGGTAGAATGTTTATTCTCCGTGAAAGAAAAAAATCTTGCGTGTCCTCATGTACAGTTAGTAGATGAGACTGACCGTAAAGATATCCCTTTTCACATCCGGACAATTCCACTGGGTACAGACCCGCACTGTACCCATGGGAGACATCATTCATGGGAATCAGACGACAAAAGTGAACCATTGGAAAATTACGAGTGTCTACCTTGATTTTACCTCTATCTATCTTATTTACGTGCGGATGAGTTATTCTCCTCCATGTTTAGCAAATGAGGGATGACAACCACATGTATTTTTCTATTACAAGTGAATAATTTACTGAAGTAATTCCAAAAAATTTTAACTTAATCTATGAAAACTTGAAAAATTGTTGATAATTTTTCCAGGAAATGTAAAAAATCGTAGAATGGAAAAAAAAATTAGAATGAAATTTTTTTTCAAGAGCTACCAGAAAGCATGATGGCAGCTTGTATTATCTCTTTTAGTTTCCAAGATATTAAAAAAAATCAGAGGACCAAAAAAGTCTTAATCTGTTTTGTCTCAAAGAGATAAAGAGAGAAATAATTTTGAGAATATCTCAAAAACTAAGCGAGACAAAGCGATTTAGCTCTAATATTTTTTTGTAGAGAAAATCACGAGCTGCAGAAAAGGATTAGAATAAAGAAGGCATATCTCCATTAGTATCTGGAAATTCTCGAGAAATTATTGAAGAAAGAAATCAATATATTCTGTTTTACTTCTTCGCTACTGAATTAGAAAAAATTTCCTTTCGGAGACGGGAAAATAAACTCGTTGTAAGGTTCAATAACTCAATAATTCCTAAAATAAGTTCTTTCTCTTTATTTACAACCCCCATGGTGACAGGTCTAAACGTCTATGCCAAAATATCTACCACTTAATATCCAAGGCCATAATGTCTACGGTCAAAATGTCTACTGCCAAAATATCTGCTACTTAATTATCTATTGTCAGTAATGTCTGATGGTAAAATATCTCCTTTATCTACATTATATTTTGCATTGATTTGATGCAAGACTTGAAACGATTGTTGACAAATATGAATCAATTGATTTGTTCGTGTACCTATCAGGTGTTGCTGCTAATCTTGTATTATAAAATTTTCTACCGTTATTTTGATGCTTCCATTGATGAAAATGATTGATTTATAATCATTCTACTTTGAGTTTTATTTACTTTGATGACTGATTTTTTTTTTTTATTACAGGTCTAGACGTCACTTTTTAAAATTATGTTTATCATTTTTTGTGTATTTTTTTTATTATGATTTGTTTATTTCATCAATGTTTCCAACAGAGACTATATGATTATGATATTTTACCTGACTCTTCAATTTAAATATTGTTTCGCTTTTTTTTGTCTATTTTTTATACAGAATATTCTGGTCGTGGACATTTTTGTTGTGGACATTTCGGCCTGATTATTTTGTCTTGAGATATTTTGTCTTGGCTGCTCAGTCGTGGAACCACAAAGCATACGTGAAATATAAAAAAAAAAAAAAAATCAACAAATCTGGCATAAGAATTGATGTATTTATGCTCTTTCCAAGCATTGAATTTCTAACAACAGAAATTGATTCACTGTGGCAGTATTATCGGCAGCTCTAGTTAGCAAATAATTCTATGATTTCATGACCAACAGGAAACTGAATCCCGGCTGTTTATGGTTTTCTATGTAAGCCGATTCCACTGGTGTACCAACAGTTAGGTATCACCTCCTTCCCCATTCTCGATAAAATAACATTTACGATTCCACGGTTTTCATGTACATTGCACGTGACTCATGGCGATATGAATTCACCCGCTGTGGCACATCCGGATTTCATTCTGCATACCCCCCGAATTTTTTTTTTTTTTTTCATTTTCTCTCGTTTTTTTTATTCGGCTTTTTTTCCCCTGAATATATCTGGCGTAAAATTTTATTGATAAATCCCCGATGATTGGGTCAAAAAATTTATAATGAAATCTATTATTTTTTTTTAGAGTCCACAGGATTTACTGTGGGGGAATATTGCGAGTCATTTCAGTTCGGTTTTTATGTCAAATGTGCATCATGCCTCTTGTCACCACGCCAATGTGGCGCCAGGCTATGTCAGTTATTCTTTACCCAATTTTTTTTAACATTCTCTCTCTCTCTCTCTCTTTCTCTCCACTTTTTCATGGTTTTCTACTCTTGTTTTCATGAGTCCCCTGTACTCTTGCTCGTCGACAATTTCAACTGAGTTTATTGCACGTCATGTGACAGGAAACTAAGACGTTACGCTTTTTCCAAGGCTACTTCCGGCTGTCATCTTGACTGTGTGTGCTTCTTGGCGTCCATTTGTCCTCGTCCATTAAGGTATCGTTTTCGTTAATTGAAAATTGATGCAACAATGTTGTTGAGAAAATTGTGCATTTTCTATATATATTGTCAGTTTGATGTCATTTTTGAGGGCCCATGGCGAATAGGTGATCCATTAATGTTATTTTTTGCTTGTGAAGGCTTGTCTTATTGAAAACAAAGGGAAATTCAAGGATTTTTCACTTGACGTGTGGTTATTCACCTGGAGATGGTTTTCGATGTATTGATAATAATTTTGACTCGTATTTTTCTTAGAATTTCTATTGAAAACGATTTTCGAGGGAATAGTTACTTTAAAGGAGATTTCTTGAAGGAAAAAAAATGGTTGGATTTATTAGAGGGTGAGTTAACCAGCGTTTGAATTCATCCAGTGATCGAACTATTCAACAAAACATCATTTTTCTGATCTCCAAAACACAATATAATGTTCAGCACCTCAAATAAGAGCCTATGAAACTGTTAAATATATCTGTAATTATCGTATTTCTTATACTCCATCACCGGTGTTTGATGAGTCTTATCAGTTAGATCACTGACCCCTTCACCGTAGACTAGCAGTCTTTTCGAGTTGAAAATAATTGCTATTTTTATAATTTGATTACTCTTATTTATTTTTCCATCGAGATCGCACAAGTGTAACGCCAATAACAGAGTCGCATAAGGTAGAAGTACCAGTTTTGGCCATCTCTGCAACAATTTTGGCAACTTTGAATTTGAGACAATAAAAGAAAAAATTCTTAAATCAGAATAATATTTTATAGAATTTTAACTTTTTTATAATTATACGAATGTAACTTTTAATGTTGTTGTACTTATAAAATGATCCATATTCGAATTTGGATATAAAGTGGGCAAAAATCATTCATCAATACATTCTGATCAAAATTTTACAACACTTATGCATGATTTGCTGATTAGCAATATACATTCATGTATCAGATAGATTATCAAATGGATATTGTGAAATGTTGAGAGAATAAAAAAATGGAATGAACAAAATAATACTGTTCAATTGTTTTTTTGTTTTACAAGGACAGGACATCATGAAAAAGAATTGAAATGAACAAATGTCTCTGACATAGATTTTGAAATGGAGAAAATGGAAAAAATAGAAGTGAAAAAGATTATTTGACATAAAAAATTCAACTGGACATTGAAAATAACGAATAGAAACAAAAAAATGTAAAGTAAAGTTGAGAGACGTGTGAATATAGTGATGTAAAAATATCAGAAATTTTATGTCAATCTTCTTTTTATTTTAATTTTTTTACGTCAATGTTTGCGCCTTTCTCCTTTCTTTATTCTTATTTTACAAGGATAGAATGAATAAGTATTTTTTCTGAGTAGAGGCCTTCCCGGAAAAATTTGGAAAAATTAGCCAACAGTCCAGACGTGCTAAAGCCATCTTCCTGATTGTTATGTATGACCAGGTTAGGGTTCTTTTAGTTGATATATAATTTATGTATATCGTTTTCTACAGTGGGTAGATACTTCAATTTGAATTACTTATTTAGAAAAGGATGAACTCTTTCTTTATTAATTCTTTATCGCATTTTAGTGAGATATTTAATTACAAAAGTTGTATTCCTTAATATCAACCGTTTGGTTTTGAAATATGATTATGAACTGACTCTCGAGGAGGCGTGTAAGATCGTTTAAATAATAACTAATTGCGTGATATTACAACACAATGCAATTGTATCATGCTGTAATAAGATGCTAACACATGTAAACATGTGAAGTAAGTTGAACTCATTCTTACGTTTCACTTCTTCACTTCTTTCTTAACCCTTAGCGGCCACACCTCAGCCAGGCTACATAGCTGCCACATGGGGTAACTCATTACTCCACGCTGAAAAACCTAGTTGTACAAGACATATGGGTGTTTTAAGGCTTCTGACCGATTGTTTTATGTTTGTTGAAGAGTTCTTCAGGATTTCTAGTGATTTTTATTGATCAATTTATAGATGGCGTTCAAAAAACTGGTCATATATGTGACCCGTTTTTCGGCTTCCTATGTCATGGAGTCACATTTCACACTTTTCTACTACCGACAGATGTAGTTACTTATATCAATTTCGAAGTGTTTCAGACCTGTAATTTCACTTTTCCAATACTTGGGATAACTAGTCACCCCGTGTGGCGACTGAGGGTGAATATTAATAGCAATATTTTTAGGACACAACATGATTTTTTGCAAAATTGTTTTTCGTAAATGCCTTTTCTTCGAAAGAAAAATTCTCATCCATTTTGTCTCGGTCTTCCGCACTCTAATTTCCTATAATTTTTATCTCATAATTTTTTTAATACAGCTCGCAACTATTTAATATTCCGTCATGTATTCGAGCATCTTAAAAAAAAGAGAAAAACCCAATAAAAACCTTTAATATCTTCTACTCGCGCGGGCTCATATCTCTCAGGTAAATAAAACAGTTTTTTAAAACGCGAAATATATCGTCACTAAAGCCAGCTGAAGCGGCAAAATAAATTCAACAAAGCGATGGTAAAAGAGAAATTAAAAAAACACCAAATTGCCAATAAACGCGAGCGTCAGAATATCTAGAAAAAAAAAAAAAAAGATTAAAGTGAAGAAAAAAAAGCGTTACTTTTTTATCATTTCCTCTACAATATAAACCACATAACACGTCCAATGTAGTAAAAATTAAGTCCCTTTAACACTCATCCGTGTGGCATGAAAATTCTCCCACAAAACGACATTACACTCCCGGCAAATGTCTATTTCCTCCACATATATATACACATTTTTCCACATACACACACACATTTTTCTTCTCCCTTCCTCGTATTTTTCTCTAGTCACCGACCTCTGAAACTTCTCCACACGTACAGAAAGAAGACGAAGCCTGATAAATAAAGGACGAGAGAGAAAAAAAAAACATAAATAGTGGCAACTTTTGTGTTTGGAGAGATGGTATTGGTATCACCAATCCCACACTAGGGAATTCCTAGTACCTTTGAAGTGCTTATCGATAACAAAATTTTCGCGACCACTGGCCACACTCACAATTTCTATATCCCCGATCTCTACTGATATTTTCCAACTTCATTTTCCCATGGGTATTATATAGGCACTCAAATACCACTTGTCATTTTATGTTTTTGCCACTGTTGTCAGTACAAAAGCATTGATGTGACACACAATATACTCTCATGCATAGTGTCCGAGGAAAAGAGAAGAGGCAAACATGTATGTGAATGGTGGTGCCCTCTTTTTCGAGGAGACAAGGCCAATGTATCTTCTCTAGGGTTCTTCATAATGTTTTTCCTATACTCTGTTCAGTGGTTTCCTTTTTTTCATCCATTTATTTATTTTTATTTTCACGCCCAGCCTATTTTTAACGGGACGACTGTCCATAACACTGAGTGCAAACAACATTTCATTGATCCCAGAAAAAGCCCTCGAGGTTTATTTATTTGGGAATTGCTTGTGGAGGTTTTCCTATTCTATTGTTCGACATGTGAATTTTCTATTGAGAGGTGGAAAATTATCACGCGATATTGGGGATAATCAATTGAGGAGATTGTGTGTGTGTGTGTGGGTATTGAGTTGTTTGGATTTCGTTAATGCTGGGGATACACGGTAATTTAGGGAGGGGTGAAAAATTAGTTTTGCTTGCGCAGAGGAAGAGGTCATTCGAAAGAGGAATAGTGGAATGAGAAGAGGCAATTTAGTATTGCATTTGGTTTTCGGGAAATATCTTGAAATCTCTGAGAGATAGAGCAATTTTGTAGAGTTCTCTTTATAAAACGGAGTGAAAGCTACAAAAAAAGTCATCATGAAAATTTCTCTATCTCGCTTAGTTTCCGAGATATTCACCAAAAAGTAATCTGGAAATGTGACGTCACTGCGTCTAGTGCAATTACGCCATCTTGCGCTAATCGCTTCAGCTCGAGTGTCAGAACTTATGGAAATTAGCAAAAAAAATTGTGCTTTGACGTCACTACCACTTTAATCACGTAATTTCTGTTGTAATAGATACAGGCAATTTATTGATTGCGAAGAGCATTTGCATGTGATGGATTTATTTTTTTTGATTAAAAAAAAGTCGATGACTCATGAATATTAGAGAAGTAATTCAAAAAAAAAAATAACCATGTTTTTCTCATCAACTTCAGTTTACCTTTTGCTTCAGTGACATTCATGGACCAAAAAATACATGAATTTATCCACAATTTCTCCCCTATCATTATTATCATCATTATTATTTGTTTGTTCACTATGTAGGTACAAAGCAGATAAATATTGCAAGAGATTTGTTTATTCTATCGATTTTTTTTTTCAATTCAAATTTCCTCGTGACGAATAGATTGTTTTGATTTTTTTACTGCTTACTCTACAACTATTGGAATTTTTCTTTCCATTTCGCTCGTTATATCACTTGATATTGCGCACATTCGTGGGATATTTTCTACAGTATTCTATCCATCGTTCCACTCGTCAAAAGTTCGTGAATATTCAGTGTAGTTTTGCTTTTAAAAGGCTCACTCCTTTCTTCTTTGTATACGTTCGTTGAATTATCCATCGCAAAAAGTGGGATGGAAACGACGAGAAAATAAATGTACATACCATTGACCATTCTCAATTGTCAACGATGGCTAGTAAAAATTTATATTGGTCCATCATTTTTTCAAATATATATATAGATATATATATTTATCCATATATATATATATTTTTTATCCTTTATAGTGCAGGGGATTTTTTCAAGAATAGGTTCCATTGTAGTAATAATTTATTTCAACGCGAAAAAATGTAAAATACGGAAAAATATTAGATTCCAGTAAAAATAATATTTTACTACAAAAATTTCCAATGAAAAACCGAAAAAAATCCTATTTTTTTCTGTTATATTTAACTAGCAATATTCCTTTCTCCTGGAAACACCGACTTCCGATCGATCGATTTAAAAAATTCGATTAATGGATGCGATTTCTCGAACTAAATTCGAGATATCGCATTCCATTCGATAGTTCCGTTTCAGCAGTTTTAGTTTCAGGAGATCTTTTTCCAAAAGCAGCAATTTCCAATCGATCATTTGTCAACATCGATTGATCGATGCAGTATCTTGAATTAAATTCGAGATATCGCATTTCATCGATACTTCCGTTTCACTAATTTTAGTTCAGAGTGAATATTTCTTTCTTCCGAGAGCAGCAACTTCTAATCGATAATTTTAAAAATCGATTAATCGATGCCATATCTCGCAATGAATTTGAGATATCGCATTTTATTCGATAGTTGCATTTTCCTCGTTTCAGTATGAGGGGATCTTCCATTTTCATAGATTGAAAACAGAGAAAACCTGCTTTCCATAATTAAAAATGTAGCATTAATTAAGACAATTAAATCATAATAAATACATTAATTACTCAGTTCGTTGCAATTTCCTTCTCTGTTCATTCACCCCTTGTTCTTGTTAAAACCCATCGTTACACGTTTCAACCTCTTTTTTCCCTTCTGGCTACTGCCCTTCGCCCAAGTTCACTTTAACAGGAAGAAACGCAGGAAAAAAACGACTAGAAACAGGAGAAAGAGAAGGAATAAAAAAAAAGAACCAACTGTTTTCTTTTTTTTTTTCCTCGCAATTACGCTCGATTCGCACGGGAAAAGGCAACTTTTTTTCTCACAAACTATATATATCCAGAAGCTGAGCTTATACACCCAGAACCCCGGTAAATATTCGAGTACATTTCCTCTGGGCTCGTACTACGGATATATTCAAGTACACATATTTTTTTACATTTACTCTTCTTGTTCACACAAATTAATACTCTTGAGAATCCAGTTCATGGCTCTGCGGTACTCCATGTGTTATTTTTTTTTTTTCATTTTTTTTTTTCATATTCTCGTCCTTTTCGGAGAGTATTTACTCCTATTTATGCAGTTCGTTTACCTGATAATATTTTCGTACGTTAGTTATACTCTTCACTTTTCAATTATCTTGATGAAAATTTTTTTATTGGATTATGAATAAATTTAGATTAAATAAATAATGTAATTTTACTGGAATAATTTCTCTTTTATCGAAAAATAGGGACGTGGAATTGACACACTTTGTGATATTACCATCGGTTCATTGGAGAGAGAGAGAGAGAGGGAAATTTCCTCTGAATAATGGAAAAAATAAAAATATGAGGGAAAATTGTTTTTTGATTAGATCAAATGTCTCTGGCTCAATGAAATTACTTGTTTAATTACTCAATATTTTTTTTTCTAACTACACTGTTCATTATTCAAATTAGAAAAAAATTTTAATTAAAAGAAAAAAATTAATTTACCTCTATTACCCAGCAATTTAATGAAACTACCTGTGCTATATATGTATATTTTTTTTTTAAGTGAAAAAAAAATCAATTTCGCGGTGAAGGTGTTGGAAAAAGGAAGAAAAGAGAAAGAAGACTATTTATACGTGGATTGCAGCAGGTGATACTGGTGTGAAAACAGCCAGAGATACTAGGTAAGTGGTCGATGGTGTAATGAAAGAAAAGTATTACCCCCACAGGGTCTTTCCACGATGGCTCCTCTTGCAATCTAACTTACCCTCCCACACCACTTTCCTCATCATTCTACTTCCTAGACCATGCCGATGCTTTTCATTTAGACGACCTAATACTATTTTCTTTTTTTCCAGTGTTTTTTTTAGTACCAGAGAAGAAAGTTGATAACACCAGGGGATTGTGACGCGATGAACTGTGTTCTGATACTTTTTGTTTTTTTTCGCCAAAAACTCATGAGGTTTGCTCGCCAGCGAGTCATCACCCAAGTTTAATGTATTTTTTATGTCTTCTTTGGGTAAAAGGGCCTTCGACATTCAGGTTAACTCGGTGGAAAGAAATGAGGTAGACCTTTTTTTTTTTAGTTTTTTTGGTATATCTTGGAAATTATCGGACTCAGGGGAATTGACCAGGAGGCCGTTTTTGAAGGTCATAAAATTTTCTATAAAAACGGTCTCTTGTCAAATTTTCTTAGATTCGATGGCTTTGGAGATGCAGATGACATAAGCCCGATGGATCCAGCATCAAACATGAAGTTTCAAGCAATGTTCAGCTTATGAAGAAATTTTACAACGATTTAACATCTAAAAATTGAAATATTCAATTTTTAAATTCATTTTTAACACCATAAGACATAATGTTCAACCTATAAGACATGACTGGTTTGAAATGAAACATCTCAATTTCTAGATGGTCAATCGTTGTGGAATTTCTCCAGAGGTTGAACATTGCTTCGAACTCCGTATTCACGGATTTGTATGTAAAAAAATTGGAAAATAATTTTTACGTGGCGCATGCCTGAACTTCGTTAACATTGGAAAAATTTCACCAGCTCTAGAATCTTCCATTCAACTGACTAATTATAGAAAAATAAAAAAAAGCAGAGCGTGTCATCGCACTCATAGGATGACAAGTCTAAGGTTAACATCTAGATTTTAGGTTTAAAAATTCATCAGAGCCTTTTCGACAAATAATTCTACAAATTGCCAATTATAGTACAAAAAGAACATTACAAACACACTTCTAATGAATTGAATGTAGGGTTTCTCGATCTAGGGGTAAAGAATCGATTCCATGGATCGAATCGAATCGATGTTTTAAAAATCGATTCAGAATCAGATCGAACGCGAAAAGATCGATTTCTGAAAAATCGAATCGTTATTCTTCATTTGAAAAACTTAAGTTGAAGAAAAAGTACAAAAAAATGCGGCATTAAATTAATGAGGAAAAAAATGTGAAAAAGGCCCAGAATTACACCACTGTCCCTTATACTTATTGTGCGAACGGAAAGAATCGGCAATAGTTGCGAGAAACAGAGAATTTTATACAATAAAAGAGTTTTTATTCACTCATGAACTTCTATTATGATTTTTCAAATAAGATAAAACATCTTACATACAAAGTAATTTTTTTTTCATATAAAAAAGCGGAATTTTCTCCATAGTTTCATCATTTTTTCTCTACCAACCATTTGAGTGTCATTCAAGTGTCACCATGGAAATTTGAGTTACTCCAAGAATATCAGCATGGAGATGTGTTCAGCACTCAATTAACTACGGTTCTCCGTGACAATATTGGAAACCTGCGAAAAAAGTCTCTCACATGGCACTGAGCTGCCAATTGTTGATAAATATTTCAAAGCAATATTTGCTAACGTAGGAGAGACACCATAATCACGTTGACGTATCCAATAAGCAATTGGATCAACCTTTAGTTCATTTTTTTCCTCAAAATATTGCATCAGATCCTTATGAATTAAATGGATAATTATTAACTCATTAATCGCAAATAAGTGTTGAGACTCAATTTATCAACTTCAAAAGGATCCTGTCAATTTATCTGTATATAAATGGAGAACAATCTCCTTGAACCTTGTGCATGTTCTGAAATTAATTTAGAAAAACTAGAAGATATCCATTAATTCAGAAATTACCACATAGTAATTTTAATTAGTTGGGTACATACTTGTTTACGATAGAATTTTCAACAATATTCTTCATGGTAGTTCGATGTTATTACGAAAAAAAATATGGAACCACGTGAACCAAGGAAGCGTTGAATGAATCGATTCTGTTGAAAAAGAATCGATTTACTCGATTAATCGAACCCACAAGAATCGATCTAAAAAATCGAGAATCGACGACTAAAAGATCGATCTGAATCGAGAAACCCTAATTGAATGAACAACTAAATTCCGATAAAACTCTTCATAAAAACACACTACATAATAGAGTCAATAAAATCCATCACTATTCAGACATTAACACATTAAACAGAAGATTCTGCTGTCTTCTCAGCGATTAAATAATGGAGGCAATGCTTGCAAACTATTGAAAGCGATGGAGAAATTCTTGAAATACTGCAGATGCTTTTATTTTCTTTTATCCATGGAAGGAAATGTAATGGATCTTTTTTTAGTTTTCTTGGCATATCTAAAAAAATATTGGATTTATAGGGAATTCACGAGGAAACCTTTTTTGTGAGAAATTTACTTTTTTACAAGCAAGGTATCCTGATGATTTCCTCTGAGCCTAATGGTTTCGGAAATGTTTCTAAAATTTTCTAAAAGTTCCATTCTGCCAAGTCTTCAACTAACGAAAGCTTTTGTGCAAAATAATGATGAAAAAAAACAAAAAAAACTAATAAAAATAAACATGTTTATCCAATTAACAAGAGTTATCGCACAAGGTTGATCAGTTCGTCAGGAGCACTTAGCTTTAACCCAGCGAGTAACTAGAAACTTCACTACCAAAGAAACAAGAGAAGGGACAACAAACCCATGGGAATAAACATCTAGTACAGTTGACTAATTCGAGCAAGAGCATACTATTTGCCTTTCTCCGGTTTATGTTCCTAAGCAAACATTAACTCAGTCAACAAGCATTTTAAATATAAACTAATGATCTTTTGATTAGTTAGAAATGCAGATGAATAATTAGCGTTGCATCTTTGATATTTGGAGAATCATTAAGACCACTAAATATATAATACTCATGGAGATTCTTAATCACAGATTTAGGTTTCATGTGTGGGATGTATTCAGAAGCTTAATTACGTGTTACACATTGCCAACGGTGAGGTTAATTATCGTGCTCCAGTTACAAGTACGGTACTAATGATACCCTTGATGGTGGAATGAATTTTTTGGAAAATTAAATTCCGTTCAAAATTTCGTAGATTGTTGAGATTGTTTCTTGGAGATTAATGAAGTGATTAATTCTCAGAATTTTTAATCATTCTAATCGAGACAAAATGGAGTTACCATAATTCCAAGAAATTATAAAATAGATCACTATTTCTTATGCTTTTGGCCATCTATTTTGTATCTCAAAAATAAAATGGAAATTATTTTTTTTTAACATAAATTTTAAAAAATACTTGAAAATTGGTGCAAAATGACATGTATCAGAGGAAAACACATGAGAAGCCAAAACAAACCATCAGCGTACAAAACAGCTCTTTCCAAACATGTGCAGAATGATAAACACAAATTTCACAAATACAAAGATTATGTATAATGCACAAAGTCGATATGAACTAAATTTATCTGAAATGTTTTTCATAAAATCAAATAAAGTAATTAATTTCAATCAATATTGCGGAAAGTTTCCCAAAATTTATGAACAATTAATAATCAACAAATAATTTCAATGTTTTCATCACTTTTTCAATTATTCACAGTCAAATGATTTGTGAAAACACATTGTAATCAACTTCTTTACATTGAAAATCAACAATTTTTACATTTTCACGATTCAAATGACAAGTATTTCAGTCTCTCATTTATCTAGTAATTTTTTCAGACATAGGTAATATAGTAATTATTTTTACAACAGTTTTCTAAATTCAAGAGTAAACAAATTCAAGTCTACTAACAGTTAGCAATGAGCAGTCACTTTTTAACTAACAATTTGTTATTTCAACTAATGTTAATGAAATTTGGTTTTCTACACATTGATTTAAGGAAAACCTATTGTTTCCTAAAGTTTTAATAAATCGAATACACAACATCATGACACAATTATAATTAAAATGACAAAAAAACTTATTCTATATAAGGTAAAACATTAAAATGTTATTAAATAATTCTTGTACAGTAGTCTGGAATAATTTTGATGAAATGATATTCATGATTAACTTTGTAATTTAAATAATTTTGTAGATGAATAAAAATTTGTATCCTGAAGGGGACTTCACGAAAAAGCTGAAACGTCGATACAGAATATTTTTAAGTTTTCTTCGTAATTCAATGTAGAATCAGCAGAGAACCTGAAAGGCCGCCATCAACAATCAAATGAAATGCTAAGATTGTTCATCCAAAAATATGAAATGTATCCTACAGCCCGTCTCCCTTCAAATATTGACGTTTTGAAGCAATTCAAGGAAAAGAAAATTTCAAAAAACAATAATCCATATTAAAAAAATTGGAAATTTGACAAAAGCGAGAAATAATCGATTTCGCATCAATTAATAGATCTTTAAAAATGATTGATCGCAAGTCGATATATGTTTTTTGTCATCAAATTATGTTAAAACTTGGATGTCTTTTGTAAAACAGTTCATTACGAACAAATCAAGGTAGCTTACTCTTAATGACTTTTCGATTCAATAATCAATTTTCCACCGAAACAAATACCTCGAATTAACTTGGTGTGAATATCTTCGAAATAATTCAGCATGATCAAAGCGATCCATGCACTATCATAGATACTCTCCCTTTATGTGCAAAACTATATCACTAGCTTTCAGTGTATCTGCATAGAATGAGAGCTGTATCTGAAGGTTTAATACATGCCAATGTGTATTTTGAATTTCAAATTTACTTATTGGGTGTAATGTGTGTGTTTATCGTATGAGGATAGTGCACAGAAGGACGCAGAAGGGGGGGGGGGGGGGGGGTGTGAGGTAATATACATAGTATAGTTGATAGGTCGGTGGATCGAAGCATCGAAGTTTCCACTTGGCTTAAGTAGAATAGTGGGGACATTGAGAAGAAGTAGGGGTGAAACGGTGAGAACTTGTGACTCACAGGGAGAAGAAGTGGGAGGGGGGGGGGGGGGGGGGAGGACTAACTATATCCAAAGGTGTTTACGTAGCTGTTGAGTGCACACGCTTCATCTGGCCCTTTATGAAAATCCACTTGGATGAGAGAATTCTAGGCCAGCTTGGATGGGTTATGACTCTCCATATCGAGTAATATACTGACGTTTACGAGTTTGTAAATGAGTTTGTACGAAACACGTTCGGGTTTACTATATATGTGGAAAATCATCAGAGCAGCAAATATGCAAAGTTTAATGTGTATGTTTATGGGAAGAGAGAGTAAATACGATTTATATTGTTTGTAACTGAATTTTAATATTGAATTTTCAGTAGGTTTATTATGGAAATACGTTTGAATTTACTGTTTTTTTTTTCTTTCAATTGGAATTGGAATGGGATGTTTAAGAGTGAATGCTGACTTTTTGGTTTGTGTGTTTTTGATTAATTGGAAAATTATGAAAATTCGGTGGCAGGAAGGGGGGGGGGTATTATTTGTTGCAGGGGAGAGCACTGGGGATCAATCAGCTTTAACACAGCGATAAATAATCCTTTGAGAGGTTAATGAAGCTAGGAAATTTTATGAATCCTTGGAATTCTATTGATAAAACTGGCGAAATTTCTACTGGAAAGCACTGTAATACAATTAATTTTTCTCCGATAATTATCGGGAGAATTTAAGATAGTTCCCTTGTAAGATGATTTCTCTCAGGAATTCAGGGGAATTGGAGTATGAAATGAAGAAGGGTGTCTTATATTTAAGGGAGAAGGAAACGATTGTTCTTACCGATTATGAAGCGAGATATTAACGATAAAAATGTGCATAATTGACATGATAGGGGTAAGTCAAGTGTGAAATAACGTATAATTTACTATATATCTTGAGAACAGTTCTCAGGATTTTGTGCCAAAACTGATTCTCTCTGAATCAAAAAATTAGAACATTTCTGGAAAAAAAAACTATAAATTTTTCATCAATTTGTTCAAAAAATGTTGATTTTTAAAGCATAAATCATTTAAAAACAGTGAATGCGTGGTTGGATCCGGTGATTATATCTTGGCAATGTTGTAGTGCTCAGACACTTTTGTTTCGTTATGTTTTTAAGAGAAAGAATGTTTCAGCACTTATAATACATTACATTTTTAATAATAAAATTAGCACACATTTAAGAATTTTTCTGATTTTTTTTAACAAATAAATTATAATCGAAGAAAATATTTAAACAATTTGCACTGGTAGTTTTTAAAAAATTTTACATATCCTTATCTTTTATTCTTTCAAAAATATTTATTTGTCAAAAAATGAAAATTATAAAAATTGTCAGATGTCTGCTATTTTCAATATAATAAATTTTTCATTAGCTCGTGTATCAAACAATACGCTGGCCCCTACATAGGGCTATGTTTTCGGCTGTGAATGCAGCGAGTAAACCACTTTAAGGAATATCGAAAACATTATTTTGCAAATATCTCCAGAACGAAGAAGTTTAGAGGAAAATATCCAGAGACATTTTCCCTGAAAATTAGAAATTATAATTTTTCAAATTTCAAGAAAAGGAATTCTTTTTTTTTTTAATGAAGATCCTTCCAAAAAATATTTGAAAACATTTAAGAGGACGCTTCAGTATGTTTGATTTGTTGCTTGATGTTTTAAAATTTTGCTGTAAAGAGCTTCACTCTGAAAAAAAATCCTCCGCTGTTTTACCCCTAAAACTCAACATTTCAAAACTCCATCAACTCCATCAATCCGATTGTCCCGGTTCCTGATTAATCGACGAGAATCCCCTTCCATCAAATTGAAAGAAGAATTCCCCCTCAACTTGCCGTCAAAGCAAGCTACTGAATTATATGAATCTCTGAAATTCTATGGATAAAGCCGGGAATATTTCCACGAGAAAGCGTTATAATACAATCAATTTTGCTTCGATAATTACCAAGAGGTTTTAAGAAATATCAAGTAGCTTAATGGTAAAGCTGTCACCCGGATAGTGGAAAGATGTGAGCTTCAACACTCACTCGAGATCAAAACCGAATATCTCCAAATTTTTGAATTTGTGCATTGTAATTAATTTAATTTGTTTATTTTTCTGAAGAACAATTAATCAATTTAATTCTTTAATTTCCATCAATTCACGCGACAATACGAAGTTCATTAAATACTGAGTAAGGTTAGAAGTATAAGACTCGAAGATATTGAGACTTCTCTCCATTAGTTCGGTGAAAATCATGAACGAACGCGTTAGTGACCGACATGCCATGAAAAAGTGATGTCACGAAAATAATAATAGAAATATCAAGTATATTCCGCAAATATCTCCAGAACGACTTATAGGATTTTTTTGGCTCATGGCGTTTTTTACTAACAATAATTTTTCTTATTCCTAATATTTCGTTAAGCTCCTCTCACCCTCATTGGTCCTACAAAATCCCACACAACCATTTAAATATATCGTCGTCTTAGAGTCAAAGGGGCGCAGGTACTGTATATAAGCATAGCACTTACGCCTTTTTGTTTCTAAGGCGACAATATGTAAAAGCCTGAGGGTAGATGCTATGTACCTTGTACTTAGTCTTAAAAATGATAAAACTGTTGCATTTATGTTAAGGAAACTCTTCGAATAGGAATCGAAATCTTCAGAGCGAAGAGCTTCGAAAAAAAGTATTAAAAGACATTTCCCAAGAAAACAAAAAAAATTATAAACTCTCTCCAGCATCTTTAATAAAGAATTGAGCATTTTTTTTCAAAGTGAAGACCTCTTCAGAAAATTATGAAAAAAATTGAGAAAATTCTCCACTATGATTACACTATGGTCTAATTTTTTCAAATTTTTCCATAAAGGCGCCTTCATTTCCAAAGAAATTCATCACCCATTTTACCCCTCAAAATTCTAAAACTCCACCACCTCCATCAACACAAGAAACTGATTGTCCCAGTTTCTGATTAATCGACGCAACTCCCCTTCCATCGAATCAAAAGAAAAATTCTCCCTTCCCTCCATCAAAGTAAGCCGAGAGTATCTCAAGAATTACTTTCACTGAAATCAACCGAGTTGATGAGGGTTAACAGTGTAGATTACAACTGAACCAAGTGGATCATAAATCCGTCTCGATAATGATCCGTAATAGATGTGAGAGTATAGATTTCCTTCACCCAAACATAATTCACGCTGTAATGAGAAGCACCAAGACCTGAGAAATGTGAATTCAAGTGAAAAAAAAAAAAAATCACAAGTCATTTTGTTAAACTTGTGCCACAGTACACACAGTGATTATTCACAGTGTCTCTAGTGTTTTTCACAAATTAAGAGGTTCGACGTGACGAGAGAATGGAATTAGTTCCAGAGAATTGTGGTACACCATTGCTGAGACTTTTATGAAACTCCTCTGACCTCGACGTTTCACCTCCTCTATTCCCCTATTTTTCATTCTCCCCCCCCCCCCCCCTGCCTTTTAATTCTCTCATTCGCGTTAAAGAAATGGGTCAGCATGCTCCAGAAACATTAAAACATCGAAGTGAACGTGTTGAAAATTTTTATAGAGAATAAAGAAAAAAAGAGGGGGGGGGGGGAAGAGATTCTCCACCTTATGCTCATGAATTTAATATCAAAGTGAAATGAATGTAAAATTTATTTATCCGTTTTGCCCCTCGAGGCGTCAATTTCTCGAGGCAGGGAAAAACAGAAGATGTTTATTTATGTTGACGTATTTGACCCAGTCTGTCCCACATTGTGTGTCCTTGACGCTCTTCACGTTTTCAGTTTATTTTTATTGAGATGATATTCTTTTTTCTTTCGAGAGAAGAAAAAAGGATCTCTCAGTCACTCTAACCCTTGGTAAGAGGGGGGCAATATCCTCTACTTTATCAGACACTCTCGACTTTTAGATCGAATACTTTCTTTATTCTAGGAATATTCAATGGGGATATATTGGTACAGGTTAAACTCTACCAGATGGTTGAGAATATTGGAGGGATATCATTGGAAGAGACAACTTTAAAGTTCTTTCTTTTTTCTCTTGCGTTCGAATTTTAACTGGAGAGTTTTATAAAACATTGATTTACTTCGATGAAATTCAAGTTTACGTTGAAAATTTCAGAATTCTTTTATTCATGCTAAAAATTTGATTAAATTATTCTAGAATCATATTCAATTCTCTCAATGACAATTTACATTGGACATTTTTTAAATTTCAGTTTGCTTTTATTTTTATTCGCAGTGATACGAAGTGGAGAGAGAGAGAAGAATTCAACATGTGAGTTCATCAATTGGCATTTCTCGATAATTACGCGGTCAATAATTTTTTTTTTTTCCCTGTTAATAAATACTTTTTCATCAAGTCTTCACTCATGCGTGAAATGTTTCGAGGCAGTTTACCCACAAATTAACGTGCTTAACCAACTGCGGCGTTTAACCCCCACCCACCATGACTTTCAATGTTATTATCACGTAAATGAGGCGAGAAAAATGAACGAAAATGAGAGAGGAGGGAAATAATCGAAAGGGTTTCTTTTAAAAAATTGGAAATGGGGTCAAATTATAATTGACAGAATTTTTTTTTTTTCGAAGTATTGAAAATTAAAAGGGCATATGTGGGAATTTTATGCTGCTTTTCATCTTATTGAATTGGATATATATGTCTCTCTGTTACTGAGATTTGAAAAAAGTGGAAAGTGAGAAAAAAACAAATTATTAAATGCGCACAAAAAACTGACGAAACCAAAATAATTGAATTTTCTAGAAAAAAAATAAATAAATTTTTTTTTCATAAAATATCCAAATTTAAAAAGGCGTATGTGAGGGAGATACGCCCTTCAAACTTAATACGTTGGACAACTGTCCATTCGTTTCTAAGAGAGAAAAAAAGATTAAAAAAATAATAATAATAATCAATTACGCAAAAAACTACCAGTTTGTTACTTAAAGAAGGAATCATTAAAAAAATGGTAATTGCGCCTTTTTGATTCTAAAAGAACCCTCTGTTTTTACTTTTTCTAACATGATAAAAATATAAAGATTTTTGATCATGTTAAAAATTGATGCAATAATAAAAAAAATTGTCGATTTTTTAAAGTTTTAAAAATTAAATTCCTCTGAAAATGAGCGTCAAAAATATTCCCAAATTTTCCCAAAATTATTCTCATCTCCAACTGTCCCTAACTATCCAGAATCTCCCGAAAACTGTAATTGTTAATTTGCAGATAAGAACTCAATTCAACTTGCTCAGAGTTCCCTGAAAATCCAACCCCAAAGTATTCTATACCATCTGGATATTATTGTAGATATGTAACATATACAAAAGTAGCACATATATATATATATACATTCTAGTTTAGTAGATAAATGGATACGCAAGGAGTAAAACTTTTGGTCTGTTTCTTGAGGTGGGTAGTTTAATATGTCATGACTCAGAGGTTGAATCCCATTTTAGGGTAAATGCGAATGGGTACGTAGAGACGGCGTGTAACTGTTTTAAACGGTGGATTCAACGGTGAGAAGATGAGGAGAAATGCTTTTTCAGATAGGGGAGGGGGGAGGGAGGGTTGAAACAGAGAGATAGAGATGAGCACAGGGTTTGTAAACTCGGTCTCATCTTCCCCCTCTCCACTTCCAGTTGTATCCTGAAGTGTTATACTTGATGGGATAAGGAGCTAGGGAGAAATGAGAAGTACAGAGGAAATGAGAGAAAATCCCTTTGCGGTGGCTGGAAATAACGTGAGACGTCACATGCTGCTCTTTTTTTTCATTCCTTCAACTCAATGTGTAACACCTAATATCCAACGTGCTCATCCACTCATTTTCCTTCACTTGGAATCAGGAAAAGTGGAAGGAAAGAAAAAAAAAAAGAGCAAGTGACTGTACGAGGGTAGTTAGGTAATCGTGGAAGAACACTATCGTAAAATGTTACAATCACGTACTTAACGTTAACACTGTGCAAAATTATAGTCATGGCGAACATTTGCAGTGGATTAAAGTTTAAAGAGAATAGAAAAAGTTTAAACTTCAAAATAATCGGTTTTCTCGACTACCCCCCGCCCTCCCTTGCTGGATTTGTTTGCACTAAAATGAATTTATTTTTTAATCAGAAAATCCATCAGTCAAGGGAAATATGATTGATGGAATTTGGAAAAATTATTTGACGTGTAAATTAGTTTTTTTTTTTAGAAAAATTGAGAAATATGATTGAAATTTTCTCGTGTCAATGTCACACGTATTTTTATTCAATTTAATTTTTACAAAGTTTACTTTCAATATCCAAGTGAAAAATTTTATTTTCATATGTGAAGAGATAGGTGGAAACAAAGGAGACACTTTTGTGTTCCAAGAAGTTTCGTGTTTGCGAAAAATTTCATTATTAAGTTGTTTTTTTTTTTTTTTTCTTGTTATAAGAAATTGCAGTGGAGTTTGTACAAAGAATTTTTTTTATTCTGTGAAATTGTGATTGGATAAAAGAATGAGGGGCAAAGAAGAAATGAAAGGAAGAAATATGTAAATTACTTACCTTCATGATCGAAAGCTCACATTGTTCCCTGGATGCGAAACACGTACAGTACCTTGATGGTTATAAAATCTCACTGACATCATCCATCCCTCATGTGTTATAAATGAGCCACAAAACTTTATGTTCGTTTATATATATAAAAAAAAAAAACTTTCCACTTCTCAAAGAAAAAACAAAAAAAAATCACTGAATTTTTTATTTTATTTATTTTTTTCAAAAAATTCCCAAAGTTTGCAAAATTATCATTAAAAAAAATTTCCAAAAATTCTACACGATCCAACTTTTTTTTTTAAATCTCCATTTTAATTCCTTCGTAAAACCACAATTTTTACATTTCACGTAATCACGAGTACATCGGGCTTGATTAAACAGAACAATTGAAATATAATATATAAACACTTTTTTTTGATGCTAGGCCGTAGCCCGGCAACTTCCAACTGAATCCCGAACGACGCCTCAACCAAGGCTCACGAGAATTCACGAGGCTCTGTCCACTCGGCGCAAGCTCCCACCCACTCAACTCTCTCTCACTCTAGCCAACGTGGAATATCCCCCCTCCCCCCTCCCCTCTTCTCCACCCCGCCTTTTCCCGTTATATAGAGTAAAAGTCTTTACGTTGAAAATGTACACTGAAATATGAGTGAGAAGGCATGAGTGCTCATAATATTTGAGCGAGTTGAAAAAAGATGGGAGTCAACACACGTATACTTCATTTGGACGGAGTCAAAGGGTAGAAGAAGAGGGAGAAGGAGGGAGGGGGGGGGGTTGGACTTGCCGAGAATTTTTTGGCAGTGGAGAGAAGGTAAATCCCCCGCAATGAAAATTCTTCACAGCTTTGCGGAGACGCTCGGTGACCTTTCTTGACCTCGCCAAGAGTATAAATAAAAGAAAAAGTAGCAGGGAGGTGGGGGAAGGAAGGAGAAAGAGGGCTAAAAAGAAGATGAAGTTGGCAACCTGATGAGATACTTGCGATTGCCGATACTATTCACCCACTTGACGCAATTTTTCATCGTTAGTCGTTGAAAAGTTTTTTTTTGAAGATAAAGTATTGTTCTGAAACAGTGTCTGACCAGAATTAGACTGTTTTCACTTAAATCAGAATGTTTTGGAGTTACTTGGGGAGGAGTACCTTGCAGTCTTTCACTGAATAATTACTTGTTTTTAACTATTTTTAATGGATGGAGGAGGGAGGGCTTTTGGTAATTATTCGTAAACTAGAGGATGAACATTAAGGAGAATTGTAGGCAACGTCGAGAATACTTGAAACTACTTTGTGAAATGTTCAGCGAAACTTTGGACACACGGGGAGAAATGGACGGTGGAATTTTTGGAGATATATTAGATTTACTGACTAATGGAAATCACGTGCTCTTCATAGTGCAGCGAGATGGAATTTTTTTTGACAGTTGAATTCGAAGGGGAAAAATGAAACGAAATTAGACGAAGCTTTTTTGAAATTCAAAGAGTAATTGGAATTTGTCCAGATTAGTCACTGCTTCATTTGTTCTTTCAAGTTCAGTTTTGGAATTGTTACGTTTGATATTTCTTGCAAATGTCCTTTCCAATCACTCAGACGACTGTACCAACGAATAACTGAGATATTTGATGAACTTCTCCGGCTAGCTCACTTTTGAAGAGCTCACGGGTGGATTCACTCGTACTTCACGGGATTTATAAGGATATTGATGGATAATCTCAATCATAATAATCGATATTGGTTTGAATTGATGATATAATATTCAAATAATATGTTGGATTATAAGGGTTCCTTCGGGTCCGTTCGCGAAGCTAACTTTTCGCGGTATTTTTCCAGTGGACACCTCCGGGTCTCCACTGGTCGAGACTAATCCCCGGACTGATGAGACTTGAATCTTCAGTGACATCGTCACCCAAAATTGCTGGATAAGCATTCCCACGCTTCGGCCGATCTTTTTCATAGAAAAGATGGACGAAGCGGATTCTCACGGTTGAAATGTTAATCTTGCATATTTCAAAACTTTAAACAATGAAAACTCGAGCAAGAAGGCGACGTGTGGCTTCTCCACACCTCACAGAATTAATGGCAAAATCTCAGGATCTGAGGAAGATAGGAAAATTTTTTGTGATTATCTTTTTCATAGAGCAGGAAAAGGGGAGTCTAAAATAGACCGAAAAAAATCGCCTATGAAAAAATAGCCGAGGGAATGCCGGATGTGGGTGCGTGTTTAACACGTTTGATATGTTTGATTAATTATACTGCGCAGAAATTTTTCTGTGTGCTATTTTTTCCTTGTCTATTTTTTCGTCTTTCTTCGCTCAGCTATGACCAAGATTTCAATACAAAAAACTCGCATGTCCGTTGGATTTCAAAATATTTTTGAAAAATCGTTACCAAATTAAGGTGAAGAATATGGAAACTATTTTGTACTTCTGATATTCCGTAAAATTTCAGTTTTTTTACTGGAAGATTGAATTTTTTGGATCATTTCTAAAAATTTGAAGAACTTCAGAGAGGGAAAATGAGCTAAAATTGACATTTTCAGGAAATAATTTGGAATAATTTTTTTTTGTGAGGATTTGATTGAGCGAGTGAGAAAAATTCCGACAAAAATCATGGATTAAAACGATTTTTTGAGGTTTTCGTGATAATTCGAGGGCTTATGTGCAAAAATCGCGGGTCCAATCCTTTTCATCTGCGAAAATTTCTAGTTTTTCGGGGTTATATCCAGTTTTAAGAGTCGTAACACTCGAAAAACTGAGACAAGGTCGAAGGTGACCCCTTTTGTAACAAAAAAAGAGAAAAAAGGACAGATTTTTATTGAATAAATTATGACTTCTTCAAAAAATCGGCAAAAATCTATTCAAAATCTCTCAAATTCACTGAAACTGAAGAAATTCATGAAAAATCTGAAAAAAAATTCAAAAAATAAAAAGGTCACGCCTCCAATTTCCTCCCAAAACGGTCAGATATTCTGGCAAACGTTGTCCATTAAAAATTCTCCCATATTCCCTATGAAATCATCAAAAATTTTCTCTGAACAGATTTTCGTTGCCTAAAATATTCAATTTCCATCTAAAAGCTAATATTTCCATTTTATACTCACCTTCCCCTTCTTTTTTTCATGATAAACGAATTCATGTTAACACACACATATTCGCTTTAACCACCTCTCATATCGCGTGTCATAATCTGGAATAGAAAGAATCTGAAACTGTATGACATTGTCTTTCAAATGCGGTACTCTTTCCACTAAAATATACATAGCCAAGGACTTTATCCCGTCTTGATAGTATCCTACTCTTTCCACATTTCTCTTCTTTTTTTCATATAATATTCAATTTTTCATGTTTATTACTTACTCTCGAAGCTTTTTAGAGTCAAAGCCCGTTGGATCGTAAAATTCTAACTGGAGACAACAAAATATATGAATCATCGAGGCTTTACGACTATCCCCGAGAGTACACGAGCACCGCAAGGTGAATAAACTTGCACAAAGTTTTATGCTTTCTCTCACCTGCTCCTTTTTTTTCTCAAATCAATTATCGTAAAAGGTATTGTGAATTTTAATTAATATCCTGGGGAATAACTTCTTTTTCTTTGCTTTTTTCCTCCAACTTTTTACTTCTCTCATTTTTTCGTGTTGGAGAAAGACAAAGGAAAACCGGACCTGAGGGCGAAATGAATCGGGAATTTTTTTTTTCGAGTGACTCTATCAATCGAAAAATTTGAGAAAAAAAATTAAGAAAATGTTTCAGCATGTTGACATTGTTGGAGAATTTTTTCAGATTTTTCTAGGAAGGCCTTCAATCCGTAAAAAATCATAATCCATTTTGCCCCGGTTTTTTCTGTTGTTTAAGATTTTTTTCGGAGTGAAGGACTCTCCGGAAAAATCTGGAAAAATTCCAGAAAATTCTCCGGTATATTTAAATTTTTGTTGAATTTTTTGAAATTTTTCCATAAAGGCTTTCACTTCGAAAGAAAATCGGGTTAAAACTATTGACTCGAAAAAGTTTGGTTGGTTAAAATTTCTCAAATTCCTGAATCTTATCATGATTTTCAGCACGTTTTCTTTTCTCAAATAATTTATCGTTAAAGCCACATCCTGTATTTTAATTAATATCCTTCCGAATAATTTCGTTTCCTTTTTTTCCAACTCTCTTTTTTTCTTCCTTTAACGCTGCATGTGGAGTGTGTCGTAGAACCTGTTATAAGCACCGTGGTGTACTTATGTTGCGGACAAAGTATACAGCAGGGGCACTATTGTGGTTAAAAGTGACCAAGCGTAAAGCGCTTAATTACAACTTCCTCTGAGCGCCTTTTGGTAAAACGCCATAAAAGCGAAAATGTCAGAATGTCGCGAGAATTGGAGAATAACGTGAGAGACTGTGGTCAATGAAGTAAATTCACACGTGAAAATAAGAGGTAAAACTTGTGTAAATTATAAAAATTCATTTATGGCAATTTTCAAAAAATAAAGAAATGAAAGTAATTAAAAGTCATGCTAAATGAAAAATATAAATAATGACATTAAAATTCCACAAAAAGTTAAACTTTTTGTTGTTTTTTCGAAACACTTTATATTGTTCTTTTCCATTTACAATATTTTCCTTTCATTCATCAAAATTTCTCATTCAATTAAAATTATTTATGAATTCAGTAGTGAAGAGGTAGAACAGAATTAGTCGATTTTCTTCACTGATCTCGAGAATATCTCGAAAACTAATGGAGATGCGCCTTTCTTACTCTAGTGCATTATTGTAGAGAATTTTCAAAGTTCAAAATGAGAAGTGGAACAGAAAGGGCTTATCGCCATTAGTAGTCGAGATCACCTTGAACGAAAAATGATGAAACGAAAGTATCGAATGATATGCGATATCTCGAATTTAATACGATATATTGCATCAATTAATAGATATTTAAAGATGATCGATCAGAAGTTGATGTGATGATTTTTTTTTCATGTCATTATATCAAAAAATGTCGGGAAATTATATATAAAAAATATGCAGGCATGCTTTCAATTGCTACTAATTTTGAAAAATTGTTTACAGAAAAATTCGAATTATTTTCTTTTTCCAATTTATGAGAGGAAATGGAGCAACTTCTTCTTTGCTTCTGAATAAATCTAATGAATTTTTTTGCCGCAATGCATAAAACCAAAAATGAATTCGTGAAAAAGAATAAAATGAACAGAAACATGAAATCCCTTGAGGGAACTACTTCTCAGTTTTTTTTTTACTATTTTCCCTTTGTCAAAGTCTGTGTTACTAGTGAAAGAACCCACTGAAAGAATATGAAGCGAAGTATATTTCAAAGGAACTCTTCACCTTGGCTCCGTCCTTTTCACAGACACCTCAAATTACAACTTCTAGTTTATTTCATTTTTTTTCCCTCTTTCTCTATTCGTGTGTACTCATAAAAAAATGAATAAGAAACTTTGCCAGAGAAAATTGAAAATTCTCACGTTCATTTATTTCACTGTTGAATTATTTTCTCAACGAGTTGAAAAAAAAGAGGAAAAACCAGTTAGCTTTAAAAGTGGACAGTCATAATTTTTTATTGCCCTTCAATTATCTCGAGAATTACTGATTGAGAAACTTCCAATTATTCTTTTAGAAGTCAAATGATAATTAATTGTTCTCGTCAGTTTTTTTTTCAATTTTTGCTTCTTCTCATTCTTTCCACTTGAGTATTTCAAGCTCCAACATTCAATTTATTAACTAGAGTATACACACGTTTTATAGACTGGTACACATTAACACATTAATTTTTCACCGGAATAACACGAATTTCTTACACTTCAGTCCACAAACAAGTAGTGGAATGATGGAAAGAAAATCAAAGAAATCTTGTGAAAATTATAGTGGAAATATCTCTAAAACGAGTGAGTTTGAAGGAAAATGTCGAGAAAATCTTCTTGTGGAAAATTCAACGAACTACAAAAAAAGGTCTCTCGATAAATTCTCTTGCATTCACGATTTTCTGGAATTCTTGTGATTTGCTAGAAATAGAAAAAGGGGATTCAGTGACGAGCATGTCAAACCTGAATTCCATTTTTTTTGTCATTAATTTTTGGACAATATCTCAGAAGATAAATGGAATAGCGAAATATTCATAAAAATCTTCTTTATTGCTATAGAAAGAAGAACTTTTTGAAAAGGCAAATAAAAGCAACAAAAGGGTTTTCATAACATTTTCGCTATCTCGCTCAATTTCCGAAATATTCTTCAAAAATCAATGGAATTTTTTTTTCCTGTTTCATGTTTTCTTTGATGAATTGAAAAAATTATGCATAAATTAACGCAAAAATAGGTAAATATGCAGAATATGGTACTAAAAATAAATAAAATAATTTAATTTAAATTTGCCTCAGGAAAGGAGGTGGAAAAAATGATCCGAGATCTTCACAAAATAATCTTGAATGAATAATGCAGAGAAAATAAACACAATTAATTTATTTTTGAATTATCTCGATTATTTTTGCCACAAAATTCCTGATAATTTTATCATCATCTACCTCAAAAATTCCCAGTAAGATTCTAAAAAAAAAAAAAAAACCACCTAAGATCTTCAATCAATCGAAAACCGATTAAAAATCATCAATGAAATCACTCATTATTCATCAACATCATGAAAATAGATAAAAATAAAATTTCTAAATGATCAATTCAACATTATATTCTATTTGTAAATTCACCTCGAAAGCTCCTGAATTTCGACCTCGCTTTTATACTTTCTGTCCATTAATTCATAGAACACAAACTTTCAAATTGGAAGCGTTCCAATTTTGTCAAAATCCACTTTTTCCCCTCACACTATTCTCTCTCTTTCTATTCTATCGTCGTTCACTTTTCGCCGAGTTACTTTATCAACAGTTTCTCTAACGATTCTCCTCGATCATTATAACCCAAGTGGCAGTTGTTTGAGTGCATGTGAGAAAGAGGCGGAGGACGGGAGAGATTATGGGTGCTCTTGGAGTATAGGAGTAGAGGGGGGTGGGGGGAGGAGAAATGAGCTCTGCTATTTTGAAGATAAGGCATTCTTTTGGAGTAGCCCATCGTCTGACATGATCGAAAAGTTTTACGAGGGAACATCACGAACGAGCATCGCAGATGTCCCTGAGGAGTCTGACCATTCGTTTACCCTGTCTCCGTGCATTTCTGTTACTTTTAAGAAAAGGGAAATCGTAGTTAATTGGCTCTTAAAAAATACAATTCACATTATTTTATTGATATTATCATAGTTAATATGAAAACGTCTACTTACTAGTTGCCAAAAAATTGATATTATTTTTTTTTTATATAACAAGCATCAGATAATTTTATTGTCTCATTTCGAGGCTATTGGAAATTTTTGAAAAATTAATTTTAAAAAACTATTTGATAGTATAGATTATTCTGTTTTTTTACAAATTTTGTTTTTTTTCAACTCATTTGTCATTATAAATAAATGGCAATTTTTTTGTCCATTTTTAGCGTTTTTTACGATAATTTTTATTAAGATAGTTTATTTTCAAGACAAGTAAATACCTTCATCAAATGTTTAAGCAAAGTATTTTTTTTATTTAATCAGTAATTTCTTAACTTTCCAATTTCTTTATTATAAATTATTGTTCATGACTAAAATTGAAAGAAATCATTGAAAATTTTGGAATGATTGTAAAATGAATTGATTTTTTTTTTTAAAGTCACATTGCTTCACTTTTTAATTCAAGTTTTTAATGGAATTTAAAAAAAAGAAAAACTGAATACTTCGAATAAATTTTCTAAGAAACCCAATGTCAAACTTCATGTGAACTTTCAATGAGAAATGGAAGTCGTTGAACCACCCATCGAATTTTTTATTAGAAACCCAAAAGGAGAAAGGAAAAAAAGTATGAAATTTCATGCAGACATATTTGAGTTTCGATTGAGGAACGTTTCACGAGTGGAAATCACGAAGATCGATGACCACCGAGACTCATGCAATTCGTTTTTCCCTATTTTTTATTTTTCATTTCCATCCAGGCTCGCAAGAAGAAGATAGAATATCGAAAATAGGAAGTGGGAGAGAGAAAGAGGAGAGAGCTACCCCTCATTGCTCGGTAAAAGTAGTGTGGGTTAACTCGCATTGGGAATATTATTCACCGGCTCCTCTGTCACTTTATCCTCATATCCTGTAAATCTTCAAGTCGTATATTACGCAATGTCGCGTAATAATGTATCCACCTGTTTCAACCACCCCCCTTATCTTTGATTATTTCTGTTGTAATCTGTTACTCCATTCAGCTCTAACTTCTTTCTGCTTTTTTTTCCCCAAATTAATTACACCGAATATTTTTCATTGTCACAATTGTTTTGTTCTTCCACCCTCATTCTCATTTAGGCCAACGATTAATGTCACTCATTTTCTATTTCGTAATTACAAGCAGTTCCAAGCAAAATTGCAAGTGTATGAAAAGCCCGCGAAATTATTCAAACTTTTTTTGTTTCTCGACTAAAAAAAAGTTTTATATCGAAAGAAAGGCGGAAATCTTTTATTAGAAAACTTCTGCTGTTTTTCGTTTTTTTTTCATCGTATAAATTTGAATGATTTATCGTTGTACGTGAAAGAAATTGGTGAAATCAATTCTAACTGAGACGAGGACGGGAAAAAATGCAATAGAATGAAAAAAATGTAAAGAAAAAAGAGTATTTTTCATACGTTTCTTTGAAGAATTTTCGTTCTCCCGGATTTTTTATCCTTCGATTTTATTCCTTTTTTCGGTGGAAAATCATCTGGTATTACGAAAGTGCTTGAGTAAGCACTGAGACGACTGAGGGAAACGATAGTATCGATCTTATTTATCTTGCGGTAACGAAAAAAAAAATAACAATAAAAATAAAAAAGTAGAGCGGACGTTTGGTACTTATCGAGAGAGAGAGAGAGAGAGAGAGAGAGAGAGAGAGGATTTCTGTGTTCTTTGGGGAGTTTTGGACACTGAACGAGGCAACATTTGTTCGAGCCATCCTTCAAGTTTTTTTTTTTACTTCTTTTCGGTGACCAGAAATTCTGCTTTTATCCTCCCTGCATCAAAGTATCGTATACAGAGAAGAATTTTCCTCTTGGGTCATAATGAAGTTGATGGATTTACCGAACTTTGAAATTTCGTTGGACAGAGAGGGGAATTTTCGTTGGAAAATGCTGTAGTACAATCAATTTTACTCCATTGAATTCCAAGACAGTGAATGTACAATGTAAAAAGAATTTGGTGAAATAGGCGGAATGTTACGACCCTTAAAGGGTCGCGGACAATGTCTCAAACGGCCAATGTCTCAAAATTTTTGATATTAAGAAATATATCAGGAAAAGTGGGATAGAATGAGGATTCTGATGAAAGAACGGGAGATGAAATTTTTCTAACGATTTCATTGAAAAGCTTCAGAAATTTTTGATGAAAAACATGTGTCAGACTTGATTTTTCTATTTTTTTTTTTGGAAATTCTATTTTTTTTTGGAAATTCTATTTTTTGAATCATAAATGGGGGTCAAATCTTATTTATTCGGGAATTTTTCCTCCTTTTTTGAGAATGTTTCTGATTCTATTGGTTTTAACGACTTGGAGTCCATCTCAAATGAAAGCTGAGATCATTTACTATCGATTCACACGGTTGGAGGAAAAAAATAACGATTTTTGAGGTATTACGGGCCATTTTGTGAAAATCATTTTTTGCTGAAAAATCAATCATGTTTTTTTTTCAAAACCACATAAATCGTTGGGAGATGATCTCACCTTTCATTTGAGACTAACTCCAAGGTGCGCAGCTTGGATCGTGGCGCCACGATCAATAGCACTCAAGATATCCCTGAAGAAGTAGAATGTTTAAATTTTGTATAGGGTATGAAACCTCATTTCTAGCGGAAAAACTAGATGTTCAGGCTTTTGGCAGAAAGCCTTGGCAAATCCGGTCGAATTGGATCGGATAGTTTCGGCCACATTCGGGTGGGCCAGCCTCGCTACCGGGGAACGAGGCTGAGGTATTCGGCTGGAATCTTCGTCCAGCCATGGAGTGAGACAGTCGCATTTCTCGTTATCTAGCCATGGGGCAAAACGGTTAATCCATGTAATTCGGCATTATCTCTCACCAATGTGACGGTTCTCTATCAATATCGGTCGGCTTAATTATCTATGAATCAATGTATTTTATCAAGTAAAGAAAGTGTTAATTAAATATCAATTTAAATGTATTCGGATTCTTTTTATTGGAGAAAAGAAAACCTATCCATATTTCAGACCAGCGTCGGTGCTATTTTGGGGGCATTTATCCACTCGTAATCACAGTCCACTCAATTTATCCATTTCGGCTACAACATCTAAGATAAATCATCAAAAACCCAAGCACTAGAATTTTTCAGAAGATTTCAAAAATCAATTTTCAAGAATATTCTTCCACGGCGATTCCTTCAACGTTCCAAAGGAATTATCAGTAAAAACCTATCATGGATATTTTCACTGATTTCGAGCGATTTTCATAATATAAAAATCTTGATCCCTTATTCTCTTTTCATCCCACCTTCCCCTATTTGAATGAAGTCTCTTTTTTTTGTCATGTTAGGCATATTTTGACATTTTCTACAAAAAAGAATTGAAAGGGCGTATGTCCATTACTTTCCGAGATGTTCCATTGAGACTAATTATAAAAATAAGTTGCTTGTCCAGTTTTAGCTCTGAATTTTTCTCAATTTCCATTTTTTTTGTTTCAACAATAACTGAAGAATTTAGTTTGATGTATCATAAAAAAAAATTCAAATATCATGAACTATGAAGAGGAAAAGCGATGTCCTCAACAAAATCCCAGGATCTCGATATAATAACAATTTCAAATCGTAATACAAGCGTTATTGCATTTATGAGAGAAATCTACATGGATAACCGTATATATGAATTCAAGCGTAGTGGTGTTGAAACGAGTGGAGACATAGGGCATATATATCCACAGAACTACTCGTGTGTTTTATCGTTTGTACGATGATAGTGTCCTCCCGAAAGCTCCAGAGCATTTCATCTTGATTCCATATTGTACAAAAGTAAAAATGTAATGGATTCTTCAATATTGAGCTTCAAGATGACAATTCCATCGCAAAAGCTCGACATAAATTCTCTAAATTTCCAGGGATCCGTAAAAAAAAATAATGAAAAAAAAAAAAAAAAGAGATGAATATTTTGATTAAAAAAGAAATTCATGTGAAATTCTCTTTTTTCCCTTTTTCATCAGTGTGGGAAGCTCGAAAAATTTAATTGTCAAAAAATCAGACTGCAATAGCCAGTACTGAACAGCAGCTGGAACCATTGCCTTTTTTTTCTTCTAAAAAAAAAAAAAATAGCAAAAAGTGTAAAATAAACCCCCACACAGAGACAAAGCAAGAAAAAAAGTGAAAAACAATTTCCCACGATTTTAGAATGCGTATGAACGTGAATTCCCATTCAGTCGCTGTACCAAAATGGCCCCACCCCCTACCCACCGAATCGTCAGACCTCGTCGGAGCTCTAACAAAGCAATTTGCTCGAACAAATGCAACCCCTCCTCTTCCCCCTTTCCCTTTCCCAGGTCCATGTGCCGACCTGTACTACCGTTCTGCGGTCTCACCAATACATTACGATTTCTCCAGTTATATATTCCTCCATCTGTGTGTGTAGATGTATTCACAGCCTCATGGTGAAGTGTCTCCTCGTGTCTCTGCACTCGGACAACACCGTCCCTCCCAGGTCCCTCTTTCACCACTTCAGTGGATCCCGGTAACAGGTTTAGACAATACGCGAAAGCTTCTCGCACAGTTCATTCCCGACATTTCTCTTTGCTTTCTTCCCCTTTTTTTTCAGGGGCAAAAGGAAAAATGCTCTTTTCAGGTTTTTGTGTTCTTGATGTTCCGATAAAAGTCCTCGCTCACAGAAGAAAATTACTTGACAAAGAAATCTGATGTTTAGAGAGAATTCTCTTGGGTGTAAAATGAATTTATAAAATTATTGAAAAGAAATTGAAGCAAAATTTTTTTACAACAAAAAAAATGAATAAAATGGGATGAAGTAGGATTTTTTTAAGGAAGAAGGACTCTACAAAATTTTTTGGAAAAAATTGGAGAAATGTTCCAGTATATCTCAATTATTGTGTAATTTTTTCAAATATTTTCATGAAGACCTTCACTCCGAAAAAAATTCTAGCTCTTCTAGCCCGTTATTCCGTTTTACCCCGTTTCTCCTAGTTCTTCAGAAAACTCCGAAAATCAATTATTGAAATTCATAATTCTAAGAAAATTTATTTAGCTCCGAAAAAACTCCACCTCGAGATTGATATTCGAGAGAATAGAACGATAGGTGGATGTTTGGTTATCAAGGGCTGTTTATGAATCTCATTGATCTGCATTTGTTAATTGAACGTTGAAGTATTGACATGTATCTTCATGGAAAATACACTAATTAATTGAATATCTTGTTCACCTTTCATTTATAACTGCAATTTATTTCAAGAATTTATTCCCAAATTATTTTTTTCCTTTTTAATTTGAAAAAAAAGTCGATTTCTCTTTGGTCGATATAACAGGTAAACTCGACATTTTTATTTCCCTCAGTTTTGGAAAAAGGAATATGAAATATTTTTGACATTCCAATTACGTTTGCGTTGAATTAGTGAGTTTTTACGTGCCACAGAATTCATGATATAATTTCTCCATGTCCATGTAATTTTCATATTCTCTGAAGCCCAGGAATTCAGTGACTCAACTCGTGTGAAATATTTTTTATATTAAAAACTTGTTGAATTGTAAGAGTATCATCTCTCTCACCGTCAAAAAATCCCCCGAAGTTTTCATCTGCAGCATAATCATGCGTACTTAATTTTCTTCATTATTCTCGAATATTTAATTTTTCAAGCCGAGTGGTTTAATTTATCGACGCATAAATTTTTAACTCGAGTTACGAAAGCGCCTGAACTGTAAATTCATCCAGATATTTCTGCAAACAATGAGAAATAATGAAATAATGGCTAAAATTTTCTTTCTCATATTTAAAAACCCCGAGATCACGTGAACAATGCATAAAAAAATATAATGAAATTAATGTATAAAGGGAAGAATACAATTTTCCCCGGAAGAAAGAACTTTTGATGAAAACATTCCTCTGAAGAAATAAGAGCAGAGATAAAATAACAAAACGCAATTCACCTAGTATACTAGAATTCTTGTATTATTCCTTTTTTTTCTGACAAAAAAAATTCCCACGATTCTTCCATTGAAGTTTCTCGTTGGTTTAGGCTTAGGCTTGGCTTTATTCCTAAATCTAAAATGACGGTTAATTGACCATTTCGTGGGTTGCATGTCTGAACAGCACAACGTCATTTCAGCACGAAAAGTCATTACAAAAAAAATGGGACAAAACTATTTCCATGGAATAGCACATATCTGAGGATAATCAATTATATAAAATTGATAACATTAATAAAAAATTAATGACGTAGTCAGATGTTGAATTATTCAACGTTGCAATATAATAAATTCATATGAAGCATAATAAAGTTGATAAATATTTAAATAAACCAGTGTTCAATTTATGTGATGAAATTGACTGCAAAAATGGAGTTGTGGTGTTTAGACGTGCTACCTTTTCTAACTTGAGCGCAAACCCTGTTGGAAATTGGCCGTAAAAAATGAAAAATGTCAGCGAGGAGTAATAAATACCAAAATCCATTTGAATAGATGAAAATTGAACGTCAAGTTTATTCTGTGTGATTTTTTTGATTATTTTGGATTAACGTTTTTTTCTTTAATGCAAATAGAAGACTTGAAGAAAACATTCATTCCCAAAAGTCATGCAATATTCTTCATTTTTCCTGGATGAACCGTAATTATACTCCTCAGTTCAAGAGTCAATATAGAATCTCGATATGAAAATTCAGCAGTTTGAATAGAAAATGTGCTTCAATTCTTTCCTTGATCATTTTTTTGTCAGTTCATCTAGATGGAATTTGACCGTGAAAACGATTTCCGGTCAATTTTCTAACTTTCTAGTTCTTAATTTTTTATTATACTGTTCAGTTATTGGCATTTGGTCACTGACGGTTAATTGACCTATCATTTTTCCATCCCATTCTTACATTCATTGATAAAGCATCAGACCGCTAATCTGAAAATCGTGAGTTCAAACCTCGCTCGGGCATTTCTTATGTTTTCCGAAATTTGATTCCTTGAAAACTTCTCAGTTGTAAGTCTGGTGATTGTAAATATTTTGAATAGTTCATAGCCCCACTCTAATTCTTTAATGTGCCAATCAGAATGAAGTTCAGAACCCTGATATTTCAAATGCACTTATTGACACATTTTAAGATTCTGCATATTCCACTGCACATAGGAGAATCCTATACGGCGCAATGAACTGCGCAGAGGAAAATGTTGGACGAAAAATGTGGGGATAAGGACAAAACTGTAACTTAAACAAGAGCCCCCTGGCGGGAATTGTAAACTTATTTGGAAGTCTCATGTACTCCGCTTCACTCGTTGTTACTAACGCAATCCAAGTATCCAGGATTTCACAGAATAACTTGTGGAACTTTGGCCGTACATGAAACGTAGAGTAGAGAAAAAAAAATAAAATAGAATAAAATAAGATAGAATAAACAAGTTTTACTAGGAGAGAAGTCGAGCGGTTAAAAACCGCAGGAGTGAGTGAAGGGGGATTTGAAGGTATAAGGTGCGAAAAACTGGTGGATGAAATATCTCTCAAGGAAATTAAAACGGTCGAGGACTTCGAGTTGAGGGTGAAAGAGGAGAGGGGGTTAAAACACAACCAAGTGGATGATAATGGCACCGAAAGTTGAAGTAAAAGTGAAAAAAAAAAGTCAGTTTTCGTCGGTTGGCTTCGCTTATTTATTCCATTAACGCCGCTCGGCTTTTTCGTTTAGGTTCTAGGGATATATCTATGTATAGGTATATACTTGGCACAACGAATCGCCAACCGGTTGAATTTATAAACCGATGGTTATGAATAAATAAAATAATGCTTTACTGCTGCGGTTTTGCTCCACTGGCAATTTATGATTCAACTTTTTTACGTATTAGTTTTTTTTTTCTTTTTTTCATTTATTCACTGATCAATAATCCCATTTTCATTCGATATGAATTGATTTCTTATTTCTCCGATAAATCGAGGGCTTGAGATTTTTTTTCGGGGGGTTATTAAATATGAATGTGCATTTTGATTGGAAAATTATGGGTTGAATGGAGTTCAATGATGTTTTTTTTTGGGAATATGTAGGAATTTTAGGAAATATTTTTTTGGTGATATTTCTCTGCCAATGAGGAAGTACTTTTTGCCAACGAGGAAGGTCTTTGGAAGAGCTATTTCATTTTCCTTTTGGGATGTAATGGGCGAAATAAAATCTTCCAAAAAAATGTTGTTTTTTTTATCATGAAATCGGAAGAAATGTTCTTCATTCTAAAGGATCGACTTGCTTTAATTTTTGAAGGATTAAATGAATGAAAATCCTCAGTTTTTCAAATAGGGAAGATCGAGGCAAAATTGAATTACAGAAGAACTGCAGTAAAAAAATATGAAAAATTGAGAATATGCTCCAGCATGTCGACATTATTGGTGAATTTTTTCAAAGTTTTTGGTGGACGTCTTCATTTTTTTTTCTGCACGTCCATTTTGTCCCGATTGTCTCTAATTCTGACGCAGGAGCAGCTTCACAATTTTTTTTTTTGATTTTTGTTGTGAAGACCACTTCTCCAAGAAAAATCCTAATTACTTTCCCTCCTCAAAAACACAAAAATATTGTGTAATAAAATCTCGAAAATTCTTCACTCTTTTCTATTGCACTTCACAATAAACTAATTATTTTCCACATATGTTGTGTTCAAAGTTTAAACGATGCTATTAACATGAAATAACAACTGGATAACAATTATATACAGTAACAATAACAGTCTATGTACACAGCTTCAGCCCGCAGGCTTTTACACGTATTTAAAGAAAGTTCATGGAATTTTGTAAGCCTAGAGTGGGGATAAGATATACGGAAGATTTCGGATAGAGAAAAGTGTAAAAACACATGTTGTATCACGACATTAACTGTGATATTTTGACACGTTTTTTACCCAATGATATTCTGTCTGACAATATTTATTCATTCATTCTTGCAATAACTACAATGATTAATGTAATCAAAATAAAAACGTTCTGAAGAATCTGAGAAAGATTATTATTTTAAATCCCTATCTCATCAAATAAAATGATACCGACTGATCTCATTATCAACGAAAGATTTTCATGAATATGACTATCATCCTCTCCCGCATATTATCGAGAAAACCAAAGGAAACATGAAAGCAGAAAGAAAAATGAAAAACGAAGAAAAGTATTGAAACACATTCCCACGAGAGTTCCATCACTGTACATCAGCGTGAATTCCCACTGGGTTTCTGGTGGAGCGTTAAAAAATTCTGGATTATAAGGGCCGACCTATACTATATCACTGAGGCATTTGTATTCCTTATTTACTCTTAACTATGACCTTCAGAAGAAAGAGAGACCAAAAAATACACAAGTCAAGGTCAATGCCTGACATTTAATTAACCATGAAAGGAGAGATAAAAGTGTAATTCCTCTTTAGCAGAGTAAAATAAGTACAAAGTGAATTCAAGGTCAAGCCTTCGAATATCCTGTAATTAATCTTGAACGTTTAAAAATCTTGTAATTTAAAAAAAGAAGAAAAAACAAGCCACTAATTGAAAGTATTTTCATCTGAAGAGGAAATAAAAAAAAAAAAGAAATTTTGACATTTACATGGTAAACTGATGAGGATAAATAAATTATTCGATAAAACCTTACATGACTTGGATGTGTCACTTTTAACGACACACAAAATCCAAGTACCCTGGATTTCGAGAGAGAGAAAGTTCCTGCGATGGCCAATGATGAAAATAAAACGAAAATCATCCGCACACACAGTTTCACCATTCTCGATGTATCGGAGAAAGAGGGGGAGGGGGAATCGTAGAGCGATGCTGAAACAGCTTGAGAAACATTGGCACATCCGCAAGGAGGGGGGGAGGGATGAGCAGAGGAGTGGGGCGTGTTGGCGTGACACTCACGAACTAAGTGAGCAAGTGAGATAACCTCAAATTCAGCTTTGAAAAAGTGCATCTCGAGTGATCATTGTTGCATGAATATCTCGAAAACTGTGGGAGATAGTAAAATTTTGCAGAAAACCTTTTTTGTAGAGAAAGATTAGAGCTACAAAAAAGGTTAGCAAAAAAAGGCACTATCTCGCTTAGTTTTCGAGATAAAGGAATACAAATGGGGAAAAAAATTGATTCAAATTTTATTTCTGCAGATTTTTTCATTGTTGAACAATTTGGTCACTTCAATGTTTAATTGTTTATAAATGAGTCAATCATTGTTTTCGCTTGGAGAATTTTGTAGACTTGAGGAGAAGCTGAACTTTGCCTCAATATCTCGGGATTTGAGGAGAAAGCACAAATTTTTGTATAGCAGGAACAAAACCTGCAAAGCTTTTTACAAAAAATGAGACATGATAGTTTGATTTTCTATTCGCTAATAGCCTCTCGAGAATATTTGGGAAATTAAACGAAATAAGGCGATTTTGCCCAAATTGCTTTGATGTAGCCCTTGAAAATTTTCTACTAAAAAAGGGTTAGAGTAAAGAAGACGTATCTCCATTACTTTCCGAGTTATTATCAAAAAGGAAAATCGACAGAAAAAAGACTTATCTTATTCTACCTCTTAACTACTGAATTAAAATCAATGAATCCGGGTTTTCACGTGATTTTTTACAAAATTCTGCAGTTAACTAGTGAACTGCAGAATTTTCCAAGAATTCTCGAGAATAAAGGAACCAAGAAAGCTTCAGAATAAAGTTAAGAATCCTTGGAATGTCTTTTCCATCATGATTCTATCATTTTTCTCATTCCTGTATCGATTCCTCCACGATAACGAAAGTGGATTTAAAGTGGTGGGGAGTCAAAGGAAAAAAAGTAAAATCAAACGAGTGTATTTGTTGTTTATACTGCGTGAGCATGAGGTATCGGTGAATGTCTTTGCGTTACACTCAATCTGCGGTAGTCAGTGCTTCGTGAGGGTCCTCAGTGACTGCACAACCGTATCCACCACGTGTTTTCATTTAATCCAGAAAATAAATAACAATACAAAATTAAAAAAAAGTCGTGAAAATACGAAACAGCAAAAATTACTCGATAAAACTGTTTAATTAAAAAAGCAATTGAATTTTTAATTGGCAAATTCGAGTAGAGTATTTAAAAAAAAAAAACAGTGAAAAATTTTTTCAATCACTCGGTCTGTTGACAGTGCAACAGCTTATATTCACTCTTGTTAACTTAATCGTGAGGAAATAATTTGTTTGAACGCAGAGAGAGAGAGAGAGGGAGAGGTCACGTATTTTTGGTTCACGGATTCGTCAATGCACAATTGATCCTTCATTTTTGGTACAGAAAAGCGAGTGATTTGAATAAAACCCGCACACAAATACACTGGAAAATCAATCAATTTCGTACATTTTACGAATAAAAAAAAAACCGAGTGTGTTATTTTCACAATTCTGGGATTTTACGCTGGTTTTAAAATATTTTACTGGAATAAAACAGGAAGAGGAGAAACACATGAGTACTGTCACGTTATGTGTGACATTACTGGTTAATTGAAAATCAAACAGCAATCCAGTGGGAGTGGGGAAAAAAAAAGAACTGGCGATTAAAATGAATGAGAAAAAGAATGAAACTCGATTTTTTTTAATTCAGTAAAAATTTAACAAAAAATAACAAAAAAATTGCAATAAAGTTTTATTAATTGTTTATTTTTTTCGTACAGTGTGAACAACGATATTCGGACAATTGGTGTGGAATTCTCGTTGAAAGTTCAAATTTCAATGAATGTGAATTAGTTAAAAACTTTTTTTCTCCTCCTTCAATCATAACAAGAAGATGGAAAAAATATTTTATCAAACTTGAAAGAACAGAATTGAAATAACGAGTTCAGCGTGTGATTAGCATAGAACACTGGTAGAAGAAGCCAAGAAGTGTAATAATAGGGGGGGGGAGGAAAAAAAAAGGTGACGATAGGAAACGAGAGGAAAAAAGAAATATAATAGAAGAAAGAAAGTAGAAAGGATAGAAAGAGTGAAGAGAAAGAGAGAAGGCGTGAGGAACCGCAGACCAGTGGGATTCGACCTTCTCTGCAGAAAGTTTCCGAGGTGAGTGTGCAGTGGCTGAAGTTATATCGTACAGACAGCTTTCTGAAGTAGGAGGATGAGCATGAGGTAGTGGGCGTGAGGTGTTGAATTCGAGAAACGTGTCCCCAAGGGACGACAATGTCCCTGTTATTTCATTTTTCTCAGTTTATTCATGCTCTTCTTTTTTTCTTCAGGTTTTTTTTTTTAGCTCCTGTTTGCCTTTCTTTTTCATTTCACTGGGTATAGACTCGCACATGTATCCAATACGAATGGATAAGATATTTGTGTCTCCCATGAAAGTTGGAGGAATACTCTAACTTTTCGTTTTTCTTGGAAGAATCACATTTTTCATTTTCTTCGCTTCTTTTTTGTTGTTCATTTAGTTATTTACTCTCTCCAAGGTGGTTTGTTTTCGAGAAGGATATTTTACGGGTAGTTGAAATGAAAAATTATAGAAAAAAGGGTAATATTATTTTGGAGGAAAGTATGGGGAAGGAAGATGGGGTAAGTTAAAACCGTTTAAAAAATTCAATTTTTGAATTCTAAATTTTTTAGTTTTATGAAAATACTCTCGAAATTTCGTCTTTCCAATATTTCAAAAAAATTCATTATTTGAAGACGAGGGGTGAAATTGTATGGCTTCTTGCCAAAGTTTCGATTGTGAACTGACTTAGAAAAATAAGTTTAAAACACAGCAAATGAACCTTTCGATTATTCAAGACTTCATTTAATTACACGAGGATGAAACATCTGTGCATCTACGAAATCTCCAGAAGACTAACAACTGATCACGTAGACCAAAAGAGTATCGGCACATAAAGACAGAGAGCCCTCAATTCTTTTTCCAATGAAATCAATGTTCATATTTCCATTGACTTCTCCAGCTCTCTTCACGTCGATTCGTTTTTGAACTCATAATCTTAATTTGAATAAATAAAAATTCTCAGTGATGAAATTCAATGATAGATGCATTCGAAACCACAAATAGCCCTAGTGTTCTAATGTCTCGTTAATAATCAATCTCCGAATTTTATTTCATTTATTTATATTGCTTCTTCAAGATACAACCCTTACAGCAAGTATTAGAATCAGAAAAATAGAGGAATCGTGCGTCGTAAACTTTGTGGTGTACTACTTCAAAAAAAATAGTATATTATGCAGCTTGGGAGAAAAGAAGTCATTTTCGACAAAGATTTTGCCGCCCGACCGAAGAGAGGTTGGAAAAGTCGTCTCTCTCTCTCCCTAGTACCACAAAGAAATCTTTCCTCCCGAAATGCGTAACAAAAAGATAGCAGAATTTTAGTTATTCCCCATTTTTTATATAGAAAATATAAAAACTAATCAAATCCCAATGAATCACAGAAATGATCCTAAACCGATGCACTGGAATTCGTACCCAACTGACCATCCTAACCTACATTGTGTATTTATGACTTCTGCATACCCGGTTCATTCATAAACTAGGTAATAAACGCTGCTGCAAATGCAGCGAATGCACAAAATTGATATTAACTTTAGTATAAAAAGGAATAAAAAATCCTCACATTCATACCGTAGACCACAATTCGAATAATTTCACAAAAAAACGTTAGTGCGATCTCCATCGATAGATATATATTGATTGGAAAAGGATTATCGGAGAAGTGAACTTATCTTCAAAGTTACGTGTGTGGTTTGGACGCTTTAGACCTCAACTCCTCACTCACTCTCACACTGGTTAAATGTACTATAGAGAGGCAAATCCACAATTGAGTTTACCCGAACGTTTGCCTGGTAATTTCGTGTGGGCAAGCACATAATCTAGTTAGTTGTACGACCGTGAGGAATGCCTATACGCTTGCCTAAAGCTTATCGTTTCCTTCAGACACAACACTAGTGGTTTATACTGAAGGAAATTCTTACCAATCATTTCAGTAATTTTGTTGATTTTATGAATGAAGAATTTTGAAGAAGGAAAACCCATGAAATTTCGAGATTGATTGGATCAATTTGGGTTTACTGGATGAAGTTTGTTGGCATGTGGTAATTGTTACTGGCTTTAGAGAAGTTTATGGTTGGAAATTGTTTGATGAAGTTGCAGAAATTTACATAATAGGAATCAATTGATTGAAAGTATTTCAGAGACTGGGTTTGTCAGAGTTCAACGAATTTTGTGGGTTTTCGTGGGGATTGTGCTGATTTTAATTACCACCTACTGATGTCGATTTTAAAGAGAAGTTGAGGAATTTTGCATGGTTTCCTTGTTTTACGGATTAATTTGCCATGGATATAGAGAAAACTTACGTTTTAAAATTTCTCCATCCCCAAAAGTTTTGATATGTAAACAACCTCATTTAGTCCCGAAATAAACCCTCTCATTCGCTTGAATTTATTAATTATAAATTATCCGGAATCCTGTAAAATAATTTTTCTTGGAAATACGATTCAATCAATTGAATCCCTCTATTTGCATCCTACAAAATAGCAATCAAATTGTGTCAGATTTTCAGTCAATTGCCTATTGAAAGTCCATTTAGCTTCTAAATATGAACGTTTAATGTTCTCTATAATCCATAATTCGCGCAATAATTTCGTGTATTCATCAATTTGTTGAATTTTGAAATAAATCCTTCTCTATAGTCGGCGTTTAACATTTGCTCACAATTTACTACTCAATCTACGATTCATCCTCCTTCTCCTAAAAAGATAAAAAAAAAAAAAGAAAACATTCACTGAAATTCACGAGACAGATTGAAATTCGATGCCAAGTAGAATCAATTTCCGTTCTCCTTTCGTACTGTTAGAAAACCTCCGGGGACTATCAACTGTCTGACATTTAATCGTTCATTCATAGTTTATTTCCTTCCTCCGACTATTCATTCATTCTGTATTCTTTATTTAAAAAAAACGGAAAAAGAAAATAACGCTGTTTCCTTTCATAGATGTTTACGAGGGTTTTTTTTTTTCACAATTATGCAATATTTTTCCTGACGAGCGTTAAAGTTAAACGGTTATTTTGTGACGTCTACCTTATAATCAAGCACGAAATTAACCGCAAAAAGTAATTTTCATTTTTAATTCTCATTCATTTGGATATAAAGTATTACTTTGTTTCAAATTGTCATGAATGGTAGTTTTTTATTCTATGAAATAAATGTCACTTTTTTTTTATTGGAAAAATTGAAAAATACTGAAGTACAATCAATTTTGCGGGACATTTTATTTCATAATACCAAAGTGTGAGCAGGGTTGCCACATCGACTGAATTGAATTATAAACCCGGTAATAATTCCAATGCTGAGGGCGAGAATGTGGCAACACTGCATGGCAAATTCTCGGGCGAATGCGGTGGTAACGTATGTGCAGAGCCGCATTTTCCGAAACTGTATCAATCATCCTTAATATCTACTTATTAGAACTTCGTTTCGACAAATGAAATTCGAATAATCGTTAGAGAAACTTCAGGGGAAGATATGGAATTCCCGAAAATATCTTGTACTTTAATCCTCGGAGTACACTGGGGATCGTTTTGACCCCAAAAAATTTTTTGCTCTAAAATATGATGAAATGAATAAAAATATTTGAAATACTTGGTTCCGATGGTTATAAGCTTTTTTATTCAAATTAGCCGACTTTAGGAAATAGGTCCCATTTCGATTAATTTTTTCACCATCAAAAAATAGTTGAATCAAACCAATGATGATTGTATTTGGAAGTACGTTGTCTTATCTATAAAAAATCCCACAACATAAATTCCGAAAAAAACAATAGTTTTTGAGATGTAGCACTCAGAAAATGGAGTGGAGTCAATTTGACCCTATGTATACTCCGAGGGTTAATTTAATTTTAATTTAAAAAGAAAATGTAGAAAGATGTGATTCACTTGATTTCGTTAAAATCTATTGTATTGGAGCTTTTTCAGTCAAAATTATCATTTTGAGGTGAATCGGGATATTGAACAAATAAATTGTAATTATTAATCTTCACATTGATTTTGAAAATCGTGAAGTTTCGCTCCTGATTAGGAGCATCTTCAGGTTTTTCTGATAAATGTAAATTGTTATATTAATGAGTCGTGATTACGAGTGAAGTATTGACCAATCTATCCAGTTTCCACATTTCATTACATCTCATGTTTGATGAAATGAAAGGTGATAAAACGCCAAGAAGTTATTTTTTCTATCTTTCATTAATATGCCAATTTACATTTATCTGAAGAGTCTGGAAATGCTTCTAATCAGAAGCAAAACGTCGCAAATTCGGAAGTAAATGTGAAAATTGATAACTACAATTTATTTGATTCAATATCCTGATTAACTTCAGAATTATAATCAATAGTATGATCAGAAATAAAATCACAAAGTAGAAATTATTGCACAAAACTCCACTACGAATGTATTTGAAAAACTCTGAAAAATTCAAATATTTTTCCAATTTTCAAAATCTTCCTTCAAAAATTTCATTCACTAATTTTTAATAATTCGCTGTAATTCCCCTCACTCCAATGATCTCGATTACTAAATGTCTCAACTCGCAAAAATAGAATTCTCGTCCCAATATCCAACTAAAAGTATAAAAATATTCGAAGAACCAGGTCAATCTACCTAACATTTCAATGAATACTTTAATCCTCTAATGTAGAGCAAAATTAGTCCTTGATAAGAATTCTCGTTTGCTCTTCTGGTAAAAGAGAAAGGAGATCCGATTATTTTTCATCGTATCCAACAGTGGGGCACTATATACTCGAGTTAATGAGCTCTTCCAGTTCAAGATACACAATCTTATTACATTTCTTCCATGTTCGAAACTTTTCCAATATTATTTTTCTCCATCTCCGTGTTAGTTTTGAATTTCATTGGTGTACGTATAAGAGAAAGAAGAATTGATCGTTAAAAGAGTAATGTTGAGCAATTCTTGCAGTTTCATTTGTGTCGAATGAAATGCGTAGGTAAGAGGCATTGATATCGATCGACTGAAAGATCGAGTCGTCGACCTGGCCATCTACCAGGCAATCATGTTACCTATCAGGTGGCGCAGGTGATCCACCTGCCACCTAATGGCGACTAGTCGTATACTGATGAAAATACATTTGGATTTACTTTGAAGTGAAATCTTCCTCTCTCTCTTGCATTTTTTTTATCTCTTCTTTCACTTTTACTCTTTTTTCCAATGAAAATGTTGAGGCCTCCAGTGACTTTGGATCTAGCAATTGCCGATTGCGAAGGTAAATCTTGGCTTCAGGTGAGCAAACAGGTGCACACGATCAGGATATCAGGTTACACAAGAGATCATTGTATCAGGGAAACATTGAGATTTTTTTCTTGAATCATTGAAACATTGATGAAGAATAATTTTAATGTAAATTCAGTTAATTAAGTTATTAATTTTCGAAAAATGGAATTTCATTTGGAGGATGGAATTTTAATCATGTTACTGAATAAATTATGATAATTTATGTTTCATAATTCGTTAATTAATACTGAAGAATTAATACCGACAAAATATTTATTCTCAGAAAATAAAATAGTTTGTTGAAATTTGGATTTCCTTGAATAATTAATTAATATTGAATAATTCCAAAAATATTATTTCACTCTATACGCTTCACAATTATTAATTATCGTGTGTCCCATGAATTTCACGTGCAGTAGACATTTAATTAATCGAGTGATTAGAAATCTCTGAATTCATCAGGCTCCATTATAATTAGAAAAAAATCCATTGTATTACCATTCAATTAACATTGACCGACAGTAATTGATCAGAGATTTTTACCGATTTTTAGATAAATAAAAGTCGATGAACGAATAACCAACTCGATACCTGTTCTCCTGATAAAGCGCACCTGTTCGCGCACCTGAATCACGTCGATCGTGCGTTTACTTGCGCACGCAAAAATTCCACGTTTATTTTTCCCTCGCATTGAACAGTAAATAGCCTCCTTCAATTTCTTGTTACTCTGTTACAACGAAACGAATTTTATTTTAACCCTTTCAATACTATCGCTCTATTCTTTACTTTAAATTTAAATTTCATAATTCTGTGATTTGTATTTTTGGAGCCCTTGAATTTTCGCCAATTGGCCCAGTTCAATTAATCAAAATTCAACGAATAAATGAATTATTCTCAGCGCATGACAGATGTCGTGATAGTTGGAAAAAAATGACGATAAAAAACGAGAAAACACGAGACATTGTGAAAATACAATGTATCATTAAATATTCAGATATAAAATTTTCTCGAAATATTTTTTCGGCAATTATCAAGTTTAAATCTCAATTTTCCCCAATAAATAACGAATTTTTCAATTATTTCAACTCACAAATTCAATCAGGCATGTCTACACTTTGTAAATATCAAAGTTACGTTCAATTATTACATGTGGAACCATCAAAATCTGGATAGGAACCACTTGCAACAATCACGTACAATATTCGTGAGTTTCACTCAATTCATAATTTCTTTTTTTTTGGATACAACTGTGCTGTAGTAGATTTCAGGTAAATCAGCCGTTTCCGCAGGCCAGGAGAGCATCATACCACTGGACGTACAGGTTGCACCTCGTGCATGTGCATGTGTATGTGTGCGTGTAAAACGCAGCAGGTGAAACACACAGTCAATAATATTGTATTCAATGTTGATGCAACAATGTCATTTCTCCAAGAATTAACAAAGTGCAATAAAAATTGACGAAATTCCAAGTATTTTCTTGCCTAAAAAATCTTGCCTTTTTATTTTCTTGCAAAAATTTTGGCAATTTTTTTCTTTAGAAAATTACTGAAAAATACTGCGAAAAAAAAAACATGGAAATACATCCTTGCAGTTTTACTAACCTGTTACAACAAACAAGACACTCACCCCTGCCACATTTTTTTTTCCACTATTCTCTTCACTCGGATTCACTCGCACAACTATGACCTTGGGTAATAATGCTGTCGGTGCCTTTTTTTTTCTTTAATGTTCTGGGGCAAAGGATTCCAACAGGTTATGCTTGCTGCACTCATGCTATCCTGCTCGCCCACGCTCAAGGAATTCACCTGAAAAGGAAATGTCTCGCTATTCACTACAATTTTACAGTTATATTCTTCGAAATAGAGAGACACAAGCTGAAAACGAGAGATTCAATACTACGATTTTACTTTGGTTGGAATTTAGGATTTACTGTTTGATGTTTACATTCGCTTTTACATCACTCTCTATTCGTTGTTTGTTTACATGTTTTTTTTTATTAGTCTATAGACACAAGGAATTAGCGAACGAGTACGGAAAAACTCGTTGCGGAATGTTTCGGGAAAATCGGCTTTGATCTTCTCAAAGGGAAATGTTTTTTTTTTAATAATAAAATCCGAGATTTTCCTTTTTTTTTAATCGCATAATACTTTCAATATTTACAGAGTGTCTAACGATATTCAATGACTTTTTTTTTTCTTCATCTGCGTCAAATTTCATTCGCTGCGAGTAAATTTTTCCGCTTTAATTTGCTTTATTCTTTGCTGTGAGATTACGCGAGTGGAAACAAAAAATTCGCGATATGAGTATATTGTCTTTGATGACGCAGGCGCTTCAAGGAGGCACTGCTCTTTGCTGTTCATGTACTCCTGGTAGTCAAGAGCCATACGAATCACCCGGACCTTTCGCGTGCACGATAACGAATGTAGGATGCACCAGGAATTTGCATCGGAGTGAATTGGAAAAAAAGGAGGAAAATTTGAATATCAAACTTTCTCTATTGTTCCAATTTTTTATTGGAGAATATTAATTAATTTGCGTTATTCGATGATTTTTATCAGCAAAAAAAAAAGAACTCATGATTTCCTAATTTATCGGGACTAATTGTCGTGATAATTAATTAATTCTTATTTTCGTGAAAATTTATTAATTTTAGAGTTCAAAATTTAAACAAATCTTAGAGGGTTTTCGTTCATGAGAGAGATTATGAAAAGGGCATTAATTTTGTGACGAGTAAATTACGCAGAGAAAATGGAAGGTAAAAATAATTCGATTGAAAGGGATTCAAAAAATTGGAAATAAGGAAGACTGCAGTTGCAAGGAATGAAGTGGGAGGTGTGGGCGTTGAGCCAGGTAGAAGGCTGCACCTCTGAGTGCCAGGGTAACAGAGAGAATGAAGAAGGGGTTACGTGAGTGCAGGGGCAGGTAATTGTACCTCTTGACTCTCGACACCGATGTCGAGAAGGCATTATTATGGTCACTACCCTCAGACCAAAGTGAAGGAAAAATTGCATGAAAATCACATTTTCGTGGGAAAAAAAAAGGGAAATCACTTGCTCTCCCTCTTTTTTCTCCTTTGAATTACAGCAGGTGACCTTTTCACAGACGAGAAAAATCCAGAGGGAAAACCTATTCTGTAACATTTCATGCTGTAACGGTTGCGATGGATATTTAGATTCAAAGTTTCGTAATTATGAAATCAATCTTAAAATGTCAGACACAGGTAGATCATTAACTATTCGATATCAAAGGGATGTTATTTATTGGAAAAATACTACGGTTCATTACATGACAATATTAATTTCCTGAAAAAAATCAGTCTCCCACTGTGCAACCAACAGAGGAATAGCGAAATTGTGAAAAAAAAAGGTCATTTTTAGAAGTTTATGAAAAAGTCGTGAATTTTTTTCCTGTAGAATTTTATGGCCTACAAAAAATAGTTCTTTGATGAATTTCCATAAACTTCATAGTTTCTAAGATATTCACAAAATAATTGTAATGGAAGGAAATTATCTGAAAAATGATGTATCGATGATTCTGAGAATATATCGGCAACGAGTAAGTTTAAAACGATTTTTATAAAGAATTTCGTGAGCCACAAGAATAGTGTCTTCATAATTTTCTGTGAACTCAATAGTTTCCAAGACATAATTCGCATTTGATGTTCAAACTGATCTTCATGCAAATATTCTCATTGAGTTGCTATCAAAAGATAGTCAATTAGATTAATAAGAATAATCCTTCTTTGTTGGTCTGCACCAGGAAAATGGACTTGAAGTGGATATTACAAATGTAATGGAGATTTCATTAATTTAAGAGACATATTTTTTTACAACTGAAGTCTTCACTGAAATTTCGTCAATTTTTTTAAAAATCGACATTGATCTTTGAAAACTGTAGAAATCGTTGATGTTTTTGAAAAAAGAGGTAATAAACAGAATTTTTTAAAAATGAAATTTAGTCCCAATAATCACGCGCTTGCAGCATTCCCGTCATCAATTGACGAGAGTCACTCCTCATTTTCCTTCTGCAACATTGCCATAATCGAGAATATCCCCGCCAGAAATCCTGCAGCAGCCATAAATAGCCTAAAAAATACGGCAACACTGTTTTCCCCAAAGAACATTGCGGCGAATCTCTCACCATGTAACCAAACTCGTTAGGTCGTCTGCAACCAGTCTATCCAAAAGAACGCAGAAACCTCCCAAGAATCTAAAAAAATATTTTTCCACAATCTTGAAGACCATTTCCAAAATTCTCCGCATGATTTAACCCAGAAAAAAACGCAAACCATCCAAAATTGAAATAATAAAAATAAAATAAGAGAAGAAGTGTCGAGTATCGACTTCAGTTTGTCCGTTTTGGAAACAGAGATGACCTGCGTAGACAGATTTTAACACGCGCAAGATCGTGTCTTTGGCATACGAGGTGCGCAGAGTCGCTGGTTATTGGTATCGACTTACCAGGATATCATAAATACAACTGAATATCCATGACTTTCTACATCTTTTTTACAATCCCCCTCCACCTCTCTCAACATTCCTGGAGTCCATGGAGGTGGAGTAAAGGACACAGTTTCCTTTCCTTCACTAATCCACATCAACTGTCCCGGAAATGCAAATAAAATAGCTGCTAAATCTCCGTTGAGATCACCAAAAAAAGAAAGTAATTAATGAAGTTTTTTTTTGTTTGTAATTTTTTTTTTGTCTTTTTTTATAAGAAAGAAATTCAATAGCTTCGTGGAACTTTTTCCATAAACTTTAGCACCTCCGAGTTTTCATGGAACGTCTAGGTCTTCCATTAAACGCTCCACCAGTAGTTTGGAAAGTACCGGAAAATCTTTCGTAGCATATTGCCATGAGCGAAGAGTCGATTGACATTCCATCGTTCTCACATTTTTTTAATTAATTTATTTCCCTGAAGTTTATTAATGGAGCATCAAGAATATTGTTCTATCAATTATTCATGATTTTCTATTACCTTTTTTTACCTTATTACTGACAAATTTATTCACAGAATTAAAAATAATTTCATTTTTCCCTTATTTATTCAAAAGTTAACGCCGTAGTTTGAGAAACTATGAAAAGCCAAGAACAAACACGGGCAAATGTTTACTATCAACATGAATTAAATCAGACCTTTGTGTTTAACTTTAATATCGTTGTATATTCCAGACATATTGTAACTTTTCATTGATAAGTCAAAGAAAATTTATCAACTTTATGTTTGAATATAACTGAATACACAGCCTTGTAGTGTTTGAATAGTTAAATTTGAGTTTGAAAATTTTTTTTCGTTGAATTCAAAATGAATTTCATTTGTAATTAATTAAAGCTTGTTTTCTCATGGAAATTACAGGAACAGATGGATTAATAAGATTAATTGTCATTTGCTTCTATTTGACCAATAAACTTCCATAAAAGAAACATCGAAATAATTATTTGAGATATTTACAAAGTAATACACATTCGATGGTTAAGCTGATCTTCATAAAAATATTTTCATCAAGGTAGTTGCTATCATTACACGAATTCAAAGATTAATATCTGGAATTTCAACTGGAAGCTTATAAGGATCTGAATTATCTCGTGGAATTTCTGATCAATTGACCGTTTTGTTTAGTCAATAATAAATAAAAAAACAAATAGAAATAACACTGTCTTATGGGCTAATGCAGGCTTTTGCACTTTTAGGTTAGGCAAAAGATTAAAATCTGGAAAATGTCTTCAAAAGAAAGGAAAAAGAGCAAACAAAAATTTACGATGTAATATGAAAATTACTGACCGTCTGATAACTTTGTAGTAAATAATTGCTTTTTCTGCATAGGAAAATACAACAATACGTTATTCAAATGACATACTATTGATTAAGGAATAGATCACAAATAATTAATATCATTTCTAAATTCTTCTTCATCTTTGCTCTAAATATCAAGAAATAGGTTTTCAATCATAAATATTAATTTTTGGGTGTTTTCTCTGTTTGTTTTTTCCTTGACACTCAACGACTAGTGCGGAGAACGATACAACTACTTTAAGTTACTATCATGAAAATGGATCCAAAGAAGCCTTAAAAGTTCGGATTGAACAATGCAATGGAAATTCCATTAGGAATTTCATTAATTCGAAAAACATTTTCTCAACAACTGACGGACTTTCTGAAATAATTTTCTAAAAAATGGACATTGATTTTTGGAAACTTTAGAAATTATCGATAACTTTTTTAAGAGCAGTGAAAATCTAGAATTAAAGAAAATTTAATTGATTATTATGATGAATTGAGAATGGATGGTATTTGTACTTGCTTAAAGATTCTTTTTCACGGATCATCACAAAAATAATTAAATGAACAAAATTAATTACCAAAAAAAAATCAAACAAGAAAGGAATCTGAATATCATTAACGATTCAGTTTTACAACAAATAATAACAAGAGCTTCAATGAAAAATTTTGATGGATGTCCCTTCTAGCCTTGCACCAACAGAAAGAGCTGAAAATAAAGAAATAAAAATATAAATTTTTATTAACAATATAATGATGGAAAAGAACAGTATGAACTGTATCAATTACCTGCAATTTAATGCCAATTAAACTTGCATTGAATGCGATCTAAAGGAAACTATTGAAAGCTGGTATTCGATTTCGGTATTAAAATATCGTTTCATCCACCCCCCACTCTTCCCAGAGGCAGGAGAAATGTGTGTATTGTAAAGGATACAGAGTTTGTCCAGGGCTCAGGTGAGCCCGTGGGGTATCCAGGTAGTATCGATCATGGCTTTAATTAACGTTCCCGTGGGCGTTGTGTTATCCTGCCTCTGAGAATGTAGACTCCTCTGAGGCCAACACAAACATACACACACCAGCAATTTCCCCCAAACTCTCCATTTCCCTCAGTCCATTTCATGGAGAACCAGAAATTTCCGCGTCGAACCGAGCGCGCAACCAACACACCCAACTTGTGCCTGAGGTCCTGCTACTATTGAAGTGGTATCACACCTGGATACCTCTCACGTGCTTGTGTGAAGGAAAATGAGCGAGCGAATGTCCTTGAGGTTTTCATTACAAATCCAATAATAATGAGATAAGCATTCAATTTTTCATACAAAATTTTATTTAGAAGGAAGTTTTATGCGAAAAAAATTGAAAAAATTAGGCGACAATGTAGATATGTTAGAAGATATTTCCCCTATTCTCGATTTGTCTGCGAAGACATTCACTGAAAAAAAAATTTGGTTGATTTCTGGGTTTTCTTTTATTCGTCAATTTTTTTGCTTTCAATTATTCTTTTTTCGTAAAAAATGTTTCCTTAACGTATTCATGTTATCAATGAATAATAACAATAATCTCGGTTATTCCCAGAATTTTAAATTCATTTAAATAAACTGGCAAAACTGACTCTATTTTTCACGTGTTAAATTAAAAATTTTCGAATATTTTGATTTAATTTGGATAAATATGTTATAAAATTGAGTAATTGACTATAAAAAGTTAAATTTATTGAAGATATTAATGAAAAAATACATTTTTCAAAAAGGCACATTTCCTCTACAAAAGCCCATTTTTTTTCTCACTAAAATAAAAAAAATATCAAGAATTTCCAAAAGACAGTCAAAAAATCTCTTGTTAGCAATTTTTCTTCCATGCGGATAGGAGGTGGAATTGGCCCATAGTTTATCTATTCCTGCAGTCTCAATGTTGAAAATAATGTAGAGGTAATACGGAATTGCGTTAACCTCCTCGAAATATGCGAACCAAAGTATACACTGTGGATACGTTAACTCTAGTTATTCAACAGGTGGTTAAACTCGCCTGTGGACAACCTAACCCCTTTCTACACCCCTCTTCAACCCTCGCGTGACTATCCCATGATACTTGATTCTGTTGAACTCTAAACTAAAATCTACGAATAGCCAATCGTAGTACAATGCAGTTTATTTTCATTCATTTTGGGGTCGTGCTTTGGTATCGTAGTTTGTTTTATGTAAATTGGAATTTTACGGCGAAGAATGGAGGAATTGTATTGGATGATAAAATCGGAATTTTTAATTTTCAGAATTATTGTACGTTGTGAGAATAAATTAGTTTATCAGTTGAAATTCAATTTTTCTGAATTAATAAAGAGGAGAAAAATCTGATTTTCATATTCATAATTCAATTTAATAGAATCAAAAATTCACTCTAAAGTTTCGAATCAGCGAATTTTTCTGAAGAAAAAGAAACAAATAAAAATGCTAATTTCTCAATGAAATTCAACAAATCTCCCATAAATTGGAAATAAAATTATTTTTATTGTTTAGAAAGTTTGGAAAGTTCAATTTGAAACAATTGTAAATTTTTTTTCGCATGAATAATTTCAAAATATAAAAAAAAGCATTGATGACAACTCACTGTTGACAACTTATACCCATGGGTTTACCAACTTTGATGAACTTTTAAACATTAAATTACACAAAAGTAATGAAGAAAAGTTTTTGCACAGTCTCTGGGTTTGTCAAATATACAGTTAAACTTTTCACACTTTACTTGTCTCTTTATGAACTATCCCCCCCCCCCCCTCCCCCTTCATGTACCATCCAAACGTGTGCCACTCTAGATAATTGCGTCTCAGCAGTTGGAGAATATGATATTTTTTTTCTTTTTTTGAAAAATATTTCACACTAGAAATGAAGCAAATGCACTGTCAGAGAATTCATAATTATTCGAACTTTTGACATCGAAATGATTCTGACGTCATTTATTTTTGAGAATGTGATAGAAATTACAAATTTCCTTTTTATATAAATAAAAAGAAATACTTCTTCGTCATATTAAAAAAATCGCGTATATAATAATAATAATAATAATAATAATAATAATAATAATAACAATAATAATAATAATAATAATAATAATAATAATAATAATAATAATAATAATAATAATAATAATAATAATGATAATAATAATGATTTTCAATTGAATTTCTTATTGGCCATTTTCCAATAATTTGGAATAAAACTTATATTTTACATGAATTTTGTTTCCGAAATCCATTTTTTTGCAATTTTAAATTTGAAACACAATTCATTCATCAGTGGCTCTGTATAATCTTTTGCCGAAGCACATCATCATGAATCAATAACCCCTGGAGCATAATTTACCAATTGTATGTTCGAAATTCTCATCATGAATGGTATATAATTAGAATAATCAATCATAATTGCATTTAGGCGATATCCAGTATTTTAGTATTCAAGTGGTATTCTTCATGCAATGTACGCGACTTGACCCCTTCATTTAACATCAAACATCGGTGTAATTAAATGAATTACAGACACAAAGTAAATTCGAATTTATATGTCAATCAATGGTTGTGAAGTTTTTGAATAACTAGTCATTACAATGCGTTTTAATCGAGCGATTTCAAAGATGGAATGAATTTTATCGATTAATCGTTTATTAATTTGGGATAATATAATAATGAAGTGACGAACTTCATCATGGAATATTCATAGTTCATAGTCAATATTCATAGTCATTTTCACACGGAATGAGAAAAAAACGCTTTTTTAACGTGAAATAGTGAGAATACATAATTTGAATAGTCGTAAACATTATCTTGTAAATATCTTGGGAAAATGTGAGTTTCGCGACAAATATGAAGAAAATTTTACGGGCTACAAGACAAGTCCTGATGAATTCTTGAATCCACTCATTCCAGAAATATTCTAAGAATAAGAGGACGAGGAGAGGATCACTTGAAATATTTTATAAGAAAATGTAGATAAAATGGACACATTGGATTTTAATTGAACTTTGAAATTTTAAAAGATGAAAATCACTTTAGATTAATAAGGGAACTTATGATAATACACAGTAGGATATAAAATGATTGGACATGTAAAGAGCCAAAAAAACTAAACTTGGAAAGTAATGAATAATAAATTATTAGAACAGTAGTAAAAATTTTCAAAGATTGTAATTCACAAATTTAATGAGAAATGTATTTTTTTATCCAAAAAATATTGGTGCATTGTTTAGCTGATAAACTTTTTCGAAAGTGTTAAAGAGCATGCAATGATAAAATGAAATAGAATTTTAGATAAGATATTTTCGTTGATCCCATCAAGCAACTTAAGAGAGAGGTTTCTGATGAAAAACTTTTCTTGATATTTTTTTTTGTAATTTTTTAAAAAATTCGCCAATTACGATTGGAAATAAAAGTGTGGACTTTTTCTAATTTTCGAATCTGTCAGTTTTTTGCAAATATCTCCAGTTCTAAGTGTTATAGCGCAAAAATTCAAAGACAAACTCATGAACGACCTCATTTCCGATCACTTTTGGAAATTCTGTATTAATTCCCAACAGTTTTTGAGGCAGTCTGTATAAAAAAAAGTGAAAATCTTTAAAAATGAAAATGATTTTTTCCTCCAAAATTTACCTCAAAAATCCTGCAACATCTCCAAAACGAGTAGATTTAGAGTACAATATCTATAGAGACCTTCTCTGTAAGAAATTTTATAAACTACATACAAGATTTCGACCTAAGTTTTCCTAAACCCAACATTTTCCAAGATATTTACTGAATGATCTGCCTTCGGTTTTCAAACTCATATTCCACCACAAAAATCTTCAATATAAATCATAATGAACTTGACCAGCTTTTTTCAAAACTGATCAAAGAAAGAATCTCCTATCAATCAAAGAACAAATAAAAAATAAGCGAAAACCACACAAAAATAAAAGCTCATCATTCACTCGCAACACAAAAATAAATTATGCAATCAGAATGAAAGATCGTTGAGAATAAATCGGTAATATCAATGAACATGTCTGCGAATACGTTTTGATTTTATTATGCTATACATTACCGTACTGATTCACCTGATATTCGAGGTTTGAGTGGTAAATCCAGTATTGCCAATGGCAGTTCTCCTTTATTCTTCGCTCTATTTCTTTTCATTCAAGTACCCAGAGAAATGAACATTCGTCACGTGTATATAACGTGTTTCGGTACAAGCTCCTGACAAGAACGTGACAAATTGGCACGCGAGACTTTATCCAGCTATACACTACCCAACACTATAACTATTAGAGGATATTAATGATAGCCTGGCCATTTCACTCGTCTACGTTTCCTTCATCTATGTGTATCTTGATCCTTGAGTAAACTGAACTGTGTATTTGTGTTGGTAAAAAGCACAAGCTCAACACCTCAGAATGAGAATTGAGCCCTTAAGATACGTGAGTTGATGGACTGCTTCAATTTTTTCGTGGCTTTCTTTGTTTTTTCGGGTGTAAAATATTTTCTCATTTTTCGGTTATCAAGTGATTAACTGAAGGGCATCAAGAGATCATGGGGTATTGATGTTGGAGCTTCTGTTCATGTGGGATATACGCCCATTTATTATTGAAAGAGGAAACCGATTATGGAGCTTTCTCCATGAAAGACGGGAAAAACAATTGAGTGGGAGCGGAATTCACACCCTTTTAGGGGAGATTTTTTTCGGAGTGAAGGCTTCTATGAGAAAATTGCAGAAAATTCCACAACAATATAGACATGCTGAACGATCTACCTAATTTTTTCGAAAAATCTTCTTTGTAAATTTTTTCTTATTAAATTGATATCTAGCAAAATGGCACTTACGCCTTTTTGTCTCATGATTTGAGCATGTATTTACGATGATTAGAACAAGAAATTCTTGGGAATAACTGAAAAAAAAGAAAATCAGAGGATTGAATCACTTGATATGACTTGCACAATGAAGTTCCCTATCGATAAAACTGTTTAAAAAGTTTCATCTCAAAAAGTTTTGTTCAGGTATCCATGTCTCCCCATTTCTCACTCTCCAATACTTCCACTTTATTATCCTCAAATTATCAAGAAATTGATTCCACCACTTGTTCTTAACTCGCAAAAAAATATTTTATCTCAATGAAACAATATAAAATACATCAGTGCCCACTTGAACTGTTACAATGAAAAGAAGGAACAGAGACGAGAGAATAAAAAGAATGAAGCAATGAGAAAGATTTTAATCATCAACTCCAAGAGTTTCTACAGCGAGCGGTTGTCTACTCGAGGTGACATTTCCTCTAGAAATCTTCATTTTCCAAGGTAGGCAAGTGAGTCAGACAGGGTGACAGTACTGGAGAAAAGGGAAAGGGAAAGGGCAGTAGCTGAAGAAGAGAAGGAATAATAAAAAAAAAACAGAGAAGAAGTAAATTCTCTATATATAAGTTGAGAAAGGGTCTCAAGTCTTAATTATCACTCGAGCCGGAGATGTGGCAGAGAAGAAGTAAAATTAAGGAAGAGTGGAAACGACTGAGAGAAGAGAATTGGCCAACGTAGTCGTTTGAAATTAGCTCAACAAATCTTTTTCTTTCGTCATCACTGCAATCTACCTTTATTCCACTTTTCTACTTTTTATTTTTTTTTTCCTCCCTTTTTTCCCGTTAACTTTTTTTTTCCACTTTTTTATCAAAGAAAAGTTTTAGTTCCACTTTTTTTCCAATCCATTCTCAAACCACTTCACCATTTGTTTCAACTCGTGGAATATTTTCCAGCCAACCTCCTCTGACCTCACTTTTAACCGAAATCTATTCGTCTTGCCTCAGTGTGACTCGTCGCCTCAGTTTGTTGCGGACAATTCTCTGTTTCATTCTACTACACTGTGTCTGTGTGGTAGAATGACATGTAGTGTACATTCGGACCAAAGAACGACGAGACAAAATGTTCAACCACTGACTCTAAAGAATTACAAACATTACGCTTCATCCCGTTGTGGACAGTTGGAAAAAAAAAGAGAGGTAGAAAACAAGAGATGAATGGTGAGAATAAGTATAAAACGAGTTGTTTCTATTCCTCTTTCTATTTAGGTGAAATTCCTCGTGTGTTCACACTGGGTTATGATAGAAAAATTTGGTACTTTTTCTTTTCGTTGCATTTTTTTATGGTTTCATTTAGATTCACATTTTCATTTCGAATTTTAGTGATTCAGTAGAGTCACACCAGAAAGATAATATCGTTATCTTCTGAGATAAATTGAATTGAAACAGATACTTTTGTTCATTTATCAAAAGATTGGGATGGTTCATTTAATTATTCTGATTAGAGAAATGTGTCCATTTTGAAATCTGAAGACTCGAATTTGATAGTCTTCCTTTTTTCTGTGATTTCTTCTGCAGCCAGTAATATAAGCAAGTTGGAGAATATTTTCACAAAGCTTTCGCTCTTAAAAAAATCCATAAAAGAATTGAATAAATTTCAATAATAATGCATTCATGTAGAAATTTCGATAAAACTCGATCATTCAATTTATTAATTCCTAATTTAACTTATTTCGATAACAACAGCTGATGCAGAGTTTTAACATTATACGTATTTTCCTACAAACATCCACCGAACTAATAAAAGCTACAATAAAAACTGATATTCAAAGTTAAATGAAATAAATGACTTATCAATATCGATAAAGAAGTCCCACATAATACTTGAACCGCACAGTTATATTTTTTTGTCAGCGTAAAAATGTGAAAGATCAGAGAAAAATTAATCGAAAATTCATATATTGAGTTCCTCGTGTTATGTCTTCGGGAAATATTCGCTGCGATGATGGCAACGGGGAGAATATCCGAAGTCGGTTGCCCGTGAAACGAGATTCCTCGGTAGATTCCACGTATGTGCTATATATTGTTATATATAAAAGGGAAAAAAAAAAGCTGAGAAAAAATTCTCATAGAAAATAAGAGAGAAAGTATTTGCAGTAAACGCAAGGGCGGAGGTTTTGGCTTCGCACATAGGCGGTAAAAAGGGGGGGGGGGGGGAGGGGGTGGGGTGGCACATGGATGATCCAACACTTGAAATCTCGAGCTACGCGAGGGAGTGATGTTTTTTATCCTGGAAATAGCAGTCGAGGAAAATAGGCACATTTACGATGGCCTTGGTTGGGATTTTCCATCGACATAAGACGAAGAAGAGTCGGGGACTTTTTTTTTCGGGGTAAGCGAAGAGGTGAGGTTAAAGGCAGCGGATAAGCTCTCACTGTAGAGAGGAAAAATATCGAGGTGGCGTCTTGGAAAAATGTCTCCTGTGAAAAATCTTCGTACCCATGGTACTCTTTGACACTCATGTATGCTATATAGCATCACTACCAATCTCTTGTCCCTCACACGATCTCATGCGCTAGTGTCCATTGGATTAAATAAATACGTATTCTTGAATTGGATGGCTTGGATATTTATCGTTTGGGCCACTATATCACTTGTGAATTCTTCACCTGGATTTATTGGAGTTACTCACGAGATTTGCCCGATTTTTTTTCTTTTTTGTGAAATAAATTCAGTAGGGAAGAGGGGAAAAAGAGGATAAATCTAGTTTTTTGTCATTTTTCTGGGGAATGTCCCGGAAAATAAGCGAGATAGAACGATTTCGCCCTGATTTTCTGAAATTCTTTACGAAGAAGGATTGCTCTCCACTAAACTCTAAACTGAGAAAAAAAAAGTGGTAAAAACTATCAAATATTGATCCTATTGGTCCTCAGCATATATTTTTCGGAAATTGTCAAAAAAGCTGTTGAATTTACGAAATTTTGTCAATTCAACTAGTTAATGTGTTTAAATTCAATAAATTCAACCTTTTTTTAAAATTATTTCAAAGGAATGATTGCTATAGACCGATGCGAATTGGTGTCAATATTTCACAGTTTTTTTCACTATTTTTTTTTCATCTTAACATCTTATCAACCTTAGTTTCCAAGATATTCTCAAAACAATAAATAATAAAAAACAGACTTATTCTGTTTTACCTCTAAGCTATTGAATTCTCGTCAAATGAAAGAATGTTGAAATATTTCTACGAGTTAAATAATTATTGTCTGCTTCCACGTATCATTTGTTGAATTAAACATAATTTATAGCACGTTGTGGGAAAATACTCACTTACCTCACGCTGTACGTGCGTTGAGTGACTCTTCGCAAGTTGTACACTAAAACACTGTACCTAACACGTGGGGTATAGATTTTCCAATTCATGTGATAGCAAAATCCACCTTTGACTCGTGCTGCAACTCTCACACTCGTCAGAAAATACTTTACCGCACTTGTTAGATAATATAACATTTTTTAATTTTAGTTAATGATTCCTTCAACTGGGAAAAAGTGGGAAATATGCAAAGAAAGTTTTCATGAATAAATTCTGCAATAATTCATAACAAGAGATATTTACGTAATTCAATGAAAAACTAAAATTCGTTCTATTTTCAATCACTTTTCATTGATTAACTGAAATTGGAAATTTGTCATGTCCATGCATTAAGTGGAATACTCAATCATTTTCTATAGTTAATTGGATCTCTTGATCTATTCCGAATTTCGAGTGGATGAAAAATATCTGTTGATATCGTTCGAATGGTGATCACCATAAAAAATGCGGGAAAATCCATTTCATTATCAACGACCACTTTTCTTCCACTTTATAATTTTATAACTATCCGGTTTTTGGTCAATAACGTATTTTCCGTCAAATAATCAACTTTATTTCTACTTAACGAAGCACACTCGTGAGAGTGGTATTTATCGTTCAAATGCCAATTAATTACGATCTCAGTGAAGTGCTACACATTCTTGACTGAAGTTCATACAAGTACTGCAGAATTCGATGAAAATGTGAAATCCGGAAAATTTGAAAATTCCACGTAATAAAATTCACAAAATCTCGGTATTAAATTCGGGAAAATTCTTTCATCAACGATAATGCAGGTAATAAATTAGAAGAGGGCATGTGCAGTACTGAATAAATAATTGAAGAATTTTGTGCTGTATCAATTATTGGAATGGGAATCTCTTAACAAGGAAAATGGTAGTAGAAAATTAACAATGGGTATTACTTTACTTGGAAAATAGACATCATTGTTCTGTTTTTTGGAATGAAAAGATTCCTATTCTTCACG